>CM042830.1:4323221-5032387 GCA_009982885.2 Hyles vespertilio
TCAATATTCTTTTGCGTGAACGTGTGAACGTCTAGTGCAAAGTGTTTTTTAATTATTAGATATTATTAACGACAATTTTCGTATCTTATATTTATAATAAATAAACCTAGTTAATAGTCGATTCTTGAAGAAAATAAACAAGGTAAGTGAAGTATTTTTTATTAAAGGTGATACTAACTTTTTTAATTCGTTTAGTATCTAGTAGCAGTATCTTAGATTATTTTGATCTACAAGTTTTACGATCATACTTTAGAGACTTAAGGTAATAATGTTTATTAATTATTAATATACTTATTTATTATTATTTTCTGATCCAAACGGATTATATTAAGTTTAGATTAATGATAAAAAGTAGGTAATTATAATCATACATCTTTACGTACATTGATTCGGCTCCGAGATGAGTAGCTCGAGCACTACCACGAGTATTTATACGGATATCACCTAAGGATATCACAATTAACGGTGGAGTATTTAACTAGTATTTTCTAAAAATACCTACTTAAATACATATTTACACCCAGATGCAGGATTGTTAATTTATATAAATATATATTTCACAAAGCTAGTTACGTAACGTGTACCTAGGTGTTTATTTACCGTTACAATTTGTTTATAAAATCAACGTATCACTTACAAACAAAAAATATTTTTTAGGATACCCAGAACGAAATATGCCTCGGGGAATTCATACTTCGAAAAGACAAAGCGGGTTTCAACAGAGAAAAGCCAAAAAGGCTAAAATGGATCAAATTCAGAGCATGTCTGGATCTCTTTTCAAATATGTCACAAAAGCAGATAGCGGCCAAGGTTCAATTAAAGTACCCGAGTCTCCTGTTGACGAAAGTAATGATTCACATCTTGAAGACTCACATTCAGATAGCAACAGCGACAATACAGAATCATTGAAGACAACCCATTTCCTCGACGGAACCAAATCAAATAATGACAATGACACCGTTAATGCTACTTTTGGAGACAGCATTAGCTTCGAAGAATCTGTGCAACACTTGAGGGATATTTCACATTGGAGTTTACCGGTTCCCAATAATGTTCGCATTGACATAATAAAAAAGGGCAGTGAACATTTCCAGAACAAAGAAGGACCGTTCCCTACTGTATCTCGTCATGGTTCAAAGATTAAAGGAGATTCTCGTCATCTTTCACAGGAATGGTTTTATAAAGAGATGCCTAGTGGTGAAAAAATTCTACGATCATGGATGGTATTTTCTCCTATATCAAATAATCTGTACTGTTTTTGCTGCCGTTTATTTGCTGTCAGTAACATACAAAGAACATTTACAACTGGATTTCAGAAATGGTGGAAACTAAATCCTAAAGTATTGGACCATGAAACTTCATGTGAACATTTAGAAAATTTCGAAAATTGGAAAACTTTGGAAATGAGATTAAAATCTCACACCACAATAGATGACGCAACCTTGCAATTAATGAATACGGAAAAACAGAAGTGGAAAAATCTGTTATCTAGATTATTTGATATAACTTTGTTTTTGGCGAAACAAAACCTAGCATTTCGTGGACATGATGAAACCCAAGGGTCATCCAATAAAGGTAATTTCTTAGAACTAGTTAAGCTGCTTTCAAAGTATGATGTTGTACTTAAAGAACATATATTATATTTGGAGCAGGAAAAATCACATAAAGTAACATATTTATCGCCCGAAATACAAAATGAGTTCATAAATGTTTTAGCTAATCACGTTAAATGTCAGCTTGTCAACGAAATTAAACTGGCCAAATATTTCGGAATTATGTTTGATAGCACACCTGACGTTTCACATGTCGATCAAATGTCTGAAGTAATTCGTTATGTAAAAATTAATAATAGAAAAGTAGAAGTCAAAGAAGTATTCTTAGGATTTTTTTCCCCTGCATGGAAAAAAAGCAGCTGATTTAAGCCATCGATATCAATGTTACACTAGATAAGACGTTCTTTGTAACAAACGTGTCCCACCCAAGTGCGGTGCATGCACCGCACACGAATCAGTCTGCCGCGTGACGGCCGCGCAATAGTACGCCTCTTTGTTTATATTTATAAGTAATTTATTTTGACTTTTCCCCGTCAAACCGACAGCGAAATTTTCTTAAGTTACAATATAATTAAAGAATACAACGTAAGTGATATACGATTGCAGAATAATGCCGATAATACAGATCTTTTATTTATTAATGGATTAAATATATTTTAGAGCGCGTTAAAATACAAGGTGAGCTCCTTAATCGTGTATCTCATTTCCGCGCATAAAAATTGCCCGTCGAGTGAGAGAGACGAACTATATAAGATATAGATTATTCAAGGGACATTCATATCAGTGGACCAAATAGGCATAAACTATTCGAATACATTACAAATACAAATATGTAGGTAGGATGTAGTTGCAAATTGATTTCAGTATTTTATTTTAATCATATTATGTTGTTAATTAATAACTAAAAATATGTGTGTTGTATGTGTGTTTTGAAACAGTGGATAGTATTTAGACCCCATTTCTTAATATGAATTACTTAATGGACTATTCGAACCCATTGTTATTGAAGACTAATACCATTTAAAATTGTTTTATATTCTTCCGCGTCGGTTACGAAAAAAGGAGATCTCTATAATATTTGTCCAGAATTATTGGAATGGATATAAGTGGCTGCCATTAGAACATACAACTATATTTGTTCAATTCATTTTCGACACGAAGATTTCAGATATTCCAAATGCGGTAGTCATTTTTGTATCAGCTTGTTAAAAATTCATAAATGTTATTATAATAAATGTCAGACTGATTGCACACTGATTGACTGCTTGACAGACTTGTACACTTGTAAGAGTATTTAATTTCATTTACATCATTTCCATTAATTATTCACGTAAATAAAAAAAAACATTGCAAATATATTATTGCTATGACGGTATTTATACTTAAGCAGTATCTTAGGCAAAGCTATTATTGACATGAACTGTCTTGTCTGTCTAATAATCTTTGATCATAATTTGTAATATTCAAGTAAACGTACTAGATGTCGCTACTGAGCTTTTGACAAATACGGGACAAATAGTTTCTATGACGCGCCTCGTCTATCGGTAGAATATAAGTCAATGATTTAAGCGCTGAAATACTAAAGCTTGAAAACGATGGCTTAGATATTATGATGTGTCGTTCTCAAGGTTATGATAATGCTGCAGTTATGAGTGGTATACACGGGGGAGTGCAAGCTATTATAAAAGAAAAAAACAATAAAGCTATTTTTATTGGTTGCATTGATCATTCAATTAATTTATGCGGCCAGCATTCGTTCGCACAAAATGTGACTTGTGTTACATTTTTCGGAGCAGTGGAGACAATATTTAACTTTTTTTCAACCTCCACAAGCCGCTGGGAGGTGCTCCTCAATCACAGCAAAGCATCTGTTAAAAGACTTTCAACAACGCGCTGGAGTGCTCATTATGGTGCAGTAAAAGTATTGACTGAAAATTTTGATGGAATAATATCTGCAATTGAGGAACTATGTGACCAAGACGTAAATTTAGAAACAAGAGGTGGTGCACAAAATCTTATCCCTGCTGTGTGCAATTTCTCATTTCTTTGTTTTCTTTTCTTCTGGAATGATGTGCTAAGGGAAGTGAACTATGCTCAGATTGCATTACAAAGCAAAGGATTATGTGTTGATGAAATAATCATAAAACTAGAAGCACTTCGTCTATTCATTGGAGAGAAACGGTTGCATCTAGCAGAAGAGGCAATAGATTTTGCTGTACGAAAATCGGAAGAATACAACATTTCGATGGAACGACGAATTCGTCGCAAGAAGCGCATGCCCGGTGAGTTAGCATCGTCCACAGATGCTGGACTAACACTTAGAGCGGAACTTCAAAAGGACATGTTAGAATGTCTTGACAGATTCAATATTGAACTCGAAACAAGAGTAAAGTCCATTAAAGACGTAGTTTCATTATTTGAGGTTGTACAGTCGAAGACTTTGCTTTCGGCAAACACTGAACAGTTAAAATTTGCAATATCAAAATTTACTAACCTTTACGATGAAGTATCAGAAACAGAACTACTTTTAGAAATACCAAGATTGAGAAGACATATAAAAGCGGCTAATATTACTGTCTCTAATTGGGTGACACTGGACTATTTAAAATTCATTGTGGAATGGGATTTTACAGAATCTCTTCCGAATCTAACGGTCGCACTAAAGTTATTTATAACAATATGTGCATCAGTTGCTTCATGTGAGAGAAGTTTCAGCAAATTGAAATTAAAAAAAAATTACTTGCGGTCTACAATGACTGAAACCAGATTAAATAATCTTGGTATTTTAACAATAGAACATGAAGCAACACAAAATATAAATTTTGAAGACGTGATTTCGGAGTTCGCAAGTGTCAAAGCTAGAAGGAAGAAATTTTAATTTTGGCATACTGTTTTACATAATATACTACTATTTGTAATACTCTTATTTTAATAAAACGTAAACGATTATTACTTTTTATTTTATACATTGTGTTTGAGTCTTGGGGTGACACCTACAAAATCCGCCCCGGGTGCCACCTATGCTAGCTACGCCGCTGCTTGTGTTTGTTGTGTTTAAATTGTAAAAATGACAGAGAATTGTGGTCACAGACCAAGTAATACTTATTGGTACTAATTGTGGTTGTGACAAATGTTGCCAACTGCCAAACCCAAGGAACAAAATAACAATAGCTCACCCTTAAAAAAAAGACTTAAATTAACTGAATGTGGGATCAAGTCAGTTATACGACTGTTGGAAGCATTTATTTATTTCAGTGAAGATTGAATGATTATGTACTTGGTGTCTTTTAGGACAAGATTCTCTCTTCTATTTCTGGAAATCATTATTTTGTTGGTTAAAGAAACATCACACAAAATCATCAGCTTTTAAAGAATTATAAAAACATTACGAACTAAAATAATATATCACAACTACACCCAAATCCTCAATTTTTAAGAGAAAATTAAAAATTGGCAACACTTTCATGGCGTTTGATCTGGGAATGTATAAAACAAATAGTCATGTGACTGTTTTTTCCGGTAGTTATTTTTTATTATAAAAATAAAAAATTTAGTTATGATTTTGTAATAAAACAGTAAAGTGGGCAGTTGTAGGGCCAATTTTGGGCATTCTCCTTTACCGGTTTTACTTTTGGGTTTCTTGCATATATGTTAAAATTTATGGATTTAAAATAAAAATAATAAATAAAACAAAGTCATAATTCCAAATCCTTACTCAACAATATATTTTTTGTATTATTTGATTTAATATTTTTAAATTACACTTTTATTTTAACAATTTTATCTTAATGAATATTATAACCAACAATGTTTTTTTTACATCTTCAGATTAATTTAAACATTTCCAATTTGTAAATATAAATTCTCTTAATTTTAGGACCAATAAAACAATGCCAAATTTAAGAACATGACTATAGAATTGAAATATGCATTGACAAATAAAAATTTAAATGGAAGCATTAATTATTGCAAATTATATTTTACAATACCATGAAACAGCACAAGATTGCTTTGTTTGTAAATTTTATCTGAGACACAATTAATATAAGGTAAACAACAAACAAAACGATTTGGCTTACTTTTGGAGAAATTGAAAAGCAAAAACAAGACATACATAATTAAAATAAGCTATCAATTAACAAATAAGTAGTTAAATCATTGAACACATTAAATACATGATAGCTACATACTAAAACTTGTTTGATTCATTATTATAATATATTAACGGAATAGGCAAAACATATGTTTGGAGTATGGTCATTATAAAGTATGTCAATGCTATTACTATTATACTATGCACAATATAAGTTTATAATATACTTTAATAAACTACTGTATTGCACTGGATTTGAAAATATAACCAAAATCCTTAGCATTGCATTCACATGCATTTTTATGAGAATCATAATTATGTCAAGAAGTATAAATATTATAAACAGATTATTAATGACCATAATTACTTCTGTTGTGATTTAACCTTCGCCAATATTAACATATAAACATACAGTGTAGTGATCCTGCAGACTCAGTAGAGACTTTCTTTATACTTCCAACGATGAACCCATTTGCCTGCGAATCACTTAGACTGGAAATTTGACCTGAGTCTAGCCTAGAAATTATAAAACAATAAAAAATAAATATTAAATGGGCACAATCTGTTGAAGTCGAATGCTTTCCTGGCTTTAAATACACATTGGATAATTATAAATGAATATGTTACACATTTGGAAATACCTATACCGACAAATAAGATTTAATCTTGCACTGTACTGGGGTCAATATACACTTTCCACTGCAGGGCACGAAGCCTCCTCTATAGTCGAGAGCACGAATGAGAGGACTAAGGCTACATAATCCATGACTTCAGACACTAACAAAAAGTTAACCTTATCACATGTTCAGAGATCCAATAAAACTGTATTTTAAGGTATTTATTTCAACTTATTGTTAGTTCTTATATTCCTGTAGCAGATTAAACTAGAAATAGGGTCACAGCGGAATAACATATTATTATATTTACCTTCAATAAGTCATATAAGGTTAGTTTTATGTTTTTCAATAATTTGGTATTTCTTGCCCTTCTGTCCACTTATTAAAGTGTTTGTATAATTTGTTTGTGAAGGATACACAGTTATTTCTATTGTTTTTTCGTTTGTGCACTCGGGAATAAAACACATTACTAAAATTAATAATTATCACGTAAATCACAAGTTTATAGATACGATTTACACAAAGCAAACTATATCACGTTTGTACTGCTAAATATTTACGTTACTGATTAGTGATTACAAAACAGGTGAAATAACATGCAATTAAAAATAAAATAAGCAAATCCAAACTCGGACTAAATACTCTCTAGACGTAGCCATGGCTGGAATGTCAAAGATAAGAGTGAGACCGCTAGTTAAAAATTAGCGTGCGGAAAAGAGACAGCGAGATTTTTTCTTTGTTCTTGTCACCGTGGCTGGTTTTTTTATTTGTCAAACTACACGGTTTGCCTACCAAATATACGTCATTCAATTTTTCCGATATTTTAATAGTTTTGGATAGTGTAAAGCAGCAATTTATACAAATATTAGTGACTATAGTGTATGTGCAATGGTGGGTTGTAGTATTTTAGGCTGCAAAAGCCGCAGTGAACGACAAATTTGTGGAGTAACATTTCACTCGTAGGTTACTCATTTATGTTACATTATAATTATATTGTCGTTTATTTGTCAATAATGTTGTATTTTAAAGTAAATTCAAATTGTTTTTCTTTGAGAAATATCGTTTACATTTAGAATTTCTACAAATAATATTACATAACCTTAATTTCTTAAAAGTTCAGTGTTACCTTGTTATGAAAATTGATTTACCCTACTTGCATATTATAGCTTGCATACGTAGAGTTATTCATACGTAAAAAAAATAAGATTACTTCTTATTTTAGGTTTAGATAAATTGGTTCACCCAGCACAGAGATATGAGGCATTAAACATAAAAAAACAACATACAGTTGTATTGAGAACATCCTCCTTCTTTTGAAGTCGGTTAAAAATGGATGTCGTTTTTGTAATATGACCCGAACGAACCTCATTATCTACATCCATATGATTTTAATTAAAAAATGCTGTGAATAATGATCTTGGATGTGGCATGAAGTGCAAAATAACTCATTTTTCTTTCACGCGCGGAAATGTATATGTTAACGGAAATGTATGTGATCCGTCATTGTATACAATTAATAGGAAATCTATGTAATTCCTAAAATCACCCGGAAATGTGTAAAATAAATTACATTAGACACATTTCCTAGGAAATCTATACATTTCCTAAATAGTAATCGGAAATGTAAGATATTACAATATCAAGGGGAAAGCGGGGATAGCGGAGCGAGGGCAGGATATTGCATCATCCGATCGTAAAAGGTCAATGCGTGTAGGTTAGGTTAGGTTAGGTTTTTTTATATATATATTTTTTAATTGCTGTTAAGACGAGACGAGCATGCCTTTCGCCTGATGGTAAGCGATGCGACCGCTCATGAACAGTAGCAAAACCAAACAACACCTTGAATCACAAAGCAATGCTTGGCATTCCACTACGCTCGCCATGCTGAGACATATAGATGTTTAGTCTCAATATGTCAATACCAGGCGGCCTCTCACATATGAGAGATCTACCACTAGTTTTGTTGCATACTCCTTCTATGCTTTAGTCCATAGATAGAATAATAAAAAGCCGAAGAATAAAGCTTCAAAAAGATAGCCTTATCCCTGTCTAATAGAGTATCCATACAAATGTATACAATGGGACATTTCTAATATAAGGTATCAATAATGTTCTTGAATGATTATATATTTTTGTGTAATCCTTGGCGTTTAATGGAATTGTCTCCTATAATTTGTAAAAAGTACTATCTGTACTTTTTTTACACTAAAAGGGACAGTTGTCGTACATCAACCCTGTATACTGATAACGTTTTCTCTTCTTGAAATATGTTTACAAATTACAATTTAATTGCTTTTGTAATAAAGTATATTTTACAATATGTAATACTGTGTCATGAGCTTTCTAGTTAGAGTACCTGTTCTAAGTTGTGTCTGTAGACAGAGAATATATTATAGACGAATTGATATTTTATCGCATTCACACAAGAAGACGAACAAGTAACAACTGTCCATGACGTACTGACAAATGAGACAGAATGATAGCATTTCTTGTTTCACGGCGCGTGCCGGTTTTTTCAGGTGATAATAATCGAAACACAAGTGACGAGCTATATTTTAAAAAATTGAAATGTTGCTGAGCTGTTGCATTATTGGGTGTAAAAGTAATAGTGAAAGGAAAATACCAGACGTGTCTTTTCATACGTAAGCTTATTACGTTTAATTCATAACTATTTAATGTATATTTATACATTTGTTATTTTCGCGTTTATTCTTTGAAGTTAAAAGTAAAATTATCCTTATTTAAATTGTAACCGATACGAATCTCAGTTCAGTTTTGCCAATAGATTACTACTTGTACGTAATGGTATACATTTTGTAGTACTGTGTTTTGTTCTCGCGTAGACTGTATTTTTAAGCGACTTCAAAAAAAGGAGGAGGTTCTCAATTCGACTGTATGTTGCTTTTTTTATGTTTGTTATAATAAATAAATACATTGTGAAACGTGATTTCATGATAAAATTATGAAGTAGGACAATGATAATATTTCAGTTTTCCTGTAGTTGAACACGTCCGTCGCAAGTGGATTTTAGCTACTGGACGTTCTCATTGGACACCAACACCGTGGTCGAAAATTTGTAGCGATCATTTTGAGAAAAATCAATTTATTAGGAGAACTAAAGTTACTCGGCTGTTTCCTGATGCTGTCCCAATACTGGTAAATGGCGATTATTAATATTTCATAGACAATCTGCTTATTTACTAACTTGGTATTAAGTTGTTGTAACATTGTAATCCTACACCTAAGCCATATTCATTATCGTGTAATTGTTGCTTTTTAGGACACAAGAGCTAGTAGTATAGCAGCAACTTCGACAGCCTCCGTGGCGCATGAAACGAGAGGCCGCGGGTTCGATCCCCGCACCAAGAGGCTGTCCATTAATCACGTGATCTTTTATTTTGCATTTTTTTTAACCCCAAGCCCCCCTCCCCCCCCATTTAGTAATATGCAGTGAGATTTGAGACTACCACCTCCCCCCATCCAACATCACGTGTATTTTTAGTACCAATAAAGAATCTAAAAAAAAACGATTATTATTTTTGAATACCGGTATAAATAGTACAGGTTCCCTAGAACAATTTTCATGATGTATTACTAATAAGCTGATTTTTCGTGAGTAGCTTCCTTTCGACTAGACGCCCAACTTTTTCCTTACAGTAACGTTGGTAAATGGTAGCTTAGTAGGGTAGCAAGGATAAAACATGACGATTTGACGAATTTTTAAAATTTATTACTAACCGAATTTTTCTTTGTTAATTATCGAGATAATTATCTAAATAACGTGAAAAAATATTTGTCCTACAAAATACCGGGTATCTCAAGACTGCTACCGAAAACGAAGCCGGGTGGTAGTTTTAGTGGCTACAAACACAATGCAATTAAAAATTTCGCTTAGAAACGCGACAATTATTTTTTATGATTTTTTAAATATCGTCATTTTTGGGTGGTAAATCCATAGATTTTGCTAAAATAATAATTTAAACTCTCTTATATCTTAGAGTATTTATAAATTAAAGGGTATACACTATTATTTTAGGAAAAAATGTATTTACCACCAAAATATGGCAATAGGAAAAAAATTACAAAAAAAAAATTGTCGCTTTTTTTTGCAACTTTTTCTGTTGCATTGTGTTTGAAGTCGCTTAAACTACCACCCGGCTTCGTTTTCGGTAGCAGTCTTGATATACCCTGTATAAGCTTTTGTTAGGGAGTCCCCCCTCTCCAACATTAATCATAAACAAGGCCATGGAAAATAATTACTAACCAGCTGATTTTTTTTTATTGATTAGCTAACATTTGTTTAGTTTACTACCCACAATGTCCTACAAATTGCGTGGTATGTCATCTTGGTCCTACGCTCAAAAGTTGTCAATACCGCAGGACTTTTTTTAAATTAGTAACCGTAGGACAAATATATCACGTGATAGGTTAATATATTTTTTATCCAAATAAAACAATGTCCTACAAAAATAAAGGTATGTTATATTAGTCCTACAAAATTTGTAATTTTTGAATATACAAAATAAAATGAAATATACATATACGTATACTTACAGTAGTATTCGTATACAACGACTTCGCTTATAATGACTAACCGGTTTTAACGACGATAATGTTTACTCAAGTTAGGTTTCATAGTATGGTACTGAGAAAATATCAGCGTTTAGTGCGACTCCGGTTTATTTTATTTTATTTTAAACACTTTGTACACAGATGTAGTACAGGCGGACTTAATGCCCAAGGGCATTCTCTACCAGCCAACCTTAAGGTAGTGCAGAGAGACGGTAGCAGGTGCTTATTAATCAAATTAACAGTAAGCGAAAAGAGAAAATACAGGGTATCTCAAGACTGCTACCAAAACAAAGCCGGGTGGTAGTTTTAGTGACTACAAACATAATGCAACTAAAAATTTCGCATAGAAACGCGACAATTATTTTTTATGATTTTTTAAATATCGTCATTTTTGGGTGGTAATTTTGCTAAAATAATAATTTAAACACTTTTATGTTTTAGATTATTTATAAATAAAAGGATATACACTGTTATTTTAGGAAAAAATGTATTTACCACCCAAATATGGTCATAGGAAAAAAATTAAAAAAAATATTTTTTTTTCAAACTTTTTCTGTTGCATTGTGTCTGAAGTCGCTTTAATTACCGGCTTCGTTTTCGGTAGCAGTCTTGATATACCCTGTATAAATAAGCGACCAACTGCTTAATATTATTATAACCAATAATTATAATAATACGTCCGGTTAAAACCATAGAATACTAACAGAAGTCAAGCTTGTGTATGTACTTCACTTTTGTTGCCACACTACGCTCGGCGTTCGCGCAAAAGTTGAAACTCGCTCTCGCAGTGGTCTCGACTGGTTTGGAATATCGTGTCGGTGAACGGTGTCTATGTGTGCGTTGATTTAGCGCGCTTTGTATGAAGCTTGACTTCTGTTAGTTTAGTATTCTGTGGTTAAAACGACGCGCAATGTTTTGTTTGCACAACCTAGATGCACCAATACCTCGGTACTAGTGCTGTAGCAAACCGTATGTAAGTATTCGTTACTGAGTAACGAGTACTCCGTTTGACATACAATACCGAATCGTTACTCACAAATACATTTCGTTACTCGTATTTTTCGTGATCTACTGATGCAAGATGTTCACGTACGATCAAGTACGACTGTTTCGGTTCGCGCAAGGATCTTTGATACGTGAATTGAAACGGTCGGTTCTCCGAGTAGGTAAATACTGGTACGTTTTATGATAAACATCCGGTGATTTAAAAAAAGCCGTTTTGAAACGAATTACTTTTGCTGCATACAATGTTAAATACCATTATGTAATTCCTAGTTACCCAATTAGTATCTGGGCCATAAGATCCATAAATTGCGGGATACTTGTATTTGTTTGACCTATCAAATGATAAACACGAATGGGTCAAAATAAGAAAAAATAAAAATAAATATGTAACTTCCGCAACTAGGTAACGTAAAAGTAGGTATACTGTATCCACAGATCACTTCCAATAGATACCGCATTACGATAGTTTTGTTTTGAACCGAAAACGCCAACGAAGGGAACTGCGCGGGGGGTGGGCGGGTTGCAGCGCGGTCACGTGGACTTCACTGGAGAGATGAGGCATAAGTCGATAAATAAAAAAATGTATCGATAGTTCGATTTGCCAGTAAGTTCATGTGTTATGATCGCTTCTATAACTTAATTACCAACTTGTTAAATGTTTGATAATATTTTTTCACAGGCCAGATCTGATAAATTATACCAACCGGCAACCGCTAACTACGAATAAAATGGATTAAGATTTATACTTTAGTATGTAACGGTTTTATTTCTATTATTCACCGGGTATTTTTGTATACCATAATGGCGAAATACCCAAATTAAGTGTTGATATAAAAGATCAGATAAAAATATGAAATAGTAAATAACTAAACCTCACGCCCTAAAGGGCTACAATAACTTATTCCGATTCTTGAATTCTGACGGCGGCTGTAGTAAATGTAATATCGACAAGTGACGATGAAACCCACTTGACGAACTATGAATGTTTTTGAGACGATATATACAACGTATGTTAAAATTAGTACAATAGCTTGTGCTACTGATTCTCAATAAACTTAGTATACTAAAACTTATGATAAATGCCCCATTATATTTGAAAACGTATACAACTAGAGAGAAAAAAGGAAATTTAATTACGCCAAAGATAAGTAAAAAATATTGTAAAAGTACCTTGTTAACAAATTTAACTATTTCAAATTACATAAAATAACGTAATTATGGTAATTTGCAATTTTTATTTAAATCAATATATATTTGTGACATTGTCATTTAATAAAATTAATTTACATTATTGTTTTACAATATCGATATTTCTGGGAATTATATTATAAACATGCGTCAAACACTAGAAGAACGCGTGATTTCGCCAAAAAAAGATGGCTTATTACGGTTATTGCTATGCGGAAAAGAGACGGCTGATTCTCCATCCGAACTCGACTGTTTAACATTGATACATTAACCAGTATAAATTGAGCTCGCTCGGGACCAAATTAATTTAAAGAATATTAGTTATCGATGAAAACTTATTGCGTTTTTTTAGATACTTTATTTTTTTGAGTTTTTTGCACACCATTTTATTGAACAAATCATTATTAACTGTAATATTAAGTTCCTAAAATGTAATTTTCGCTAACGTGCGACGCCATGTGCGGGTCCACTACTTGGACGACACTGATGACGCGACATTTGGCATCGGTTTATATCTATCTGATATCTTATATGTGTTGGGCGCAACCACTGCCTTGCATTAGGTATCTATTGGGAGTGATCTGTGACTGTATCACATACTGAACATACGACTATTGACGCGATGTCAACTTCATTCGCAATACGACTCGATGCGATCCTCTATTATAAGATGTAATACGATCTAAAGTAACGAGTAACGATACGATAGTAACGAGTACTGATTGCTAAAGTAACGAATACATACGGGTACCTTATTTCTCGTTACTTTTACAGCACTACTCGGTACCCCAAATTTACCCCGCCCCGCGCGCTTCACCTCTCCTTATTAGCGCGTGAATCCATGCTTAGTGTTTGTCACTTCTTAAAACAAGTTCTAAAAGCTCGACAAAATAGTTATTTCGGTAAAATACCGATTTCTAGCTCCGGTGCGAAACGCATCTAAATATATACCGGGTATATCAAGGGTGCTACCGAAAACGAAGCCGAGTGGTAGTTTAAGTGACTACAAACACAATGTAACTGTGTGTTAGCCGTCTGTATTTTTAGTCGTCTGTGGTCCACAGTAAACCAAGCTGTGCGGATGCGTTTGTGAGCAAGGATAGCAGCGTGCTTTAGCTCCAATTGCAAAATATACAAAATAATATTTATAATTTCATGAATTTCAACTATGTAACTGGAGGACTGGAATAACGTACCACGCAATTTGTAGGACATTGTGGGTGGTAAACTATGCAAATGTTAGCTAACCAATAAAAAAAAATCAGCTGTTTAGTAATTATTTTTCATGACCTTATTTATGACACATGTTGGAGAGGGGAGGAGTTGGACTCTCTGATAAAACCTTATATTTTGTACATCAACACAATCCGAACATTTACATTTTTATTTACTATATTCATCCGAAACGAAGTTCGAAACTTCGGACGAACGAAGTTTGTGACGATACGAATGTAGTACCTACTCTGTAAATGTTCGTATTGCCGATATATTGGAATCATTCATTCTTCGATCCGAAGATTCGAATTTCGTGTTACAGAGTAGGGTTTCGAAACGAAAAACGTCACGAAGTTTCGAACTTCGTTTCGGATTAATATATCAGGGCCCAAGAAGCCGATCAATGTATTCTCTATTATACACTTGCGCAACTATGTGTAAGTGCACGTGCAGAGTTGTGCGGGATCGCTTCGTCACACAATGCTTCCCATTATCTAAATGACGTGCGCCTTTGTTTAACCAATAAGTCCGTTCAATAAAAAAACTTCTGAAGTATAAGGAGTTAATGTTAATACACATACACATTGGTTATTTTTTTAAATACTACAATATCTTTAAATCTTAGAGTATATACATATAGAGGGAGCGCTGTCATACATTTGTGTTTTAAAAAACGTAGATATTTTCTTGGTCGTAATGTTGGTAGCATTGTCGCATTAGGGTTGCCGGTTAACATATTTTCCCCAACTGTATCAAAATTTAATTACGTTTTTTAGTCTCAATATCAATATCGATACATAATATTTTTAACCCGGCGTCATTGAGGTTGGGTCAAAATTACCCGGCCAGTTTATAATTTCTAATATTTTTGAAAGTATGCGCGCGACGTTGCCGTCCTTTGCAGTAGCTGGAGCCTATAGCGTATTCTAAACGTTTTCGATGTGAAATCAGTTCGGCGGCAACTGCGCAGGGAGCTGGACGTGTGTGATTTCTAAAAAGGTAATTATGACCCATCCTCACAACTCACGTAATAATTATGCGCCATTTTTAACTAATCATTTATTACTATTTTTTATGAGTTCTTTGTGTTTATTTCAATTCTTTTTTGCGATTTGCTTCAAGTTTTGTTGATTTAGTTTAATAAATTTAGTTAAATAAAGGGTAATATTGACCCACCTCAACGTACGTGTAACTGTTTCCTACCACAATGACGCCGGGTTAAAGAATGAAAAATTGTGGCGACTATTTTAACACGTTTATCTATAATTCCGAATA
The DNA here is from genome assembly GCA_009982885.2 of Hyles vespertilio. NCBI lineage: Eukaryota > Metazoa > Arthropoda > Insecta > Lepidoptera > Sphingidae > Hyles > Hyles vespertilio. Next base: position 4,338,740 of record CM042830.1, read on the forward strand.
CGTTTTCACTGCGAATACGAAGTAAGTTTACCTGTACGTATTTTTGCAATGCTATATTATTCAATTGCATTGCAATATTGAAATTGAAATGGTAAATGTTTTAGTCCCTATGCTTCGATAGCCTAGCTTCGTTCGTATTCGGTATTGAAAATCGTGGCCGCCATTTTGAAGTTTTTACTTATTGTACCGATTTATCTCAGAATCAGTATCTGAGGGTATCTGGGCACCAATATGCCAAATTCATAGTAAGGTTTAAAAAAACTGTGGCCGCCATTTTGAACTTTTGATTTATTGAACCAATAGCTTTCAAAATCAATAGCTGAATGTAACTCGGCAACAATAAGCCTAATTTATACTTGTATTAAAAATCTGTGGCCGCCGTTTTGAACTTTTTATTTATTGAACCAATTGCTCTCAAAATCAATATCTGACGTTATGTCAACACCAATAAGCCAAGTACATAGACAGATTTAAAAAAAACTGGCAATTTTCAACTTTTTAGTCATTAAATCGATTGCTCTCAAAATCAACATCTGAGGGTATCTCGGTAGTCGGCACCAATAAACCAAATTTATAAGTAGATTAAAAAACTGTGCATTTTGAACTTTTAATTTATTAAACCGATTGCTCTCAAAATTAATATCTGAGGGTTTCTCGGTACCAATAAGCCACATTCATAGGTAAAGTATTGTGGCTGCCATTGCTCTCTGAATCAAAATCTAAAGTTTTCTCTCTGTCTCCCTCTCCCCCTCTCTCTCTCTCTCTTCAGCCATAAAAAGCCATAGGAAGTCCACTGCTGAACATAGGCCTCCTGAAGCCTGTGTGCCTTGCATCCAGCGACTTCCTGAAACCTTAACCAGGTCGACCGTCTACATTCCAACAATGTAGAAACTACTAACTACTATTTAAAATTAAAAATGTATTTTCATCATATTAATTATAATAAACATATTTTGTAGGTATCCAACAGTCTTCTAAACGACTCCTTTTTATAATATTAACGCTTTGGCGTCTTATTTTTCGATCTAGGGGTATCCTAAAAAAAACATTATCCCATCAAAAACATCCTGTAAAAAAAATCCAAGTCTCGCAGCTCAGGTTTTCTACCGCAAAAAGTTGTGAGGTGCATGTAATACCAAGTCGATTAATTTATTTAGTCCTTAAGGGACCTTCTATATAAAGTTATTACGTTAGTTATTACCATATCAATATTAAAAATTCTTTACGTTTTAAATAAATGGATCGACTTGGCCATCGCATGAAAACATAATGTATCGTACAATTTATACATAATGCTGCTGGCCAAGTCGATCTATTTATTTAAAACGTAAAGAATTTTTAATATTGATATGGTAATAACTAACGTAATAACTTTATATAGAAGGTCCCTTAAGGACTAAATAAATTAATCGACTTGGTATTACATGCATCTCACAACTTTTTGCGGTAGAAAACCTGAGCTGCGAGACTTGGATTTTTTCCAAGTCTTTTTGTAGAGTCCTACTTTTTTCCTTTTCGGTACTTCTTACTTCTAGAATATCACTAACGATTTTTCTTAAAGCCTCTGTCTTATGAATTTTTCTTATTTTTGTAGGTATCAATTTATCACAAATATAGCGGATTTGATTATTAATGTTCTTTCTTTCATTGTAATTGATATTTTCGAGCTATTTAGTCTATTTATTTGCAAGTTTTTCTTCGTCATGTTTTTCTAGAGTAATTTTGTACAGTTTCATGGGCTGAATACCATTTCCCTCTCTATATCCCCTCCTGTTATGCCTCATATATATAGATATCTATCTACAACTATTATTCCATTATATATGGGTACAATGATTCATTAACTGCAAATGTAACTTTGTAATCCTATACATTTATATGGGATTACAAAGTTATTCACGCAGTTAGTCTATCTAGAAAACTAGACACAAATTATGAAATGTTTGAATTTTCATATTAATTTGATACTTTTTTTTCTTATCCGTTTTTGACATGTGACATGTTTTATTGTATATTTAAAGCTTAGAGTTATAGAGGGAGCGCTGGTACTTGAAAAACGTAGATAAAAATGGTGGTGCCGGGGCCACCTTTTTTTTTCCCGCCAATCAGTATGGATTCAGACAGCGTGGGGTACACATGAAATCTTCTAGAAAGAAAAATCTTAAAATGCCATTTTGCGTCATTAAATTGTGCCCAAATTCTACCAAACGCATAATTAATAAGTATATAATTAGCTACCATAGGTAGCATTGCAAATTTATTAATATATCGGGAGATATAATCGACGGAATTTTACTAAAAAAAAAATAGAATTAACGCGCTTTCTATAGACATATTTTTCAGTGATGCAAATTTATAAAAAAATTAATAACTCGATATCCTGGTAAATTGTTTAAACTGTTTTTTAATATTAATAAATTAATATGAAAAAAATAATTTGACGTTATATTAAACCGACAAAATAAAATTATTGCCGCCATTTATTTAATATGACAATGAGTTAAAATTTACTAAGTTTATGGCTAAATATGATTTGTAATATAAATATTTTGTTATATAATTGGATATAATTTTTAAATCTGGATTGTGAATATTGGCCGCCATTTAAATTTTAGAGCCTTAGCGCGACTTCTGGTAGGAGGTATATATTTAATATTTAGCGGCCGCCTCCGTGTACCGGTAACATAAATTCATAGACGGAATTGAACATTTTGGCCGCCATTTTGAACTTTTTTGTTATCAACCCGATCGCTCTCAAAATTAATATCTGGCAGTCCCTGGGTACGGATAACATAAATTTATAGTCAGAATTGCATATTTTGGCCACCATGTTGAATTTTTTGTTTTTAACCCGATTGCTCTCAAAATCAATATCTATCTGTTAAAGATATGTAAACAACCAAATCTATATCTGGGGGCGCGGCCGAGCCCCCTCCAAGTCGAGCTAAAAAGTGGCATGGCCGTAACATCCTTTTCTCGAAGCAATTCAGACCATTTTCAACCCCCTATAACTTCGTTGTGGCTAAAGCATGAAGCTTGAATTTTCAGTTACTAAGCAGGCATTGTGTAAACACGGTATATTTAAAATTTCATTCGATTTGAACCAGTAGTTTAAGAATTATAACTTATCAAACTTTCGTAATTTTGTCACTCACTGACTGACTGACCGATCATCAAAAGTCGAAGGCACTTCTAGCAGACATAGAACCTTCAAATTTAGAATATAATTAGTGTTTAGTGTCGAAAGTAAGGGAAAATTCAAACATTTCATAATTTGTGTCTAGTTTTCTAGATAGACTAACTGCGTGAATAACTTTGTAATCCCATATAAATGTATAGGATTACAAAGTTACATTTGCAGTTAATGAATCATTGTACCCATATATAATGGAATAATAGTTGTAGATAGATATCTATATATATGAGGCATAACAGGAGGGGATATAGAGAGGGAAATGGTATTCAGCCCATGAAACTGTACAAAATTACTCTAGAAAAACATGACGAAGAAAAACTTGCAAATAAATAGACTAAATAGCTCGAAAATATCAATTACAATGAAAGAAAGAACATTAATAATCAAATCCGCTATATTTGTGATAAATTGATACCTACAAAAATAAGAAAAATTCATAAGACAGAGGCTTTAAGAAAAATCGTTAGTGATATTCTAGAAGTAAGAAGTACCGAAAAGGAAAAAAGTAGGACTCTACAAAAAGACTTGGAAAAAATCCAAGTCTCGCAGCTCAGGTTTTCTACCGCAAAAAGTTGTGAGATGCATGTAATACCAAGTCGATTAATTTATTTAGTCCTTAAGGGACCTTCTATATAAAGTTATTACGTTAGTTATTACCATATCAATATTAAAAATTCTTTACGTTTTAAATAAATAGATCGACTTGGCCAGCAGCATTATGTATAAATTGTACGATACATTATGTTTTCATGCGATGGCCAAGTCGATCCATTTATTTAAAACGTAAAGAATTTTTAATATTGATATGGTAATAACTAACGTAATAACTTTATATAGAAGGTCCCTTAAGGACTAAATAAATTAATCGACTTGGTATTACATGCATCTCACAACTTTTTGCGGTAGAAAACCTGAGCTGCGAGACTTGGATTTTTTCCAAGTCTTTTTGTAGAGTCCTACTTTTTTCCTTTTCGGTACTTCTTACTTCTAGAATATCACTAACGATTTTTCTTAAAGCCTCTGTCTTATGAATTTTTCTTATTTTTGTAGGTATCAATTTATCACAAATATAGCGGATTTGATTATTAATGTTCTTTCTTTCATTGTAATTGATATTTTCGAGCTATTTAGTCTATTTATTTGCAAGTTTTTCTTCGTCATGTTTTTCTAGAGTAATTTTGTACAGTTTCATGGGCTGAATACCATTTCCCTCTCTATATCCCCTCCTGTTATGCCTCATATATATAGATATCTATCTACAACTATTATTCCATTATATATGGGTACAATGATTCATTAACTGCAAATGTAACTTTGTAATCCTATACATTTATATGGGATTACAAAGTTATTCACGCAGTTAGTCTATCTAGAAAACTAGACACAAATTATGAAATGTTTGAATTTTCCCTTACTTTCGACACTAAACACTAATTATATTCTAAATTTGAAGGTTCTATGTCTGCTAGAAGTGCCTTCGACTTTTGATGATCGGTCAGTCAGTCAGTGAGTGACAAAATTACGAAAGTTTGATAAGTTATAATTCTTAAACTACTGGTTCAAATCGAATGAAATTTTAAATATACCGTGTTTACACAATGCCTGCTTAGTAACTGAAAATTCAAGCTTCATGCTTTAGCCACAACGAAGTTATAGGGGGTTGAAAATGGTCTGAATTGCTTCGAGAAAAGGATGTTACGGCCATGCCACTTTTTAGCTCGACTTGGAGGGGGCTCGGCCGCGCCCCCAGATATAGATTTGGTTGTTTACATATCTTTAACAGATAGATATTGATTTTGAGAGCAATCGGGTTAAAAACAAAAAATTCAACATGGTGGCCAAAATATGCAATTCTGACTATAAATTTATGTTATCCGTACCCAGGGACTGCCAGATATTAATTTTGAGAGCGATCGGGTTGATAACAAAAAAGTTCAAAATGGCGGCCAAAATGTTCAATTCCGTCTATGAATTTATGTTACCGGTACACGGAGGCGGCCGCTAAATATTAAATATATACCTCCTACCAGAAGTCGCGCTAAGGCTCTAAAATTTAAATGGCGGCCAATATTCACAATCCAGATTTAAAAATTATATCCAATTATATAACAAAATATTTATATTACAAATCATATTTAGCCATAAACTTAGTAAATTTTAACTCATTGTCATATTAAATAAATGGCGGCAATAATTTTATTTTGTCGGTTTAATATAACGTCAAATTATTTTTTTCATATTAATTTATTAATATTAAAAAACAGTTTAAACAATTTACCAGGATATCGAGTTATTAATTTTTTTATAAATTTGCATCACTGAAAAATATGTCTATAGAAAGCGCGTTAATTCTATTTTTTTTTTAGTAAAATTCCGTCGATTATATCTCCCGATATATTAATAAATTTGCAATGCTACCTATGGTAGCTAATTATATACTTATTAATTATGCGTTTGGTAGAATTTGGGCACAATTTAATGACGCAAAATGGCATTTTAAGATTTTTCTTTCTAGAAGATTTCATGTGTACCCCACGCTGTCTGAATCCATACTGATTGGCGGGAAAAAAAAAGGTGGCCCCGGCACCACCATTTTTATCTACGTTTTTCAAGTACCAGCGCTCCCTCTATAACTCTAAGCTTTAAATATACAATAAAACATGTCACATGTCAAAAACGGATAAGAAAAAAAAGTATCAAATTAATATGTCAGGCTTGTTGAATCAACGTGTCTTTTAAACTCGAAGATTTTGTATGATTTTGACCAAATTCTTCACAGTTCTTGTGATAAACATTGTAAACAATATTCCTAATTTGTAAGTTGTAACTATTAAAAGTCAAAGTAATTTGGAAATGTTTTATTTATTTTATTTTATTTTATTTATTAGGTCTACAATAAATCACATATCAGTACATAAAAATAACAAAAATGAAATAAAAGAAAGATAAATACATGATTTTCCATAGTAGACACAGCATACACAATGAGTACATACAATAAAACAATGGTTAGGTAAAGTAAGTTAACAATTCGAAGTTTAACAATCAAAAATAATAGAATAAACTAAAACAACAAATAATATTTAACAACTAACTATAAACAAGTTCGTAATATTTATTCGCTTACACGAGAACATATACCTTTTCGGAAGCTATTTAATGATTCCACGTGAATGTCGACCACGTTACTGTAGCTATTCAACAACTTACAAAGTCTCGGCACTGGAGAATTACAACCAAGAGTGGATCTTCTCAGAGGAGGCGATAATGGGGTGATTGAGAATCTAGGAATTCTAGAGGGAACTCTGATGTTAAAGGAACTAAGCAAAGATGTACAGTCTATTTTATTTTTAAAATGTTCACCAAGGAACTATAGAAATCTTTAATAATTACATCAAATGACATAACTTAAGTTTTGAATCAGCTGTTGACTGGTGTTATTGCCACAATTTTTTTAAAACAACGATTTTCGTATATTTTATACCATGAGATTCTGATACACCTATAGACCAAGTCATGACAGCATAGCAACAAAATTATCGATTACCTAGAAAAAAATAAAACTATCATGAGATAATATTTTCCAGAACATAAGGATAGGCGATATATTGATGAGATGGGAATACCTGCATTAAACTAAGGAAAAAATTCTAAATGATTACTGGCAACATCGAATGAGCTGCATGAAATCAGACGAAGGACGAAGACGTTTGGCCGAAGTATGATCGCGCGCTTCATATGAAGACTGCTCATGACTGCTGCAAGGGATGGAGGAAGATTGCTTTTGAAAAATGAGGCAATTTCAGTTGAACAAGCGAACGCGACATTTCTTTTGGGGAATTTATGCCCAAATGTTATTAGAGAATAATGAATGTGTATATAATTAATTTAGGGTAGAAATAACAGTGGCTTGTAAATTGTTAATCCGGAATTAAAAAATAAGTTTTATGTAACAGTCTTGCGCAATCATTTCAATCCTCGCGAAACACCAACTAGCGGCATTTGAGTAAATTTTAATTACCCGCACCTAAAATCCATAGATTAGGTTGAGAGCCATTCAGCTTATTCTTCAGATAAATCCCTCTGTGACTATACTATTTTCGATCTTCACTATGTTCCAAACCTGAAGAAATGGCTGGATGGTAAGAGCCGCAAATCAAATGAGGACATGATCACTGAAACAAACGCCTATTTTGAGGATTTATATGAATAAATTATTTCGAAAAAAAAAATGAAATATCCTGGAGCAAGTGTATCGAACTATGCTGAAAAACAAAAAGTCAGTGCCTTATTGAACCTCGTGTTATTATTTTAGAATCAACCCACACATCGTGACGTGACGCCGGAGAAGGACGGGCGTTCAACTTTGGATCAAGAACGTGCTCGTAGATGGTCCACTTCAACCACTACTCAGACAGGTGACTGTTAATTCTGTAATAATTACATCCTTAAGGTTTCGAGACGTCCATAGGCTTTGACTAGTTTCCCTACACGTGACCTCCGGGTTGTGCCAAACGAGTGGCACAGTTCGTGGTGGCAAGATATTCGTATGAATACAGCCCGTGTATGTGTATGTATGTGTTTAGGGACCACCGTCCATAGGATTCCCGCAAGAAAATCCGTTCCGGGATCAGCTAGTTCATCACATCACATGTTTATGATTTAATTTGCATTAAGAAATTGTAACTTTGAATACGTTAATGCTAATGTATGCAGATCGGTAATGGTTATGTTTGTTAATTTTGTTTCAGAGGTTGACCAAGACCTAAACTCGCTCCTGGACGAAGTAGGTTCCACAATAGGCGAGGAAGAAGTCGGTAAGAACTGAGAATCCAATCGCTCGTCCGTGTCACTCATGTAAACTGTTGCAACAACTTGTATGCTCGATGAACATGTTGCATCCGAGCATTGACATCTACAAACATGCTCGATCCTACGTATACACGTAAAAACTTGCTCGAAGAACATGTTTATTGTGCCTTGAAAGTTTCTGATCGAATCTTCTTCAAATCGAACATTTTGCTTGGCTTCGAGCATTTTGTGTTGAAGCTACTTGTATATCGACCGTGTGTATCCAGCACAAAAAACAGTTTAAATATCAGTAGCCATGTTTCGTACAAAGTATTTGCAAAGACTGTTGCTTTTCTAAATTAATCTTATAATCTCGGTCAAACACAATAATTATAATAAACATAGAATATTGGACATGAAGAATTATGAATTGAAATTATTTATTACAGAAGAAAGCATCGTCCCCATAACAAAACCTTTCACAAGAGGGAAGAAAAGGAAAACTAAACGCCTTAAAATAGGTAAATATAATATATTAAATTTTTCATCTAAATACATTGAGGTATTATACTAGAGCGGACATCGGGAACAAAATCTCTGCGTATGGTGCGTGCACAACAGTACACATTTAAGCGAGAGGGAAGATATGTTACTTCGTAGGCGTGACAGAGACAGAAATAGAATGTACCCTTCATTTTGTTACAAATATTTTGTTTGCAATGTCCCCTCTAGTATAATATCTCAATGTCTAAATATAACACTTTTTTAAATGCCTGAATAGTCACTCTACAGACCAGTCATACAATTATAAAGGAGCTCATTTGACGTCGATATAAAAAAAAGAGGATTGGCCCTTCAGTACATTTGGAGTTTCAATAGGATGGCCGTGATAATCACGTTATCTTTTAAATGTTATGATCATTCATTATTCTTAACTTAATTTTAAATTGACATAACTTAATAGATTGTGTCTTACCAGTGATAAGTATAACGCTGGCCATTAGTAATGGGAATTTTTGCTTTATCAAATTAACATCACCTCCTTGTTATTTTTTAAGTCTTACCATGCTCTATTTCTGCTATTGCTATTTGCCCCCCTCAAAATATGTAAACATTTGTAAAAACAGACCCTATATTATAACCCTTTTCCACATGCGTTGGGTACCACCGCAATGTCTATTTCTCACGTCAAACAGCAGTCTAAATGCACTGTTGTGTTTCGGATTAAAGGTTATTGTAGCCAGAGATTAGATTTCGATATTGAGACTTATCATCTTATGTCTCAGGATGGCGAGCGCAGTGGAATGCCAAGCATTCCTTTGTAATTCAAAATGTTTGGTTTGCTACTGTTCATGAGCGGTCGCATCGCTTACCATCAGGCAACGGCATGCTCGTCTCGCCATTTAATAGTCTCGTCAATAGTTTCAGTAGCTCTCAACTGGAGATATACGCACCACTTAAATCGGAACTCTATGCGCTCTTCGCTTAGTTCATGTATTTTGGGTCAACGACTTTGGTGATGTTTTTGTTTCAGACGATGTCGACGATGTCGACGATACGGAGGACAACATGTCCATGTATTTGGACGTTGACGAACAATCATCTAATTCTTCGAATACGGAAGACAAAAGTAAGTAACGGTTTTTGAGAACATGTTGGCTGCGTTGCTAACGCTACGGTGTTCAAAGATGGTAAAGTGGAATATTGATGTTGATACATACGTATCAACATGTACGGTCTGCTGATGCGAACCGTACATGTGTTTTCAAATGAAATGATCACGTGTTCTTCATGTTTTATAATATATTTAAATGTTTTTATTTTTAGACGACGAAGTCCTACATGATGGTTTCGTCTGTAACGTGTGCCAGTGTGAAATAAAAGGGTATGTATCGTGGAGTAGTATCAGTGACAGTGAGTAGTGACGTGCGGCGTGTACTGATTGTATGTGTGTGTGCAGGTTTCGCTACACATGCGTGCAGTGCAATGACTTTGACTTGTGCAGCGCGTGCGAGAACAACAAGGCGCATCACCACCACTACGTACTGCGAGTACCCGAGCCCAGGCCTTACGTGAGTTTCACGCGCCACCAGTACACTACACACATACACATACACATATACAGAAAAATATTATGAAAAATAGGTACTCCTTACTTATGCACTATCTCGTTATAATTATAAGTCCTTTTATAGGTAGAGATACAATTTGTGCTGGCGACAATACGAAGGCACCTCCTGAAGAAACTGGATCCTATAACACAGTTTGAACAAGATGATGATACCATCAGGTAAAGATCCTTAGTATATTACCAAATACTCGTAGTATAAGAAATTTGATTGTGAAGATAAGGTGTTGTGAAGAAATAAAGCTCACTATCGGGCGATAGGTATTGGGACTCGGGACCTACGAGAGACTATTGGGTCTCACAATTATCATCAACATCTTCAGCTGATGATGAATTGTCAGGATCTTTTGAAATAAGCCCATATTAATTTGTTCACCATGTATATTAAAGACTGACGACTGCAAATAAAATATTCGTTTTTCTTGTGTATATAAAGCCTTAAATTTATAAATAAAGACAACTAGAATTAAAATATATTGCCAATGCACAAACACAATATTTTAGTTCCGTTCTGTTCTTCCAGCGCGCTTAAGACGTGGTGAATACTGTGTAATGTCCCTTTTTTATTTTAGCATAAAGTCTGAAATAAAATCTGAGATTGAAGATGATGAACTGAGTGAGCCAGCGGCTGACGACACACCGACACTACATTCTGTATGTATATAGAGTACAATACAGGGTATATCAAGACTGCTATCGAAAACGAAGTCGGGTGGTAGTTTAAGCGACTTCAGACACAATGCAACAGAAAAAGTTGCAAAAAAAAGCGACAATTTTTTTTTTGTTATATTTTTCCTATGACCATATTTGGGTGGTAAATACATTTTTTCCTAAAATAATAGTGTATACCCTTTTATTTATAAATAATCCAAGGTATAAAAGTGTTTAAATTATTATTTTAGCAAAAACTATGGATGTACCACTCAAAAATGACGAAATTAAAAAAACAAAAAAAAATATTGTCGCGTTTCTTTTCGAAATTTTTGGTTGCATTGTGTTTGTAGTCACTAAAACTACCACCCGGCTTCGTTTTCGGTAGCAGTCTTGAGATACCCGGTATAGTTTCACCTTATCTCACTCCCAGCGAATACAAACTCCTTGTTTCCTTTATAAAACAACTTGTAATAATGTAATTAATATAATCTGCGATTTGCATAATCTGAAGTTGCTTTTGTAGTATATTATTTAGTAGATTGTTAATATGTTTACTCACACATCAAATATTTGTAATGTTTCCCTGACTTTATTATAATATAAACTCATTTGCAAAAAAAAAAACGGGCACCTAAACAATGAACCATTTCAAATGTTACTATTTGTTTGTTTGATAATTATAGGTAGTTTTACTTTCCCAATTTTGTAAATTAATAAGCAAATAACCGTTTTCGTCAGTATTATCATAAAATTTTGATAACATTTATGGGTTTTAATGCTAAAGTTCACTAGTAGTGTATGCTCGCTAGTAGTGCATATGCTCGTGAAGTAAAAGTTAACAAAGATTTTGGTTTGTTTTTTCTTTAATAAAGTAAAAGCAGATAAATGTTTAGTATCGAGTGTGACTCCTCTAGCTGAAGTCACAGCTTGAATTCGTCTGGGTATGCTAGCGAGGATATCCCAGATACTTGCTTGCGGAATACGTTCCCACTCCGCGGTAATCACATTCTTCAGCTCTCTGATGGTCTGCGGAGCCGGTTGTACTGATTTCACGCGTCGTTTCAGAACGTCCCAGACATGCTCTATAGGATTGAGGTCGGGACTTCGAGCTGGCCAATCCAAACGACGAATGCCGACCTCTTGCACATACGCTTCCACATCGCCAGACCGGTGGGCGCGAGCGTTGTCGTCCATAAAAATTGAGTCTTCGCCTAAAGCGGCCAATGCGGGTTGTGCATGAGGAATTAGAACTTCCGTTATGTATCGATGTCCAGTCAGTGAGCCGTTTTCAATGAAGACTAACTCTGTACGATCCATTGAATTTATTCCTGCCCAAAACATAACAAGGCCCCCACCATAAGGTGTGATTTCTTTAAAACAAGCCTCTGCAAAGCGTTCTCCTCGTCTTCGTAGCACTCGCCGACGTCGATCTTCACCGAACAGAGATATCCTGGCTTCATCGGAGAACAATACCCTATTCCAGTCTTCTTGAGTCCATGACTCACAATTTCGAGCAAACCTAAGCCTGGCAACTCTGTGCTCACGGAGTAACTTAGGGCCGCGGGCCGGGCGATGACTGCGTATATTGGCCGCGAGAAGCCTCCTCCTGACCGTCCATAGATAGTCCATAGAGATTGTTCTTAAGGTCCACATACGAAGACTTGCGATTTCTCAATGCGCGACTCACAAGAAAACGATCCTCCGTGGTTGGGTACATGATTTCCTTCCAGAACCAGGCCTTCTCTCGACGGAACCGGTGTCTTGATACCGCTGCCAGGTCCTTTGAACCGTCGAGCGGCTCACACTTAGCCTCTGAGCCACGAAGCATTGGCTGCAATCCTCTTCGAGCAGCGCAATAATTTTGGTAGCTTTTACCACTTTCTCTAACATTATTGGGACAGCTAAACAGCAATAAATGAAGCTTTGACAATTAAGAATATCAAATAAATTCATAAAAATTGACTAAAAGTTATGAAAACCGATATTATCTTTTGGAACTTCGCACCAAAAATGTAGGATAAAAAGTGGTTTTCTGTAAAAACGAGCATCAAACGAAAATTTGAACTTAGAACGTACTGTTTTAAACACCACGGCATTTTTAAAACCGGCCAGTAACATGTACAAATGATTGAAATCATTTTGGTATCGTATTTTTTTAAAGAAGAATTAAAATCAAAACCGCCCGTTTTTTTTTTTTGCAAATGAGTGTATCACCATAACCAAAGTACACGAGTGATTACTAAAATAGTACTACCCTCAAATGTATAAAACTTGTATAATATGTTTAAGATTGATGGAGACAACGCTGTAGACAATATGGTCATAGACACAAAAGAAGAAATACAGAGCAATACGCGAGAAGAAAAGCGGAATGTACAGAATAGTAAAGAGGTGGCATCTCTCAATGTCGCTGTACAGCACAAGCAACAACCCTTCAGTGTCGCTGTACAGCAAAAGCAACAACCCTTCAGTGTCGCTTTACAGCAAAAGCTACAATCCGCCAGTGTCACTATACAGCACCAGCGTCCACCAATCAGAGTTGCTGTACAGCAGAAGCAACAACCCGTTAGTGTCTCTGCACAGAATCAGCAAAAACCCGTAAGGGTCGCTGTACAGCACCAGCAACAACCTGTTAAGGTCACTGTACAGAACAAACAATCTGATATGGTCGCTGTACAGAACAAACAAGAACCTGTTATAGTCACTGTACAGCCCCAACAACAACCCGTCAGTGTCGCTGTACAGCACCAGCAACAATCCGCGGTAACCAGCGGTGAAGCCACGTCTACAGGGCTGCACATCTCTGCCAAAAACAACAACATAATTATAGATTTCAATGATGCACCCAAAGTGATACCTAGTACTCCAAAAGGTACTCATTTTGATTATCCGAACCATATTATTATTATTTTTTGAATACCCTATTCTGTCCCACTGCTGGGCAAAGATCTTCCTCAGCAAACATAATATGCATTAGTTCAAACCTAATGTTCATATATTTTTTATCAATTTGCTGATGTAACAAAATAGACTGCATGGTGGAATTAACCTTAATAATTGTATTAACAAATTAATATATTATTATTTATAAATTAGTTTATTTGGCGTCCTTCAATACCATTGGTATGAGTCCCAGAACAGATTAATATGGTATAGGTATTTTTTTTCCTCGCTGAGACACTGCACTGCTTAATTATGATGGTGGAGGCAATCTACTAGAACTGAATAATTTCCAATGTTATTTTGTCTTTTGCGATTAGATACATTTATGTCAGCCAACTTTATCACACTTTGAGGTATTATACTGGAGCGGACATTGGGACCAATTTCTCTGCGTATGGTGCGTGCGCAAGAGAACACAGTGAAGCGAGAAGGAAGATAATGTTACTTCATTGGCGTGACAGAGACAGAAATAAAATGTACCTTTCATTTTACAAACATTTTGTTTGCAATGTCCCCTCTAGTATTATCCCCTCTAATATTATCTCAATGTTATCACATATTATTTTAAATTAAAAAGGAGAATGCCCTTTTACTGTGAAAGATAGTGTTGGTGTGAAGATTTTTGTGCCTCGATAAACCTTTTTTTAGTATGGAAAAAAATATTTTTTCAATAAATATAAACATAATTGCGATCCAGGCCGAAATTAACTTGAATCTTATACAATTTTTTTTTTGTCTTCGGTTCTGTGAACAAAATGTAAAAAAATATGTCAGGATTATGTTTAAGAACAAACCACAAAAAATTCTATAGGATTTTAAGCAGTATCGGTTTCGAGATATTTTTACCGATGATGATGATTGTTCATTCTCCTATGATCAATTTATAGTGTTTCTGATTTTTGTTTTATATGTTTTAGCAAAGAAAATACAAATATTGCCGTTCCCAAAGACCGAGTCGAGCATTCTGACACAAAAGTTGTTATCACAAAAGCCCCTGTTGCGGCCCGGACAGAAAGTGATGCTAGTGAAATGTCCTTCAGGAATGCTTCTAAAAGATGGACGCAAAGGTACTTTCCAATTTTGTCGTTTTACCTTTTTTTATTGCAATGAACAGCGAGACGAGCATGCCGTTCGCCTGATGGTAAGCGGTATGACTTCTCATGAGAACAGCAGCAAAACAAAGCAACGCCGTGTATTACAAAGCAATGCTTTGTATGTTGTTGGATTTTTCTATTTATTATCAGCCCGGAGTCAGGAATTTGTGCTCGATGTGGCGATCGGCTCACCACCATCACATGCATTTTAAATCAATGTTGAAAAAGTTTGATTTCCTATTTTAATTATCGTTTCGATTTATTGAAAATTGACTTGACTCAGCGCGAAATATTGTATAAATAATCTATAAATTCTAAAAAGTCAAAATCTATAAATTCTAAAATTTAAATGTGAGTATCTCATTAAAAGCATTTATTTTGATTTCGTTTTGTTCACAGTTCCCGTCCAGGTGCTGCCGACGTGGAAATCAACAAGGAGCAATGTCACTAAAGAAAAAGAATCATTATGTTAAAACTTAAAATGTTCGTTATTAAAATACCTTATATTTAGTTAACCTAGATGTTTTATTACAAAAAATATTTTTGTGAAGTCCGCCAACCTACAACATGACTCGTTGGAGCAAGCAGTAGAGGGCCATCAATAAATTACGTCACACATTTAGGGGGAGGGAGGGGTGGATGAAGTATGACAATGGGTGACAAGTGTCGTAAGGGGTCTCTAGAAAATATTTTATATTTAAATATCACGACACTAAATCTAAATCATATAAAATAGTTAAAATTCTGTCCGTCTAAAAATTGCAAAATATGTGTTTTCAGTTTTCACACCAGATAGGGGGAGGGTACACAGATGTGACCACCTGTGACAAGGAAGGGAGGAGCCAAAAATCATGAAATTCGTTTGACGTAATTTATGGATGGCCCCTAGCTGGAGGAAAATAATGTTTTATGAGCTAGGACGAACAGCATTTTTCTGCCTTCAGTGCTAGCTCGGATCTGCTTATCCATGCTCCTTTGAAAGGCTCTGGAGTCTGGGAATATAGAAATGTATATTTATGAGATAATTATTAGATTATACAAAATGCCTACTCTGTCCTTTTATGGCCAGTGCACACCGGGACGGAATGGCAAGGAATTTAATTTTTATATTATACAATATTCAAAATGACCTTAATAGATTTGAGAGTTATTGTAACACAAATAATCTATTTTTAAATCCAGATAAATGCTTTGTTATTAGTTGACCGACTTCAAAAAAGGAGGTAATCAATTCGACAGTTTTTTTTTTTGTTTGTTTGTTACGCGATTACGCCGGCAATTGTGAACCGATTTTGAATATTTCTTTTTTGTTGGAAAGCATGATATACAGGGTTGGTCCCATATAAAAGTGGTGAAGACCTGATGAATATCTTAGGATCTGCCGACCAGAACTCCTCAAAATTAAACGGTCCAGCATTAATTCTTTTTGCGTTAGATTAAGTATAAGTATATTATTACAAAGGGTGGGTGAAAATGGGAAAAGGGTGGGGGTGGGAGGGTGAGAGGGTAGAAAATAGGTTCAATTGTTAATATTCAATATCTCCGGCAGTTCTTAATCGATTTAAAAATAACTTTTTTTTCAAAGAGTATTATATGATAGGTTAAACCAAAAAAAATATTGTGAAGACCTGATGAATATCTTTGGACCTGAAGGGCAGAACTCCTCAAAATTGAACAGTACAGCAATAATTATTTTTGCATTAGGTTCAGTATAAGTTTATTACTACAAGGGGGGGTGGAAAAGGGGAAAATAGAAAGGGGCGTGGGAAGGGGAGGGGGGATATATACAAATATAAATACTAAATATCTGCGACAATAAATAAATGATTTTAAATAACTTTTCTTCAGAACGAATTATACATAATGTTGGTCACATAAAATATGGTGATGACCTGATGAACAGGTACATATCTGGAGAACAGACCTCCACAAAACTTTGCAGAAACGCAATGATTTTTTGTTCATTAAGTTAAGTATATGTGTTTTATTAAAAATAGGAAGTAAAGAAGGTGTAGAGGTGAGGGGGTAACGAATGATTACCACGCATAAGTGTACTCAATATCTCTAGCAGGTTCAGCCGATATTAGTATTTTCTTTATCATAAAAACGAAATGACAGTGTAGCTTCCTTAAAAATCATAAAATATTAATTTTCGTTTTTGAAATTATAAAGGATCACAATGGTTCATTTTTATATACATTGAATCCAGTTTTCATTATATGATTACCTTTGGCATCATTACAATGCTTATGAAAACTAAAAAGTAATAAATAAAATAATTTAATTAAAAATTAAAAGACCGACTTCAATATGCACTACAAAGTAATAAATAATACATATTTCATTGTGCTAGTACACATTGATTAATTTTCTTATTGACGAGACTATTATTTTGAACACACATATTTGAAGGCGGGTCGCCAAATGACGAACACCACGACCTACACTTAAATTTAATTTGTGTAAAACATTCTAGCGAAAAACACGCAATTTTACACGCAATATTAATTTGTCTTAATCTATATAAACTTACGCCATTTTCCCAGAAGGGGTATGCAGAGATTCTCCTGGTATCAACCAGGACACCCACGTTACGCCTTGCGTGTTTTGTCCCTCGGTGTGGTTGGGGGCGAGAGTCTATAGTCATATCGGGTGCAAATTCCAGTCCCTGTCCTGATAACTAATAGAAAAATCGCCCGTCCTTAATATAATTAATCAATATTTAATCAACATTGTTGAGCATCGGACTTATCCATAATCGAGGGAAACATACAAACTTAACAACCCTTCCCTTTCTTATACTTTCCTCACTATGATTCCTATCACTGTTAAAGTAATTGTATACATATGCAAGTGACTCCAATAAGTCAATGATGTACCCTGGTGTTGAAACCCTTGACCACTGTATCTTTGATCGTGTGCAATACTACACATATGACACATATTAATTCTATTAAAATTTCAAAAAATGTACACGTAGGATCAATATGTTAAATTAATTTGTTTCTAGTTTACATATGGACCTAACTGAGCGCCAACGATACATCTACAAGTAAGTAATATTCAACTGTGTTACATTACTTAAATTTGTTCTGGTTTGGCACTTGGCGACCCGCCTTCAAAATATTACGTATTTAAGATTTGTTGGCTAGTCTCGTCAATAAGAAAATTAATCAATGTGTACTAGCACAATGAAATATGTATTATTTATTACTTTGTAGTGCATATTGAAGTCGGTCTTTTAATTTTTAATTAAATTATTTTATTTTAGTAGAAAGAGGTCATTAATAAACTATACGTATAGTCTCTGTAATAAAGAACTCGCTCGAGTAACAGAAATCCGAGATTTAGGCGTTGTTATGGATGCTAAACTCACTTTTACCCCCCATATTGACAAAATGTTGAATAAAGCTTTTAAACAATTGGGTTTTATATTGCGCGTAAGTAAACCTTTTCGGAACATACTCACTTATAAAATATTATACAACAGTTACGTTCGTAGTCACTTAGAATTTGCTAACTCTGTCTGGCATCCTTTTTATAAGAAACATATTGATAGAATCGAATCTGTTCAAAAGAAGTTTATTAAGGCTCTGGAATACCGCTTAGGTTGTAGTTTTTCTGATTATGAATCCTCTTTACGAAGATATAACATGTCCCGTCTGTCTCATTGTCGAGATTTAACCGATGCTACATACCTTTTTAAAATCATAAATAGTGGTGTGGATGCCCCTGGGTTGTTGCATGCACTTAATTTTAGAATACCTCGCAGACGTGAACGAGATTGTCGTAAAAAACACTTATTTAATATTCCTCGCAGTAGAACTTGTTATGCCAATAATAGTTTTTTAAGAAGGTCTTGCAGATTGTACAATAACAAACTTCTCAATGTTGATGTTTTTAATGAATCGTTACGTAAGTTTAAGAAAAAGCATTAGGTTTTATTACTGGTCTTGAATCTTGATACAGCTTCTTCTTCGCTCAGTTTTCAGTTCTTTTTAGCTGATTACTTTTTTTTACATATATAAATTATGTGCTTGTGTTTTTGTTTTTAAATGTTTATTATTTCAATACTTTTTTATTCCATTGTTCTTTGTACTCGTTGTAATCTTTTATTGTACTTGTGCAAAATGACAGTATTGTGAATATGCAATTCACTACTTTCCTTAAGCCTAAAATTGCTACCTACTTCGATTAGGATTTTGTTATTTCAATTTTGTGTAATAAACATAGGAAACTATAGGTCTAAAATTATATTTAATTTAATGTAATCACACTATTATTTATAAGACTGTTTGTTTCTTAATAAATAAAAAAAAATATTCTTACTATTCTCGTCGTTTTTTTTTTTGATTGAATATATTGAGATAAGGCTATCTTATAAGCAGTGGCGTAACAATAGGGTGGCAAAGTGCGCAAAATGCCACGGGCCCCCGGCCTAGGGGGCCCCCGGTCCGGCAGGGCCCTGGTCCGACAGAGTCTCAGGCCCG
This sequence comes from Hyles vespertilio, assembly GCA_009982885.2. Lineage (NCBI taxonomy): Eukaryota > Metazoa > Arthropoda > Insecta > Lepidoptera > Sphingidae > Hyles > Hyles vespertilio. The sequence goes on from CM042830.1 coordinate 4,358,036, forward strand.
ACAGGGCCCGGGTTCGATAGGCCCTCGGGCTCAAGCCCAACAGGGTGTAATCAAGGAAGAATGTAACATTAATAACGAAATTAATGATAATAAATGATTGACTACATTTTAAATATGACAAACATTTCATCATAATTTTTGATTGAAACGTTTTGTTTTTGTTTCATTATAATATTATACATAGTTAGAAACCAATAAATTATAATTTAATGAATATTAACGTAATATTTTAAGAAAAAACAAATGGTTCATTGCTTAGGTGCCCGTTTTTTTTTGCAAATGAGTGTATTTTAGTGGTAACGAAAAACGAAAGAAGAAGAGGGAGTCTGAAGCAATAAATAAAAATATGTACCTATAGATATAAACAAACGCCCCTACTGCGTTTCGCTAACGATATAGTCTTAATGACGGAATAGCTAGAGGAGCTGCAACAGATGTTGGATGGCCTGGCTTCAGCCTCATGGCGAATAGGTCTTAAAATTAACTTCGACAAGTCAAAATAATGTTCAACCACCACCTTGATCCAAGACCTGTCGCTGTATGCGGGAAGACCCTTTAACTAGGTAGAAACAATTTGAGAAAAAGGCTACGGGTCTTCTCGCCACCTTTACCAAAAAGCTTAAAAACGATAGTTCTCAACCAGTGCGTCCTACCTGTCACGACCTACGGTGTTTAGACTTGGACACTCACAGTACGACTGGGCCACTAGCTTATGGTCGCTCAGCGAGCTATGGAGCGTGCTATGCTCGGTGTCTCTTTGAAGGATAAGGATCCGTAATGAGCTTATCTGAAAGACAACCAAAGTTATAATAGACATAGCAAACAGGATTAGCAAGCTGAAGTGACATTGCGCTGGCCACATCTGTCGAAAAACCGATGACTGTTGGACTCAACGTGTTCTTGAGTGGAGGCCGCGTGTTGGCTAACGTAGCTAGTGTAGGATGTCCAGCTAGGTGGACTGATGATTAGCAAAAGGTTGCTGCCACATGCTGGATGCAACAAGCTGATGACACGGTGAAATGGCGCAATTTGGAGGATTCATTTGTCCAGCAGTTCACAACAAAAGGCTGATGAATAAATATAATGTTTGAGTTAAGGGTTACGACGACTGGAAACAAATTGTAAATGCGATAGAGAGACACGAAACATCAAAAATTTACTTGAATTGAATTACTAGATGACAAGCAATAATCCATGAAAAAAAAAATGTCGGGAACTTACTATAGTCCACTAAGTTACTAATTTACCTTTCGTAGCCATAGAGAAAGAAGAGCTAGCCGTAATAAAGCACCTACTAGCAAAATGTGATCCTAATTTAGAGGAATTGTTAAATAAGTCCAAGGGCCAGATAAAATGCTTAAGTCCGAAAATACAAAATGACCTAATTGCTGTTTTGGGCCTATTTTTACAGACCAATTATGTAAAGATTATTGGAACTGTGTGATAGAAAAAAATGAGAATGGAGTTCCAAAACCACTCGTCAATTGTTATTAGAGATTCCTTTTAAGATTTCATATAATGAAATGTTCAAAATCTGATGACAAATATGAAGCCATGTCATTAAAAGATTCTGTGCTGTACTGTATCGGTCCATATAAGTCCCATTGCAGGGCACGGGCCTCCTCTACAACCGAGAGCACGATTGAGAGTGGTTAGGCCATATAGTCCACCACGTTGGCCTAATGCGGGCTGGCGGACCTGACGTACCATAGAAATTCTTCCAAATCGCTAGGGTATGCAAGTTTCCTCAAGATGTTTTCCTTCATCGTCATAGTACATGATGATTGACTATCAGTACACACATGACTCCGAAAAGTCAGAGGTGTGCCCTGGGATTCATATCCACGACCATCATGAACATGATGGCGGCCACGTCGGGTCCGTTAAAAACAGGCCAAAAAAAATACTCATAAAAACGAAACTACAACCACAGAATACTAACAGAAGTCAAGCTTGTGTATGTACTTCAGTTTTGTTGCCACACTCACACTACGCTCGGCGTTCGCACAAGGGTTGTTAACTTTGGCTTATGCGAAAACACGTATCGTGTTAATAGCACTCGTATTGTTTGATTGAATTTTTAAAATAAAATATATAAAACACAATAATACAATAAATAAATTTTAATTTTATTTATGAACTCGCTGAGAATGTGTATGTCATTATTCTAAGTTTTTTTTATTGTTTTTGTATAATATATGTTTTTTTTAATGAAATTTATATTCAATTATTATAATCGTGTGTTTTATATACAAGTGTAATAAATTTTATTCATTTGCTCCATCTTTGCACAAAACATCTCACTATTTGCGTGCCCGAAGCGGGTAACACTCGCGCTCGCAGTCACACTCGCAGTGGTCTCGACTGGTTTGAAATATCGTGTCGGTGAACGCTGTCAATGTGTGCGTTGATTTAGCGCGCTTTGTATGGAGCTTGACTTCTGTTAGTTTAGTATTCTGTGCTACAACGTATTTTTTTTTTTCTACATTTACGAAGGGCCCTATTTCTTTAACTTTGCCACGGGCCCCCGGTGGGGTAGTTACGCCACTGCTTATAAGTGCAAGTTTCACTACACATTAGGTATTCTTCTGATATGTTTTTCTTTTACGAAAACTGGGCAACCTCTATAAAAAGCCATATGCTCACTCTGACAATTTAAACATTTGTAAGTTGTGGTATCGCAAGTTTTATGATCACAGCACCATTTAGGACACACAGGTTTTTTACAGAGCACATACGCCTCAGGTGACCATACTTCCAGCAACTAGAACACTGTGTCACTGGGAAAGTTTATGGGTCAACTTTAAAGCGAAAATATAATATATATAAAATTGTGTCTATGTCTATGTCTATGTCTAAAATCATACCCGCATACTTAGTTAGGCAGTACGTTGCCTTTGAAGCAAAATCTTACTGTTTCACTGTCGATCCACTCGCCTTTATCGTCCAATCGTTTTAATCTTTTGACAGAAATAATTTCAAAATCACATTTGAATGACTTTATAAGTAAAGTTCTTCTCTTTAATATCCAGTTCTACATATTTCACCATGTCGTATGTAAGGCTTACTTCATTTGTTAAGCGACATATACAGGGTATATCAAGACTGCTACCGAAAACGAAGCCGGGTGGTAGTTTAAGCGACTATAATACAACAGAAAAAGTTGCAAAAAAAAGCGACAACTTTTTTTTTATATTTTTTCCTATTCAACCACATTTGGGTGGTAAATTCATTTTTTCCTAAAATAATAGTGTATACTCTTTTAGAAAAATATTTTTTGTTGCTTTGTGTTTGTAGTCACTAAAACTACCACCCGGCGTTGTTTTCGATAGCAGTCTTGGGATACCCGGTATATCCCAAATCCTTAAATTTCGGGTTTTTATAAGTTTTTCAGCATTTTCTCTACTTTCAAACTTAATCGATAGTTTATACGGACTTTTATATTTAATTTGAATTATGCTTGGTATATCTTGCTGTTGCAATAACTTGGCGAAGCCAATTTGTTTTGGTAGCAAATTGTCTGAAGAAACACATACCTACCTCAATTAAATTAGAATCTTCTTCAGTATTTTTTGTTTTATAGTTATTATTTGCAAAAGATGTTTTCCTCAAAAACATTTGTTTTTCCGTTGAACTAAAGTAAAAGCTTCCTCATACTTTTCAGATATCTCTTGTTCACCGCTGTCATTTCTTGGTCTCTTCTCCGACCTAAAACTTATATCTTCAACAATATCAGATGCAACAGTCTCCTCCGTCATATTAACATCTTCCCCCTCACATATATTACTACCGTTTGATTCATTCATTTTCTTATATTGTTGGGTCCAGCTCGAAGGCCGAGCTCATCCAGATGGGAAACTTTCAAAATGTGTGTACAACACATTCGAGAATATAACTTTATGATTATGTTTATGTTTTTACAGTTGAACAGTCCAAATTACAACAATTAATCGTAGTTTAACCGAAATTTGAAAATTAAAATTGATAAAAACAAAGCAGATGTGCTATCTTGGGCCGTTTTGTGTACGTCTAATACAAATTCTAGAAAAAAATGTGGAATTGAAATAAAATACATTTAGATTTCTTGGACAACAGGGGGCTTTATACAAAAATGTGATTGTTTTAGTACAGAAGCAATATTTTCTTCTATAATCTGTCCTCCATCATGCCTAATTGTCATTTCGTTCAAAAATGCGCGAACCCATTATCTTTAACTTGAATATGTCTTATTTTTAAAACCCCCCTACAAATTATAATTATTGTCTATATTTCTTTTTCCATATTCTTCGCTTTTTAAAAGACGATATATGTTGTTAAAGAAGTCACTTTTATTATTTTATTTATGTTACATGATTTTAGTTTAAGAACGAAAATGTTTAACTTGACAGCAATTGCAAAACTCTGAGTTATCTGTCTACGTGTGTGGCCGTAATTCGTATTATTTTTTATTATTCGCATACATTTCGCAAATGTGTATTTGCTTCTCTGTATACCTGGCTTTGTTTTATGGATTCTGATTCTCGCAGATGATATATCTTGACGTTTAAACGCAATTACTAGTTCGTATTTTGGTGAGTAAACATATTATTTATTATTTTGAATGCCACATGTAAGTAATACTGTTATGTTTTTCTATGTTCATATTTCTCTTCTAACCCACAATTCTGCTTTTCAGCACATCAAAAGTGGCGCTTTGCTTGAATTGCACTTCTGCAATTGTTGTGAAATTGTTGAATCTGCAATCTGCAATTTCTGCAATCAAAAATTGAAATGGATTCTATCATTCAACAGAATCTTAGTAACTACATGGGCTGCCAATTCACTCTCGTGTAGAGTATTTCAAAACGTTTTATTGCTGAAATGGCAGAACAAGAAGTAAGTATTCTATTTTCTTCATTAATTTGGGAAATGTATGTTTTATGCCAATTAATCAAGGTCAATACAAAGTATGGAGTATTACAAAAGTATTCATGTTAGAGCTGAATTGCATTGTGTCCACAGGACAAGTCTACTAGTACTTAAATATGTAAGAAGTGATATTTTATATATTGTTGTTTAAATTGTTAAATGAATTACATTTTCTTTTATTTCCCTCTGGACACTCAGATGATCTTGTGTTATGTATAATATATTATATTATAATTATATCCATAATAACAACACTATGTCTGATGGTAAGCACAAATGCCGTCCAGGAGGAATATCTAATGGCATCAAATGACTGTCCCAAGACATTTCATACAATTATCCGGCCGGCCTGCTAAGATGCTTCTTTAAAAAATAGTCCGCTATTGTTTAAAGAAGAAGACCTGGGATCATACACATGTGACTGCAAAGAGTTATTTATTCATCATAATTCTTCGATATCTTCAATATTAAATCTTTTTTATTTTGTTTTAGTTATCAGGACAAGCAATTATCTGTACAAACTGCTGGCTGCAAATAAATCAAGCTGTAGACAATGAGCAAGATTTTATTCCAACTCCGCCGTAAAAAGATTGTATCAATCTCGATTCTTTTGGACATACTTAACACCCACAAGTGCTTCATGTTGAAAGGAACATGGCTGGATACTGGACAGTGGGTTGCTGTACTCATACCATGATTATACTGTGGTATTTAGCCTTTAGGTTGGGCTACCAATAGTACAATATAGGAGCACCGGCATTGTTCCTAGATGTTTTGACTGGAGATTATTTTTAGGCGAATATAAATAAAAAATATAAAGCAAGATCTGGTTGTACTTTATTGTCCTTAAGTTTTGTTTGATTTTAGTTTTCTTTCATAACCAGTCATAATTCATAACCAGTCAGAATTAATGTCAAATACATTATTTGAAAAATAATATCTTAAACCTTAGGATAACATTATTTTTAAGTATGCAGAAGTCTAATATACTAAAGTATATTAGACTTCTATACTAAAGTATATTAGACTTCTAGGGGTAGACTAAATATAATGTTTGAAATGTTAGCTTGTACAGAAATGATTGCTAGTATGTTCTTTTACTAGACATTAAGGTATAGAAATAAACATGGCTGCTATCAGATTCGATTCCATTTTTATAGCGTATTCATTTGTATGGACTATAATAACTAAGAGCTTATTAAGTGCATATGCCTAATAATAAAATGATTATTTATTCATATGCACATAGGGAACACCTCTGACTTTTCGGAGTCATGTGTGTATTGATAGTCAATCACCACGCACTAAAACGGTGAAGGAAAACATCGTGAGGAAACCTGCTTACCATAGCGATTCATAAGAATTTCTATGGTATGTAAGTCCGTCAACCCGCACTAGGCCAGCGTGGTGGACTATATGGCCTAATCACTCTCAATCGTATTCTTGATTGTAGAGTAGGCCCGTGCCCTGCAGTGGGACGTATATGGGCTGATACAGATGCTAGCAGTCGCGACAAGTGATCAGTCTGTGCCGTGCTGTATCTCATGCCTAGCAGATTTTTATTGTGGATTATTTAAATAGGTTGTTTAGCAAGTATTATGCACCGCACTTACGGCCAGATATAGGTACACTTTCTTAATATTAAATAACTATAAACATGACGAGATTCTGACAGACTTGATGCAATTTATTGTATAGACATTATGTTATATTACCGGGTATCTCAAGACTGCTACCGAAAACGAAGCCGGGTGGTAGTTTTAGTGACTACAAACACAATGCAACCAAAAATTTCGAAAAGAAACGCGACAATTATTTTTTATAATTTTTTAAATATCTTCATTTTTGGGTGGTAAATCCATAGTTTTCTGCTAAAATAATAATTTAAACACTTTTATACCTTAGATTATTTATAAATAAAAGGGTATACACTATTATTTTAGGAAAAAATGTATTTACCACCCAAATATGGTAATAAGAAAAAAATTACAAAAAAAAATTGTCGCTATTTTTTGCAACTTTTTCTGTTGCATTGTGTTTGAAGTCGCTTAAACTACCACCCGGCTTCGTTTTCGGTAGCAGTCTTGATATACCCTGTATATTAGATGATCAATAAAGTATGATACTAATTCCGTTGACGTAAAAACATTTACGAGTTATATAGAGTACAGTAATTTATAGCACAGACGACTAAAAATAATATTTGATTTATAGGAAAACGAATTACGACTTCATATTTCATAAATGTCAAGTTTTGACATCGGTTGTCAAACATGCCGTTTCAGACGCCATATTGTCCCCTTGTAGTGTTGCTGTTCTTGGCTTGGTATTTATTTTTGTATAAAGCTAATATGTAACGTATAATAGTATTTCATACAGAAATCGAATGCCAATTTCACTAAGTAAATTTGGTGTAATGTACTACAAACGGCCCAAGGCCCATACATTTCTGGCCCATCTCCTTTAACATCCGACTCAAATGTCAAATTTCCCGCCATTATCTGACCCGGTGAGTGAGTCGCTGTAATCGAATTTGGTATTGCCATTAAAAATAATTATTGCAATAAAGTGGGTAAAGTAAGATTTTTCAATCTGATCAATAGTGTCGGGAAAATGAGTGGACCAGTTTCATCTGCATGTTTTTTTCCTTCACAAGATTTCTAACAAATCGCTCCCCCTTGAAGAAGTCAAAACCCTTAAACAAGTGTATCTGTATTAGCCCATACACGTCCACTGCAGGGCACGGGCCTCCTCTGCAGTCGAGAGTACGATTGAGGGTGGTCAGGCCATATCACAGGTCGCCACGCTGGCCTAATGCGGGTTGGTGGACTTACACAGGTACCATAAAAATTCTTATAAATCGCTATGGTATGCAGGTTTCCTTACGATGTTTTCCTTCACCGTTTTAGTGCGTGTTTATTGACTATCAATACACGCATGACTCAATGTGGTTGTGAAATCTGGTCCATTTACCAACAGGCCACCACGCACGTAACAATTAATTTTAGTTTATGATATGAACTTACATCTATTGTACTAGTACGTACAAAGTTCTGTTTTCGTGGAATTTATTTTGAAAAGCTGACAACACAAACCTTTGGCGGCAGCTACGCGATGATACAATTTTTCGAAGGGTATTATTGGTATCTGAAGACGCTTTTCTTCCTACGTAAAATTTAATACCTGAAGTTTAACATTCCTAGCATCAATTTTTAAAGTTTTCGGCAATTTTCACTGGCTTAAAATAATGCAGGAAAAATAAATACATTGAGTAAACTACCAATGGCGGATATGTCAGCGACTGGCAGGTAGATTGACAATTGCAAATGACATCGTTGTTTCCACTTTTGGCCACCGGGCCAGATAAGTTTGTGGCTCTATACTATAATGTGTTTTCAGCTTTAGTGTGTTTTCACCTTAATAAAAGTCAAAATGACAACTTCAAACTTCAATTTTTGTTATTTTGTGAATGTTTAAATTCTTTCACATAATTCAACATATTTTCCTATTTTTCTGTGGGTATATCCTATTTTTCACATACCGGAATGAGTTGTATTGTATACGGTTGTAGTAGTGTTTGGCATCCAGCATCTATCGTAAAATTCCACAGGTAAGTTGATTGATATAATTATTGTAAATATCTATACAAAAAGTAATAAACACGCGGGTATTGTACAAATGACCAGTGAGAACTTCACTTAATGTGTCTTGCATTACATATACTACTTGTATTTTATTAGCATAAAGATAAATGTGATTATTTGTATTGTAAAAAAATTGTAAACAAAGAGGCTAGTGACCATAGTTTTAGCTTTGGCTGCGATTAGAGTCTTGTAAATTATTTTGAGTACAAAACTGGCATACTCATGGTTACAAAATTTTCCCATTTTGCACAGTGTTGTTTCGCTACAGTGTGAATGCACCCTGCAATTTTTATTGCATGGTGCATTCACACTGATTAATATTTTTAATTCTGATTTAAAATTAGTTTATTTTTCTTTAAAATTCTCTTTACAGTTTTCCTAAAGATCAAGATAGGAGGAAATTGTGGTTAAACATTATACCATTAAAAGGATGTTTTTATGAATCAGCAAGAATATGCAGTAAACATTTTAAAAATGAAGATTACAATTCTCAGAGGCCAGGATATCTTAATAGAAACGCTGTACCATTTTATGTGTATGAATTTTGCAAAGGTTGCAATAAAAGGGTAAGCAATAAATATGTGCTCTTATGATTTTGTTAGAAACTATCAGCTGTTTCTAAGACAATATCTAACAAACATCCAAATATTTTCTAAAATCTCCAGATATTTTATATTAGAAAGATTTCTAAAATAAAATATAAGATTATTAGTAAGCAAATTCATATTGTAAGTATATTTTTGGGAATGAAATAATGTACCTTTAACTGCTCCTGCCTTCGGTGTGGATGTAGGTATCACAAATGAAGATTTGAACTTAGAATTACAAGTTGTATGTGTAATATATTTTACCACTTCATTTGCCTAATTGTAAACCGCTTGGGCTTAGCACCGCAGACAAGTATACAAGACAGACGGCTTACTTCATACTATTTTTTTAATGTGTTGTAGAAACTCGCACAACAAAACTAAAACATGCTTTTCTACTTATAGAATTCATTCAATTTCCATTGGACCTTTCTTTCTTTTCATTGATAATTTGACTACAGACCAATAGTATTTCAGATTATTGTACCTTGTATTTCAGGCATCTCTTTCGCACGATATATGTACAGTCGACTCTCGTTAATTCGAAACTCGAGGGACTCTTAAAATATTACGAATTATCGAGTGTTTGAAATATCAAATGGTTCGACTTTCGTATCGCATCGTATCAGCACATATACGTCCCACTGCAGGGCACGGGCCTACTCTACAATCGAAAGTACGATTGAGAGTGGTTAGGCCATATAGTCCACCACGCTGGCCTAGTGCGGGTTAGCGGACTTACATATCATAGAAATTCTTATAAATCGCTATGGTATGCAGGTTTCCTCACGATGTTTTCCTTCACCATTTTAGTGCGTAGTGATTGACTGTCAATACATACATGACTCCGAAAAGTCAGAGGTGTGCCCTGGGATTTGAACCTGCGACCACCGTGAACATGTTGGCAGCCGCGTTTAGTCCGTTTACCAACAGGCCACCACGCACTTTTTGGTTCGACTTTACGAGAGACAATATAAAACTTCGAATTATTAAGTGTTGATCAACTATTATTCAATCAATAGCAATCGTCAAACATTTATACTTTCTCTTTCTCTCTCTCCAACTTTGAATTGTCGAGTGCTGGACGCCGTTAAGTTCGAATTAACGCGTCGTTTTGTAATTTAGCTATGATTTTTGCGTTCGAATTACCAAGTGTATAAAAATGTATTGATTTAGTTCGAAATATAAAGAGATTTTGTAGGGAACTCGTGATAACTTTGAATTATAGAGAGGTTCAAATTATTGCAGGTTTGAATTAATGAGAGTCGACAGTATATCATAAACTAAAACTCTAATATACTAAAAATCTAATAGTGCCTATTCAGTCCCACAGAAAGAGGTGCCGTTTGTAGGTATTGCTATAAGATAGAAAGAGACCGAAATGTACTATTGCTGTCCTGTAATGAGGGCCAGTGTTTTCAAGGTTGGAATTCGAACTACTAAACAAATTTTGACATAAGCCTCTGTCGTATGGTTTGTGTTTAATGTTGGAGGTATTCAAAGTATTTATAACTGTTTTAATTCCAAAATCTTTGCTAAATCCATCACGAAATGGTGCGGTGTAGCGTACTTGCTTGTGAAAGCGATACTGGTGTGAAAATAACAGAATTATCATTCCATGTGTAAGTAAATTACTTTATTAATAATTATTAGTGTCCAGCAGTATTCAAATTATAAAAGAAATAACACTGTAATAAATGGTAATAAAACATTTTTATCTCAATATTAAAGTAATTAAAATAAATGAAAAAAATCATCCCTATACATGATACATATCAATAATTCTGATTATTTAATGATGAAATCCTAGCCTTTTTGGCTTCGACGACTGATATTGGACACAACAATCTAAGTCAAAAGAGAATGTTATATGATTTATCTAATTGCAAGAGTCTCATTACTCTATAGGTGATGCAACCATATTTTTAACACGCTTTTATCAGCTTCACCTGTATGTTTGTATGTATGTTTTTTTTGCCAGGTGGCGCTCTTACGATAAACATTATAGTAACGCTTTCTCACAATTAATTGAAGTTTAGTGAATAATTGTGTTTTAGAAGTGATATAAGTTGATGTGTCTGTGAACTTTGTGTTGATACATCCGTACAAGTGTTATACTTAACGAAAACACACTATTTAAAAAGTTATAAACATTTTTGTGCAGCGTCATTCAAACGGCAACGTTTTCAAGAATTTGATTTTTATGTGTACTGGGATTAAAAGTAATTATAATTTGTCCATGTACAGTTAATGTTCAAAGTTTAATTATCATCAGGTGCGTACAGTGTTTATCACAAAGGAATAAACAGAAATTTGCAATATAAATATCCAAATTCATACATCCAACCACTACTAGCGCCATCTAGTTTTACAGACTGCAATCGTTTTTACAATAAGTTATATAACGAGATTTATAATGCAGTGCGGCTCATGCAATAAAGTTGCTCCTCAGAGGTGGGTCAGGTTGGATCCCCACAGTCAATCCGCTGTGCGAAGTGTACATAATACTACCACACGGTATGTCTAAGGTTGAGTAGAGAAGATCACAAACAATTGCGTATGAGGCAAAATAACTACGTGTGTCCTGGTTGTAAGGTAAAGAGCAAAGATTCTAGAATTGAAAACCCCCCCATAAGAAAGGATGAAACCACAAATATGTCACCTAAAGATAATTTTATTACATCCGCCGAAAATTTAGCAAAAATGGAAATATCTCCCAAACTCATGACTACATTTAACTCTGCGTTCACTCCAAGAAGTATTTACTTCAATGAAAAACGAGATGCGTGATTTTACCCAGTCCCTAAATTTCACGGCTGAGTACATGACGACCTTCAGGCAAGACCTAGGGGAGATCAAGAGCAGCCTAAAAGAGCTTGATGCCTACAAAGCAGAAGTCATCACTCTCCGTGCTGAAGTCGCACAACTGCGTCAAGAACTTCAAGTGAAAGAACAGCGAAACTTGCGAAATGATGTAGAAGTTACTGGGCTGACAGAATGCAGCGGTGAAAATCTCTCGCAAATCCTAAGTGTTATATCAAATAGAGTGGGTCTGGAACTGGACTCCAGAGATGTGGATGATGTAATACGTGTCGGGAGACGGAGTACGGAAGCTGGGAACATTTACGCGTCGTGAACCGAGAGATAAATTTCTGCGAGCTGCCCGTGTACGACGTGAACTCACAACTGACATGTTTCAAGTCCCAGGAAACCCGCAAAGAGTATTTGTCAACGAACATCTCTAAAGAAAATAGGGTTCTCTTTAGCAAAGCGAGAAAAACCGGAACAGATCTCAAATTTAAGTTCGTTTGGACATCCAACGGCAACATCTTCATGCGGCGCAGGGAAACCAGCTCCGTGCTTCACGTCACGTCTGCTGCGGTGCTCGAGAAACTCTGCGCGGGCGCAAGGTCCTCGACGAACGACACTACTTCCAAGTGCAGTACCTAGCGAACTAAAACAAATTTTATTCTTAAACGTTATTTTAATAATTCAATTGATCTCATTTCTGTTCCTAAAGATTTATATATGTTTTGTTTTGTTTAACTTAGTATTATTAATATATAAATGAGAAAACTTTTCGGTGTTGTACATATTTTTATTAAGTTTTTTTATCTCTATTTTTCATAAAAATTCTGCCACAACACACATTCAGCTCCTGTGTTTACCAATTAGTTGTAAATTTTGCACGCATTTCACATATATTACAAATATCCCTATAATAAGTATAATAGGTATCGCACAGTCAATTATATCCACTTACTTGTGGTGCTTTATGATAATAAATATCTCTATGGTCATAAATAATAAATTGTATTTATTCAACAAAGTTATTAATATTAAAATACTGTGTACTAGATATGGGTGACCTCGTACTTATGAAAAATATTGACAGGATAGAGGATATTACCTCTTACGAATTTTCTTCACCTGAAGAGTGTCGGGATTTCTTTTTGTGCAATAATTATATGTTTAAACTTTTATCACTAAACTAGCTGTGCCCGCGACTTCGTCTGCGTGGAATTTAACAAAAAAGTTAATTAGTTTATTTAGTTTTATTTTTTTTTTTGAATTTTTATTTTAATTATCAACCTTTGTAACCAAACCATACCGCGATCTAATTATACGGTAGCGCCATCTCTTAGTTAGCGGCGGTAAACTTCCGTTACATATTCATTTTCAGTTTTTTGTATTAGCTTTATTGAAAAATTTCTTTATATACAATATTTTGTAAATGTGATATTGATTCGTTGGTGGGAGAAGTGGTGGGAGGCGCCCGACGTGACGGCCCAGTGGTGGCATGCGCGTAAGCTGCGCGCGGGCATTGCAACATTACTTTATTTTCTAAAATAAAAGATTTTTTCTAAAATAAATGTAGCCTAAGTTACTCCTTGTTATATCAGCTACCTGACAAAAAAGTCCCGTCAAAATCGGTCCAGCCATTTCAGAGATTAGCCGGAACAAACAGACAGAAAGACAGACAGACAGACAACAATTTTCAAAATATCATTTTCGGCCCTGGTATCGTGTATACAACATGTAACAGATTTAAATGTAAAAGCGGAAAGTAGTACGTTCAGAATCAGTCTTAACTAATTATTTTTTTCAAAATAATTAGTTAAGACCAAGTAAATTACAGACACTCTTTCATTTACTACTCCGAACAAACGAAATTGAAACGTAACTCCAGGACATAAGATCATTTTTAAATGAATCACTAAACGAATACTCTAATAAACTGAATAATGAACAAAAATGAACTTTATTTCGATAATCATAAAGTTTATTTAAGCAATCTATCATTAATCAAACGCACACAACGATAGGCCTCAATAAACGTAATAAGCTACCAAAATAAATAACTATCTTATTCTCTTTTCCGCACATTTCACTACAACTAAATAGAGCAGGATGCAGCTATTGTTTAATGCAATTTGATCCATCCGACAAACGATGGCGTGCGCGGCGCGGCGGTACATCAAAAGGTTTGGCAACCGGTATAGGGATGCGCCGCGAAAAAAATTACTCCCGGTATTTGCAAGACCGGGCGATCCAAATCCCGCGCAATACATGCACTTAAATGAAACAAATTAAATTGTAACAAATACACTATGAAATGAAACAACAAGTAGGTATTTTTATGAAAAATAATTTTGCGGAACGTTAAAATGGTGATTAAATTCGGTTTGTAATTTTGCTACAATGTATGCGGAATCCCGGTGTGTCTAATATCCCGTTATTGCAATCCCTAAATGGGCACCGACTATGTGAAAAAAATCCAGTCGTGCACCGCAGTTATCTGTGTCTACTTGTGTTTAAGTGTTTAGTAGATATTTCGATAACTTTCGCGCGCGATTTCTTTTCGGTATTCGAATATTGAATACACTGAAATGGTGAGAACTTTGGCACTGTGTGGTGATAATGTATCATTGGCATGCAGGACATTTAACAACAGGCACGGCACCAGTGTAGTGTCCGACAGTATCTCGATGCTGAGTTCGGAGAGCGCTGGATAGGTCGCGGCGAACCTGTGCAATGGCCTCCTAGGTCACCTGACTTGACGCCTCTTGACTTTTTTTGTGGGGACGCGACGTAATAAATCTCTGGTATACTTCAGTGAAAGTACTAATGTGGAGGAACTAAAAAGTAGAATAGTGGCAGCCTTCCTAAAAGTGAAGAGTGACACTGAAGTTTTACATAAATTACGTGAACAATTACGCAAATGTGCATCAAAGTGTATCAAGGTGGTGGACATTTCGAACATATTTTAAAAAGAAATCGCCGCATGAGTGCCATGTAACACGTAAGTTAATTTTGTTGTATTTTTTTGTGTTGTGATTACCAATCTAGTCTTCGTTGTTAGATATTGCGTTATCTAATTATCTTGTTCATTAGTAATTCAAAATAAATGACGCCCGTATCCTACCCGCCTGTGGGAACGAAGTTTAGCGGAAGTGAAATTTATAATATTTTATAGCCGATTCATGCAAAATATTGTCTTACGTTGGGTTCGTACGCATTATATCTAGTAAGTAAAATATTTAGATTTTATAGCTAAAACACAAATGTTATGCTTACAGATTAAATTAATAATAATTTGTTTACCAAACCACCCAGTAATCAGTTACGTACGTATTTTGTATTTCGTTTATAGTCAGCTGTTTCTGCCGGCGCGGCGCGGGCGGCGCGTCGCGTCGCAGCGTTCAGTGTTAGGTACTCGTGTGAATAGGTCTTGTGTAAATGTGTGCGTGTCCGCGAGCGTTTGTAAGTAGTACTCTCTTATTTGTAACTCGTGAGGTGACCATGTTAAGTGCCTACATTTGGTATAACTAATTTCATAAATAAAAGATTTTGTAATTATGGTAGTACGATTTCAATGCATAAACTATGATTGCAATAATATTTTAAAGTTGGGGTGTCTGAGGTTGTGAATTAATCCTGTTACACGTTGTATAACGATATGTAGTTGGTAATTTTTTTTTCACTTTTAAAACAGACACTTTAATTTTATGTATATGTATACATAGATATTAGAAGTATAAATACAAATTTTGACAATCTACATATAATATCTACTAAGAACTAAGGTAATATTTGACATCCTAATTTTGACGGAATGTAGATTGACCGACAACACCATAATAAATAAACTTCCAGGATATACTCATTACAATAACAACAAATAACATAAATCTAAGTGGCGGCGTAGTCGTCTACGTTAAAAACCATGGACGTAGCATCAAATGGACTCGACATTCGAGTTCCACCGTAAGGGACAGACATAAAGTAAAAAAAAAGCAGGGATACCAGGTCATACATTTTCCCATAAATAATTTATCTAAATAAATAAATAGACGCAACATTCACATTCATAGTCCTGACCCTACAAATGATAATCTTGTGTCGTGGGTATCAGAAACTACGAGAGACTTTTTGGTCTCACTAACACCCCGATTTGAAAAAAATATCAAGTCACTCAAATATTTGTCTCTTCTTGAGCGGGCATCGAAACCGCGGCCTGACGTTTTATCTAGCGTCTAATCAGCTGCGATGAATGATGCGGATGAAGGGCGTCCGTATTAAGAGGGGGGTCTATGTGAAATGGCCTTTTTCACAACGTTTTTTCTTGGTGATCTTTATTATTAGGTCTTCAAAAAAAATTTATGTTGATCTACACTATATGGAGCATGTCCCCTTCTTTTCAGAATTCTTAAAAGTGTATTAAAAGTACTTGAAATAAAATTGCAAAGTGACCTCTGTTTTCACATTTACAACGTTTTTTCTCTTAAACTATGAGCACTAAGATTATTTTATTATTATCAGGATATTAAGAAATACAAGACGGATGGGACCTTCTTTTTATTTTTTCCAATTTCTGTCTCATTTATTTTTAACGATTTTTTCACTTTATCGAAACTCTAAATCGCGAGCACGTCCCCGCTCACCGCTGTCGCCCAACAAATCAATGCGGGACGAACCGCCGTGCTAAACGGACCTATGTCGCTTGTCTCCGCAATATAAAAGTAAATTGAATATTGCTATTTCGTTCGACACTATTTCGTAACAATTGTTTTTTGTTTATAAATGCATCTCAATATTTTATAGAAGAAACATTTAATTTTTTGCATTTTTGTAACATGTGTATTTTTACATTTTTGTATTTTAGATTTTTGAATATTTCGGTTTTTGTTTATTATGAATAAACCCAAAAATTATTTAACCGACCGACTTAATCTTAAAATTCTTTCACCATTCGAATCCAACATTATCCTGGAGTAACATTGGCTGTATAGTTGGCTAAAGGAGTTGAAATAAGGGTTGAAATGAAAAATAAAAACCCTTCGAGATATTTTTTTAAAATATTAATTAATTTAAATTAAAAAATAAATCTTCAAAGTTTTTATTTTCCATTTAAACCCTTATTTCAACCCCTTCATGTAAATAGATAGCTTCTGTTATTCCCGGATAAACCATTCGACCATTCGAAAATCGAAAGAATTTTTTAAATCGGTCCAGTAATTTTTGAGTTTATTCATTGTAAATAAAAATCCAAAAATAGAAATGCGTCTATCCTCTTTATTATATTAGAAAAGAAAAACAAAAATACAAATATTAAAAATCTAAAATACAAAACACGCCAAAATACAAATATTAAAAATCTAAAATACAAAACACGCCAAAATACAAATGTTTCCTTCTTGTAATATTTGTATAGATAGCTGAAATAAATAAACACAAAAATCGAACTACAAGTGCGGGGACCCAACCCGCGTCTTCTCGTTTAACAGTCGGCGTTCGAGCAATTCCGCCACGGTAGCTGTGACGTTTGATCGTGAATTAATCATACACTACGGTCAGACCGCTCCTAACTGTACTCGATGGGAACATCGAGTGAAATAACACTACGAATACATCGTTCTGTCCGCAGCGAAACAATGAATGAATAGGTATTACGCAGCGCGCTCGCTCGCACGTCGTGCGCCGGCATGCGCCGGTGCATGAGATTTGGTTCCGCACGTTCGAGCAAGGTCATCGGCGTCTACCGTCCTCTTAAACAACGTAACGTTTTGCAATATTTTCACAAAGGTTAGAAAGCAAAAAAGGAAAGATGGCGTTGTATAATTGTTAATACTTATATCATTTACATAACTCGAATAATACATAGTAATCAGAGTTGGGCAAAATTTATTCGAATGACGAATAACTTTTTTATTCGTTATTCGAATAAGAATAAAATAAACGAGCGAATTAATTGGTATTAAACTCGGTACATATTTTATTTGAAAACGACTTTAAAAAACGAATAATAGCAACTGGACATGTATACACAGACTGCATACACTATTTTTTTCTGTTATTGTTGGTGGGGAATTGTTTATCGTGAAATATTAAATTGTTTTCGTCACTAATTTATATTTGCCATTGACAGTGTGTGATGCAACTATACAATGGGTAATGCCCATCGTGGGCTAAGCGGACAATGATAAACAGAAAAACGAATCAATCAAATCATCATCCACGCCCACTTGAAAAACTCATATATTATATTTCGTTAGTAATATTTAACATCGTTTTTGACTAATCATTCGTAAAAGGCTTTTTAAATAAAAACAGATAAACAATAACATTATATTTTCATAATATCTATCATTTGAGTGTCATTAAATCGACTAATCAATCGTAAGTTTACAATATTTTTATACATACCGGGTATCTCAAGACTGCTACCGAAAACGAAGCCGGGTGGTAGTTTTAGTGGCTACAAACACAATGCAATTAAAAATTTCGCATGGAAACGCGACAATTATTTTTTATGATTTTTTAAATATCGTCATTTTTGGGTGGTAAATCCATAGTTTTTGCTAAAATAATAATTTAAACTTTTTTATACCTTAGAGTATTTATAAATAAAAGGGTATACACTATTATTTTAGGAAGAAAATTATTTACCACCCAAATATGGCCATAGGAAAAAAATAACAAAAAAAAATTGTCGCTTTTTTTTGCAACTTTTTCTGTTGCATTGTGTCTGAAGTCGCTTAGACTACCACCCGGCTTCGTTTTCGGTAGCAGTCTTGATATACCCTGTATAGGCTAGGTACATGACAAAATGACACAGTTGACGTTTGATTGAACATTTTTGTTACCTTCGAGAATGATATGTTTTATTGGATTGAATTTATTTATTTCTGGTAACGTTAATAAATGGACTCTGCTGATTTCACACTGTGGCGGAGGAATATGGGAATAGTAAAATTCTGAACTAAAATAAGTATAAAGCAGCCAAATACATTAGCGGAATAACTACTGGACATATTGCGATTTAACATCTTATGTCTCAGGATGGCGAGCGCAGTGAAATGCCAACCATAGCTTTGTAATTCAAGGTATTGTTTGGTTTTGGCACTGTTCATGAGCAGTCTTATTGCTTACCACCAGGCGAACGGCATGTTCGTTATGCAATACAAAGCAATAAAAAAAATGTTTCATTGTCAAATTATTAAAAAGATAAGGTCAAAATGTTATGGATTTCTTATTTTTTTACCTTAAAAAGACTATGGCATAATTTTTAATGTATTTTCTTATAATAGATACCCTTATTCTGAAATAAGTCCCGAAGAACCCCATTATAAGTGCTCGTTCTTAGACCAAGACACTATGAAAAATGGGCATTCCCCTTGATAGAGCAGTAAATAGGATAGCTGCGCCATGGTTCTTTCCTCACCCACCTCACCAAGTTTAGTATCTCTAGAACAAACCAGTAAACATAAATTCCCTCCATACCTTACCTCACCGCCTCTAATTATTTCTCGGTCACTACCGTAATTGGCAATTTACGGTTTCCACAACATCTAAGAACAAATTCAGTCCCAGTTAACTGTTACCCAATACAGAAACCACAATTTAGAGTAAGTACTGGCCCTGGGTTCGAATCAAGGCCCTTACTGACCCACAACCTATATGAAGTACCGAGTAAAAATATTATTCAGAATAACGAATAAATCATAAATAAATAAATCGTGAGGATATTATTCACGAATAAATTATTCGCGAATGAATCATTCGTGAATAATTTTGGTGCGAATAAATTTTCATTCGAATAATTATCTAGATAACGATTCATTCCAATAATGCCAGACTCTGATAGTAATGATAATATACAGGGAGCGCAAATAAATGGCGCACTTGCTCAGTTGGGTACAAGGGCATAATATTAATATCGTAATAAAAAAATAATATTTGGAAAATACCTATCCGTTTTGAAGTTATGACCGTTTAAAGTTTTAAGTTTAATCACCACTTTTTCGCATAAAATCAGTTGGAATGGATGAAGAACAAGATTTAAACACATACGTATTTTTTCGTTTCGTCGTTAATTGAACGGTTAACGAAATATACCACGAAAACCATTTTTAACAGCATCAAAACTTTCTTAAACTTCGCTTTAACCGCTGTTTACACATGGGTAAGGTCATGAACTCTTAGCTGTATAATTTATCCTTCTCTAACTTCGAAAAAGGATATTTTTTGTTTCATTTCAAATAAATCAATCAGTTAAACAGGGACGTACTTAGATTTAAGCGTCAATAAATTAACAACGTAATAACATTAGGTGCAGTTGCATCGTGAATGGATTGACTATTTTGTTTGTCATTATTTTCCTTAGTGTCACAAATCCAAACTGAAAGATACCAAGAAATCACACTGGTCATCGCTTAAATCATGTAAGATTGCGAATTTTATTATAATTAGGAAAGATTTGGTAATACCTACATAACATTTAAATTTTCTAAATAATTTAGATTCATTGAAAAAATAATCTGATGACACTGATTAATAAAAAATAATATTTTTAAAATGATGGCCCAATTCGGCCCTATTTGTCAAAGGAAGCCGCCGGTCATAGTGTACTTTGTCGGATCCAACGCGGCTCGATTATTCTTCCTTTGAGGTCGCCGCCGACGTTTGTGAGTGCGTGCCGAAAGGCGGCAATTTCTTTGTCGGTAACTTTTAGCATTTTGCAAAAGAAGCCCGACATCTTGAGGTGTGTTCACACTACACACTTGATATAACTTCATTGGATTAAGTACTCCGATATAAAAGTTACGTTAAAAAAAAAAAAGATCTTATTGGACTGATACTGATACTTACTCAAGAGCTTATAATATTATTTAAATATGTCATCAGCCGATCCAGTCAATTACAAATTGCCTATTTACTTTGCTTATTATTGTATTTAACATTATTTTAATGTATTTTGAAAATAATGTTACTTTAAAGTGATAAAATTTCTTCTAAATTCTTATATGTACCTAGAGAAATGTCGTCTACCATTATAGCATAGAATATGCATATGAGACTTATTTGAGATAAAATTAGTGAAATCAATAAACACTAACTAATAATTTACTGCACGTATATGGGCTGATACAGTAGTAATACTAATTGTTCAGATGAATTATTATGAACTCAAATAGGAAAGCTTTGTATCTAATGTGAACAGGCCTTTATCTTTCAAGAATCAAAATAATAATTTATTTTTTATTAGTTGAATTCGGATTGCGATCGCGTGTGCATGTATTAGTCGTGTGCATATTATTGTAAATTCGTTTTCAGTTATTTTGAGTAAATTTTATTAATTTCACTATGCTTTGAACATTACCCAATTTGATAGCTTTTGATGTAACTTGTGTTATGTGAAATGTAAAAGAAAAAGTGATTTGTGCTACCAAACTGTGACAGTGTTTTCGTGCGGGTTTTGGCGGATCCTGCGCTTCCAGCTTTGCCTATCAAGGTCATTACGGTTTACATTACAAGGTCAGTTAACTATTTTGGTGGTCATTAATGACAACTAACCAGCCCATATGAGTCACCGACGGCCTCCGTGGCGCAGTTGGTAAGAACCGCCTGTGAAATTAGAGACCGTGGGTTCGGTTCCCGCCCCGAGACAAATAATTTCCGTGAACCATAATTATTTTTCTAATACCCGCGACACAAGATTTGTATCTTAGTGTGGGGTTAGTACCCATGTATGTGACTGTTGGCAGTATTAATTTAATATCTTTTTTATGTACCCTGAGCGTGATGTACACAATCGACTTATAAGTAAATAATGAGCTCTGCTTATTTATTGTTGAATGTCTACCGTTCAGTTGTAAGGTTCAATCACTTTAGCTTAACATGTTAAGGGGTAGCATGTGTAACGTTAGTTTTTTTTTTCTCGGCATCTTTCTTAATATTCGCTAGCGTCATACAAATCCGTCTTAATTAAGATTCCTTCACCATATACTATAATGTATATTGGCAGGTGCGCCGTTTTCTTGTCCACCCTGTATACATAGAAACAAAACCTGCCGAGTGTTCTATAAATTATAGAAGATCAGAAAATTCATAGTAACGTAACTACTAAGGATAGAATAACATCCTACTTTATTTTATTTATTTATTTTAAGAAAGCTTACAAACAAGTATTTACTATATACTTAATATTTTCATAAATTAAGTTCCTAATAACAAGTTTCTACAAACGAATCGTAAATAACAAAGGTACAGAAAACCTATTGATATAGACCTAAACATTTCTCAAATGTAACAAAATAGAAAAAATATACCTACATATTTTTTTCTTTTATATATCTTAATTAAAATAAAATGATATAGCAAAGTATCGAATATGTAATAATACAGCGCTTGTACTTTTTTTAATCATCTGGCTTTTTTTCCTGGAATATTGATTTTTCAAAAATACAATTATGCACTTTTAGTTTTCATCCATATCAGGCTCATCTGTCCTTTCAGCACTCTTTGTTATTCCCCACAGTTTCGGATTCGGTCATCTGTAAAAATTAAATCTAATTATTTAAAGAATAAAATATATGTAATTAATATGTGCAGAACAAAATATAAATTGAAATAACGTAAGGTAACGCCACGACTCGGGTCAAGGCGTGTGTGGATTGGGTATTTATTGAATTGACTTTAAGTTTTGGCACTCAAAGTCTGTAAGTTGTAAACATAAAATCTTTGTTTTGGTTGATGACTGTTTGTGTCCAAAATAAAATAAATAAAAATAAAGAAGTATTAAGCATCGTGGATTGAGTGCATTTTTTGAAATTTTTTCGAATACAGACTTCAAATTTGAAAAATACAACTTAACTGACTTCGAAACTACATTTTATAAGTGATAGATTATGCATGTTGTAGCTTCACTTAATACACAGGAGGACAATTTATGAAGACAGGCTGCTGGGAGACTGATTATATATAGAAGAGGTTTCATTCATTTTCGTCTCAAGGATAAATACGCTGGATTTTTATTATTTAGATTAAATAGATTATAGTTTACCTTAATTCGAGTGGCAGGAGAGAAAACGGTTTAAGAAAGTTATAATATGCTTAGTCTTCTGAATGCAAAATTTTCCGTCACATCCTATTAATTTGATCCACAAAACACGCGAAGGTAAACCTTTTGAAAAGCTGAAATAAAATTAATGATGGTTTAATTTACCATAAAACTAGGAAATGCACATTGTTATAAGCTGGTATCCCGAAACATAATATAATCCAACTAATTTTAAATCATGTACTACGTCTATGAATCAACGTGACTTTTTGTATGATTGTGACCAAATTCTTGACAGTTCTTGTGATAAACATTGTAAACAATATTCCTAATTTGTAAACCTTAGAAGTCAAAGTAATTTGGAATTTTCACCAAGGAACTATAGTAATCTTTAATAATTACATCGAATGACATAACTTAAGTTTTGAACCAGCTGTTGACTGGTATTATTGCCACATAGTTTTTTTACAACTAAACGTTTTTCGTATATTTTATACCATGAGATTCTGATACACCTATAGACCAAATCATGACAGCATAGCAACAAAGTTATCGATTACCTAGAAAAAAATAAAACAATCATGAGATAATATTTTCCAGAACATAAAGATAGGCGATATATTGATGAGATGGGAATACCTGCATTAAGCTAAGGAAAAAATTCTAAATGATTACTGGCAACATCGAATGAGCTGCACGAAATCAGTAGGGCGATTCACGTATTATAAGTTCAGCTGCAGTGCAGTTGCGGTTAAGTTTCGATCAAAACAGCCCTTTTCGTATTCTCGTAATTTTGACAACCGCTGTCAAATACGCTCGCGTCAAGTTCGCGTCACGCAAACGTTTATCCCCTCAACCGTCGGAACCGGAACCCGGTTCCTTCGGATTTCAAGCAATAAGCAACCTAATGTCATTGAAATAGGGGCTATTTTTGAATCAAGGTCAGTAGGCGGCGCTTACGACAGTCCAAGGGTTATATCGTATTCTACTGCTGCGCGTATATGTCAATGTCAAACAAATTTCATACGTCTGACGTACAGTTGACGCGCAGCTCACGCGCAGTTCACGCGCACCTAAACACTTACAAGAATACCATTTTGTACCAAAGCGTAAACTTAATTGTAACCTCTCCGCAACTTTATCGGCGCGTCATAAAGTGACGGGAATCGCACTACAGACGAAGGACGAAGACGTTTGGCCGAAATATGATCGCGCGCTTCATATGAAGACTGCTCATAATTGCGGCAAGGCATGGAGGAAAATTGCTTTTGAAAAATTAGGCTGATGATTTATGATTTTCGTTTTCACCATTTTTGAACTTGCCATGTAGATAAAAGTATTTTTACCGCTTAGATGAACTTCAGTTCGGTTAAGGAAGTTTTCTGAACAAAAAAAACTCAGTATCTATAGGGGTCGATCCATGAAACCTAAAATCGTGATTTTTGACAAAACTATCAGGCATTTTTTATTCAAAGGAGAAGGGACAAACATGTATGGACTCCAGCCTATCGACCAATAACGACAAGCGATATGTCAATGGATAGGTCTTTTCAGATGTTACAACTTTTTCTATGGCAATAAAACTAAAATCGCTGTATTTTAGAAAATATAGCTACTTAAAGACTGCAGGAAAATCACGCGAAAGGGCCTCGCCATAGTGAGCAATAACTACAAGCGATGCGTCATTAGAAAGGTCTTCTGAAGTATTACAACTTCTTCTACGGCGGCCAGTATCAAATATCTGCGTAGAAAAAAATATCGCTGCGTAAAGGTAGCGCAAGGATGAAAATATGTATATGGACTCATAGCCTGTTGACCAATAACGACAAGCGATATGTCATTCGAAAGCTCTCTTTATTTTCAAAAACTTCTTCTTTGCCAAGAAATCTCGATTCGCTGTATGAAAAAAAGTATATCGACATAAAGATATCGAAACGCTCATATGTATGGACTCAAGCCTATCGACCAATAACGACGAGCGATATGTCAATGGAAAGGTCTGTTCGGGTGCTACAAACCGCCAATCACTGTATTTTAAAAATATTGCTACTTAAAGACTGCACGAAAATCACGGGAACGGGCCTCGGCATAGTGAGTAATAATAACAAACGATGCGTACTACATAACGTTAATGTACACTGTTATGTGCGTGAAATGAGTCCAGTTTAAGTTTTGTGATAAGAGGAAATACGATAAATTCAATCCATGTATTGGTCAGAAGTTGTCCAAGGAGGATTTTGCGCGACATTTATAAGTAAGATATTTTTGCACTTATATGTGTTCATTTGCCAGTGACGTCAATTATTGTCAACGTTCTTAATAAACAAATCCGGAGGGCTCTTTAAAAAAAGAAACACAATTTAAAATAGAAAAACAAATAATATGTGGACATTAAATAGGTATGAACTGCTTCGGTGGTAGTTGTACTACGGTATGATTGCAGATCATATAACATATCGTAATCCTAACATATCGATAGGTGGAAAACAACTAGAGCGAGTACGACAATACAAGTATCTCGGTGCTTGGGTAAATGAAGCATGGGATTCCAACCAGGAAATCAAGACCCGTATAGAACTTGCCCGAGCCTCTTTTAACAAAATGAGAAAAGTGCTGTGTTGTCGTCAATTGAACATAAAGCTCAGAGTAAGGATACTTCTCTGCTACGTCTGTCCTGTCGTCATGTATGGCTGCGAAGCATGGACCTTGAAAGACGATACTACAAGGCGCCTAGAGGCATTCGAAATGTGGTATTACCGTCGCATGTTGCGCATCAGTTGGATGCAGAAAGTAAAGAACGATACCGTGCTCCAGCGTGTCAGTATGCCCCGGAAAATGATGCAAACCATCAAAAAACGCAAGACAGAATATCTCGGCCACGTGCTTATAAGCTGCCCAATTAATTATTATGGGCAAGGTGGAAGGCAAGAGACGCGCTGGACGATGGAAAAAATCGTGGCTTCGAAACATCCAGGAGTGGATCGGTATCAGCACCGTTGAACAACCATTCCACCTGGCTAAGGACAGGGAAAAATACAAGAAGCTGACGGCCAACCTTCAGCACTGAAGAGGCACTCGAAGAAGAATGATTGAAGAGCCGGTATACGGCTTCTGGTTCAAATCCCGTGTGGGGTCCAAGTGAGAGCTTCCGAATGACATATCGCTTGTCGTTATTGGTCAACAGGCTATGAGTCCATATACATATTTTCATCCTTGCGTTACCTTTACGCAGCGATATTTTTTTCCACGCAGAGATTTGATAATGGCCGCAGCAGAAGAAGTTGTAGTATTTCAGAAGATCTTTCTAATGACGCATCACTTGTTGTTATTGCTTACTTTGGCGAGGCTCTTTCGCGTGATTTTCCTGCATTCTTTAAGTAGCTATATTTTCTAAAATACAGCGATTTCGATTTTGTTGCCATAGAAGAAGTTGTAGCACCCAAAAAGACCTTTCCATTGATATATCGCTCATCGTTATTGGTCGATAGGCTTGAGTCCATACATATGAGCCTCGCGATATCTTTATGTCGATATACTTCTTTTCATACAGCAAATCGGGATTTCTTGGCAAAGAAGAAGTTATTGAAAATAAAGAGAGCTTTCGAATGATATATCGCTCGTCGTTATTGGTCAACAGGCTAAGAGTTCATATACATATTTTCATCCTTGCGTTACCTTTACGCAGCGATATTTTTTTCCACGCATAGATTTGATACTGGCCGCCGTAGAAGAAGTTGTAGTATTTCAGAAGACCTCTCTAATGACGCATCGCTTGTTGTTATTGCTCACTATGGCGAGGCTCTTTCGCGTGATTTTCCTACTGTCTTTAAGTAGCTATATTTTCTAAGATACAGCGATTTCGATTTTGTTGCCATAGAAGAAGTTGTAGCACTCAAAAAGACCTTTAAATTGATATATGGCTTGTCGTTATTGGTCGATAGGCTGGGATGCCCCTTCTCCTTTGGCACAATAGTACCTAGGGGGATTAAGGAACATGTGTTTTAAATGAAATACCATGTGTAAATATCACTCTGTATAATTAATTTAGAGTAGAAATAAATTGTTATTCCGGAATTAAAAATAAGTTTTATGTTTCTTACGCAATCATTTCAATCCTCGCGAAACACCAACTAGCGGCATTTGAGTAAATCTTGAATTATCCGCACCAAAATCTATAGAATAGGTTGAGAGCCATTCAGCTTATTCTTCAGATAATAAGATCCCTCTGCGACTATACTTTTTTCGGTCTCCGCTATGTTCCAAACCTTAAGAAATGGCTGGATGGTAAGAGCCGCAAATCAAATGAAGACATGATCACTGAAACAAACGCCTATTTTGAGGATTTATATGAATATATTATTTCGAAAAAAAAAATGAAATATCCTGGAGCAAGTGTATCGAACTATGCTGAATAACAAAATGATGCTTGACGCAAAAAGTCAGTGCCTTATTGAACCTCGTGTTATTATTTTAGAATCAACCCACACATCGTGACGTGACGCCGGAGAAGGACGGGTGTTCAACTTTGGATCAAGGACGTGCTCGTAGATGGTCCACTTCAACCACTACTCGGACAGGTGACTGTTAATTCTGTAATAATTACATCCTTAAGGTTTCGAGACGTCCATAAGCTTTGACTAGTTTCCCTACACGTGACCTCTGGGTTGTGCCATACGAGTGGCACAGTTCGTGGTGGCAAGATATTCATAACATCCCGGGTATGTGTGTGTTTAGGGTCCACCGTCCATATTTCCGATCCGTCCGAATCCGATTTCCGCATGAAGATCCGTTCCGGGATCAGCTAGTTCATCACATCACATGTTTGTGATTTAATTTGCAATAAGAAATTGTAACTTTGAATACGTTAATGCTAATGTATGCAGATCGTTAATGGTTATATTTGTTGATTTTGTTTCAGAGGTTGACCAAGACCTAAACTCGCTCCTGGACGAAGTAGGTTCCACAATAGGCGAGGAAGAAGTTGGTAAGAACTGAGAAATGAGAATCTAATCTCTCGCCCGTTTCACTCATGTAAACTGTTGGAACAACTTGTATGCTCGATGAACATGTTGCATCCGAGCATGGACATCTACAAACATGCTCGATCCCACGTATTCACGTAAAAACTTGCTCGAAGAAAATGTTTATTGTGCCTTGAAAGTTTCTGATCGAATCTTCTTCAAATCGAACATTTTGCTTGGCTTCGCGCATTTTGTGTTGAAGCTTGTACGCTGACGCTCGTACTTGTTTATCGATCTATACGACCTGTGTATCTAGCACAAAAAAACAGTTTAAATATCAGTAGCCATGTTTCGTACAAAGTATTTGCAAAGACTGTTGCTTTTCTAAATTAATCTTATAATCTCGGTCAAACACAATAATTATAATAAACATAGAATATTATACATGAAACGTTATGAATTGAAAATATTTATTACAGAAGAAAGCATCGTGCCTGTAACAAAACCTTTCACAAGAGGAAGAAAAAGGAAAACTAAACGCCTTAAAACAGGTAAATATAATATATTCAATTTTTCATCTTAATAAACTCATTTGCAAAAAAAACGGGCACCTAAGCAATGAACCAATTCAAATGTTACTATTGGTTTGTTTGATAATTATAGGTAGTTTTGCTTTCACAATTTTGTAAATTAATAAGCAAATAATCGTTTTCGTCAGTATTATCATAAAATTTTGATAAAATTTATGGGTTTTAATGCTAAAGTTCACTAGTAGTGTATGCTCGCTAGTAGTGCATATGCTCGTGAAGTAAAAGTAAACAAAGATTTTTGTAAAAACACAAAAACTATTTTCTTAATTATTATTACAGATACCAAGGTTTATACATAAAAATAATACTGGTTCTTTGGATTTGCGCATATTTTACTCATTGGTATAAAACTATTTTGTACAGACTATAGCGCAGATTTGGTTAAAAAAAAAAGAATGAAACTTCAATATTAGGCTTCTGAGGGGCCCCATCACCATTGCTGCGTTTGGGCTTCGGCCACCTAGTACCTAGTACACCTAGATATTACGATGACTGATTGATCTCGTTGTGGAGTTTCTTTTATGGCCCGCAGGCATACGATTATACAGCCTGCCTGACGGTCAGCGGTCACCGCCGCTCATCGATTTTCGCAAATCCAGGGATCCAGCAAAATGAAGTCGCTTCCTACCGTAAGGAGAGCACTCTCTTAAAGCCTCGCTTAAAGAAGGATAGGTTATAGCGCTTAGGGAATTCCGAAGGAGGGAGCTCATTCCAGAGTTTGCACGTGCCTGGTAGAAAAGATCACTGAAAACGTATGTACTTTCCGGGAACGGAGAGTTTCCAGGTAGTAAGATTGAACTCTATTGCGATGACGGGAAGTGTGATGGAAGAAAAGCGATAGTGGCACCATCTTCCCCAGAGCACTTTGTGGAAGCATCGATAGATTACACTGAGAGACTCGAAGTCTCACCGCAATCCTAACGGCTCCACATTCTCCGTGAGATCGGGATTATCGATGATTCGAAAAGCTCGGCGCTGTAAGGAGTCAAGTGAGAGCAGTACTCCACGTGATGCCAGTCTCTAGGTGGTGAAGTATCGCTTGGCTCTGTTGAATCTCAAACTTTTTGCTGGCCAATCTGCCCTTGTCTTCCAAATAAATATCTACATAAATACACCCAACAGTCACATACATAGTCCTGACCACATTAATATCAATTAAGTCATGTGTCGTGGTTATCGGAAACTACGAGATACTTTTCAGTTTCACAAACTCCCAGACCCGAGACAAATACTTGTGGGCCTCACAAATATTTGTCTCGGTGCGAAGATCGAACCCGCGGCCTCTCGTTTACAGGCAGCGTCTAACCAACTGCGCCTCGGAGGCTCTCAACAAATGACACCTAAACGCAGTTTGCTCATTATTTCGGCTCCAGCATTACTCTCGGATGCTTAGAGAGAGTGTCTCAATAACAAAAGGGGTCTTCTTGGTTGCAAACGAGCAAACTTGTGTCTTCGTGGGGTTAAACTGAGCTATGTTCAATCCACCCCATTGGAAGGCGCGCTCCAGATAGCTCTTGGCTTCCGAAAAAAATTGAGACAATCATCAACGGATCCCCGATAGAGATTCTTTAGTCCGATGTATCCTGTGTCTCTTACTAGCAACTGCACAACAATTCCAGCAGGTGATAATCAACTTGTCATTGATAGGCAGAACAAACAGTGTCGGTCGAAGCATCGAGCCTTATGGAACACCAGAATTAATGGTCTTGGTCTCGATAAAAAAGGCGTCCAATACGACTTTTATGCTCCGAGCATTCAGAAAGCTGGCGATGTACTTTCGGAGTTCCTCGAGTTGGAATACCAGGCAAGAGCTTCACCAGAACGACGCCATGCCACCTCACCCCTACTATCCAATGCCTCCGCCTGATGGTGTGTGGGATAAATGAGAAGATTAGATGACGCATTTCCTCAACTTAACCTCACTCGAGGATCCTCTAGGAAAGGTATATTTTTAACTAAGCGTACCATTTTCGAGGATTCCTCGAATGAATTTAAAACTTCACCTCGAAAAGGATAAGGTTGAGGAATATTTGAGGAAACGTCTTAGAATACGGGTGTAAGAATTCCAACACGGTCTCCCACGCAAGACTTATAAGGCTACCTAAAGGGGCCACCGGACTAACTGCTCTGCGGCGCACTCTTACTAATTGTGATTCCGAGATGGATGACAGAGCACGTGATCAATCCCACAAAATCTTAAAGGAGCGTCCAGATCTAGACATAAGTGGATATCAACTTTGCGTCCTGGTTTTGCGCCGGGCGATCACTGGAAAGGAATCGGGGCTTCTCGTCCTGAGATTATATCCAGTACCACCCGAAATGCGGCAGACGGGGTCTTATTCGGTATGCTAGCGCAGGTTTTTGTTAGGGACTGTTTTTGTGCTGGCAGGCCAATGCCACTTATATATTCCTTTCGATCTCGTCCAGGGTATCGGAAAATAAACTTAACAGTTTTCCTCTCCATAAAAAAGGGGGCCCCATCCGATGATTTTGCCACGGGCCCCAGATGGTGTAGTTACGCCACTGATTACAAATAGTAGTATATTATGTAAAAAAGTATGCCAAAAATTAAAATTTCTTCCTTCTAGCTTTGACACTTGCGAACTCCGAAATCACGTCTTCAAAATTTATATTTTGTGTCGCTTCATGTTCTATTGTTAAAATTCCAAGATTATTTAATCTGGTTTCAGTCATTGTAGATCGCCAGTAATTTTTTATTAATTTCACTTTGCTGAAACTTCTCTCACATGAAGCAACTGATGCACATATTGTTTGTTATAAATAACTTTAGTGCGACCGTTAGATTCGGAAGAGATTCTGTAAAATCCCATTCCACAATGAATTTTAAATAGTCTTGTGTCACCCAATTAGAGACAGTAATATTAGCCGCTTTTAAATGTCTTCTCAATCTTGGTATTTCTAAAAGTAGTTCTTTTTCTGATACTGCATCGTAAAGGTTAGTAAATTTTGATATTGCAAATTTTAACTGTTCAGTGTTTGCCGAAAGCAAAGTCTTCGACTGTACAACCTCAAATAATGAAACTACGCCTTTAATGGACTTTACTCTTCTTCTTTGTTTCGAGTTCAATATTGAATCTGTCAAGACATTCTAATATGTCCTTTTGAAGTTCCGCTCTAAGTGTTAGTCCAGCATCGGTGGACGATGCTAACTCACCGGGCATGCGCTTCTTGCGACGAATTCGTCGTTCCATCGAAATGTTGTATTCTTCCGATTTTCGTACAGCAAAATCTATTGCCTCTTCTGCTAGATGCAACCGTTTCTCTCCAATGAATAGACGAAGTGCTTCTAGTTTTATGATTATTTCATCAACACATAATCCTTTGCTTTGTAATGCAATCTGAGCATAGTTCACTTCCCTTAGCACATCATTCCAGAAGAAAAGAAAACAAAGAAATGAGAAATTGCACACAGCAGGGATAAGATTTTGTGCACCACCTCTTGTTTCTAAATTTACGTCTTGGTCACATAGTTCCTCAATTGCAGATATTATTCCATCAAAATTTTCAGTCAATACTTTTACTGCACCATAATGAGCACTCCCGCGCGTTGTTGAAAGTCTTTTAACAGATGCTTTGCTGTGATTGAGGAGCACTTCCCAGCGGCTTGTGGATGTTGAAAAAAAGTTAAATATTGTCTCCACTGCTCCGAAAAATGTAACACAAGTCACATTTTGTGCGAACGAATGCTGGCCGCATAAATTAATTGAATGATCAATACAACCAATAAAAATTGCTTTATTGTTTTTTTCTTTTATAATAGCTTGCACTCCACCGTGTATACCACTCATAACTGCAGCATTATCATAACCTTGAGAACGACACATCATAATATCTAAGCCATCGTTTTCAAGCTTCTTTAGTATTTCAGCGCATAAATCAGCTGCTTTTTTTCCATGCAAGGGAAAAAATCCTAAGAATACTTCTTTGACTTCTACTTTTCTATTATTAATTTTTACATAACGAATTACTTCAGACATTTGATCGACATGTGAAACGTCAGGTGTGCTATCAAACCGTAGACAGATAATACTAATAGACTCGTAGTTGGCGTGCCACTGGCAAAGAAAACTAATCTGTCAGTTGAAAAATACGTAATAATTAGGGTTAACGTATGATAAAAAATTACCCAACAGTTTGATATTTTCTAGGTGCGAATCACTTTCAATATTCAAATCACTTTTAATAATATGTACATATTATTGATTCGAAGGCTTTTAAAAGCGAAATTTGAAAGCTGTGACTGCCATTTGAATTTGTAGATATAACTCAGTTGGTCTCAAATTTATTGACATTCGGATTTTGAGGAACTGTCGATATGCTGTTATAATATCAAAATTCCTGCCCATAAAATACATTGTACTTTTTTTAACCACCGATCACCGAGGACAGGTGACATTGGCTCGGTCACCGGAGGGTCAGGCAGGAGTCACTTACCCCTGCTTGCTACTCATCTCATCGCCGCGCTGGAAATTTCCTTCGAAGGAGCTTCACCAAGTCCTGATCACTAATGTGGTGCTCTGTTATAAATAAGGTTTTTGTGTAGGGTTGGGTGTCGGAGCTCTAAATAAACGAAACTACAAAGATAACACTTTAATTTATATTTGAAAGTCTCCAAAATACGTAATGACAAACTGAGTAAAGTGCGTGGTGGCCTGTAAAGTGCGTGGTGGCCTGTTGGTAAACGGACTAGACGCGACTGCCAATATGTTCACGGTGGTCGCGGGTTCGAATCCCAGGGCACACCTCTGACTTTTCGGAGTCATGTGTGTATTGATAGTAGACCACAAGCCCGTGGCAAAAAGCGATGGGTCAAATGAACCACTAGGAGACCTATTTAGTAAGATACAGGGGCATAAAATAATAATATTCAGCACTATGCCGTCCTATGGTGTCCTAAAAAAACAACAATTACACAATAATTCAAATGGCTTAGGTGTAGGATTACCATGTCTGAAACAACTTAATACCATGTTAGTAAATAAGTAAATTGTCTACCAAATAATGCTACCTATATATAGAATAATTGCAATTTACCAGTATTATGATAGCATCAGGAAACAGTCGAGTAAGTTTTTTTTTCTCAAAATGATTGCTACAATTTTTCAACCATGATTATGGTGTCCACTGAGAACGTCCAGTAGTTAAAATTCAGACTTTTGACAGATGTGGTCATTTACAGGAAAACTGAAAAATTATCAATATCCGCCTTCGTTATTTTATCATAAAATCACGTTTCACAATATATTCGTTTATTAAGATACAGTCTACGCGAGACAAAATACTGTACTACAAAATGCATTCCACTACGTACAGCCACGAGCAATAATATGTATACATTGTCACATTTTCAAAAATATCTACACTGCTATCATTCAAAAAATATCTGCACAACATTTTTTTCAAAATTATCTAACCATCAAACTGTGTCAAAACTGGGTATACATTGGTTTCAGAATAATATACACAAAACATATGAGTAAAAAGTATACACTTCCAATTTTATTTTTAAGTATACACGACTATTTCTATAACATGTATACAAAATGGATACATTAAAATGACATAGAAAATGTATACCTACTTTTTCCTGTTTTTGTTAAATTTATTCATATACCATTGTATGATACAATAGTTTCTGAATTGGACGAATTCAGCTGTAGTGATGAATACAATCATCATCAGCCTGTAGCAGTCCACTGCTCACAGTCCAAGCTATGTCGGATATTCTTGTTCTTTGCTGTTTTATTTTATTAGAGATGCTATTCTTAAGAGAAATTTCCAACATAGCTCACTGAGCGACAAATATCTATACTAATATTATAAAGCTGCAGAGTTTGTTTGTTTGAACGCGCTTATATCTGGAACTATTGGTCCGATTTGAATGATTCTTTCAGTGTTGGGTAAGGTCATTTATCGGGGAATGCTATAGGCTATATATCATCACGCTATGACCTATAGGAGGAAAGCAGTAGTAATATTTCTAGCAAATACGAGGAAATTTTGTTCGTTTTTCGTGGTCCGAATGGTCGATATTCTAATCTGATAGTCAGAATTAAATATTTTGATTGCCATTTTAAAACGTGTATGCACCCGGGCGGATCCGGGCCCGACCGCTAGTTATTCATAGTTTTATAAATAAAAAGTGGTTGGTTACTGCAATAAAACAAGAGCTTACGGAATCAGTTTGTAATTCGTTAAGCGTAATCATTAGATATTATATCATATTAAATACGAGGTATCGGTAATTAATTAAAATCTTGTGTAGCCACCTTCAGCATTTATAACATCATGCAACCTTTCCCGCATTGACGAAATCATATTATTACATATATCACTGCCTCTAAAGCTATCCCATATCTCGTAGACATTTCTGATCAAGGCTTCTCTGGTTGTAACTTGGTTGCTGTCCCACTCTTGAACCATCAGCCCCCACAAATTCTCTATTGGATTGAGGTCGGGGCTTTTAGGCGGCCACGGCAACAAATTAACTAAATTTCGGTTGCGATTGAACCAGGTCTGCGTGTATCTAGAATTATGGACCCCTGAATTGTCCTGGACAAAATCAATAGGCGCTGATTCGGGAAAGTACACCTCCAGACTAGGCAGTAAAACTTCGTCTAAAATATTGGTATATTGGTCGCTATTCATTCTACCACTGATCTCGGCCAATTCACCGGGGCCACTGGCTGCCATCCAGCCCCAAACGCCGAACCTTATCCGGCCACTTCGTCTAGATGGGAGTATATTTCTTTCTAAGTATCGGGTATTATTAGGACGCCATAAGGACAAACGTCCATCAGCAGAAGAAACAAACATTTTTTCATCGGAAAAAATGGCTCTGCTAAAATCGTAGTTTAGATATTGTTGAGCAAATTGTAGCCGCTGCTGTTTATGACGTGTAGTTAAAAGTGGTTTTCGCGCCGGAACTCTGTGATGTATACCAGCTGCACATAGTCGACGTCGAATCGTTGAACATGATACGCCATATGAAGACGATATGGTCTGAATACGCTCAAATCCGTTGTTAACGATCGTGTTCACGATCTGCCTGTCCTGAACCGCGGCAGTTTTTCTTGGACGACCAGTACTTTTATGACTGACAACGTTACCTTCATCTTCCCACCGCTTGAGCCACAAATATACGGTTTTTCTCTGAAAAAAAAAATGCAACTTGTTCTAATTAAGTAATTTAGTAAGATAGTAATTATATTAAAAATGTAATAATAAATATTTTTGCATTATTTAATGATATTAGATAATTAAATAAATACTAAAAAAATTAACCCCATCCACCATCGACACTGCCCAGGAAAAAATATCTAATAATCTGCCATTGAGTATACAGGGTGGACAAGAAAACGGCGCACCTGCC
Source organism: Hyles vespertilio (assembly GCA_009982885.2). Lineage (NCBI taxonomy): Eukaryota > Metazoa > Arthropoda > Insecta > Lepidoptera > Sphingidae > Hyles > Hyles vespertilio. The sequence continues at coordinate 4,393,962 of CM042830.1, forward strand.
AATATACATTATAGTATATGGTGAAGGAATCTTAATTAAGACGGATTTCTATGGCGCTAGCGAATATTAAGAAAGATGCCGAGAAAAAAAAACTAACGTTACACATGCTACCCCTTAACATGTTAAGCTAAAGTGATTGAACCTTACAACTGAACGGTAGACATTCAACAATAAATAAGCAGAGCTCATTATTTACTTATAAGTCGATTGTGTACATCACGCTCAGGGTACATAAAAAAGATATTAAATTAATACTGCCAACAGTCACATACATGGGTACTAACCCCACACTAAGATACAAATCTTGTGTCGCGGGTATTAGAAAAATAATTATGGTTCACGGAAATTATTTGTCTCGGGGCGGGAACCGAATCCGCGGTCTCTCATTTCACAGGCGGTTCTTACCAACTGCGCCACGGAGGCCGTCGGTGACTCATATGGGCTGGTTAGTTGTCATTAATGACCACCAAAATAGTTAACTGACCTTGTAATGTAAACCGTAATGACCTTGATAGGCAAAGCTGGAAGCGCAGGATCCGCCAAAACCCGCACGAAAACACTGTCACAGTTTGGTAGCACAAATCACATTTTCTTTTACATTTCACATAACACAAGTTACATCAAAAGCTATCAAATTGGGTAATGTTCAAAGCATAGCGAAATTAATAAAATTTACTCAAAATAACTGAAAACGAATTTACAATAATATGCACACGACTAATACATGCACACGCGATCGCAATCCGAATTCAACTAATAAAAAATAAATTATTATTTTGATTCTTGAAAGATAAAGGCCTGTTCACATTAGATACAAAGCTTTCCTATTAGAGTTCATAATAATTCATCTGAACAATTAGTATTACTACTGTATCAGACCATATACGTGCCACTGCAGGGCACGGGGTCTCCAGTGCAGTAAATTATTAGTTAGTGTTTATTGATTTCACTAATTTTATCTCAAATAAGTCTAATATGCAAATTCTATGCTATAATGGTAGACGACATTTCTCTAGGTATAAGAATTTAGAAGAAATTTTATCACTTTAAAGTAACATTATTTTCAAAATACATTAAAATAATGTTAAATACAATAATAAGCAAAGTAAATAGGCAATTTGTAATTGACTGGATCGGCTGATGACATATTTAAATAACATTATAAGCTCTTGAGCAAGTATCAGTATCAGTCCAATAAGATCTTTTTTTTAACGTAACTTTTATATCGGAGTACTTAATCCAATTAAGTTATATCAAGTGTGTAGTGTGAACACACCTCAAGATGTCGGTCTTCTTTTGCAAAATGCTAAAAGTTACCGACAAAGAAATTGCCGCCTTTCGGCACGCACTCACAAACGGCGGCGGCGACCTCAAAGGAAGAATAATCGAGCCGCGTTGGATCCGACAAATTACACTATGACCGGCGGCTTCCTTTGACTAATAGGGCCGAATTGGGCCATCATTTTAAAAATATTATTTTTTATTAATCAGTGTCATCAGATTATTTTTTCAATGAATCTAAATTATTTAGAAAATTTAAATGTTATGTAGGTATTACCAAAACTTTTCTAATTATAATTAAATTCGCAATGTTACATGATTTAAGCGATGACCAGTGTGATTTCTTGGTATCTTTCAGTTTGGATTTGTGACACTAAGGAAAATAATGACAAACAAAATAGTCAATCCATTCACGATGCAACTGCACCTAAAGTTATTATGTTGTTAATTTATTGACGCTTAAATCTAAGTACGTCCCTGTTTAAACTGATTGATTTATTTGAAATGAAACAAAAAATATCCTTTTTTGAAGTTAGAGAAGGATAAATTATACAGCTAAGAGTTCATGACCTTACTCATGTGTAAACAGCTGTTAAAGCGAAGTTTAAGAAAGTTTTGATGCTGTTAAAAATGGTTTTCGTGGTATATTTCGTTAACCGTTCAATTAACGACGAAACGAAAAAATACGTATGTGTTTAAATCTTGTTCTTCATCCATTCCAACTGATTTTATGCGAAAAAGTGGTGATTAAACTTAAAACTTTAAACGGTCATAACTTCAAAACGGATAGGTATTTTCCAAATATTATTTTTTTATTACGATATTAATGTTATGCCCTTGTACCCAACTGAGCAAGTGCGCCATTTATTTGCGCTCCCTGTATATTGCAAACTCACCGTAATTCCCAATTCATCTGTAATATCTGTTACCGAAACTCCCTGTTCTCTAAGAACAATGATTTTGTGTTTGTCATATGTAGAAATACGATATGGCACATTGTTATTCATTTTTCAATTTCAATTCAATTCAAATTCAATTATCACATTATCACAAGAAATATTTAATATGGAAATAAAACAAATGACGTTAAGTTGACAATACATTGACAAATCTCTAAAGAGGTCGGTAAGTTAGAATACATAAGTAGGCAAAAGCTAGTTGTTTAAATAGTTTTGAAACTGTAGGTACCGTATACATGTTTTTGAAATTCCCTTGGGTACATAATCATGTAACTAAAAGCTTAAATTATTTTGGTAATCTGTTGTCAACGAAAATTTGATCAAAATGTGTAGTTAATTTTGATTCAATTTTACGTTTACATATTATTATTGAACTGTTAGCATACTTATTTATGCGATTTAATGTTGCTACATATATTTGAAATTTATGGGTGTTTCTATGTTATTGCTCGTGATCAGTGGTCGAATGAATAGCGACCAATATACCAATATTTTAGACGAAGTTTTACTGCCTAGTCTGGAGTTGTACTTTCCCGAATCAGCGCCTATTGATTTTGTCCAGGACAATTCAGGGGTCCATAATTCTAGATACACGCAGACCTGGTTCAATCGCAACCGAAATTTAGTTAATTTGTTGCCGTGGCCGCCTAAAAGCCCCGACCTCAATCCAATAGAGAATTTGTGGGGGCTGATGGTTCAAGAGTGGGACAGCAACCAAGTTACAACCAGAGAAGCCTTGATCAGAAATGTCTACGAGATATGGGATAGCTTTAGAGGCAGTGATATATGTAATAATATGATTTCGTCAATGCGGGAAAGGTTGCATGATGTTATAAATGCTGAAGGTGGCTACACAAGATTTTAATTAATTACCGATACCTCGTATTTAATATGATATAATATCTAATGATTACGCTTAACGAATTACAAACTGATTCAGTAAGCTCTTGTTTTATTGCAGTATCTGTATCTGTTTCAGCCCATATACGTCCCACTGCAGGGCACGGGCCTCCTCTACAATCGAGAGTACGATTGAGAGTGGTTAGGCCATATAGTCCACCACGCTGGCCTAGTGCGGATTGGCGGACTTACATACCATAGAATTTTTTTATAAATCGCTATGGTATGCAGGTTTTCCTTCACCGTTTTAGTGCGTGGTGATTGACTATCAATACACACATGACTCCGAAAAGTCAGAGGTGTGCCCTGGGATTCGAACCCGCGACCACCGTGAACATGTTGGCAGTCGCGTCTAGTCCGTTTACCAACAGGCCACCACGCACTTCATATTCATATTGCAGTAACCAACCACTTTTTATTTATAAAACTATGAATAACTAGCGGTCGGGCCCGGATCCGCCCGGGTGCATACACGTTTTAAAATGGCAATCAAAATATTTAATTCTGACTATCAGATTAGAATATCGACCATTCGGACCACGAAAAACGAACAAAATTTCCTCGTATTTGCTAGAAATATTACTACTGCTTTCCTCCTATAGGTCATAGCGTGATGATATATAGCCTATAGCATTCCCCGATAAATGACCTTACCCAACACTGAAAGAATCATTCAAATCGGACCAATAGTTCCAGATATAAGCGCGTTCAAACAAACAAACTCTGCAGCTTTATAATATTAGTATAGATATTTGTCGCTCAGTGAGCTATGTTGGAAATTTCTCTTAAGAATAGCATCTCTAATAAAATAAAACAGCAAAGAACAAGAATATCCGACATAGCTTGGACTGTGAGCAGTGGACTGCTACAGGCTGATGATGATTGTATTCATCACTACAGCTGAATTCGTCCAATTCAGAAACTATTGTATCATACTATGGTATATGAATAAATTTAACAAAAACAGGAAAAAGTAGGTATACATTTTCTATGTCATTTTAATGTATCCATTTTGTATACATGTTATAGAAATAGTCGTGTATACTTAAAAATAAAATTGGAAGTGTATACTTTTTACTCATATGTTTTGTGTATATTAATTATTCTGAAACCAATGTATACCCAGTTTTGACACAGTTTGATGGTTAGATAATTTTGAAAAAAATGTTGTGCAGATATTTTTTGAATGATAGCAGTGTAGATATTTTTGAAAATGTGACAATGTATACATATTATTGCTCGTGACTGTACGGGTAATAATCTATTGGCAACACTGAACTGAGAATCGTATCGGTTACAATTTTTAAATATCAATAATTTTACTTATAACTTGAAAGAATAAACTCGAAAATAAGTAATGTAGGTGTATATAATATACATTAAATAGTTAGTAATGAATTAATCGTGGTAAGCTTACGTATTAAAAGACACGTCTGGTATTTTCCTTTTAACTCATTGATTTAAAAACTAAGGATAGGCCCTTCAGTACGTTGGGTACGTCAAAAAGACGCCTGTGAACATCGCGCCATCTGTTAGATTTTCATGTAACTAAGTAGTGTGCTAAAGGATCCGACCGTCGACGTAACTTTGTTACGTCGTAGTTATTTAAACGTTAAATTATAAAAATTTGATTTGATTTCTATGTAAATCCATAAATCAGGAAAAATATTTTTTAACATTAAATATGTTGTATATTAGTTATGTAAAATAATATGTGAAATATAGTGTGCAAATAATAAACAGAAAAAACATCATATTAAAGAATTAAAATAAAATGAATAAAAAATAATAAATCTGAAAATTTGTAACGTCTTAGTAGGCCTTTTTATTAAATGGAACACATTTTTGACAGCCTCCGTGGCGCAGTTGGTTAGTCGCCGCCTGTGAAACGAGAGGCCGCGGGTTCGATCCCCGCACCGAGAGAAATGTTTGTGCGGCCCACAAATATTTCTTCCGGGTCTGGGTGTTTGTGAGACCGAAAAGTCTCTCGTAGTTCCTGATACCCACGACACAAGACTCGATCTTAGTGTGGGGTCAGGACTATGTATGTGACTGTTGGGTGTTATTTATTATTTATTTATTTTAATTTGCATTATAGGTAGTTTTAGTAGTATAGTTTGCTACGGATTAAAAATATGTAAATCAAGTGGTAAATATGTCAAATAATTACACGGCATCAGTTCTACTATAGCTTAGGTCTACGCATTCCTTAATATGCGCCGCTACAAAGTACAAAGTTATGTCGTGCAGAATACATACGCCGAATGATTTGATGGCGGCCATGAAATTGTTTTTCAATAATGCTAAAATAAATGTTATATTGACTTAAAGTAATATAATGTTTACTTATCGGTGATAAGAAATGTTATCTTTATTTTTTGTGAATGTTCGATCATATTTATTGCACCCACGCACGATACAATTGGGCATTTTTACGACGACTTACAGACCGGTGCGCTGTGACGTCACAACCGCTACACTGGTCTGCAGACCACTTTCGTGACAACACTTTTCTCGCTCTCCGCCCCGTCCATATATTTTACGTCAATGTTTTAACTATTACTTTTACACCCAATAACGCTACACCGTCTCACTTTTACTTTTAAAAATATTGTTCGTCACTTGTACTTCGATTATTATCATCTGATTAATATAATTTAACACAAAATTCGTAAATTAATTCAATAAAACTGCACTTTACGTTGTCAACTGTCAAAATCTCTTTAGCAAATTAAAATTGCTAATCTTGAAAAAACCGGCACGCGCCGTGATAGAAGAATTATAAATATAAGTTAGGAAAATTGTCGTTTATAATATGTAATAATTAAAAAACATTTTGCACTAGACTTTCACACGTTCACGCAAAAGAATATTGAAATGAATGCGGTCGAAAACAAAAGAATTTGTCTAATCCACAATACAAGTGACGAGCTCTATATCGAGGGAATCCCCTGAGAAGCGTTGGTTATACGCGAACGGGGTATTAAATTTTAGGGGAATCCCTGATCGATTGACAGTGTGCAACGTGCACCTCAGATGAATGAAACTATTATTCGGATCGACTTGAAAATTTAGGATAATATTTTTGACATGTTGTAGAAATTAAAAAGCAAAAAAAAAAACGATTTTTTGAACCTACGAAATCCCTTAATGACAAAATGGCTCACGAGTAAGGAGTACTACTATATGAAGTTTTTATTGCTCTGTCTAGTTATTCCTTAGTCTAAGGTGGGTACATTATTTGTATTTATATAGGTATCAATTTATTATGCTTGTGGTACAATACTGTACTTAGGTACCTAGATTATTTTATTAGTAGCGGTTATGGTCTCTGCCACAAATTTTTGATTTTTATAGGTAGAAGTAGAAAGAACTATAACTGATGGTCAAAGTTGGGCTCGGGTGTCACCCCTTTTGGGGTGACACGGACCGCCCCTGCCGCCCCCCCCCCCCCCTAGCTACGCCACTGGTGGAATGCCAAGCATTCCTTTTTAATTCAAAGTGTTGTTTGGTTTGCTACTGTTCATGAGCGGTTGCATCACTTACCATCAAGCGAACGGCATGCTCGTCTCGCCATTCACTGCAATAATAACAAAAAAAAACCATACGGACCATATTAGTTGCGAGGGACAAGTAGTTTCAGTAGCTCTCAACTGGAGATATACGCACCACTTAAATCGGAACTTTATGCGCTCTTCGCTTAGTTCATGTATTTTGAGTCAACGACATTGGTGATGTTTTTGTTTCAGACGATGTCGACGATACGGAGGACAACATGTCCATGTATTTGGACGTTGACGAACAATCATCTAATTCTTCGAATACGGACGACAAAAGTAAGTAACGGTTTTTGAGGAACACGTTGGCTGCGTTGCTAACGCTACGGTGTTCAAGTTATGGTAAAGTGGAATATTGATGTTGAAACATACGTATAATCCCAGGCGCGTAAGTTGAACAAAGATGGCTGACGTCTGCGCAGGTACAATAGTAGTGAGAAGTGTTACCTTGCTGTTGCACACAAAAAATAAAAATAACTGCAACTTCTTAATCGATTGGTAATTTTGCGTTTTTTTGGGAAACAAATAATTTATACAAACATTCAAAACGATTAGTTTTGATTTTATTTTAAAAATATACAAAATAAAAACTAATCTGAGGTCTATTTAGTTTAGTTACAATTAAAACCACCTTAACATTATTTATTTTTTAAAAGACATCGTAGACCATCCTTCTCTCTTGTCTTCTTAAAGTTGGCTGCCGAGCCATGTTATTCTCAGAAAAACAAATTTGTGTGGGAACTTCCGTACGCGACAATACTCTCGGGCGAAAGGGACGCGTGCGCGGGTGTAGGAGTACGAAAAGAGCCTAATGCGCATGCGCGTCGGTGTTTGAGCCGCATTCCCCGCGTCGCACCTCATACCGCACTTTAGTTGGGACCCGAAAATTAGTTACTGCGCATAGTTCAACTTATGCGCCTGGGACTCTATCAACGTGTAAGGTCTGCTGATGCGAACCGTACATGTGTTTTCAAATGAAATGATCACGTGTTCTTCATGTTTTGTAATTTATTTAAATGTTTTGATTTTTAGACGACGAAGTCCTACATGATGGTTTCGTCTGTAACGTGTGCCAGTGTGAAATAAAAGGGTATGTATCGTGGAGTAGTATCAGTGACAGTGAGTAGTAACGTGCGGCGTGTACTGAGTGTATGTGTGTGTGCAGGTTCCGCTACACATGCGTGCAGTGCAATGATTTCGATATGTGCAGCGCGTGTGAACTCAACAAGGCGCATCACCACCACTACGTACTGCGAGTACCCGAGCCCAGGCCTTACGTGAGTCTCACACGCCACCAGTACACTACACACATACACATATACATCACCACCACTACGTACTGCGAGTATCCGAGACCAGGCCTTACGTGAGTCTCACGCGCCACCAGTACACTACACACATACACATACACATACAACGTTGATGCGACCGATGGGCATTAAATTACACTATGTATGCTATACGTCCTTGGTATTAATTCGGCATGGCACAAAAATTAATAATACCAAAAATGAGATTTTGTTTGTTTCAAACAAACTAAATAGCTTCCAAATAAGAGTAAAACGCAACCATCCTGTGTAAATAAATTTCATTGACCTGCAGATACGAATAGATAACAAATCGGCAACGTCGCGCGCGGCGCGTGTTATTGTCGTGTACTTATTATTGTGTGACTTGTGTAAGAGCGGCAACCACGCCCAAATTTTAGTACGATCTATCGTTTTAAGATGAATGATCATGCGTTGGGCGTAATCAGCTGTTAGAAAAGCTACATCGTGTTCAAATGGGGCAAAAACATAAAAAAACATTTACGACTAAACTACTGCTCCTATTTAATTGATTTTTAGTACAGAGCTTCAAAATGGTACCTAGTATATGCAGTTAAAAGAAATGCCCATCGGTCTCATCAACGTTGTATACTAAAAAATGATATGAAAAATAGGTACTCTTTATAGTGTTATAATGAAAATAATATAAGTCCTTTTATAGGTAGAGATACAATTTGTGCTGGCGACAATACGAAGGCACCTCCTGAAGAAACTGGATCCTATAACACCGTTTGAACAAGATGATGATACCATCAGGTAAAGATTCTTAGAATATTACCAAATACTTGTAGTATAAAAAAATTGATTGTTAACATAAGGTGTTGTGAAGAAATAAAAGCTCACTATCGGGCGATAGGTATCGGGACTCGGGACCTACGAGAGACTTTTGGGTCTCACAATTATCATCAACATCTTCAGCTGATAATGAATATTAATTTGTTCACCATGTATATTAAAGACAGACGACTGCAAATAAAATATTCGTTTTTCTTGTGTATATAAAGCCTTAAATAAATAAATAAAGACAAATAGACTGAAAAATATATTGCCAGTGGCGTAACTACACCATCTGGGGCCCGTGGCAAAATCATCGGATGGGGGCCCCCCTTTTTGTATAGAGAGTAAAACTGTTAAGCTTATTTTCCGGTACCCCGGAGAAGACCGAAAGGAATATATTAGTGTCACTGGCCTGCCAGTAAATAAAGGCCGAGGCCGGTCCCTAACAAAAATCTGCGCTAGCATACTGAATAAACCCTGACGTCCGCATTTCGGGCGGTACTGCACATCTACTAGTCAAGTGGGTCGGAATGTGTCCCTGCAGTGGTTCTTAAGATGTCCGCCCCTGAGATAACCCCCGTACTCACGCGTCTTTTCTATTAAAACAACCTAGGCCCGGCTTCATGGAATATCACCCATGTTCATCTAATCCACAAGAAGGGTGACCGGTCAGATCCTTCAAATCGCAGGCCGATTGCTGTCACATGCTGACTCTCCAAGGTCTTGGAGTGAGTTATAAATATGCAGCTCTTGTATCTTGAGGATCACCAACTGAGGATCGTTCGGATGGTGATCTTCTCATTTATCTTACCAGTGATGTGGTGGTGGAGGCATTGGATAGTGGGATGAGGCGATTACGGTAGGCCTTGAAATTGTCATCGAGTGTGGCATGGTGTCGTTTTGGGGAAGCTACCTGCCTGGTATGTCAACCTGAAGAACTCTGAAAGTACATCGCCAGCTTTCTGGATGATCGCAGCATAAAAATCGTATTGGACGGCTATTGCATCGAGACCAAGACCATTAATACTGGTGTTCTATGGAACACATTCGGTGCTTTCGCCGACCCTATTTACATATCAATGACATGTTGTCTATCACCAGCTGGCATTGCTTTTTTTTTTTTTATTGCAATGAATGGCGAGACGAGCAAGCCGTTCGCCTGATGGTAAGCGATACGACCGCTCATAAACAGTAGCAACATTCCACTGCGCTCGCCATCCTGAGACATAAGATGTTAAGTCTCAATATGTCCAGTAGTTACTCTGGCTACAATGTCCTTCAATCCGAAACACAACAGTGCATTTAAGCAGTGTTGTTTGACGGGAGAAATAGACATTGCGGTGGTACCTACCCAGATAGCCTCTCACATATGAGAGACCTACCACCAGTAAATTGCCATTGCTATGCAGATGCTAGTGCAAGTGAGGCAAGATACATCTAACTACAGAATTTCTATCGGGGATTCGTTAAGCAAATATGGTCTCAAATTTTGACGGAAATCGAGACCTCTTTGGGGCAGGCCTCTCAATGGGGTAAAAACATAGCACAATTTAACCCCACGAAGATATGTTTGCTCGTTTACAAGCAAGAAGACTCCTTTTGTCATGGAGACACTCTTTCTAAGCATCTGAGAGTATTCATTGACCCGAATTATTGATAAAATTGCAATTTAGGTGTCATTTGGAAGGCAAGGGCAAATTGGCCAGCAAAAAGTTAAGGATTCTCAACAGAGCCAAGCGGTACTTTTCGTCGGATCATCGGTTATTGCTCTAAAAATGCGACGATCCGGCACGACGTGGAGTTCTGTTCTCACCTCTGGGTAGAAGCCCCAAAATACCAGCTCGACCCACTTGACTCTTACAGCACCGAGCTCTTCGATTCATCGATTGTCCCGATCTCACGGAGAATGTGGAGCCGTTGGGATTCCAGTGAGACTTGGGGTCTCTCTGTGTAATCTATCAATTGTTCCACGGAAAGTGTTCTGAGGAAGATGGTGCCACTATCGCTATTCTCCCATCACACTTCCCATCACCGCAGTAGAATTCATTCTTACTACCTGGAAACTATACCTTCCCGGAAAGTACGTTTCCAGTGTTCTTTTCTACCACGCATATGCAAGCTCTGGAATGAACTCCCTGCTTCGGTATTCTCTGAGCGCTATAACTTATCCTTCTTTAAACTAGGCTTTAAGAAAGTGCTTTCCTTACGGTAGGAAGCAACTTCATTTTGCTGGATCTCTGGATCTGCAAAAGTATATGAGCGGGGGTGACCGCTGACAGTGAGGCCGGCTATATGCTCGTATGCCTGCAGGCCATAAAAATAACTCCACAACGAGACCAATTAGTTGTCGTAATATCTTTACTACGTGGCCGGATCCCAAACGTAGCAATGGTGATGGGGCCCCCTCTGAAGCCTAATATTGAAGTTTCGATCTTTTTAAACCAAATCCGCACTATAATCTGTACATAATAGTTTAAAATAGTTAGTAAAAATCGCATAAATCTAAAGAACCATTATTATTATATTTATGTATCAAAAATAAACCTTGGTATCTGTAATGGAAACTAAGAAAATAGTTTTTGATTATCAATTTTGTTGGTAATAAATTGGCTAGGTTCTTCTCTTCTTACGGCCTCGGGCCTGAGGGGCCGGGCCGCCGGGGGCCCCTAGGGTCGGGGGCCCGTGGCATTTAGCGCACTATGCCACCCTATTGTTAACGCCACTGTATATTGGCAATGCCCAAACACAATATTTTAGTTTTGTTCTGTTCTTCCAGCGCGCTTAAGACGTGGTGAATACTGTGTAATGTCCCTTTTTTGTTTTAGCATAAAGTCTGAAATAAAATCTGAGATTGAAGATGATGAACTGAGGGAGCCAGCGGCTGACGACACACCGACACTACATTCTGTATGTATATAGAGTACAATATAGTTTCACCTTATCTCACTCCCAACGAATACAAACTCCTTGTTTCCTTTATAAAACAATTTGTAATAATGTAATTAATATAATCTACGATTTGCATAGTCTGAAGTTGCTTTTGTAGTATATTCTCTAGTAGATTGTTAATATGTTCACTCAAACATCAAATATTTTTAATGCTTCCCTGACTTTACACGAGTAATTACTAAAATAGTACTACCCTCAAATGTATAAAAGTTGTATATGTTTAAGATTGATGGAGACAACGCTGTAGACAATATGGCCATAGACACAAAAGAAGAAATACAGAGCAATACGCGAGAAGAAAAGCGGAATGTACAGAACAGTAAAGAGGTGGCATCTCTCAATGTCGCTGTACAGCACAAGCAACAACCCTTCAGTGTCGCTGTACAGCAAAAGCAACAACCCCTCAGTGTCGCTTTACAGCAAAAGCAACAATCCGCCAGTGTCACTATACAGCACCAGCGTCCACCAATCAGAGTTGCTGTACAGCAGAAGCAACAACCCGTTATTGTCTCTGTACAGAATCAGCAAAAACCCGTAAGAGTCGCTGTACAGCACCAGCAACAACCTGTTAAGGTCACTGTACAGAACAAACAACCTGTTAAGGTCACTTTACAGAACAAACAAGAACCTGTTACGGTCACTGTACGGGACAAACAAGAACCTGTTATGGTCGCTGTACAGAACAAACAAGAACCTGTTATGGTCACTGTACAGGACAAACAAGAACCTGTTATAACCAGCGGTGAAGCCACGTCTACAGGGCTGCACATCTCTGCCAAAAACAACAACATAATTATAGATTTCAATGATGCACCCAAAGTGATACCTAGTATTCCAAAAGGTACATTTTGATTATCCGAAACATATTATTATTATTTTTTAAATACACTATTCTGTCCCACTGCTAGGCAAAGATCTTCCTCAGCAAACATATTATGCATAAGTTCAAACCTAATGTTCTTATTGAAATAAAACTATTATTTACGGATTTTATCGCGAATTTAGTTTAATTTTTTTTTACATTTTTGACTTCCCGACGTTTCGATCACTTTACAGCTTTCGTGGTCACGGGGCGGACTGAGGTATTAGACGTCCGCTCTGTGACTGTTACATGTTGCATGCATGCATGCATGTTCAGCAATGCTATATGCTGAACATATAGAAGAAGGCTCCAAGCATTACCTCCGCTTTGACCAGCCCCAAGTCCTCGCTAAAGAACACCGTTTCCTGCCCGGAATGTTTCGCGAGGCTATTGAAATTAAAAAACATCCAAATTTCAATAGAGAAGATGGCTTGAAGCTTGCACAAGCATGGGATCCAATACTACATTTAATTAAATCGGAACCCAAAAGACCAACTGCCAGACCTCAAGACACTGTGAGCTCCTTCTGCGTAGATCGGATTGCAAACACAGACTAGATATTTAAAATTAAAATTTTTAAATTAATAATTGTAAAATAAGGGTAGTTGAATTGTAACAGTCACAGAGCGGACGTCTAATACCTCAGTCCGCCCCGTGACCACGAAAGCTGTAAAGTGATCGAAACGTCGGGAAGTCAAAAATGTAAAAAAAATTAAACTAAATTCGCGATAAAATCCGTAAATAATAGTTTTATTTCAATGTGTAACATTCGCGTAAATCTAAGAAACCTAATGTTATTTATTTATTTATTTATTTAAAATAAATAAATAAATAACATTAGTTTATTTAAAATCTTATATATAAAAATGAATCGCAAAATGTGTTGGTAACCGCATAATTCAACAACGCCTGGACCAATTTGGCTGATTTTGGTCTTGAAATATTCGTGGAAGTCCTGGGAAGGTTTTAGGGGTGAGAAAAATAGGAAAATTTCTGAGGAAGATACTAAAAACCTTTTTTTTGGGTATCGTTTAAGCGTGATGCGTCCAGCCAATATAGGATAATCTTTGTTTATTTGACGGGAGACGTAAAAGACGGTCCAGCTTCAACTACCATCCAACGTAAAATGATCTATCTTTCCATTGTCTTTCATTGACGGCTGACGAAATAGAACAAAATTCAAAAAATGTGTACATCGTGTATATCGTGTATATAATATTATCTAGATACGGCGTCTTGCGCATAATTTTTTGAAATGTAAATTGAAATCATGTCCATATCTACCAAAATCGCCCATTGTTTTTTGAGATTATTGCAACAGTTTTAAACAAGGTATACTCTATCGAAGCGTTTTGCCGGAGTACACCAAAATATATCCAATTATAATTTTTCGTTTTCATAAACGACATTGTTTTTGAATTGATACTTTTAGATGCGCTGGGGGACATATTTAAATTTCGCATTAATATTGTTTTTGGACTCAAGAATAAAAAGAATATTGGTACGTTGATGCCGTATCTAGACATTATAACGAAACGATATGCAGTTTTATATTTTAAAATATTTGTTCTATTACTTACGTCACCTGGTAAGGCAGTATGAAGGTTTTATTAATTTGTGTATGGTAACGTACTAGACGCGACTGCCAACAAGTTAACGATGGTCACGGGTTCAAATCCCAGGGCACACCTCTGACTTTTCGGATTAAATTCTACGTGAAATAAAATCCGCCAACCCGCACTAAGCCAGCAGGGTGGACTATAATATCTTCTTCTATAATATAAAAATGAATCGCAAAATGTGTTGGTAAGCGCATAACTCAACAACGCCTGGACCAATTTGGCCAATTCTTTTTTTTAAATTGTTATTATTACTTTATTACTAACAAAAAGTAATGGCGTGCAATATTATTAGGAAAAACAGCATTTTGGTGCTGAAATAAGGGACGGAATATTGGATGGACAATAAAAAACGCTAAAGTTTTTAATGTCAAAATTTCATAAGGCAATCTTTATATGTACATGTATATGGAGAGACGGGATATAATAGAGTGGAAGGTACGGGAGAGGGCTGGGATAGCTGACAGATTTGATAGGACGAAATGTAAATGCACGTTATAAGACGGGATGGATAATAAAAGAAAAAGGACGGGACGGATCGGGAAGAGACTGAACAGACGGATGAGACGGGATTGAGCCAGACAGTAGGATAGCTATGTCAAGTTTAGGTATACAAGAGATTAATACGAAAAATAACATGTATTTGGTGTGGAGTGGAATCAAAAAATATATGCACCCAGGCGAAGCTGGGTCGGGCCGCTAGTAAATAAATAAATAACTAATGTTCTTATATTTTTTATCAATTTGCTGATGCAAAATAGATTGTATGGTGCAAACCTATCTACATATTAAGAATTGTATTAACAAATTAATATATAATTTATAAATAATATTTATATTTTATATATTAGTTTATTTGGCGTCCTTCAATACCATTGGTATGAGTCCCAGGACAGATTAATATGGTATAGGTATTTTTTTCCTCGCTGAGACACTGCACTGCATATGAAAGTGAAGGCAATGTCTACTAACATGAATAACAATTTCCAATGTTATTTTGTATTTTGCGATTAGATACATTTATATATATCGCATATTCACATATTATTTTAAATTAAAAAGAAAAATGCCCTTTTACTGTGAAAGATAGTGTTGGTGTGAAGATTTTTGTGCCTCGATAAACCTTTTTTTTAGTATGGAAAAAAAATATTTTTTAAATAAATATAAACATAATTGCGATCCAGGCCGAAATGAACTTGAAGTCTTATACAAAATATTTTTTTGTCTTTGGCTCTGTGAACATTTTTTTAATAAATCTGCTAGCAATATGTTTAAGGGCAAACCATAAAAAAATTCTATAGGATTTTAAGCAGTATCGGTTTCGAGATATTTTGTACCGATGATTGGACATTCTCCTTTACCCAATTTATAGTGTTTCTGATTTTTGTTTTATATGTTTTAGCAAAGAAAGTACAAATATTGCCGTTCCCAAAGACTGAGTCGGGCTCTCTGTTACAAAAGTTGTTATTACAAAAGGCCCCGTTGCGGCCCAGACACAAACTGCTTCTGAAAGATGGACGCAAAGGTACTTTCGAACTCAGTCGTTTTACATTTTTTTATTGCAATGAACGGCGAGACGAGCATGCCGTTCGCCTGATGGTAAGCGGTATGACTTCTCATGAGAACAGCAGCAAAACAAAACAACGCCGTGTATTACAAAGCAATGCTTTGTATGTTGTTGGATTTTTCTATTTATTATCAGCCCGGAGTCCGGAATTTGTGCTCGATGTGGCGATCGGCTCACCACCATCACATGCACAACCAATGTTGAAAAAGTTAATTTTGCTATTTTAATTATGGTTTCGATTTATTGAAAATTGACTTGACTCAGCGCGAAATATTGTATAAATAGTCTATAAATTCTAAAAAGTTAAAATCTATAAATTCTAAAATTTTAATGTGAGTATCTCATTATAAGCATTTATTTTGATTTCGTTTTGTTCACAGTTCCCGTCCATGTGCTGCCGACGTGGAAATCAACAAGTAGCAATGTCACTAAAGAAAAAGAATCATGATGATAAAACTGGTGGTAGGTCTCTCATATGTGAGAAGCCATCTGGGTAGGTACCACCGCAATGTCTATTTCTCCCGTGAAACAACACTGCTTAAATGCACTGTTGTGTTTCGGATTGAAGGACATTGTAGCCAGAGCAACTACTGGACATATTGAGACTTAACATCTTATGTCTCAGGATGGCGAGCGCAGTGGAATATTGCTACTGTTTATGAGCGGTCGTATCGCTTACCATCAGGCGAACGGCTTGCTCGTCTCGCCATTCAATGCAATAAAAAAAAAAAACTTAAAATGTTCGTTATTAAAATACCTTATATTTAGTTAACCTAGATGTTTTATTACAAAAAATATTTTTGTGTAGTCCGCCAACCTACATGACTCGTTGGAGCAAGCAGTAGAGGGCCATCAATAAATTGCGTCACACGTTAAGGGGAGGGAGGGGGTGGACGAAGTGTGACAATGGGTGACAAGGGGCGTAAGGGGTCTTTAGAAAATATTTTATATTTAAATATCACGACACTAAATTTAAATCATATAAAATAGTTGAAATTGTGTCCGTCTAAAAATTGCAAAATATGTGTTTTCACACCAGGTAGGGGGAGGGTACACAGATGTGTAGGGCGATTTACGTAATTCTTGACGTGCCGATCAAGTTGCGGTGCGGTTACAATTAAGTTCAGGTTTTTGGTACAAAATGGTATTCTTGTAAATGTTTAGCTGCGCGTCAACGATACGTCACACGGTGGGTCGAAATGGCAATTTTTGTGACATAGGATTTTTTTTCGGATTTTCCAATTTTTTTTGACGCCGACGCGTTCGATATTATCATTTCTTACAATATTCATTCTTTGTAACTTTTTGCTTAACGCGAAAATTTCGGCTAAAAAAATATTTTAGATTTTTAATGTATGGAACGCACTATAAAAACTTAAATTTCTACGAAGTCCTGCTAGATCCTGCGGTGAAACCTTATTTTTCTGAATCCCGGTCTGTTCTACTTTGTTTATACATTTCGAACGTCTGCATTGACTTGCAACTTTTCTAGATATAGGGATCGGAAAAATGGTAAAAATAGAACTATTTCTAATTGTTTAACTGACATTTAATATTTAATTTAACCACAAGATAGTAAGACAAAAACATTGTAGATCCACAAATATTTATTTAATAACGAAAACTATCGAATTTCATCTATATTTTATTGTCATCCTATTATGTTTACGTTCATGAAAGAAACTCAAATTACTGTAGCAGCTATAAAGGCCGATTTATCAGGAGAAATCGAGAGACTCCAGCTATCTTTAGTCAAAAGAGTGAAAATCGTCCACGTATAATGATGACAATGATTAACGGCAAAATAACTTCATACTTTTCTGAGACTTCAGCAGCAATTTGAGACATTTGCAAAGCAAAATTAACAGAACTATAAAAACCTAAATTTCTACGAAGTCCTGCTAGATCCTGCGTTGAAACCTCTTTTTTATGAATCCTGGTCTGTTCTTCTATACTTGTATACTTCGAACGTCTGCATCGACCTGCAACTTTTCCAGTTATGTGGTTCGAAAGAAATGATAAAATTCAATCTTTTCAAAACTTTTATAACGATTATTTTCAGTAATCATGAAATTTATTTGACGTAATTTATGGATGGCCTCTAGCTGGTAAATTAATGTTTTATGAGCTAGGACGAACGGCATTTTTGTGTCTTCAATGCTAGCTCGACTCTGCTTATCCACGCTCCGTTGAAAGGCATGTGATGTGAATATAGAAATGTATATTTATGAGATAAATATCAGATTATACAAAATGCCTACTCTGTCCTCTTATGGGCAGCGCACACTGGGACGGAATGGCAAGTTTTTTTTTTATAAAGTATATTTAAACTTATCAAGTAGAAATGGGACATAAATTTATTTTCTTCAATTGGAGCCATCGGAAAGGATTTCTTTAGATGACATTGGAGAGCGCGCCAAGGGGTCCTCAGTGGGATGCCGCGGGACAACGCTGACGGGATCAAGAGATGATCCTTTGGGATGCGGACGGAATACTTTAGTATATAAGCAGTGGCGGATTTACCAATATGCTGTATATAAGAGACTTTTCAATGGCAAAATCCCCTGCAATTCCATCCATGTGTGCGTAATCCATAGGCTTAATCCTTAACTCACGAGTTTATTAAGACGAGAACATCTCTAGTTATATTTTCAGCCTCTCAGTAGCGCCTCCCGTTGATGTATCCCATTGAACAAAATGAACACGCTATTCACAATTAGTTCGTCTTAGTACAACAGATGGTGCTCCATGAAATTACTGTTTTAGCGACACAACGACTACGATTTATTTTGCGGGTTATACTTTTGTATAATATGTTTGAGGTACTTAGTACCTACTCGCCCTCTGCTTTCGTGTGTTTATAACCTAAAAGTCATTGCTGTGTGGTGAAAATTGTTTTTTGTTAATTTATAAACGCTATAGTGCTCTTTGTGTTATTAATTTTACAATCACCACAATGCCGAGACGTTGTGCGTTGGGTTGCCCTCCGAACACACGTAAGTACATCGTAGGTAGTTCATAAAAATATTCATGGTTAGGGATACAATACGTTAGAACACACTTGATAGTGTTTAAATTATAAGTCGAGGGGATAACAAAGTACCATTCTAATAAAATGTAATCCAACGTCAGATAATAAAAGGTGAGAATAATTATTATTAACTGAGGTCATTGACGTAAAATATATGGACGGGGCGGAGAGCGAGAAAAGTGTTGTCACGAAAGTGGTCTGCAGACCAGTGCAGCGGTTGTGACGTCACAGCGCACCGGTCTGTAAGTCGTCGTAAAAATGCCCAATTGTATCGTGCGTGGGTGCAATAAATATGATCGAACATTCACAAAAAATAAAGATAACATTTCTTATCACCGATAAGTAAAAATTATATTACTTTAAGTCAATATAACATTTATTTTAGCATTATTGAAAAACAATTTCATGGCCGCCATCAAATCATTCGGCGTGTATATATGTATTCTGCACGACATAACTTTGTACTTTGTAGCGGCGCATATTAAGGAATGCGTAGACCTAAGCTATATAGTAGAACTGATGCCGTGTAATTATTTGACATATTTACCACTTGATTTACATATTTTTAATCCGTAGCAAATTATACTACTAAAACTACCTATAATGCAAATTAAAATGTGTTCCATTTAATAAAAAGGCCTAAGACGTTACAAACTTTCAGATTTATTATTTTTTATTCATTTTATTTTAATTCTTTAATATGATGTTTTTTCTGTTATCAATTTGCACACTATATTTGACATATTATTTTACATAACTAATATCTGTATCAGCCCATATACGTCCCACTGCAGGGCACGGGCCTGCTCTACAATCGAGAGTACGATTGAGAGTGGTTAGGCAATATAGTCCAACTAATATACAACATATTTAATGTTAAAAAATATTTTTCCTGATTTATGGATATACATAGAAATCAAATCAAATTTTTATAATTTAACGTTTAAATAACTACGACGTAACAAAGTTACGTCGACGGTCGGATCCTTTAGCACACTACGTAGTTACATGAAAATCTAACAGATGGCGCGATGTTCACAGGCGTCTTTTTGACGTACCCAACGTACTGAAGGGCCTATCCTTAGTTTTTAAATCAATGACTGAGGTGCAATTATTTAGACATAAATTTTTGCTTTTTGCTTTGAAGGCGTAGTAAGTGGTATATAAACTGCATTTTTTCAGCGTTGTTAGTTTATACTTTATCCACCATGATAAGGAGTTTTATATACTGCCGAACCCATCTGGGCAAAACATACACCGAACCCACCTAGTTTTAATATAATGTATTTTTTTCAGGTGGATTACTTCACGTGTTTCCAAATCCAGACAAATATCCAGAACAGTACAAAGCTTGGGTTAAAATAGTTACTGGTAGTGATGATTATCTAGACTTCGATTACAAACAACACAGAGTGTGTGACAGGCACTTTGCTGATAGCTATAGAACCCGTAGCAGTCGACTTAGTATTTTAGCAGTGCCATCTCTATTTCTGCCTGGTAAGTCCAAACATTATATTTTATTATCTCAGAACAATGATCAGCATAGAAGGAGCGCTGTTGACATTTCAACGTACACTCTAATTTTGACAACAAGAACTAATTGTGCTGTGATCTCTTCTGATAGTTTATCGATATCGACAGATGAACTTTAATTATAGCAAATTCGTAGACATAGTGGTAGATATTGAAAGAAAAATAAAGAATATAATATGCAGTCTATTAGTTATATGTATGTGACTGTTGGGTGTTATTATTTATTATTATTATATTATTATTAATTGTTTGGTAAAACTATATGGCCTACTTTTATGCTTATTTGGGATATGAATATCTCTCTTTCATTCTCTCTCTTCAATCTTAAGCATGAATCCAATTTTGCCTAATGTCGTCATCTGTAGAGGATCTGCAATGAAGGCATTTTAATATGAAACATTAAGTTTATATCATATGGCATCTTAGACCACAGGCCTCGCGCAGTGGCCTAGTGCTTTTTACCACTACACTACCGGGTAGGTATTTTAAAGTACAAGCCAATTTATGTAACATGGCTAGTAAACTAAAATATACATTATTTATATTATCGATTAAATGTGCAGCACATGACTATTGAATATGTCATGTCGTGCATGTGTCGGCGCTTTGGCCGTTTGTAACATTTGACATAACTGCACCTTTTATTTCGGTCGCGTAATCATACCAATGATTAAAGAATAGAGGGGATAAAGCATAAGGTCACGTGACGCGTACCACTTTGATTCACAAACATGGCGGCGGCTCCGCCCCTAAAAATAGTGATACGCTAGTACCAAATTTTTTATCGATATCGATCATCAACAGTGGCATACGACTAACATTAATATAACATTTTTAATTTTTGCTTTACATGTCAATTGAGTATAAACAGGGGATTTTAGGACTTGACAGTCAAGTCTTTAAAAATTTAATCTGATAATAATAGGTCAATGTTTTGATATTTTTTTCATGCTATGATTTATTTGATGGGTAAGTTTTACCTGATGATTGGATTGGATTTGTCAAATAATACACACGTGAGATAAAATACAACTTTATTAATAGCTAGAATTTGGTTGCGACTTCGAATATATTCGGTGACTTGCAGATTTACTCCCAAGCGAGAATAGATTGCGTGGCTACAGCGATTGACAAAGTTAACAGGGATTTGGCTCATATTAAAAACTGGTCAGATCGTTTTGGTCTGACTGTCAACCGCACTAAATGTCAGGCCATTATTATCGGCAGCCCAAGAATGATCTGTAGATTAGATACTGCACATATACCGCATGTTACTTATAACGGGACTGTCATCGCTTGGAGCCCGGTGGTCAAAGATCTTGGCATTTATATTGATTCCTCCTTGAACTGGCGTACTCAGGTTGCCTCAGTTTGTCAAAAGGTGACAGGTATACTTCGAACCCTCTATCGCCTGAAGAATTTCCTCCCCATTAAGACTAAAACAATGCTTGTTCAGACCTTAATACTTCCTATAATTGACTATGGTGACGTGTGCTATTTTGACCTGGATGCAGAACACCTCAACAAACTCGACCGACTTCTCAATAACTGCATTCGATTCATTTTCAATCTTCGTAAATATGACCACGTTTCTTCTTTCCGTTCCCAACTAAAATGGTTACCAATTCGCCAGCGTCGTTCTATGCATGTACTCACAAAACTTTTTTCTATTCTTACATCCCCTACTTCTCCCTCTTATTTAACGTCTCAATTTCAATACTTAGGCAGTAACCATAATAAGAATCTTCGTTCAAACAACAATCTCCTACTCCATTGTCCTATTCATAGCACAGACTTTATCCACTCTTCCTTCTCTATACAATCTATTCTTTGGAACGCACTCCCCCTCGATATTAGGGCGTCCGGTACCCGTTTGGCATTCAAGATGAAGGTTCGCCAACACTTACTCAATAAATTGGCAGTCACTTTAAACATACTTTTCCTGTTTAGTCTTTATATATGTATTATATATGTATATATGTATTTGTATATCTATGTATTTTGCATGTATATTTATATCTATATATTTATTTATTATATATATATATATTATTCTATCGTTCATTTTCATAATGCTTCATAATACTTGAATTTATGCGCCTACTATTTCACTCTCTGCACCATCCAAAGGTCGACTGGTAGAGAATGCCTCGGGCATTAAGTCCGCCTGTATACAACTATGTATATAAAGCATAAATAAATAAATATACCACACTTTTTTCCTTAAGCACCAATTTTCACCATGTCAATATTTCTTTTGCCAAATTATAACTAAAATCTAAAAAAAAACAGACATTTAGCAAACAACAATGAAAATATGTACACTAAACTAACAACTTAAATATATAAATAGAAATAAAATATCTACACAAAATTAACAATTAAAATGTAAAAATAGAAATTAAACAATTAACTAAATAAACACAATTAACTAAATAAACTGACATTATTGTGTTCTGTGACATGAACCATTGTAATTTTAAATGGCGATATAAAAAAAAGAAAAAAGAAGACAGTTCGTGTTGCTGACGAAGTTTCTTGCGCCACTTCTTCTTCACAGCTACAACACGTTCCGAAGCGGTGGTAGCAGAAATGAACAATCCAAAAGATCTTTTGAAAGACTATTTGAATAAATAATAATAATAATAATAATTAATCTTTATTTCATTACAACATGTTTACAACATAATAACACCCTGACTCCTGAACTAGGAAGCCCTGTATAACAGAAGTCAGTCTCTTTCGACAATTATTTATTTAACAGCTGCTTTATATAAAAAAATAAGAAACTCGAAAAAAAATAATAAATTAAAGACTTAATAAACTATGTAACAACACTAGATCGCCAAATGAAATGAACTTAAATTATAAAGAATATTTTGATTTTGATTTTGAATAAAGGAATTGTAGCGGACATCGCGAACGAAGGCAGGAAATCAGCACTAGAATAAAAATATTTTTCGAATAATTCAATCAAACAAAAAAAACATAAGGTACATACATACAGGAAAACATCGTGAGAAAACCTGCATACCATAGCGATTTTTTTAAAAATTTCTATGGTATGTAAGTCCGCCAACCCGCACTAGGCCAGCGTGGTGGACTATATGGCCTAACCACTCTCAATCGTACTGTCGATTGTAGAGGAGGCCCGTGCCCTGCAGTGGGACGTATATGGGCTGATACAGACAGACATACATACATAAACATACAAGCGGTGAATAATGTGGACTATAGATTTTAATTTATGTATAAATATTGACTGCCTCAGTGGCGTAGTTGTATTATGGTACGGTTACAAAGCTGCGGTCTCAAGTTCGAATCCCGGGTCGCGCAAAGTGATATCGGATTTTTCTATTCATTATCAGCACAGTCAGGAATTTGTGCCCGATATTGCGATAGGCTCGCCACCCACAACATCGTAGGACGGAACATACAAGGCGAAATAAATAAATAAATAAATAACACCCAACAGTCACATACATAGTCCTGACCCCACATTAAGATCGAGTTTTGTGTCGTGAGTATCAGGAACTACGAGAGACTTTTCGGTCTCACAAACACACAGACCCGAGAGAAATATTTGTGGGCCGCACAAACATTTCTCTCGGTGCGGAGATCGAACCCGCGGCCTCTCGATTCACAAACGGCGTCTTACCGCCTGCGCCACGGAGGCTGAAATGTGGGTGTCCTGGTTGCACCTCTGCCTACCCATTCTGGGAAAAAGGCGTGAGTTTATGTATGTATAAATATTAATATTATGATAAATTTATTTGTAACAAAACTAATAAAAATGCAACTGCTACATAAACAATAGTAATATGATGTATTAAACATTTTGATCTTAGTGTGGGGTCAGACTATGTATGTGACGGTTGGAGGTAATTATTTCTTGATATTCCTAAAAATATACTTATACTTTACAATTATCGTTACTTTTTTAGTCGCCATAATGTAAACATATGACCAAGTAATACTAATTTACATGTTACAACCGTTACAAGGTTATGCCTGTCGAGACAAACACCCAGTTGCATCTAATACATTTCGATCATTATTACGTTGCACCATTCTTTGCTAAAATCAAAAATACCTATCAGGATATTTAATACATACCAAATAAAATAAAATAACATATAGTGCGACACAAAAGAGTAGAAAATAAATGAGGGCGCCACCATCGTTTGTGTGGCAACACAGGGCGATACAATCCATCTTGATACTTTGTTTAAATTATTATACGGTAGACCGTATAAATAAGAAATAATAAAGGTTATTTTTCCTGACAAAATATATGAAATCGCCATAAATATATTTAATTAGTTATAAGAGAATAAAAAATACTGTTTCTTTAAAAATATTTTATTTATTATACAATAGTCTGCAGTATCGCTCATCATAACAAATGTATTCCCTTTATTTGGCTTATATTTAACTAATTGTAGGCACTTCTTTTTGAACGATATAAAAGAAATAAATTTTCTGTCGAATCGCACATGTATCAAAATCATCTATTGCCTTTGTAGGACGACCCTTTCTTTTCTTTCGACGAAAACTTTCCACCTTTTTCAGCACCATGTTACGCTATCCGTGCGTAATGAACTATCAGAAACACCGAAAAACAATAACAAAAAAATATTATTACACCGAGATGTACAATCAAGAAATAAATAATTTAGAAAAAAACACCAAATATATTTTACATTTCCTGTTTCCGTTATACTATGTATTTTAGACTAATGTGGACAAACAAAGAATGTTATTTTAAAAATAATGTTTCTTGAAATAGTTTACGTCTTATTGAATTATTTGTACTTGTGTATATTTTTTTTAATAAATGAAAGAATAAGTGACGATGCTCAAAATGTGGCAGTCGTGCTATAAATACTCCAGGTTATGTTTATGTTTGTATAACTTAAAAAATATGGTTAAATAAACAATATTCATTGGTAATCACAAGAATATCCATTATATGTATATGTTAGTTCGTTTTTTTTCAGTGTTTTGTACAATTTTCAACTATTACTTACCAGTACAATCAGCCCTTCGTTTGTAAACATCGTCTTAATTTGTTAACAACTTCTCGGCTTTATATTCGTCCATACACCACATGAAAACTTTGTATATTATTTCACGGGCACCGCCTCAAATTACTTTGTTCATGATAACTTAGTTTTATTGTTCACGATTCGAAATTAACACACTATTCTAAAAAAGCTCGTAAAAATGTGGAATAATAGCAATGACTGACAGCTCGTGTACTCCATTCTGGTGTTGCTAGGAAATGTTTTGCTTTTAGTTCCCAATTAATTAATTTCTACTCTTTTATGTCGTGCTATAGGTAGATTTTTATTGCTATTATTTGACTGAGGAAAATCATTATGTCTCACTTAGAATTCAATCAATGAATATGAAAGTGTTGGTTAAGATAAACAATTATAATAATTAATAATAAAATATAAAACTATTTCTGTTCATTAAAAGGTTCTCCAGAACATTAGACAATAGACTACCAATTGTCCAAATTATCTTGCATGTCATCTTTGTTATTGATTAACAGTTGTATTATTAATAGGATTATTAGGTAAAATATCATAATTACTACAATTTCACTTACCGGGAATATTGTTGGAAAGCTGTTTTCTTTTCAAAATGTAATGAACAAATAAATGTATTTATTGCAGGGTTCCAATAGCTTCCAATTTTTTGTATCCATTTTGTCCTGGTTTGTATGTTTATAGGGAATCTAAAAAATATTTTTAATTTCACTTTGTTTGTCGGTCTGAATATATTATATTTAAATATAAACTATTTTTTTCTTTTTTTGAAAAATAATGATCAAAATATTTAAAAATGATAATATCGGACGCCAGCCTACAAGGTGGACGGACGATCTGACTAAGGTCGCAGGAAGTCGCTGGATGCAGGCCGCTTCCAACAGGTCATTGTGGAGATCATTGGGGGAGGCCTATGTTCAGCAGTGGACTTCCTGTGGCTGATATGATGATGATGATGATGAATATCGATATGAATAATTTCGTATCGAATCCACTCATCTCTAAACTTGTGTGTAAACAAACAATGAGGTTGTTATTTACACTACTTGTATAAATAACGCCTAGAAGAGTCTAAAACTTAATCAACAAGATCCAAATACATTTATAAATGATAAAAATAAACCCAAAATGTAAATTTAGCACATATTTGTTAGTATTTCGTAAAAACAGATACTAACCTATGAAAAGAAATGTTAGGGTCCTTTTTGCTTGAACTCGACTCGAATCCTTTAACACAACACTGAGGCATTTTAAAAACTTACTGTACTGTATCAGCCCATACACGTCCCACTGCAGGGCACGGGCCTACTCTTCAATTGAGAATACGATTGAGAGTGGTTAGGCCATATAGTCCACCACGCTGGCCTAGTGCGGGTTGGCGGACTTACACACCATAGAAACTCCTATGAATCGCTATGGTATGCAGGTTTCCTCACAATGTTTTCCTTCACCGTTTTAGTGCGTGGTGATTGACTATCAATACACACATGACTCCGAAAAGTCAGAGGTGTGCCCTGGGATTCGAACCCGCGACCACCGTGAACATGTTGGCAGCTGCGTCTAGTCCGTTTACCAACAGGCCACCACGCACTTAAAAACTTAACAACTAAACTAATAAGCAAACTAAACAAACTTAACAAACGAGATTAAGCAATGAATAATTCGAAATTCTTTGATTGTGCAGATTTGTTTACTCTGATTGACAGATAACGCCACAGTTTGACATTTCATGCAGTTTTTGGTTTAATAGTGTGTGGTTTCGGAATGGAAACTAAAATGGCGTCATTTTGGTCTATGGGCGGTCCCAGTGTGGTTAGTGAACAAAATATTGCCATATTCGAAACAAAGGAATTATTATTTGTCTCTTTCATTAAAGGACAAGTCAGCTTTGTGTAAATGAGACAGATACATAAATGTACATCCCATCAAAAACATCCTGTAAAAAAATTCCAAGTCTCGCAGCTCAGTTTTTCTACCGCAAAAAGTTGTGAGATCCATGTAATACCAAGTCGATTAATTTATTTAGTCCTTGATTGAGGGACGTTCTGTATAAAGTTATTACGTAAGTTATTATCATATCAATATTAAAAATTCTTTACGTTGTAAATAAATAGATCGACTTGGCCATCGCATGAAAATATAATGTATCGTACAATTTATGAATAATGCTACTGGCCAAGTCGATCTATTTATTTAAAACGCAAAGAATTTTTAATATTGATATGATAATAACTTACGTAATAACTTTATACAGAACGTCCCTTAATCAAGGACTAAATAAATTAATCGACTTGGTATTACATGGATCTCACAACTTTTTGCGGTAGAAAAACTGAGCTGCGAGACTTGGAATTTTTTTACAGGATGTTTTTGATGGGATCTCACGTCTTTTTGTAGAGTCCTACTTTATTCCTTTTCGGTACTTTTTATTTTTAGAATATATATAATGATTTTTCTTAAAGCCTCTGTCTTATGGTTTTTTCTTATTTTTGTAGGTATCAATTTATCACAAATATAGCGGATTTGATTATTAGTGTTCTTTCTTTCATGGTGATTGTTTTCGAGCTATTTAGTCTATTTGTTTGCAAGGTTATCTTTGTCATGCTTTTCTAGAGGAATGTTGTAAAGTTTCATGAGCTGAATACACCCTTTCCCTCTCTATACACCCTCCTTTTATACCTCATATATATAGATACATATCTACAACTATTATTCCATTATATACGGGTACAATGATTCATTAACTGCAAATGTAACTTTGTAATCCTATACAGTTATATGGGATTACAAAGTTATTCACGCAGTTGGTGTATCTAGAAAACTAGACAGAAATTATGAAATGTTTGAATTTTTCCTTACTTTAGACACTAAACACTAATTATATTCTAAATTTGAAGGCTCTATGTCTGCTAGAAGTGCCTTAGACTTTTGATGATCGGTCAGTCAGTCAGTGAGTGACAAAATTGCGAAAGTTTGACAAGTTATAATTCTTAAACTACTGGTTCAAATTGAATGAAATTTTAAATATACCGTGTTTACACAATGCCTGCTTAGTAACTGAAAATTCAGGCTTCTTACTTTAACCACAACGAAGTTATGGGGGGTTGAAAATGGTCTGAAGTGCTTCGAGAAAAGGATAGTACGGCTGTGCCGCTTTTTAGCTCGACTTGGAGGGGGCACTGCCGTGCCCCCAGATTCCGCGTCGATATTCTTAACATAACTATAACTTGACATATATAGCTACTTTTGTGCATGATCCTTTATAATTCTTTTATCATTGAATCATACCCAACATAGCAATTTGACGTTTCATCAGTGAACATGAGCCGTCCTTAGCACATATTATTTGTCTCATTCTCTCCCATATATTGGCCCATTGGAGAAAACAGGATAAGTATATGAGTATGTTACACTCATTCTATGTTATTCATTGATCTGAGGTCGTCTGTGTTCAAAACTTCCCATTCCACAAACCCCAGCTGATTTACTTTTTGTGTTAAAAACATTTTCGACTGTTTATTATGAGCTTAGAGTAATTACCTCTAGAGAGATTCACGCTGTAACCGCACATGAGACATCAGTAACTATATCTAGCAACACAAGAAAATAAGCGCCATATTGTGGCCTTAATTTAAAATAGACCCTATTTCAATGACATTAGGTTGCTTTATTGCTTGAACGACGTCGCTTTGTCTGGCGAAATTATTTTTTCGCCCAACAACTAAACGCGGCACGTCACATGAAATAGAACATTATTTTGCATCTCATTCTGACATAAAGAAATTCGTATCGGTGTGTCTCATTTTTGCGATGTACAGTACATTTCGGCTCTCTCAAGAGGTAATTACTCTAAGATTATGAGTGATTTTCGCCCACATTTTCGCCCAACAAATTGTCGTCACTTTACATCACTTTAGTACTACTTGGTCTGTGCATCACTCAGCATCACCTGTGAGCATCACTTCTTGTTGCTTCTTGTTTACCGGGCTCTTGATCAGGTTTTGTTTCCTGCTGTTTGTTTGTAATGCCTAAAAAAAGTGAAATGAAATGCTATTTTAAGTGTATTCTTGATGGTAAGTTTGAGTTTAATAGTTTTATAATTTTATTTATTACGATGTGCTACTTTTAAACTGTTATATTGGTTAGATGTCGAATTATCCAATAATATTTCAAAGTACAATGTTACTTATCAGTTTGATTTTTTGTACTATATTACGTTAAAGGTAACAAAACATATCTGTTGGATTTGCAGAGTTTGTTTTCATTTATCAAAGGAATACTTTTTTTTGCATTATTATGCCATTCTTTTATATCAAATGATATACAAGAAAATAAAATCACAACTTCATTCAACATTATCAAGTATTTAAGTTATGAAATAAAAATGAAAATAATATTTTTGTGACACTTACTAAAATTGAAAATAGTGTAGGTATTCAATTTAAATTTATTTTATACAAAGTTCTAATGGTTATATACCAAACAAATTTACTTTTGTGTACAGACTGCTAAGGTACTATTAATTAAGATATTATTAATCAGCCTGTTAAACGTCCAACATTGTTAAGTGCAATCAATGCTTCAGATATTTTGATTATATAAATTATTAAGAATATACAAAATGTAGTTCTGATTTTTTTGTCAACATAAGAAGCACAATCATTACAATAGTTTGTAAATAATAATAGTTAGTACCGATCTAATTTTGGAATGTATGTTTTGGCAGGCCCTTTACACAGATTTCCGAAATGGCAGGATCAATATGAGGAAAAATTCAATTCTTGGAAATCAGTGTTAAATACAGAAACACAAGAAAAAGGCAATGATTATATAAACATGAATATTCGATTATGCGACAGGCATTTTGAAGAATGGTTTCGATTGCCTAGTCATCGGCTTACTCAAAATGCAGTTCCTACATTGCACTTGTGTAAGTAAATAAGTTTGTCTGTTAGTATGTAGCCCGGGAAACAAGCTAGTGACTGATTTGTAATGGTCTTAATTTACTGAAAATGTTTTGTGACACATACCATCTAATATTCACAAAGGTCTCCCCTATCCATCTCATGGTTGATTGTCTGCAAGAGATCGCCTTAAGTAATATTTTTTTTCTTCTCTTATTTCTTTATTCTAAGTTACAGGTCTAAAAGAAATTTTTTAACAAATGAAATAAATACATACATAAAAAAAAACATAGTTTACAGTCATATAATTGTGGCGGTTGCAATACACCAACTTAGATTTAGCTTTTAAAGGGGTTGCAATACGCCAACTTATATTTAGCTTTTAAAATAACACTCTTATTATTTGTAATTTGAACATTATTTAAACACGCATTTCATTTTAAAATATGACTGTAGATGTTTAACCATAAAACATCTGCAAGTCGTTTTATTAAAATAAGAATTTTTGTGTACCCTATTGTATAATATTAGTTAAAAAGATGCTGTTCTAAATTATTGTTTTCTAATTGTAATGGCCCATTCATGCCGGGGCAATAAAACTGTATTATTATAGTTAAGTTCTTTAGTGGCGGCAATCCTTTGCAACAAATTTATGTTTTTTAGACAATAGTACACATGTTTGGGTAAAACCTTTCAGTTTGGACAATAGCCCAGATGTTTGGGCAGACCTTAATTTTTAGTTGAAAGGATAGACCCTATTTTATGGCTTAAATATATTTTCTGTAAGATTTATCCCCACCGATCCTCATTCGGGTAGTCCTATAAAAGGGTTGGTTTATTTAGATGAAAGGACAGTCTGCCATCTCTCGTCACGAGCACATCTCGCTCCGAATCGCATAGTTATAATTTTACTCTGTCTGTGAATGTATTAAGTGTTAATTTACAAAATATACAATAGTTAGTTCCTGGAAGTGAGTGCTTCTTCTAATACCTACTAGTGATGTAACGAATGTTAGTTTTCTCACATTCGCGAATGCGAATGCGGATGCGAATATTCATATCTAGCATTCGCGAATACGAATGCGAATGCGAATGTTGTTTTTCAAATTTGGCGCGCAACATTTCGGGCCAGCCATGTTTAATACGAACATAGTCGAGCATGTTGAGCCGGCCCGTGCTTTGACAGGTTGAATGAACAAATGTAGTCGTTAGAAGTTATTTGTTTATTTTGTTTGTAGTTAATTTGGTATTACTGTGTTTGTCTTTTATAATGGCAATGGCTTTTATATGGCAATTATTCAGATAAATCTGTATCGTTAAGAGAAACTATGAAAATGATGTTGGATTCCAGTGAAAGCGAAGAAGAAACAGAAATTGATCCAATTCCAAACCCTAAAGAAGATTTAATAAAAAAAAAATTTGATGAATATGTGATGGACAAGCGCATTGAAAATGAAGAAGATCCTCTTCTATGGAGGATGATTAATATAAAAAAAATATGGTTTTCTCTCTCCGTTAGCCAGATATTTAGCAACTCCACCCACAAGTGTGCCCAGTGAAAGAGTTTTCAGTGGAGCTAGATTACTTTATACACCACAACGTAACAAGCTGCATGGAGAAAGAGATTTACTCACTAAGAATTAGAGTTAGGAGAGTTTAAGTTTAGGAAGCCAGAAATAGTCAATTGTGTTAATAACATATTGCCATTTAATTATCTTTAAAGTTTAAATCATAGAAACACAAAATAAATATAAGTATAGTAGAAAAAATATTCAAAATAAGACCAAAGGTTAATTATTATCAATTTAGACATTAAAACTTTGTATGTTCAAAACCAAATAAATATTGTTTTCTTAATAATTGTAAGGAAGAAATTGTAATTTTATTTACAAGTAGGTATTTATTATTTTGTTTTCTTGAGTATGTTTATTAATTGTATTGAAAAATAATTGAAAATGAAGGTTTTAAAAATATAATATTTTGGATATTAAATGTTTAATTTTGGTTGGTTATTTTTTATAACTGTAAATAGCACTTGGTTTTATGAAAAAAATAGAAGTTATAACTTAATAAGAACAGTCAAAAGACTTACGAGACGTAGATATTATCAATATTATAAATAACTAGCGGCCCGGCCCGGCTTCGCCTGGGTGCAGATACTTTTTTATTTTACTCCACACCAAATACGTGTTATTTTTCGTATAAGCTCTTGTATACCTAAACATGAATTAGCTATCCTACTATCCTGTTCAATTCCGTCCCATCCCGTCTGTTCATTCACTTCCCGATACGTCGCGTCCTTTCTCTTAATTAACCATCCCGTCTTATACCGTGCATTTACATTTCGCCCTATTAAATCTGTCAGCTATCCCAGTCTTCTCCCCTACCTCCCAGTCTATTATATCCAGTTTCTCTCTACTTTCTAAACACTTTATCGATTTTGATTATCCATGCAATATCCCATCCCTTATTTCACCCCCACTATGCTGTTTTTCCAAAAATATTACGCCATTACTCTTGTTAGTAATAAAGAGATGAAATATTAATTTTCGTAGAAATGCACTCACACACACACAATTAACGTAGAAACAATTATATTTAACTGGTTTTTCAAGACACAGGCAACGCCTAATTTGAGAATCCCTGCAATATTCTCCATAATTATATAAAATTTTTATTTTATTCAGTTCAGTTCAGTTTTTATTTTTATGTGTTATTTTATTAGAGATTTTTCATTTTCAAGTGAAATTCTATCTTGAAAAGAAGTAAAACTTAATACATGTGAATATTATTTATTTAATTGTCCTATATTTATGTAGCATCATAATATACTCTTTAGTTTACAATAAATTCCTGAACGTATGCATAAATATTTGACAATCAATTTAAATGTCAACCACTTTTCATTACTGTCATTAATTTACATCTTTAAAATCTAAAATACGCCATAAATCGAATATTGTGGCTATGTGTTGTCGATTCGAAACCTTTATTTAAATACGTTATTTAATTTTAGGGAAGAGTTTACCGTATCGACGCTATGAACATTAAATCTTTGACAGTTACAAACCCATGAACATTTTGTATGGCAAACATTGAGTTACACAACTGGAGGGGACATTAAGACCAAATAGTTTGGAACATTCGCAAGAGTACATGTACCGTTAGGCTTTCAGTCGTCCCTGACGTTTCAGCGAAGACGGACCTAATTAGGTGTAAATATAATTGGTTCATAAATGCCGTATTACGTGCTAAAAACGTGCAAAAACCATTCCAGAACAATAGGAAGAAAAGATGGAGTTTCATTCCATAGGTAAATCAACCATAATTTAAATAAAGAAGCACGAAATTAAATTTAAGAAATTATTTACCGGAGTCGTTTTGACAACCGCCATTTTTGAATGAAATTATAGATTAATAATAATGTAGTGACAGATAGGTAAAAATTGAAGTTTTCGTATAGGGATAGTGGATATTGTATGTGATGATAGGATATATATTTTTGAAAATTCTAATTTATTTCCAATACAATAATAAGGCACATTTGCACATTTTAATTATAGTTTCCGTTAACTTCAATTGTATATTTATTGTTATAATGTTATTTTTTCCCAAATAATGAAAATAAAATAAAACTTTAAATTCAATATAAGAATTTATAGGCGTATATAGATGTAGGTAGAAATTTCTGAAGTATCGCATCTGCTACAATGCCGACTTTATCTATACTTCGCTGTCATATTGAAATGAGCACAATTTTTCTTCTACGTGTCCGCTCCAGTTGTAATACCTCAATGATGGCAAAATGTTTTTTCCTGTGTTTTATACTTTCATCAATTCAATCGAGATAAAAACTATCCCACCTTTAAGTTGGAACAAATAACACATATCTACAAAATTTCATTATAATCAGTTGAGTGGTTTAGGAGTCCATCGCGGACAAACAACGTGACACGTGAATTATATATATTAAGAAGATTAAAAAATACGCTAATTATAATAGTTGTATTATTTATCCAGTACCATAGTATAAATTTCCTTTTTATTTGTCAAAAACATTCGCCTAACATTCGCTTTGTTTCTTGCGAATACGAATGCGAATGCCAAAAAATATGCGAATATTCGCGATTCGCGAATGCGAATGCGAACATTCGTTACATCACTAATACCTACACTTATAACCACCAAAGTGGTGACCCCGAATCAAAAAGAGTGATTTGAGTGTAGTGTATTAAAGTTTAATTGTAGTACGCGAGTTTTCCGTGGAAGAGACATTGTTTTTTGAATAACACATCAGAAAAAGTGAGCATTATAATGAACACTGGAAGCGTTAGCGAACAATCTGCCCCGGAGGTTGCGTCGTGTTCTCCACATATACCAGAGTGCAAATCGAATGATTTAGAAGTTTGGTTCGTCATGGTAGAAGCTGCGTTTGCTGCCGCCCGCATCAACTCGGAGAAATTAAAATAGGCAATGATAATACAGAAGATACCAACTAACATCATAGACACAATGCGTGATGTCATTTTAAGCCCGCCCGAAGACGCTCCGTTTACAACGTTCAAGACGATTTTGATAAAGCGTTGTGGTACATCGGAGAGTCAGCGAACACGTCAGCTGCTGGAACGCGAGGACCTGGGAGATGATAAGCCGTCACAGTTTCTTCGACGTCTACGAAACCTAGCTGGTGAGAATAATAATAATAATATAATAATAATAACACCCAACAGTCA
This sequence comes from Hyles vespertilio, assembly GCA_009982885.2. NCBI lineage: Eukaryota > Metazoa > Arthropoda > Insecta > Lepidoptera > Sphingidae > Hyles > Hyles vespertilio. The sequence goes on from CM042830.1 coordinate 4,429,019, forward strand.
CATACATAGTCCTGACCCCACATTAAGATCGAGTCTTGTGTCGTGGGTATCAGGAACTACGAGAGACTTTTCGGTCTCACAAACACCCAGACCCGAGAGAAATATTTGTGGGCCGCACAAACATTTCTCTCGGTGCGGGGATCGAACCCGCGGCCTCTCGTTTCACAGGCGGCGTCTAACCGCCTGCGCCACGGAGGCTGTCGGAGAATATGTCGGAATCTACTGTCCGTACACTTTGGCAAGGACGATTGCCAACGGTCTTACAGCCCATCCTAGCAACTGTTAAAGACCAACCGTTGGAGAAAGCTGTGGAAGTTGCAGATGCAGCATTAGAATACTTGCCAATGCGTTCAGCTATTGCAGAGGCCGGAATTCGTCCTACTTCCACCAAACAAGAGGAGTCGGTATCGGAAGACATGAAAAAGATGTACGTCTGTTTAAAAGACGAGATCGCTTTGCTACGTCGAGAAATCAACGATCCCACTTCACGTGCGCGAGTGCGAGATAGGAACAGATCACGATCTCGCTCACGTTCCAGAAACCGCGGTCCAAGGCCACGCGATTTATGCTGGTATCACTGGCGGTTTGATACGAAGGCAACAAAATGTGTTCCACCACGCAGCAAGGCTACGGGAAACGCTCCGGGCAGTCGTTAATGACGGCAAATGACTCCTGCCCTAAGAAATCACGCCGTTTATTCGTCTGTGATCGAGCCAGCAAAATCCAATTCCTCGTGGACACCGGAGCTGACATTTGCGTGTTTCCTCGTCATCGTATCCAAGGCCCGCATAAAAAGTCCAACTACGAGCTTTCTGCAGCCAACGGGACAGTGATCGCTACATATGGAATTGCTAATTTAACGTTGGACCTTGGCCTAAGACGAGATTTTACTTGGAGGTTCATAATAGCCGATGTCTCCAAGCCAATCTTAGGTGCTGATTTTTTGGCATATTATGGACTCCTACCAGATCTGCAACGTAGACGTTTGATAGACTTCTCCACCCTGCTTACCTACAAAGCGGAGATAACAGAGTGTCAGGAACCAAGCATCAAAGTCATTAATGGCTCATCACCATACCATGAGCTTCTGCAGGAGTTCCCAGATATTATTCGTCCAGATGGCGCACCTAAAACAGTAAGCCACAGCACAAAACACCACATCATTACGACTCCAGGCCCACCAGTTGCGCACAAACCCCGTCGTCTTGCTCCAGACAAGTTGGCTGCCGCTAAAAGAGAATTCGAGGCGATGTTACGACTAGGATTGTGTCGGCCATCAAAAAGTTCATGGGCTTCTCCACTACACATGGTTCCCAAGAAAGGAGATGAGTGGAGACCACGTGGAGATTATCGGGCACTCAATAGTCGGACAGAACCCGATAAATATCCGGTACGACACATCCAAGATTTTGCACAAGGACTGCATGGGAAGAACATTTTCTCCACTCTTGACTTAGTAAGAGCATTCCATCAAATACCAGTCGCAGAGGAAGACATACCTAAGACAGCCATCATTACTCCATTCGGACTCTTCGAATTTATGTACATGACTTTTGGATTACGTAACGCAGCCCAAACCTTTCAGCGCTTCATGGACGAAGTGCTACTGGGGTTGGACTTTTGTTAAGTGTACATTGATGATATTTTAATTGCATCGTCATCACATGAAGAGCACCTCAAGCATTTGAAAATTGTTTTTAATCGTCTTAAGAAATATTGCGTCGTCATCAACCCCAGCAAGTGCATCTTTGGTCAGATAGAAGTTCGTTTCCTGGGATATATGGTAACTGCAACTGGTACTCGACCATTTCCAGACAGAGTTGTCGATATACAACGGTTTAAATTACCAGACACAGTCAAAAAGCTACGTGGATTTCTCGGTATGATTAATTTCTACCGCAGGTTCATACCAGGTGCAGCCGCAACTCAAGCACCGCTTAACGACCTACTCCATGGTAACCTTAAAGGAAATGCTCCTGTGCCCTGGACACCAGCTACTACAAAGGCTTTCGACGCGTGCAAGGAGAGTCTCGCGGAGGCTACCTTGCTTGCTCATCCTCAACCCGACGCACAGTTAGCATTAATGTGTGATGCATCGGACTACGCCGTCGGCGCAGCGCTGCAGCAGTTTGTGGATAATCATTCGCAACCGCTGGGCTTCTTCTCGAAGAAATTGAGCCCCACCGAGCAGAAATATGCAGCTTATGACCGCGAACTCCTAGCTATATATCTTGCTGTCAAACACTTCAGACACATGATAGAAGCGAGAAAGTTCACTATTTATACTGATCATAAGCCCATTACCTTCGCATTTCGGAAGAAATCAGACCAATGCTCACCACGCCAATTTCGACACTTAGATTTCATCAGCCAGTTTTCAACGGATATTCGTCACATTGCTGGAAAAGATAACCCTGTCGCTGATGCATTGTCTCGCGTAGAAGAGCTCGAAACAACTCTAGACTTCAAGGCACTCGCTGACTCGCAGGCGGACGACGAAGAACTTCGAAAATTGCTAAAAGAAAATACGTCTTTGCAATTGAAACGTATACTGATTCCAGGCACGGACATCCCCGTAACCTGTGACGTATCAACACGAACTGTTTGACCATTCATCACCACGCCGTTTAGGAGAATTGCATTCAACACCGTCCATCGACTTTCGCATCCCGGAATCAATGCTACAGTCAAACTTATGACCCAGCGTTATATTTGGCCGTCAATAAACTCCGATTGCAGAAAATGGGCTCGCAGCTGCATCGATTGTCAACGTGCGAAGATCTCCAGACATGTATCTGCCCCAGTTGGATCATTTGCTCCACCGACATCCAGATTTGAGCATATCCATATAGACATAATCGTAATGTCTATATCTGAAGGTTACAGGTACTGTCTCACGATGATAGATCGTTTCACTCGTTGGCCAGAAGTAATACCACTCCAAGACCAGGAAGCAACAACGGTGGCTAAAGCATTCTACAACCATTGGATCTCACGCTTTGGCACACCATTAAGGATCACATCTGACCGTGGTAGACAGTTCGATTCGCACCTGTTCAGGCACCTCAATCAACTGGCAGGCACGACGCATTTCAAGACTACGGCTTATCATCCGGCGTCCAACGGTATGGTGGAACGTTTTCATCGTCAGCTGAAGGCGGCTAGAAAATGTCATCAGGATACACGGTGGACTGAAATTCTCCCTACCGTGCTGCTGGGCATCCGAGCTGCTTGGAAGGAAGATTTAGAGGCTACTGTCGCCGAGATGGTATATGGTCAGCCACTGCGGATTCCAGGAGAGTTTTTGGTGCAACCGACGACAATCACCGACAGTAACAGTGCAACGGACTTTGTGATACAGCTACGGCAACACTTCCAAGAGCTGCGACCGACCATAGTTATAATTTTACTCTGTCTGTGAATGTATTAAGTGTTAATTTACAAAATATACAATAGTTAGTTCCTGGAAGTGAGTGCTTCTATACTGTTTATCCTATATAGTGCAGACATTATTAGCAATGTCAAAAATTGTAAATACCATGTTTATGCTGATGACACCCAACTTTATGTCTCCTTTAACGCAGCACGGACCTCATCTGCCGTTTCTGTATTAGATGATGAACTTAATAAAATTGCAACATGGTCTTTAAGGAATTCACTGGTCTTGAACCCCGAAAAATCTAAGTTTATGGTTTTGGGAAGTCAAAACCAAACTATCATATCGCTGAACCCCGATGTTAAAATCATGGGACAAAGCATAACTCGCGTGGAGACTGCTCGTAATTTAGGCCTAGTCATGGACCCGGGACTGCGGTTTGAAAATCATATCAATGGCGTTGTGAAAAATTGTTTTTACAGATTGAAGATTTTGTACGGGATAAGGGATTTTCTTAGTGATACTTTGCGTAAGAGGCTGGTAGACTGTTTAATATTATCGAAATTAAATTATTGCGACACGGTTTACGGCCCGTGCCTCTTGTCCCGCACAGAACGTCTAATTCAGCGGGTCCAGAATGCATGCACAAGATTCTGTTTTGATGTAGCATTTAGAAGCCACATTACGCCTTACTTGAACCGTTACAATATATTGGAAATGGCTGCTCGCCGTAAACTACATATGGCAAGCTTACTATTCGGGTTAATAAAAACACACAAACCGGCATACCTATACAACAAATTAGTTTGGAAACATGAGCACTACAGCTACTCTGCTCGTTCGACAACTCATCCGCTCTCGACGCCTCAACATAATACTGCTGCATTTAGGGGCTGCTTCAAATTTGCGGCCAGTCACTGCTGCAATGTTTTGCTGCCTCCATATATAAGATCCCTGAAAACAAAACATACATTTAAATTGCAATTAAAAAAACATTTACTAATCGAACAAAAAATTGAAGACGTTTTATACAAATAATCTTATACTCACATCTGTTTTATGACCTATGCGTTTTTTATATATGGCTAATCTCAACCTCCAAGCAGTGGGCAGCGAATAATTATGTACTTTTCCATTATTATTGTGTTGCCGTCATATCCCGATTAGCGTGGTTTCCCGTAACATTGGCAACCATTGCTATTATGCGTTTACTATGCACGTAATTTTTGGAGTTATACCCACTTTAATATATCTGTTTTTGTTCAAATTATTGTAGCCCATGCGCACGCCGCGTGTACTGCATAGTGTGCGCCAGCGACGGCGTGCACGTCGCAACTAAATTAAAAACGGAACAATATTTTTTATTACCAACGCAGAACTGTGTGCACATGAGGCGTTTACATCGATTGCATAATTGTATTGCACTTTTTTACACTTATTTAAATATTGCACTTTTTATGATCTGTCTACTCACTTTTGTATTTTCTTTTATTTTTTATTTTTAATGTATTATTGTTATTGGCTGGCTTGACGCGCGGACGTCACTTAAGGTGTCCACTGAAAATCAGCGTTATGTTGTGGTTTTCACCACAACCTAGCATGAGCTGAGTGGACACCTACCAGTCAGTCTTTTTTTGTATTTTTATTCTGTGTTTTATATTAACAATGTCTGTGTATGTTGCGACTGTGACAAATAAATCGTATTTCTTTCTTTCTTTTCTTTCTTTCTTCTTCTAATACCTACACTTATAACCACCAAATAATAAACTCATTTGCAAAAAAAACGGGCACCTAAGCAATGAACCATTTCAAATGTTACTATTGGTTTGTTTGATAATTATAGGTAGTTATACTTTCACAATTTTGTAAATTAATAAGCAAATAATCGTTTTCGTCAGTATTATCATAAAATTTTGATAAAATTTTGGGTTTTAATGCTAAAGTTCACTAGTAGTGTATGCTCGCTAGTAGTGCATATGCTCGTGAAGTAAAAGTTAACAAAGATTTTTGTTTGTTTTTTCCTTAATAAAGTAAAAGCAGATAAATGTTTAGTATCGAGTGTGACCCCCTCTAGCTGAAATCACAGCTTGAATTCGTCTGGGTATGCTAGCGAGGATATCCCGGATACTTGCTTGTGGAATACGTTCCCACTCCGCGGTAATCACATTCTTCAGCTCTCTGATGGTCTGCGGAGCCGGTTGTACTGATCTCGCGCGTCGTTTCAGAACGTCCCAGACATGCTCTATAGGATTGAGGTCGGGACTTCGAGCTGGCCAATCCAAACGACGAATGCCGACCTCTTGCACATACGCTTTCATATCGCCAGACCGGTGGGCGCGAGCGTTGTCGTCCATAAAAATTGAGTCTTCGCCTAAAGCGACCAATGCGGGTTGTGCATGAGGAATTAGAACTTCCGTTATGTATCGATGTCCAGTCAGTGAGCCGTTTTCAATGAAGACTATCTCTGTACGATCCATTGAATTTATTCCTGCCCAAAACATAACAGAGCCCCCACCATAAGGTGTGATTTCTTCAAAACAAGCCTCTGCAAAGCGTTCTCCTCGTCTTCGTAGCACTCGCCGACGTCGATCTTCACCGAACAGAGATATCCTGGCTTCATCGGAGAACAATACCCTATTCCAGTCTTCTTGAGTCCATGACTCACAATTTCGAGCAAACCTAAGCCTGGCAACTCTGTGCTCACGGAGTAACTTAGGGCCACGGGCCGGGCGATGACTGCGTATATTGGCCGCGAGAAGCCTCCTCCTGACCGTCCATAGACTAATATGCACATTTCTTACTTCTTCGAGGTTGTTCTTAAGGTCCACATACGAAGACTTGCGATTTCTCAATGCGCGACTCACAAGAAAACGATCATCCCGTGGTTGGGTACATGGTTTTCTTCCAGAACCAGGCCTTCTCTCGACGGAACTGGTGTCTTGATACCGCTGCCAGGTCCTTTGAACCGTCGAGCGACTCACACTTAGCCTCTGAGCCACGAAGCATTGGCTGTAACCCTCTTCGAGCAGCGCAATAATTTTGGTAGCTTTTACCACTTTCTCTAACATTATTGAGACAGCTAAACAGCAATAAATGAAGCTTTGACAATTAAGAATATGAAATAAATTCATAAAAATTGACTAAAAGTTATGAAAACCGATATTATCTTTTGGAACTTCGCACCAAAAATGTAGGATAAAAAGTGGTTTTCTGTAAAAACGAGCATCAAACGAAAATTTGAATTTAGTACGTACTGTTTTAAACACCACGGCATTTTTAAAACCAGCCAGTAACATATACAAATGATTGAAATTATTTTGGTACCGTATTTTTTTAAAGAATTAAAATCAAAAACCGCCCGTTTTTTTTGCAAATGAATGTATAAAAGATATATACATATATATATGTAGGCCACGGGCCCGCTAAGGCCGGGGGCCTGTGGCATTTTGCGCACTCTGCCACCCTATTGTTACGCCACTGTTTGGGGTGGCCAGTGGTCCACCGGTTGATATTCCCTAAATCAAAAGATATGAACAGTTATGAAGTTATAATAATTATTATAAGTTATGAACAGTGACCTTCACAAAATATCAGAGTGGACTAAGTCATACGGTTTCAAACTTAACCCTTTAAAAACACAGGCCATTGTTTTGGGAAGCCAGAGAACTCTCTGCAAAGTCGATTGGATACTTCTGCCAGACGTGATGCTGGACGGGGTTGTTATCCCGCTCAGTGGTTATGTCAAAAACCTGGGCGTAATTATCGACCGCAGTTTGTCTTTGGGACCTCAAATAACGGCTATGAGTCGCAAAATATTTGCCTCTGCAGGGTGTTTACGTAGGTTGCGTAATTTTCTTCCCACTACCACTAAGATTGCGCTTGCACAGTCTCTCTTGCTCCCTATTCTCGATTATGCCGACGCCAGCTATCTTGATCTTACCGAGGCCCAGCTAAATAAGCTTGAGCGTCTTCAAAATTTCTGTATCAGGTTTATATTTGGACTGCGCAAATATGACCATATTTCTGAATATCGTATTAAGCTCAAGTGGCTTTCTATACGCCGCCGCCGGGATGTTCATATCCTATCTCTTCTCTACAGTATTCTGTTTAATCCCTCGTCTCCGCGCTATCTTTAGGAACGCTTTACTTTCTTACATACTGCTAATTCTCATTCTCTTAGGTCGTCAGAGAATCTTATACTAAAGTTTCCAGCACATAGGACGTCGTTTTATGATCGGTCTTTACGGTAGAAGCTGTACGGTTGTGGAACGCACTGCCTCTCTCTATTAAACGTTCGTCCTCACTGGAAACCTTCAAACTCCAGTTAAAGGGTTACTGTCTCTCGCAATAGTATAATGTCCATACCCTATTAAGTATATGTATGTATTTGTTATGTATTTTATGTAAGTTTATTTATATAAATCTAGGAATATCTACTATATATGTAGGTATTGTTTATGTTAGTTTATGCATTTATTTTTAAACATAAAGCACCGCCAATGTCTACTGGCATTTTTACCTGCTTGAATGGTTGCCTGGAAGAGATCGCTTTTAGCGATAAGGCCGCCAATTGTTCCACCTAATGTACAGTTGCTTCTTATTTTTATTTTTTATTTTGTGGTGTAATAAATAATAAAGAGTTTTATTATTTATTATTATTTCTCTTTATTTTAAATCTTTTTTTACATTTTTATATATATAGTAAAAAACAAAATACATATAAAAATATAAAAAGTTATCCAACGATGGCGAGGCTCGAGACCCAAGCCACCGGTGGTTAGGAGCCCAAAGTGAGGAACCGCCTCACAATACGTGCCGTGTCAAGCAATACTGCCTTCTGAATCTGACTCCTGACCCAACAGCCGATTGAGAGCCTCTGTAGATGTTGGTCGAGGCTATTATTTATTATTATTATTATTGTTTTTGACATAAAACTATTATTTCCGGATTTTATGGCGGCTTTGGTTTTGCTTTTTTTAACTTCCTCACGCGACGTTTCGACTACTTTACAACTTTCGTGGTCACTGGGCGGATTAGATATTGTTTCGTTATTAATTTTAATTACAATAGTTTTTAATTTAAACTAACTATTTACGTAAATTATGTTTATGTTATTCAGTGTTTTATTGGTTCTGGGTGATGGTGATCATTTTTTTTTATTGTAGTGAATGGTAAGGTGAGCATGCCTTTAGCTTAGTGGTAAGCGACACGGCAGGTCATGGACAGTAGCAAAACTAAACAACAACTTGAGTTACAAAGCAATGTTTGGAATCCCCCTGATTTGACTTCATCGCCTAATGGCCTACGCACTTCCAGCGCGGAATGGCAATGGATTTGGTTTTATAAATTTATCTGGTAGAAATCCTACTAATATTATACATGCGAAAGTTTGTGTGTTTGTTACCTCTTCACTCTCACAAAAAATTAAATTCTTTGCCAATTAACAAAGCATCGGGAGAAGATAAAATATCGAATAAAATGATAAAGGAAGCGTGTAAGTCGTCGGGTGACACTATACTGAAAGTTTTTAATCGGTGTATTGATGAGGGCATTTTTCCCCGGGTTTGGCGTTGCGGTTTCATTCGTGTTATACCTAAAAGTGGAAATAAGCCCCCTGAAGACCCTAAGTCATATCGCCCAATTACATTATTACCATCTTTGGGTAAAGTACTTGAAAGGCTTATTGTCCCTCGTCTGTTACCGGGTGGTCCAAAATTTCATGACCTACAGTTCGGTTTTACCAAAGGTAAATCTACTGTGGACGCGGCTTTATCGGTTAGAAGAATTGTCGTCAACTCGGATCACAAGTACGTATTGGGAATTTTCTTGGACATCTCCGGCGCGTTTGATAATGCCTGGTGGCCAATATTACTATTGAAATTAAAGATCCGAGGTTGCCCTAGGAATATATATTCTATGATATATTCCTATTTTTGTCATGGGTCAACCAAATTACAACTTGGCCACCATGCCGTATCGAAGGCGCTGACTATGGGCTGCCCTCAAGGCTCGGTTATCGGTCCATATCTATGGAATTTGGGGTTCGATGATATTTTCTCAATTCCTTTTCCGCCGGGTTGTTCTTTAACTGGATACGCAGATGACGGACTCCTACTTATACAATCCAATAGTAGAGCCGGGCTCGAGAGTTCGGCTGACACGAGTCTGCGTTTAATTTTGAACTGGGGTGAACGAAATCGACTAACATTCGCACCTCAAAAAACTTTTCAAATGTTGTTAAAAGGGATTTTAAAAACACCCCCGCGTATTAAATTTAACAATGTACCAGTTAAAAGAAAGGAATCAGTTTGTTACCTCGGATTAATTTTAGAGAGAAATTTCTCATTTATTGAACACATTAGAACCGTCGGAGAAAAATCGAAAAATAACTTCTATGCTTTAACGAGAATATCAAGGGCAACGTGGGGATTATCATTTAATACTTTGAAAGTTATCTATGGAGCAACTTATTTGGGTTGTATCTGTTACGGTTCTCCAGTTTGGGCCGATAGATCTACTGTTGGCGCTGTTCGTAGGAAGTTGCTCCAGAGTCAACGCCTGGCCTTGATATTCTTGTGTAAGGCTTACAGAACCGTTAGTACAGAGGCTTTGCCGGTTCTCGCGGGTGTGCTTCCGGTCGATCTGGAGGTGCAAAGACGCGCCGCATTATATTATTCAAATAGAGAGACAATAGACACTAACTTTATTGCATCCCGAGACTTTTTAAAGATTAGCAGGTTATTTAAACCGTATTCTGCTGCGTACACTGAATTAATTGACGAATGGCAGAACCGGTGGGATATATCCTCAAAGGGGCGTCACTTATATCAATACTTTCCGTCCGTTCGCGATCGCTTAAGAAAGTCGTGGCTAGAAATTGATCACTGTGTATCACAGTTCCTAACTGGACATGGCAACTTTAAGAGCAAACTATTCACTTTTAAGCTGGTTGAATCGCCTGCGTGTCAATGCTCTACACCTGACTGTGAGTACGAACAAACTGCACATCATATACTTTGGGAGTGTGATCGCTGGTCCGATGAACGCGGCATAATGTTGAACAATATGCAAATAACTTCTGGTGTTGCATACTATACGGACCTCGTGGAATCTAGGAGGAACTTCCGTGCTTTCCGGCGCTTTTGCCATACCTATTATTGGACCCAAATTTAGCAGCTCAAACTATAGGACCCATGTAATTTGTTTATCCCGTGGTGCTTAATACATCTGGCTTCTCCAGTTGTATATCTTTATATAAGAGGATACATACCTCTCGACTCAATATTTTTTGTCACCCGCTTTGCTGCGGAGGGAAGTGGACAGCTATTTGTTTCCAACTCCTCCTTTTGTTTTTTCTTTCTGATTAATTTCGATGCGGGTTAAAGACAAGCTAGTGTCCCTGAGAGACTCGCCGAGCTCCGGAGCTCGGTGTCATATCTTTGTGTGCCACTGTTGATCCTGGCTGACAGGAGTTACAGTGGCGGGTGTGAGGGCGGGAAAGTCTCTCTCTCACACCGCTGGACCAATTTTGATAAAACTTGGCATGGAGCTAGCTGATACCCTGGATTTACCCATAGGCTAGGCTCATAGGCTTTTTCTAAAATGGAATCAAAAAGTATCTGCATCCGGGCGAAGCCGGGCCGAACCGCTAGTGCGACATAAATTTCAATTCTTAAAAAGGATTTATTGAGATAACATTCGAGAGTGCGCGAAGAGATCCACGCGGCTTTTGGCAGCGGAGATAATCGTCTAGTTTTTCCTACCGCCCGAATGCGTTTTTGTCAAAAAGTTTAGAATAGTTTAATTTACACATTTTATTACATTGGACATGAAATATGTATCCCGTAGGAGGAATTTGTCGATGTATACATACAAAATTGACCGCCTTTGTGTACTTGAACATACGAGGGGAGTTCAAAATATTCTCGGTATCGGAACTTTTTTGTTTGTAATGGGTGTTGTTTTGTATATGGTTGTTTATGACGTTATCCAAGGTGATAACCAGAATATTTAGTCGGTATACCATCATTGGTTTTTTTTTACAAACGTTCTTTGAGTACAACAAAACTTCTGACGCGAAAATATCGACCGAAATCGAGCACCGCGCTCTTGTTAAATTCCTGACGAAACAAGAAAATAATACAAAAGAACGTATATGATCCGCTCCTTCCTTGTCTACCATTCAAGAATGGTCAAGTGAATTTATAAGCTTCAGCGAAAGCATGGAAAATGATCCTCGATCAGATTGGCCTGTTTCAGCTACTACGGATGAAAACGACCAAAAGGTTGAGAAATTTGCGCTGGAAGATACTCAAATAAAAATTAATTAATTAGCGCAGATAACCAAGCTATCCGTTGATACATTCAATACTTTATCATTTCTTGAACCTCTCAGAAGGCGGTTCAAGATGGGAGCCACGAATGCTCACACCACCGCACAAACAAGTGCGAATTGAATTTTGTAAAGAGTGGAGCTTTGTGGTGAATATTCTAATTTCAGTCACATTGTTACCGGAAATGAAACCTGGGTTTGTTTGCTCTCAGTGTCGTCGCTATGACACTGAGAGCTCACGGCCACAGTATTCTCGGACTCGAAAGGGATTTGCTTAAAGAACATACATAAAAAGACGAAAATATAATGACTAAAGTAATCTGAAGGAAGCAGTTGAAGAAAAGAGGCGAAGAATGACTTGCTCCTTCAAGACAATGTACCGGACAAATCGGCGCGCGTTGCCAAGGCTGCTACTCAGGAGTGTGGTTTCCAATATACAAATCATCCGTCTTACAGCCTAGCCAGGTCTAGCGACTGTTTTTTGTTTCCGAATTTGAAAAAAATAGATTCTTGGAAAGCGGTTTTCAAACGATGAAGGCGGCCATAAACGATAATTTTCCAGAGATGAATGAAAGTTAATTTTCAGAGGATATTAAAAAGATAATTTCGCGTTCTAAGAAGTGTATTGAGATGCTACGGGACTATATAGAAAAATATTATTTCAGATTGTTGTGCTTTTTCTTTCATATTCTTTCTTTTCTTTTTCATTATATGGTAGCATAATAATATTACATTAGAGAATTACAAATATGATCAAAAATACAGGGTATATCAAGACTGCTGCCGAAAACGAAGCCGGGTGGTAGTTTAAGTGACTTCAGACACAATGCAACAGAAAAAGTTGCCAAAAAAGCGACTATTTTTTTAATATTTTTTTCCTATGGCCATATTTGGGTGGTAAATACATTTTTTTCCAAAATAATAGTGTATATCTTCTTATTTATAAGTACTTTAAGGTATAAAAGAGTTTAAATTATTATTTTAGCAAAAACTATGGATTTACCACCCAAAAATCATAAAAAATAATTGTCGCGTTTCTTTGCGAAATTTTTAGTTGCATTATGTTTGTAGTCACTAAAATTACCACCCGGCTTCGTTTTCGGTAGCAGTCTTGAGATACCCGGTATATGTGTTCATAATTTATACGACGATCGTGAACGTGAACGAGTCACGCAATAATATGAGCAATAATAGGTGCCGCGAAGGTACGTAAGCCACATTCAGGGTCTCTACAACTTTAGTTCAGTTTTTCCGTTTTGTCGCTAGTGTCGCGTGTCATCGCTAACCTGTGACATTTGTTTTGACAGTTACCTGTAAAAATAGACATTTTACTTGTCAGTCACAATTTCATACCAGTTGTTGTTTCTTGAGTTGAGTAATTGTTGATATAGGTATCTCCTCGCTATTTTATCTTGAGTCGAGTTCCGAGCTACGCTTTGCTGTTTGAACGAGATTTCGCGTGCTGTGTACAGTGCAAACTTGTGTATGAACGTTTCGTTATGGTGATACATAAATGCTGCGTTGCTGATTGCACTGCAACCAGTGATACGCACCAGCTATTTTGTATTCCCAAGAACGATTATTTAAGAACTTTGTGGCTTTCGTTCTTGGTGCCTACAAATCCTCTTCTAGGTAAACTAAGTAAAAAACAACTTATATCTAAGAGGGTTTGTTCTAAACATTTTGACAAATATCAATTTGATGGGGAAGGACGCCGCCTTCGCTATTCTTATCCCTGTTTGTTCTCTGAGTTGGAAATAGCACTCGGTGAACCTCGTGGTTCACATAGTAAGTGTAATTTATTTTTATGCTTTTATTCTTAAACAATCATACCCATCTGTAAATAACTGCATGTACACTAAACTATGCAGTATGTATATTTGTATTGTTGGTGTTCACATTGACTGAGGCTTGTATATATCAAAATATCTAAAGATTCTGACTTTGCAAAAATATTAGGATATGTGCTCCATGATTCTAGATCTAATTTAACAGGCTATCAGCTGCACTCAGAGACATTGAGTGTTAATTAAATTGTTCCTTAGTATAGATTCTTCTCTTGAAATCTACACTAAATAATAATTTAATTGACATTAATAGCTGGGGCAGCACAACATATACTGAAATATCTGAAGTTTTTCTTTATTCATATGAAATACCATTTTCTATTTAACATGAAAAACATAACTGAATGCAAATATTTTGTAACATAATACCAAGTAAGTTGAATACCAAAAGAAATATACATTAGCATTTTGCTTATAGAGTGTACTATAACACAGCCGGCAGCAGTGCCTAAAGGAGAGATAAATTTGCTGTTGTTATAGGTTTTTTATTTTACAATCTTGCATCTTTTGTATAACATTTTTGGAATAAATAATTATTTAAATAAAACTGATTCATAATCAAACTACATACTTACAATTTAGAAATTGATAGTTTGATTATATGAGAACTAATAAGAAGAGAGAATTAAAACGAAACTGGTGGCACGGTACCACTATTTTTTTCTACGTTTTGGTTTGGAACTACCAGCGCTCCCTCTATATTATAAATCTCTCTCTAAATACTCGTAAGGCACGTATGTATATTACAATTTAAAACTGAAAAAAATCTTACTTCCTTTTTTAATTGGCCATTAATCTTAAAGTACAATTTTGAAGTCAATTTAATGTTTAAATAATCTATATATTTCTTCTTAAAACATTATGTACTTTATTAACATTGTTGTACTATAAAAAATTCATGTCAATTTGAAATAATAAATAATTACAATTATTTAAAGTATAAAAATATGTTGATCCAATCCATTGAGGTATTATACTAGAGCGGACATCGGGGAAAATCTGTGCGTGTGGTGCGTACACAAGGGTACACAATGAAGCGAGATGGAAGATAATGTTACTTCGTAGGCGTGACAGAGACAGAAATAGAATGTACCCTTCAGTTTGTTACAAACATTTTTGCAGTGTTCCCTCTAGTATATTATTATCTCAATGATTCAATCACCCCAGTGTTGCAATACGTAAATTCATTTTTCCCAAAATGCCATGAGATTCTCACAAAAATGTCACTAGAGAAAATTACTTTATACTCATAATGCAGCCTAACCTTATTATAGCTATTTTAAAATATTTATTACCTAAACGCTCAAAACGCCCCATAACCCGTTCCACTTGGGTTTGCGATCGTAACGCTCACGAGCTAGTGGAACGGTAAATATCGCGGTCGTGAGCGTGGTCGTTGCGATCGTCAAATGGAACGCACTGATGGTCGTTGTGCTGTACGCTCTTAGAGTAGTTACCTCTAGAGAGAGCCGAAATGTACTGTACATCGCAAAAATGAGACACCGATACGAATTTCTTTATGTCAGAATGAGATGCAAAATAATGTTCTATTTCATGTGACGTGTCGCGTTTAGTTGTTGGGCGAAAAAAGAATTTCGCCAGACAAAGCGACGTCGTTCAAGCAATAAAGCAACCTAATTTCATTGAAATAGGGTCTATTTTAAATCAAGGCCACAATATGGCGCTTATTTTCTTGTGTTGCTAGATATAGCTATTGATGTCTCATGTGCGGTTACAGCGTGAATCTCTCTAGAGGTAATTACTCTAAGTGTACGCTACGTTGTGCTGTCACTGCCCACTGGCATTTTTCTGTCATCACATGTCGCGTTGAAGTTGTATTTCTGCAGGTGCAAAGTTATTTTAAAAGTAAAGCGAGAATTTGCTTGTGAAAAATGGTGAATACATGTTGTGTCAAATATTGTAGAAGTGAGTGTTATGCCGGTTGTGGAATTTCGTTTTTTCAGTGAGTTTTGACTTTTATATACAAACTTTATATATTCTGGAAAGAGGTTACAATAATATTGTCAGGATTTAAAAAATGTGTCATCCTTGCAATCCTTGGACACATTTATTAATTCAGAAAAAAGGAACTACATAGTTTAATGGTTAAAATGTGCTATAAATATCAAACTGGTTTGCCGAATAAGTTTGTATGTGGAACTTGTTTTTGCTTTGATTTAAAAACTAAGGATAGACAAGACGTGGTACAAGAATATCGCATTCACAAAATTGCGGTTCAATCTTGTTTGTTGTCTGTTTGAATCATAGACGTAGTATCAAAATAGACTTGACATGCATTTTACATATTATAGTCCATCTCATTTAGACTTATGCATAAACCATAAAAATGAAAGTGACAAAACACAATTTGTCGTCCTTGTCATAGTTCCAAATAATTTTGTAGCGTTCATATTGTTTGGGCCAAGCACATAGGACATGCGGTTTGTTTTAAACTTGAATTAGTGTCTGCCTATATGTGTGGCAAGTGCAGAAGAAATGGGTTCTAATATGTGGTATAGTCTGTTTTCAAATATTTGTCTGTGTCTGGTGCTGGCATTATAATGTACTACAAACTAGAGAAGATGTTTCAACTAGATTGTTTCTAACCCCTGAGTCCATGCACCAAGTAACTTATGTACAAATTGTAAAATATACTTTATTTTAATAGCAATTAGGTCTAAATTTTTACATAATTCAAGAAGGGAAAACATTCCTAGTATGACATAGATAGGGCATCTGTCCCTTTCAGGCTAATAAAACAAATAGTACTTAGTAGACTAACATGGCGTCATTTACACACCTTACCACCAACCTCTTGTAACCAATTTGCACCATTGAGCCTAACTGTATTGATTATTATAATTGAGGACATACTATCCTCATCTGCTCGGCACTCATGAAGTGACGCATGAGATATTTTTTGTTTGAAATAGCTTCTCTCATATGTAGTACATTTGCACAACACAAACAACCAAGACCTCAGTTTACTCCGTACCTTTGAAGACTTTAAATGTGTCAATGTTTTATATTTGAGTTAATATTGGATTTTTTTATTTTAATAATTTTTTTTTTTTCGCTTTTATTTCTATGTAAGACAATACAAAACGAACAGTTATGATAGATAGAAATTGACAATATCTATTTGTAACACATTATTGTGTGACCCTAATTTATAACATATCAAGTCAATGAATTAGTTGTCGCTATTGTGCTCGGACAAATAGTTTCTGTCATGTGTCTTGTCTATCCTTCAATCAAATATACTCTAGATTCAGCGGCGTGCACAGGATTATGACACTGGGTATGCGGCGGAGTACTCGGTCACAAAAACTTTTTCTTTTATAGTTTTTTAGCATAGCCACAGCCACGCGACGGATCTCTATGTCGGAAACCATGCCAACATAACAAGTCTTAGATGTACTACTATTCATGTCCATCTTCTACGGCAACGCAGACAAAACAGCGATCGATCGTCGCGGCGGAAGAAATTCTAATAAGTAAAATAAAAAAAACTCTGTCAGCTTTCAATTTTCACATATTCAAGGTTCCGGTTAGTTGAGATTACTATACCTATCCCGATGTAAATAAACGCAAGATTTCGGCCACCTCATTCATTCATTTGATAAACATACATTTTTAACACAAACCTCGCAATCAAATAACATTTTAAGAAATAAACAAACACACTAGTAAAAGCAAATGACTACAATTAATATCGAAACTTCGTAATAAACTGTTAAATGTACACACTTTCAAATGTTAAAATGAAAAATCCGTTAAGAAATCTATTTTTTTACAAACATACTAGTATAAAATAGTAAACAATGCAAAAACTCATAAAAAAAGCAAAATGGCCCCCGCGAAACACAAAACATTTCTATTTAAACAAATAAAACCTTACTAACCAAAAATGCATAATGTGCATAGGTTTAGATTTATTAGATTCTAGGCTCCAGCCTATTAATTTTACTCGGATTATAGGCAACGAACATTTACGATTACTCCCGACAACTGCCGAACTCCCGAGGCCTGCCGCAGGAGTCGCGGCTTTCAATATTCATGGGTGTGTGCGTTTGCGACTGTGCACGGACACCAAAATTACTACACACATGCAAACAAATGTAATGCGGCACGCGGCGGCATGACTTGGTTGATTAGGTACATTAATTTGCTTTGCAGCGCCTCTTGCTTTTCGCGTGGCAACCATAATGTTTGCGTGATTGCAAATAGGTGTTATTTATAAAATATTAGGCGTTTTTAAGTTATTATATCTTGTTTATACATTTATTTACTATAAATTAAAGTCATCTAAAACGTACGAACGTTATAATAAAATATCTGTGAATGGCAAGTAAAGCACTTCATTTCTGCCTACAAGGAGTGCACGCCCCTGTCTAGATTATAAGTAACAGACTAAAGAACGGCAAGAGAAATAAGATCATAAATAAGCTTGTAGTCTTATTTGATTTTTGTATGATCTAAAAACATAAAAAACTTAATTTGGAGGAATAAGGTTCACTGTTACCTGTTGAATATAATTTAAGACTTTTTGCTACATCTCGTAGTTCGAAATTCAAATGTATATAAGTGTAAGCAACCTCTGCCACTTTTGGAGTGTGATTTTGTTCCAGACCCTGTATCTAGTTTATATTAGATTGAAGCGTCTTGGTAGTCTTTATGTCAATGGTGGTGATGCACTAGATTGTTGTATCAGAACACTTAACTTGTTGGAAAATCATCACTGGCAACAGCTTGAATGTTAAAAAAATTATAGTAACCTATTGTATGATTGTTGCAGTTTCCCACGAAACGAGATTCTTCGTCAAAAGTGGTGTGAAGTAATACCCTTTAAGACTGTTTTGACAAAGAATAGTTATGTTTGTAGCCATCACTTCAAGCCTGAGGATATAAGATTCAATATATACAAAGGATCATTAAAACCTGGTGCTGTTCCATCATTATTTCAAGTTAGGATTTCAGGTATATTTTTATAGCATATTTCCATTGTCTTGTGAGTTGAGAATCGGTGTGGACTTTGACCCTGAGTGACAAAATACAAAATAGATTATTATTTTGGATTTTGCTGAAACCAAGTTATTAACTTAAACATGCACATCTTAAGATCGTGTCAGCGATTTGCAACTTGACAAACGAAGTAAATACAAGAAGTTTTAAAAAATACTAATATAAAATTAAAACAAATAAAAATGCTGTATATTTCTTGTCGTTTGTAAATGACATTGCCCAATTGGAAACATGTATATGGATGTACGAGTAGTAGAAAGAGAGACTGTCCACCATAGTACGTGTTCAAAGGACATACATTATACGCATCTCAGATAATAAAATTCTATAATAAATAGGCGACGCTCGTAGAAAATGGGTAATATGTAAATGTATATACAAGGTGAAACAAGAGTGTGTTCGAAAAACAATAAAATTAAGCCTAAAGTCTTAAGGTGAAATCATACTATAGTATTCTTACGCATAGATTCTAGAAGCGTCTAACTGGCCAATCAGAACAATGGAACATACAATGTCATGAATTATGCGTACAACTGATAGTGTGCACATAACAAAAGAATTCATTGTTTAGATCGGTCTCGCGTTTCTCTAGTATCAATGGCCGCTTCTTTACTCTATGCGTATGACGGAATACGATAGTTTGTTTTCGGCTTAACAGCTGCTTCGCCTGATTACCTTGGTGCATACTAGGCCAGTCAATAAAGCCTCAAACCCCTAAGTAATTCGTAACTCGTTCAAATTTTGAGGGTTTGTTAAGGAAGGTAAAATAACTTACCGTGTGATTTTGCAGCGTTCTGGGGTGTACGGAAAGGGTTGAAAAGGGGTGAAAAGTGTTTTTGTTAATAACATTGCCAAAAAAATTACTAACACGCTGCAAATTTGTAACTATGTTGGTCTCACCATTTTGTAACATGTGTTAAATTTGCAGCGTTCTGCAACATACGGAACATTGTTTATTATCAAAAAACAATAAAATTTGTTAATAACATACCCAAAAAAATTACTAACACGCTGCAAATTTGAAACTATGTTGTTCTTACCATTTTGTAACATGTATCAAATTTGCAGCGTTCTGCAACATACGGAACATTGTTTATTATTAAAAAACAATAAAGGAGATGGGCCAGAAATGTATGGGCCTTGGGCCGTTTGTAGTACATTACACCAAATTTACTTAGTGAAATTGGCATTCGATTTCTGTATGAAATACTATTATACGTTACATATTAGCTTTATACAAAAATAAATACCAAGCCAAGAACAGCAACACTACAAAGGGACAATATGGCGTCTGAAACGGCATGTTTGACAACCGATGTCAAAACTTGACATTTATGAAATATGAAGTCGTAATTCGTTTTCCTATAAATCAAATATTATTTTTAGTCGTCTGTGCTATAAATTACTGTACTCTATATAACTCGTAAATGTTTTTACGTCAACGGAATTAGTATCATACTTTATTGATCATCTTATATAATATAACATAATGTCTATACAATAAATTGCAACAAGTCTGTCAGAATCTCGTCATGTTTATAGTTATTTAATATTAAGAAAGTGTACCTATATCTGGCCGTAAGTGCGGTGCATAATACTTGCTAAACAACCTATTTAAATAATCCACAATAAAAATCTGCTAGGCATGAGATACAGCACGGCACAGACTGATCACTTGTCGCGACTGCTAGCATCTGTATCAGCCCATATACGTCCCACTGCAGGGCACGGGCCTACTCTACAATCAAGAATACGATTGAGAGTGATTAGGCCATATAGTCCACCACGCTGGTCTAGTGTGGGTTGACGGACTTACATACCATAGAAATTCTTATGAATCGCTATGGTAAGCAGGTTTCCTCACGATGTTTTCCTTCACCGTTTTAATGCGTGGTGATTGACTATCAATACACACATGACTCCGAAAAGTCAGAGGTGTTCCCTATGTGCATATGAATAAATAATCATTTTATTATTAGGCATATGCACTTAATAAGCTCTTAGTTATTATAGTCCATACAAATGAATACGCTATAAAAATGGAATCGAATCTGATAGCAGCATCGATATCAATGTTACACTAGATAAGACGTTCTTTGTAACAAATGTGTCCCACCCAAGTGCGGTGCATGCACCGCACACGAATCAGTCTGCCGCGTGGCGGCCGCGCAATAATACGCCTCTTTGTTTATATTTATAAGTAATTTATTTTGAATTTTCCCCGTCAAACCGACAGCGAAATTTTCTGAAGTTACAATATAATTAAAGAATACAACGTAGGTGATATAATATTGAAGAATGATGCCGACAATACAGATCTTTTATTTATTAATGGATTAAATATATTTTAGAGCTCGTTAAAATACAAGGTGAGCTCCTTAATCGTATATCTCATTTCCGCGCATAAAAATTGCCCGTCGAGTGAGAGAGACGAACTATATAAGATATAGATTATTCAAGGGACATTCATATCAGAGGACCAAATAGGCATAAACTATTCGAATACATTACAAATACAAATATGCTGGAAGAATGTAGTTGCAAATTGATTTTAGTATTTTATTTTAATCATATGTTGTTAATTAATAACTCAAAATATGTGTGTTGTATGTATGTTTTGAAACAGTGGATAGTATTTAGACCCCATTTCTTAATATGAATTACTTAATGGACTATTCGAACCCATTGTTATTGAAGACTAATATCATTTAAAATTGTTTTATATTCTTCCGCGTCGGTTACGAAAAAAGGAGATCTCTATAATATTTGTCTAGAATTATTGGAATGGATATAAGTGGCTACCATGAGAACATACCTATATTTATTCAATTCATTTTCGATACGAAGATTTCAGATATTCCAAATGCGGTAGTCATTTTTGTAAACTTCTGGTGTACCTTTCCTTTTGTCTATTAGTCTCGAAAAAAGTTTATCAGCTTGTTAAAAATTCAAAAATGTTATTATTATAAATGTCAGACTGATTGTACACTGATTGACGGCTTGACAGACTTGTACACTTGTAAGAGTATTTAATTTCATTTACATCATTTCCATGAATTATTCACGTAAATAAAAAAAACATTACAAATATATTATTGCTATGGCGGTATTTATACTTACGCAGTATCTTAGGCAAAGCTATTATTGACATAAACTGTCTTGTCTGTCTAATAATCTTTGATCATAATTTGTAATATTCAAGTAAACGTACTAGATGTCGCTACTGAGCTTTTGACAAATACGGGACAAATAGTTTCTATGACGCGCCTCGTCTATCGGTAGAATATAAGTCAATGGATAGCAGCCATGTTTATTTCTATACCTTAATGTCTAGTAAAAGAACATACTAGCAATCATTTCTGTACAAGCTAACATTTCAAACATTATATTTAGTCTACCCCTAGAATACTTCAAAATAATATTATCCTAAGGTTTAAGATATTATTTTTCAAATAATGTATTTGACATTAATTCTAACTGGTTATTTCTGAGCACACATAAGGAAAAAGTAGGATTAATTGATGAAAGAAAACTAAAATCAAACAAAACTTAAGGACAATAAAGTACAACCAGATCTTGCTTTATATTTTTTATTTATATTCGCCTAAAAATAATCTCCAGTCAAAACATCTAGGAACAATGCCGGTGCTCCTATATTGTACTATTGGTAGCCCAACCTAAAGGCTAAATACCACAATATAATCATGGTATGAGTACAGCAAGGCGGAGTTGGAATAAAATCTTGCTCATTGTCTACAGCTTGATTTATTTGCAGCCAGCAGTTTGTACAGATAATTGCTTGTCCTGATAACTAAAACAAAATAAAAAAGATTTAATATTGAAGATATCGAAGAATTATGATGAATAAATAACTCTTTGCAGTCACATGTGTATGATCCCAGGTCTTCTTCTTTAAACAATAGCGGACTATTGTTTAAAGAAGCATCTTAGCAGGCCGGCCGGATAATTGTATGAAATGTCTTGGGACAGTCATCTGATGCCATTAGATATTCCTCCTGGACGGCATTTGTGCTTACCATCAGACATAGTGTTGTTATTATGGATATAATTATAATATAATATATTATACATAACACAAGATCATCTGAGTGTCCAGAGGGAAATAAAAGAAAATGTAATTCATTTAACAATTTAAACAACAATATATAAAATATCACTTCTTACATATTTATGTACTAGTAGACTTGTCCTGTGGACACAATGCAATTCAGCTCTAACATTAATACTTTTGTAATACTCCATACTTTGTATTGACCTTGATTAATTGGCATAAAACATACATTTCCCAAATTAATGAAGAAAATAGAATACTTACTTCTTGTTCTGCCATTTCAGCAATAAAACGTTTTGAAATACTCTACACGAGAGTGAATTGGCAGCCCATGTAGTTACTAAGATTCTGTTGAATGATAAAATCCATTTCAATTTTTGATTGCAGAAGTGCAATTCAACCATTTCACAACAATTGCAGAAGTGCAATTCAAGCAAAGCGCCACTTTTGATGTGCTGAAAAGCAGAATTGTGGGTTAGAAGAGAAATATGAACATAGAAAAACATAAAAGTATTACTTACATGTGGCATTCTAAAGTATATACATGTTTACTCACCAAAATACGAACTAGTAATTGCGTTTAAACGTCAAGATATATCATCTGCGAGAATCAGAATCCATAAAACAAATCCAGGTCAACAGAGAAGCAAATACACATTTGCGAAATGTATGCGAATAATAAATAATAATCTGAAAAACGGCCACAGAGTTTTGCAATTGCTGTCAAGTTAAACATTTTCGTTCTTAAACTAAAATCATGTAATATAAATAAAATAATAAAAGTGACTTCTTTAACAACATATATCGTCTTTTAAAAAGCGAAGAATATAGAAAAAGAAATATAGACAATTATAATTTGTAGGGGGTTTTTAAAAATAAGACATTCAAGTTAAAGATAATGGGTTCGCGCATTTTAGAACGAAATGACAATTAAGCATCATGGAGGACAGATTATAGAAGAAAATATTGCTTCTGTACTAAAACAATCACATTTTTGTATAAAGCCCCCTGTTGTCCAAGAAATCTAAATGTATTTTATTTGAATCCCACATTTTTTTCTAGAATTTGTATTAGACGTACACAAAACGGCCCAAGATAGCACATCTCCTTTGTTAATAAGAGAGGGTAAAAAAAATTAGTAACTCGTTGTAAATTTGGAACTATGTTGTTCTTACCACTTTGTAACATGTATCAAATTTGCAGCGTTTTGCAACATACGGAACATTTTTTATTATTAAATAACAATAAAATTTGTTAATACAAAAAAATAGTAGGGGTAAAAAAAAATTAGTAACTCGTTGTAAATCTGTTATTACCTTGTGTACACCTTTTCAAAACATTTTTTAACTTTGCAAAATTACTGTTTTATGTTAACAATAGTATCGAACAATAAATAAAACATTTCAATAATACTTTTCTGAAAGAAAATTGATAACGTCAATAGAATGTTATCATTATTATTTAATCAAAGTTTATAATAAGAAATTTTCATTGTTGTTATAGTACATTAATATTTTTCATAATTTTGAAATAAGAATAATCATTTTAATAAGTAATAAATCTTAAAATAATAGTAATGTAAATATAGCAGTGAAATTATAGTTATACAACAGAACTTATCAAAAATTTTTGTATGTAAAAATCATAAAATATAAATTTGGTTGAAAGGAGATGGGCCAGAAATGTATGCACCTTGGGCCGTTTGTAGTACATTACACCAAATATACTTAGTGAAATTGGCATTCGATTTCTGTATGAAATACTATTATACGTTGCATATTAGCTTTATACAAAAATAAATACAAAGCCAAGAACAGCAACACTACAAGGGGACAATATGGCGTCCTGAAACGGCATGTTTGACAACCGATGTCAAAACTTGACATTTATGAAATAGAAGTCGTAATTCGTATTATTTTTTAGTATTTTTTTTAGTCGTCTGTGCTATAAATTACTGTACTCTATATAACTCGTAAATGTTTTTACGTCAACGCAATTAGTATCATACTTTATTGATTATCTAATATAATATAACATAATGTCTATACAATAAATTGCAACAAGTCTGTCAGAATCTCGTCATGTTTATAGTTATTTAATTAATATTAAGAAAATGTACCTACATCTGGCCCTAAGTGCGGTGCATAATACCTGCTAAACAACCTATTTAAATAATCCACAATAAAAATCTGCTATGCATGAGATATAGCACGGCACAGACTGATCACTTGTCGCGACTGCTATCATATGAATAAATAATCATTTTATTATTAGGCATATGCACTTAATAAGCTCTTAGTGATTATAGTCCATACAAATGAATACGCTATAAAAATGGAATCGAATCTAATAGCAGCCATGTTTATTTCTATACCTTAATGTCTAGTAAAAGAACTTACTAGCAATTATTTCTGTACAAGCTAACATTTTAAACATTATATTTGGTCTACCCTTAGAAGTCTAATATACTTTGGTATATTAGAGTTCTGCATACTTAAAAATAATATTATCCTAAGGTCTAAGATATTATTTTTCAAATAATGTATTTGACATTAATTCTAACTGGTTATTTCTGAGCACACATAAGGAAAAAGTAGGATTAATTGATCAAAGAAAACTAAAATCAAACAAAACTTGAGGACAATAAAGTAAAACCAGATCTTGCTTTATATTTTTTATTTAAATTCGCCTAAAAATAATCTCCAGTCAAAACATCTAGGAACAATGCCGGTGCTCCCATATTGTACTATTCCCTAGCCCAACCTAAAGGCTAAATACCACAGTATGATCATGGTATGAGTACAGCAACCCACTGTCCGGTGTCCAGCTATGTTCCTTTCAACATGAAGCACTTGTGGGTGTTATATATGTCCAAAAGAATCGAGATTGATACAATCTTCTTACGGCGGAGTTGGAATAAAATCTTACTCATTGTCTACAGCTTGATTTATTTGCAGCCAGCAGTTTGTACAGATAATTGTTTGTTCTGATAACTGGAACAAAATAAAAAAGATTTAATATTGAAGATATCGAAGAATTATGATGAATAAATAACTCTTTGCAGTCACATGTGTTCCCTCCTTCCTATGATCCCAGGTCTTTCCGCTATTGTTTAAAGAGGCATCTTAGCAGGCCGGCCGGATAATTGTATGAAATGTCTTGGGACAGTCGTCTGATGCCATTAGATATTCCGCCTGGACGACATTTGTGCTTACCATAAGACATAGTGTTGTTATTATGGAAATAATAATAATATAATATATTATACATAACACAAGATCATCTGAATGTCCAGAGCGAAATAAAAGAAAATGTAATTCATTTAACAATTTAAACAACAATATATAAAATATCACTTCTTACATATTTATGTACTAGTAGACTTGTCCTGTGGACACATTGCAATTCAGCTCTAACATGAATACTTTTGTAATAGTCCTTACCTTGTATAAACCTTGATTAATTGGCATAAAACATACATTTTCAGTTTATGAAGAAAAAAGAAAATAGAATACTTACTTCTTGTTCTGCCATTTCAGCAAAAAAACGTCTTGAAACACTCTACACGAGAGTGAATTGGCATCCCATGTAGTTAACAAGATTCTGTTCAATGATAGAAACCATTTCATATAAACAATTGCAGAAGTGCAATTCAAGCAAAGCGCCACTTTTGATGTACTGAAAAGCAGAATTGTGGGTTAGAAGAGAAATATGAACATAGAAAAACATAAAAGTATTACTTATATGTGGCATTCTAAAGTATATACATGTTTACTCACCAAAATACGAACTAGTAATTGCGTTTAAACGTCAGGATATATCATCTGCGAGATTCAGAATCCATAAAACAAAGCCAGGTCAACAGAGAAGCAAATACACATTTGCGAAATATATGCGAAAAATAAAAAATAATACGAATAACGGCCAGAGTTTTGCAATTGCTGTCAAGTTAAACATTTTCGTTCTTAAACTAAAATCATGTAATATAAATAAAATAATAAAAGTGACTTCTTTAACAACATATATTGTCTTAAAAAGCGAAGAATATAGAAAAAGAAATATAGACAATAATTATAATTTGTAGGGGATATTTGTATGAAGACATATTCAAGTTAAAGAAAATGGGTTCGCGCATTTTTGAACGAAATGACAATTAGGCATCATGGAGGACAAATTATCGAAGAAAATATTGCTTCTGTACTAAAACAATCACATTTTTGTATAAAGCCCCCTGTTGTCCAAGAAATCTAAATGTATTTTATTTGAATTCCACATTTTTTTCTAGAATTTTTATTAGACGTACACAAAACGGCCCAAGATAAAACATCTCCTTTAAGAATAATTTATCCACCACCACCAGAAACAACTGTAATTAAAGGAAATAATGTATTAGAAATTTTGCAACACATTGATGAGATTCAATGTTAATGTAATGATTTCAAGAATACTAACATCTCACAAATTATGCATACTCTAATATTCGCCTTTTTTTCCTGGTCGTTGGTCCAAGAATTTTCTTTAAGAAAGTATAAAAGGTGTAAACAACAGATTTACAACGAGTTACTAATTTTTTTTACCCCCTCTTATTAACAAATTTTATTGTTATTTAATAATAAACAATGTTCCGTATGTTGCAAAACGCCGCAAATTTGATACATGTTACAAAGTGGTAAGAACAACATAGTTCTAAATTTGCAGCGACTTACTTATTGTTTTACCCTTGTTATTAACAAATTTATTGTTTTTTAATAATAAACAATGTTCCGTATGTTGCAAAACGCTGCAAATTTAATACATGTTACAAAATGGTAAGAACAACATAGTTTCAAATTTGCAGCGTGTTAGTAATGTTTTTGGATATGTTATTAACAAAAATCACTTTTCACCCCTTTTCAACCCTTTCCGTACACCCCAGAACGCTGCAAAATCACACGGTAAGTTATTTTACCTTCCTTAACAAACCCTCAAAATTTGAACGAGTTACGAATTACTTAGGGGTTTGAGGCTTTATTGACTGGCCTATACCGCCGAGGAATCAAACCTTTCCGCGGTGACAGTGTTGCCAACCATACTATTTCTACGACTCATACATACATATATAACTCTTGTACGAAGTACGCGCGAGTACAAGAAATCGTACAAAGTATTTGTCAATTGTTATACTTATAAACATGACAAAAAAAATTGTAAAACATGTAAGTAATTAATTTCGAGGATACAAAATGTCAATCAACAAACTTGATAAATGACTTGATAACATAGAGGGAGTGCTCCCTCTAGGGAGCGCTGGTACTTCAAAAACATAGATAAAAATGGTGGTCCGGGGCCACCTTTAAATGTACCTTGTAATTTATCGGTAACATTAATATAGGAGTGCTACCAACTTTACGAACAAGAACTACGTTTTTGAAGTCGCAAATGGATGACTGCGCTTTCTTCTATATTATAAATACTCTAAGTTATACTTTTAGAAATATAACAGTCTAACTAAAAGTAGTCTATAGTATTGAACTTGATGTATGTTAATCTTTTTAGGAGAGATGTTTTAGCTAGGTTCAGTAATGGCTCTTTGTTTTCATATTATCTTAATTTTAAAAATTGGAAACGTTATAATATATTTGCTACGTACACGATCGATCGATCATGTTGATTTAACTATCAAAAATAAATAACATTACCTTGCTATTGGATTCAAATTTCGGTGCACACTTTGTTTTTAATCTTAGCAAATTAAGATCTTTTATATTCCAAGGTATAGTACCTTGGCAACGGCAACTTCAGTAACTTCTGGCGGCTGAATGTGATTTTGTCATGCTATTGTCAAAATCGTTAAAATAATCTTAAATAAATAAAATCGTCAAAATTTTAGTCGCATAATAAAAATAAAAAAAATCGTTGTATACTACATTTGTGTAAAAATATTATGAACAGATTTCTATCTTCACACAAAGCCCAGGATAAGCCAAAGATATAGACCGCCGCGCCGCGCCGGCAAAATCTGCCCGTCACAATTCCTAAAAAAATAAACATGTCCACAAAAAGCACTAGCATGTGTTGCCCGCTGACATGTGCTCTGCTGACTTCTCAGTTGCCCCGCGACATTCAACGTCATAAAAAGGTTCATGTTAATATCTTGTCACGTTAAGCCGCCGACATGTCGCCTACAAAGTGAAGCCGCTGACTAACCGGCCAGTAAGTTATCGACATATACCTGTAGTTTGGCAGTTCGGCGTGTAGAACGGTTTATAATGGTCATTTAAATAATTAGATGACGACTATAAATACTTGTTTCTGTATCAGCTTATGTACCTCCTACTCCTGCAAGGGCCTCCTCTACAATTGAGAGTACGATTTAGAGTGGTTAGGCCATATAGTCCACCACGCTGGCCTCATGCGGCTGACGGACTTTACATTTCATATAAATCCTTATAAATCGCTATGGTATGCAAAGTTTCCTCACGATGTTTTCCTTCACCGTTTTTGTGCTTGGTGAGACTACCAATACACACATGACTCCGCAAAGTCTGAGGTGTGCCCTGGGATTCGAACCCGAGACCACCGTGAAAATATTGGCAGCAGCCCCGTTTGGTCCGTTCCAAATTTCGCCACATGCCAATAAAAGATAAATTATTTCAATGCAATTGATTCTTATCAAGAAATTAATATCTAATAATCGTATTGGAATTATTACGAATACTTTTAAAGCGTTCCGAACCGTAAGAGTTAGTGCGCCGTTGGGCACTTCCGACACTGCCTGGTTGGGCCGTCAACATGGTTACTCTATCGGGGATTATTCCGACAAGAAGTTCGAAACATCGGATGTTGAACGTCTATTTATAAGATAAAAGATTTCCACTTCTAAAAACCAATTCTATCCTCTATGAAACTTATCATTCACTTCGAACTTAGTCTAAGATTACGACGTACGATACAAGATTCGAAGATTTTGTAAAGTATTAGAGATATTAGTATAGTTGTAGGTGCGATCTTCGAACATTTTCGTCGTGTCTGAGTACAGAGTAACTCCCCGGTACCGTTCGCTTCGCCTCCACGTCCCGTCCAGGTTATGCGAAAGGCCTGGCATTAGTCGTCTGCAGATTGGTATTGTACTGACACGGTTCTACCAAGCGTCCTACCGCGAAGGAGTTGTGAAAATACGCAACCAATCCCCAAAAATAGTGATCGGTCAGACCTTTCCAATTATCACCCAATAGCAATCAACTCAGTGATGTTAACTCATTAAGCAGATCCTTAGCGCTCAATTGATCCGTTACCTAGACGTGACCTAGACGATATCTAATTAATCGGTGACACTCAATATGGTTTTCTTCAGAAACAATAAACCAGTAATTGTCTAGCATTTCTCTTTGATCATAGAATTGGCTTTTCGTTTTAAAACAAATAGTCTTACTAATCTATATGTTTATAATATATAATATTATTTAATCTTTATATGCACGTGAATAACCGTTCAAAAATAACATTAGGTACATATTAAAATAAATATAAAGTGGTACTGTGCACGAATTTATATGTTTTGACAGTGCGTATTAATGGGATGGGTGATCTCTTGCCAAATACATGCTAGCTAGTAGCGTACATTTACTTACGTACAATGCCTTCTTTATTCTATTTAATTAGGGATTGTATTTTATTTTCTAGTATTACTGTTATTATTATTTTATTATTTCCAGATAACACAAATGATAGCAGTCTCAAAAATAATCACGTGGATCACAACTACAGTAAATCGAAAACTGGTGAGTTATTTCAATAATACATTTGTATTTATTTTTTAAAGTGCGAAATTAAATTTTATCTTTTTTTTCGATTTCTTTCAAAATGCATTAACATTTATTTAAGTATACTTTACAGGCAATTATTTCATAGTATCTTCACTTTACTGTCAAATTAGCAAATTATTTTATTCCGTACCAAATTGGCTTATACAATTGTCAAGATCAGATAAGAGTATTTACAGAATTTGCACCCGTCAATTTATTTTAAGGAATAAACTGAGATTAATATTTCTTATTTTTGCTAACAGAATTTGGCCTGCGAAGATTTGGAAAAACTGCTCCTAACGAAGACAATTTAGGTAAGATTTTTTACTACATTTTAACATTAGTCTATTTAAAGATTTAATTTAATTATGTTTATTTGTTACTTAAAATAATATTTTTTGTGTACGTATTTTATACTCAGGGTTATTTTTAAATGATCTTTTTTATCATATTCAAGAAAATAATACTGAATGCTCAGTAAAAAAATATACTTTACACATAATAAGTTATTTATTTCCATTTCAAAATATCTTAATCAATGGAAAAAATTGTACTCTAAATCTACTACAAACACGATCACCTTTCATTTTTACATGCCCTAGTAATGCCTTATGTCTAAACGAATGTTATGTTCGCCTATTACTGGCACGTATACCTGTATTGGACCAATTGTTAAAATTAAGAATCTTATGTATAATGTGCTGTTGGTATATCAAATAAAATAAAATTGTATCTATGCAACGATTTTATATGATAAGCGCCATCCGCCCGTACACAAAGAACTGTATCTGTATCTGTATCAGCCCATATACGTCCCACTGCAGGGCACGGGCCTACTCTACAATCAAGAGGACGATTGAGAGTGATTAGGCCATATAGTCCGCCACGCTGGCCTAATGCGGTTTGGCGGACTTACATACCATAGAAACTCCTATAAATCGCTACGGTATGCAGGTTTCCTCACGATGTTTTCCTTCACCGTTTTAGTGCGTGGTGATTGACTACACATGACTCCGAAAAGTCAGAGGTGTGCCCTGGAATTCGAACCCGCGACCACCGAGAACATACAAAAAGAACTATTTTTTGTTAATTATATTTTTTTTGTTAGTGTTACCAGTCCACTATATGGTAGGATTGGTAGTTTTAAAAATTTGATAATTCTAATTTTTTAATTAAGTCAACAATGTATTGTGTTCTTTGTTATGAATTGGTGCAGAGAAATCAGCAATGTTGTGACTGGCAAAGAGTTTTTATTGTTTATATAAGCAGACTCTCATTAAATGGATCGTATTATCCGACAGGTTTGAGAATATTATAATAATATTTTTTCTCAATATATAATATATAAATACATAATCGTCACGCCTGTATCCTATAGGTGTAGACAGAGACTAGAACTTCACTTTGCTCAATCCTGACATATATAAATAATTAGAAATGTCAATCTGAGAGTTGACAGATGGTTGCCAATTTACTTCTTGTAGTATATTAGTAGTAGTATTAGTCTATGCATTTTTATACAAAATGCGCGGATGCTCTCGTGTTTATGAATGAGCCATTATGGTCTTGGGTATTGTCTAATGACCTTATTATTCATAGTCAGTCTTCTTCCCTCAAACTGAATTTAATAGCCGTTCAAAAGAGACAAAACATATTTAAAATAAGTTTTAATTTTTCATGGTTGTGAAATTCCTGTTAGAATTTGAATACTATGAAAATAACCCTGTGTATAAGCGTTGTAT
The DNA here is from genome assembly GCA_009982885.2 of Hyles vespertilio. Taxonomy (NCBI): domain Eukaryota; kingdom Metazoa; phylum Arthropoda; class Insecta; order Lepidoptera; family Sphingidae; genus Hyles; species Hyles vespertilio. The sequence continues at coordinate 4,461,197 of CM042830.1, forward strand.
TAGCGACAACTATTTCAGGTGACTCGTCATATTTGAGTACTCTGCCGCGGCTTATGCTTCTTATTTTTCTATAGACCCTGGTGTTGAAGCGGATAACATCAGCGAAACGGATGATGGTCCTTTGTCAGAGAGCCATGCAGACGAATCTAATGGTGTGTATCGAAGATTGCAAACTGTCAATGTCATACTAATTCCTTCACTATCATCCAAGTTTCAGCCAAGTGCGGATCCAGGTGACCCACGGCGCCAGGGGGGGGGATATTATAGTTAATGTCAGAGATGACAGAACACTGGGTCCGATTTCAATACTCCAAGTCGTAATAATTAGTACACACACACACACACTTTTACTTTATTTATCGACATAGAAAGAATTAATTGTGCTTATAAATTTTATCAACAAGGTAATTAATAAATTTTGTCAATCGGAAGCCAGTCCGGTTGGTCATGACCCCCAATACCTCCCCCCTAGATCCGCCCTTGCTTTCAGCCCGGCCTCACACATCGGGTATAGCTATCTGAATTCATATTATTAATTCAGAGAGCCCGTAATACCATACAATATTAATAAACCATACACTATTAGAATTATAGGTACTGACGAGCGTTCTGAATCCCGAATCGGAATGAATTCAGATAGCTATACCGGATGTGTAAGGCCGGGCTTACATGAATTTTTTCCGTAAATCGTTGCTGCTTATCATTTTTGTAAAAAATATATTAGATATTTTGGTCAAGGCCTTTGCTATTTCTATCGTCGTACACAATTGCTATATTCTTTTTCACACATTTTTGTCTACTGCAGTATACATAATAATGTCATAATTGGACAGAAATTACAGAAGAACCGATCGTCCCCGAAAAAACTTATTCATGGGAGAAGAAAAAGGAAGCGGTGACCATACAAGCAGGTAATTTTCTAGCTCTGTTATAATATTTTGTTGCATTTCCCATACGTACGCCTAACGGTCAGCCTAACGGTACATGTACTCTTGCGAATGTTCCAAACTATTTGGTCTTGATGTCCCCTCCAGTTGTGTAACTCCATGGGTAAATCGAAAAATTTATCGTCAGAATTTAAGGAATAAGTCGATGGACACCCGTAGCAAACGCTAGAGGAAAATGCAAAGTAATTTGCGAGAGAATTTTTTGAAATATTTGGAGTAAGTTAAGAAACCTCTGCCTATCCCTTCTTGAAAAAAGGCGGGAGTTAATGCATAGTTGTATGAATGCTGAGAAACAATGACGCCTTATGAATTGAAGCCATGAGAGATATGGTACTTGGTCTGATTTAGCTGCGCTTCCATTATTATAGTAATAACCAAAAACTGCTATTGTCTTTGAGAGCCTCCAGAGACGCGACGTTTTTTGATGTGATAAGTACACGTATATGCTGCTACAAAGAGGCAGAGTAATAATTTGTGAAAGCAAAAACATATATAATTTCCTCTTCTTTGATAGTCCCGCTGAAGAACTCAAAATCCCGCTTATTTTAATGCCCTGTCCCGAATTTGTTTGACATATGACGTCTCACGTCACAGCGCGGTGAAGTGTGAACTGTTTACCAATACAATAAACAATAGCGACGAAGTTCCTTTTATCAGTTTTCTTAATTATTATTAAATATAATGGTATACAGGGTATATCAAGACTGCTACCGAAAACGAAGCCGGGTGGTAGTTTAAGCGACTTCAGACACAATGCAACAGAAAAAGTTGCAAAAAAAAAGCGACAATTTTTTTTTTGTAATTTTTTCCTATTGCCATATTTTGGTGGTAAATACATTTTTTCCTAAAATAATAGTGTATACCCTTTAATTTATAAATACTCTAAGATATAAGAGAGTTTAAATTATTATTTTAGCAAAATCTATGGATTTACCACCCGAAAATGACGATATTTAAAAAATCATAAAAAATAATTGTCGCGTTTCTAAGCGAAATTTTTAATTGCATTGTGTTTGTAGCCACTAAAACTACCACCCGGCTTCGTTTTCGGTAGCAGTCTTGAGATACCCGGTATAATTGTTTCCATTGGCATAGGACTACCGTCCGATGCCAATGGAAACAATTCTTGATACTCTGCCTGGGTGGCATTGGCACTTTCCATCAGGTGCAATGCCGCCACTATGCCAGGCCAGTATATAAATGGTGTGTAGTGCCACAATTGGTCAGGGGTGCTTCTATCTAGTGGTCATGGCCTGCCCTAGTATAGGTGCTACGAGTACGCGACCTCGGCCCCCGAGCTACTGCAGTCACCTTAACTTCCCGTCCGTGACTGCAGTATCCACTCCCTCAGGCCATACTCTCCTTTCCTATAACATCCTCTAACCACAAATCCTATTTCCTTTCCCCGGTTAATGGCGGGCAGCAGCGTCATTAACGCCAGTCCCCTACTGCGCTCGCCAACCCGCCTGCCAAGCGTGGCGAGTATTGGCAAATACCCCCCCCTTAATGGCGACACATATTGAGACCAGGCCCCCAGTCCCCGGCAGCCCCACTATTCCTGGCTATGGTAGCAGTCATGGTTACGGTGGGGCAGGGGGTGCTAAGAATCCCCGGGTTGGCCCCGGCTACCACCCCCGACGACGACTGGCCCTGGTAACACACAACATTCGCACATTGAGGACAGACGAGAAGATTGTCGAACTGGAAGAAGAATTGAGCGGGTTACAATGGGATATTCTGGGGTTATCGGAAGTCCGAAGAATCGGGGAGGATACGATAACCCTGAAGTCTGGTAACCTGCTCTTCTACCGGGGGGACGACCAACAGTCCCGAGGAGGTGTCGGATTTCTCGTCCACAGGTCTCTCATCAACAACATCGTATCCATCGAAAGTGTGTCGAACAGGGTAGTATACCTTATACTCAGAATATCCAAAAGATATTCGTTGAAGGTCATACAGGTATACGCGCCGACCTCGACACACCCAGATGAAGAAGTAGAGGAGATGTATGAGGACATAAGTCGGGCCATACATACTTCCAAAACCTACTTCAATGTTGTTATGGGGGACTTCAACGCAAAGTTGGGCAAGAGAAGCGATGCAGAGTTGAAAGTGGGGCAATTTGGACATGGGCAACGGAACCCCAGGGGTCAGAGGCTGGCCGACTTTCTGGAGAAAGAGGGACTCTTTGCGATGAACTCTTTCTTCCAGAAGCCGCCTCACAGGAAATGGACCTGGCTGAGTCCTGACGGTTCTACGAGAAACGAGATAGATTTCATCTTGACGACGAATAGACGGATATTCAGAGATGTCTCTGTGATCAACAGGGTGAAAACCGGCAGTGATCACCGAATGGTTAGGGGCACACTGAATATCAATGTCCAATCGGAAAGGCGTCGCTTGATGAAATCTACGCTCCGACCTACTCGCGCCCATATCCAAAACCCCGAGAGCTTTCAACTCGAGCTGACAAATCGCTTTGATTGTCTAGGAGAAAACCTTGCAGTGGACGAGCTAAATAGCGGTTTGGTAGAAGCTGTCCATACGGTGGGATCTAAGTATTTTAGACCTCGCCGTAGAGATAGACCACAAAAACTCTCGATCCACACTCTTGACCTCATGGCCGAACGTCGATCTTTAGCGCTGCAGTCTTCCGTTGACGCCGAAGCATATCGGCGGCTCAATAGACAAATCTGGAAGTCCTTGCGACACGATGTCCGTGCTCACAATACTGTGAGCATTAAGGAGACAATTGAGCGAAACGGAGGCTCCAAAGTGTTTGCAAGAGACTTGTCTATTGGGCAAAGCCAGTTGTCTAGGCTGAAGACGGAAGACGGCCGCGTGATATCGACGAGGGCAGAGGTATTAAGGGAGATCGAGAGGTTCTACGGACAGCTTTACACCTTGGTTGCCAAACCTGCTGTTAGCTCGGCCGAAGACCCGAGAGCCGAGTTGATCCGACACATTAGCGATGATATCCCGGACATCAGCCTGTGTGAGATTGAGATGGCCCTGAAGCAACTTAAAAACAACAAGGCGCCGGGCGAGGACGGAATAACTTCGGAGCTTCTGAAAGCGGGCGGAACGCCGGTACTGAAAGTCCTTCAGAGGCTCTTCAATTCCGTTCTCCTCGAGGGCTCAACGCCAGAGGCATGGAGCAGGAGCGTGGTGGTACTGTTCTTCAAAAAAGGTGATAACTCTTTGCTGAAGAATTACAGGCCCATCTCGCTCCTCAGCCATGTCTATAAGTTGTTTGCGAGGGTCATCACAAATCGTCTCGAACGCAGGTTTGATGACTTCCAGCCTCCCGAACAAGCCGGTTTCCGAAAAGGCTTTAGTACCATAGACCACATCCATACGCTTCGGCAAGTTATACAAAAAACCGAGGAATATAACTTGCCACTTTGTTTAGCGTTTGTGGACTATGAGAAAGCCTTTGATTCGATCGAGACTTGGGCTGTGCTACAGTCTCTCCAGCGGTGCCATATCGACTATCGGTACATCGAAGTGTTGAAGTGTATATACAACAACGCCACCATGTCGGTCCGAGTACAAGATCAGAGTACGAAGGCTATTCCACTACAGAGAGGCGTGAGACAGGGAGATGTCATATCTCCGAAACTGTTCACTGCCGCGCTGGAAAATGCCTTCAAGCTCTTGCAATGGAAAGGATTCGGCATCAACATCAACGGCGAGTATATCACTCACCTTCGGTTTGCCGACGATATTGTAGTCTTGGCAGAATCGCTGGAAGACCTTAGCACTATGCTCGAAGACCTCAATCGAGTCTCCCAACAGGTGGGTCTTAAAATGAACATGGACAAAACGAAGATCATGTCGAATGTCCATGTTGTGCCCACCCCCATCGGTGTTGGGGGCTCGACTCTTGAAGTTGTTGACGAATATGTCTATTTAGGACAAGTGGTCCGGTTAGGCAGGTCCAACTTCGAGAGAGAGGTCAATCGTCGAATCCAACTCGGTTGGGCAGCGTTCGGGAAACTACGCGACGTCTTCTCGTCCAAAATACCTCAGTGCCTTAAATCGAAAGTCTTCGATAGTTGTGTGTTGCCAGTGATGACTTACGGCACCGAGACGTGGCCTCTCACTATGGGCCTTATTAGGAAGCTCAAAGTCACTCAACGAGCTATGGAGAGGGCTATGCTCGGGGTTTCCCTACGAGATCGAATCAGAAATGAGGAGATCCGTAGGAGAACTAAAATAACCGACATAGCCCACCGGATTAGCAAGTTGAAGTGGCAATGGGCAGGGCACATAGCGCGGAGATCTGATGACCGATGGGGTCGGAAAGTGCTCGAATGGAGGCCACGTAGCGGAAAGCGCAGCGTAGGACGTCCACTCACAAGATGGTCCGACGACCTGGTAAAGGTCGCGGGACGTCGCTGGATGCAGGCTGCCTCCAACAGGTCTCTGTGGAAATCATTGGGGGAGGCCTATGTTCAGCAGTGAACTTCCTTTGGCTGATGGATGGATGGATAGTGCCACAATGCACAAATACGACTATAAAAAGTCCAAACAAACTATTTGTTTCAATTCCAACGAATCCGAAAAGACGTAAACTGTGGTTAGAACTAGCTCGGAGAGACCCAAAAAGCATTTCATCCCATGGGCACGTTTTTATGTGCGAAGATCATTTTGATGTAAGTATTAATTGACGTAGTATATATTCTAAATTGTAACTAAAATTATTTGTTTTCATTAAATACCATGATATGTTTCTAACCTCGTAATACATTATTTCACAATCAATCGTATTCTCGATTAAAGAGGAGGTCCGTGTAATGCAGTGGGACGTATATGGGCTAATATAGTGCAGTACAATACATTATTAGTCGCATTAGCTAAATGATCGTAAAAGGCGTTTACCTGATACTGGATGCTCACGAAAAGTTTTCCTTAAAAGGCAACGAATTGACACTGTTACAGAATGTCTACAAAGTCATAGTTTAAGTGAAACCCATACTGAAAACGTACAAAAAGAAGACATGATACAAGAAACTGGTGAGACAGAAGGTATGTATTTTTTTTTACAGACTAGCTACACCGAGTTAGTCTTGTCTTTGCCACAATTTATCTCAATTTGATAATATTCTGATCAAAACAAGCGCAAACATTCAAACATACACTTTTGTTTATACATGTAGATGGCATAATACAATCAATTAAGTTTTCATTACATATTTTTAAACATGATTAACTTTGGGTGTTTCTCTCTTCAGAACTAAAAACCCAAGATAAACAAACAATCACTGACAATATCAAATTCAAAACTATAGCAAAATCAGTTCAAGCAACAAGAAAAACTAATATACATTATAGGAGTAAGACTGACCCACAGCTTTTTCAACCTTCACAGGCTGAAGTTGTTAAAGCATCTAAGAGAAATATTGTTTTTGAATATCAAAATACAGACAGTAATATATCTTATGAAATAAGCAGTTTGTCTCCTTTTGTAACTACATCATCATCAAGTGTTACTGAATCTGATGGTAATATTACAGATACTAACAAAAATATTGAACAGCTGCAGTGTCTCAAATATACTATGCGTTTGATAGAAAAGAAACTATTTTATATTGGTATTACAAAAGAATGTTACTTTTTAATTAATTTATTGCATAACCAAATATAAAAATAGAACACATTTTACTTTGCCTAAAAAAGATAGAATGAACTCAACATTTTGTGAACTAGAGGATAATTTTGGTATATCTTTTTCATATGCCAGTAAATTATTTTTAGAAAACATACCAATAATAAGTAGCGTTTTATTGTCCATTTAGGCAAAAATATTAATAAAAAGAATCTTCCAATTGCTATCGACATTTCTATCATAATGTCAGCTGTATCATAAATTGTTTAGAAATTGATATACAAAAACCATCAAAGGCTCTTCATCAGGCTCTGACATGGTCTGAGTACAAAAAGGCGAATACTGAAAATATTTGATATCATGCAGGCTTATGGTTTAGTTAATTATGTTTCCGAAGGGTTTGGGGGAAGAACAAGTAATATAGTCATTGTAGAAAACTGTGGTTTTCTAGATGAATTACTGCAGGGAACATCTATTTTAGCTGATAGAGGCTTTAAACACATTGAACCAATACTTCATGAAAGATTGTCAAACTATTAAGGCCCCCCAGTATAAAAGCTGGTGCAAAGTTATCAAAAGATGAGGTTAGACTAACTAAAATAATAGCAAGCTTACGAATTCATATTGTGCGGGTTATAACATACTTCGCATACTTGATCATATTGTTATTATTGCATGTGCCTTAATAAATTTGTAGGATTCTCTGATAAAATAATTGTTGTCAAAATAAAACATAGTATAAAACATTGTTGTTTTATTTTAATCCTATGACACATGTGTGTTACAGAACAAAATGGGATATACATAAATTTTTCACAATATGCTGTACTACTCGGTCTGTGAGGTACTGGTTTTTTAACTATCTGCTTCACTGTAATATATTTGACAGTGGTTCCTACTGCAGACAAAGTAGGCTTTTTCCAATAGCACTCTATGGACGTGTCATTCAATTACAACGGACATTTCGAAACTATACAAAATGTTTTGTTTCTTTACAGACTTTGTTGAGGATGACGAAGACAATTTGTCAATGTACTGCGAAGATGGAGCGTCCCCACCACATTCCAAAGAACTGCAAGGTGAGTGACCAACGAATACACTAGAACTCCAAAATGTATTGTATTTAAAAGGTGGATTACTCAACTGGCAAACCAATTGGACGAGTGGTTTTTGTGTTGGTGGCTGTTTGATTGGAAAGTGTCGGGGTTATATCCGTGACTCGTAAGGCTTTACCAAGAATGAAAATTCAAAATACATAAAATACCTTTATGAGATCTTCCAAACGGCTATGCGAAACTGTAGAAACGTGGGCCCTACTATATTCATCCGAAACGAAGTTCGAAACTTCGGACGAACGAAGTTTGTGACGATACGAATGTACCTACTCTGTAAATGTTCGGATTGCCGATATATTCGCATCATTCTTCGATCATTTCATTCTTCGATCCGAAGATTCGAATTTCGGATTTATATAGTAGGGTCCCGTATTACCTAGTTCGAACAGCTGATCGCTATAAAGTCCGTATCGATCGACCGCACCGCGCACGTTTTAAAACGTTTTGGTACGGAAATGTACCGGGTCGTAAAAAAATCTAACGAAGTGATGTAATAATATTTTAATCAGCGGATTAATATAACAAGGTCTGCTTCTGAACATTTTTTCTTTTTCCAGATGACCCTACTTTACACCAGGGTTACCATTGCAATGTATGCGACGGTGAAATAAGAGGGTATGTATCGCAGCGTAGTGTTATTTTTTTCCTATGACCATATTTGGGTGGTAAATACTTTTTTTTCTAAAATAACAGCGTATACCCTTTTATTTATAAATAATCTAAGATATAAAAGTTTTTAAATTATTATTTTAGCAAAAACTATGGATTTACCACCAATGACGTTTTACAAATAGAAACGTCATACACTAACATAATGGCACAAAAAAATGGCGCGATGCGTATTGTAATTTCAAATTGGTTCGAAGAAAGAGTAAAAAAGCAAGATACATAAGTTAGAAGAAGATGAATAGACATCGCTAGTTACGTAACAATAAGTGCCGCACGGTTATTGGCCAAAGCGCGTGTGACGTAGCACCAAGCATGAAGTACGGGGTGACGTGGCGAGAGCTGTCAAACGTCGCCATGAGAGCGAATTTCTTAATTTTATTTAATAAAAAATTACATTAGTGTGTACTTGCGCACTAAATAATATTTTTTTTTTGTTTCACAGTTTCAGAATCATTTGTACAATATTTTAAATCACTCTAATCTATTTTTCCGCATTTGGTTTTGAGAATACAAATAGTCAGAGAAACGTGTATCCGCGACACTGGTAGAACCGTGACTAATTGCATGGGAGGCAAATACCTTCCAAACGTCTTGCCATTATAAAGCTCGGACAACGCATCTATGCTTTATAAACATCTTAGTTTACCACCCAAAAATGACTATAATTAAAAAAATATAAAAAAATATTGTCGCGTTTCTTTGCGAAATTTTTAGTTGCATTGTGTTTGTAGTCACTAAAACTACCACCCGGCTTCGTTTTCGGTAGCAGTCTTGAGATACCCGGTATGTACGTGTATGTGTGTATAATACGCGTCATGTAAAAATAACGCTGTAAAAATGTGCAAGGGTGTGTTGTTTGCACGTATTGTTTTATTTGAACTAGTCTTGGCTTGGCTTCTATATTGATTATTGGAAGGTACATTGAAAAATAGATATAATATCATGTGATAGAATTAAAAACATGTTCGATTGAATGTAGAATGTTTAATCACATAATAACAAAAATTATGTAATATTGAAACTACTTCCATTAAAGGTCGTTCTCTATATCCTATCTATCTTTAACGAGAGGTTAAAATGGATATCGTTACTATGTCGATGCAACTGTATGCTTCAATAAACAAAGATAAACATACATTATTATCTTGCCTAAATATGTATAAATACTTGCAACTTATTTAAATATCTCTGTCTTTCTTAACTGAAGCAAACAATGTATCGAAATTTCGAAAGAAATATTTTGTTAAAGATAGATAGATTATAGAAACCGGCCGTAAGTCGTCTTGGGTGAGTCTGCGGTTCATTTCATACAATGTTTTAAATTATCAACTGCATCATTATCTGCTTCTCTCTAAATATTTTTCGTTCAATTTCTATGTAAAACCATTTTGTAATTGAAACTTTTATGCGCGATAGTGTTTTAAAAACGAACGTAATGTGTACGAACCAATAGCGCACCGGCAAGCGTGCGGCGCGTGACCCGCCCGCGCCTCATCCCGCACCACCAAATAGACCTATAAATCGCCGACTGCGCAGCTTTACGATACTTTCACATGGCAACATACCGTTTTTTGCAGGATCCTGATTAATAGTATACTTGCTGTAATACTAGCATTCACACTATTATGATTATCCTGCTTACAGTATCCAGCAAAAAACCGATCCGTCTGAATTTGACATTTGGTTTTACCACTACAAACTGGATGACAATGTCCAGTAAAATGCGGGATCCAGTTTAATTACACGTATAGTTTAATAGGAGTGTTCTCAGCTTCCTGCATACTATTTTTTGCTAAATCAGGTGCCTTATACCGTTTGTTGCTCTACCGCAAAAAACGGGATGAAAACTGCTGTGTGAACACAACAGTCGTTTTTGCAAGATTCCGTAAAAAAAACCGTTCCCGCAGAACTGAATGCCGTGGTAAAGTAGCCTTACCGCCAGCCTTCTTTTTACGTGACGCGAACTATATATAATTTCTATGGTATGTAAGTCCGCCAACCCGCACTAGGCCAGCGTGGTGGACTATATGGCCTAACCACTCTCAATCGTACTCTCGATTGTAGAGTAGGCCCGTGCCCTGCAGTGGGACGTATATGGGCTGATAAAGTAAGTAAGTAAGAACTATATATACGTGTGTGCAGGTTTCGTTACACATGCGTGCAGTGCAGTGACTTCGACTTGTGCAGCGCGTGCGAGAACAACAAGGCGCATCACCACCACTACGTACTGCGAGTACCCGAGCCCAGGCCTTACGTGAGTCTCACGAGCATATACACACATACATACACTTCAATCAAACAAAATGAGCTGCCAATTCCAGGCAGCTCGGTCGTCTCGTTAACAATATTCTGGTTTCTAAGATATATTCAACAAGGTTCTCATTACAGGTTGAAATTCAATCGATCTTGGGCAGGATACGACAGCATCTGATGCAGAAAATGGACCCTATAGGAGATCTTGATCAGGACATTGATGATGCAATTAGGTACGCTTAATTTTTAGTAAAAAAAATTACAACTTCTTGGTTTGATATTATTGATTAGACATGACTCGTTAATTTTATACTTATTTTAAACACCCAATCATTTTTGCACTCTACAGGAACAGTACATTTTTCAGAAAAATAGCCTATGCATTGGTTTCGGGTATCAATTAAATTTCAACAAAATATCTTAAGTATCCCACGGGAACACTGAAGTTTCTCTGGATAAAAAGTAGGATGTGTGTTAATCCAGGGTATCAGCTACCATCGTATTAAATTACATCCAATCTGGTCCAGCCGTTTGTGCATGAATAAGTAACAAACAAACAAACTTTCGCCTTTCTGATATTCGTAGAAAGTATGATGATTAAAGACTTATGGATCAAATATAAAATCATGTATAATTAAATAATTAAATTTAACAATTTAAAAAAATGCTTACCGTCTTCACTTTGTACTAAAACAGCAAATATGCAGGGCATATATCACTACATAGTATAAAACAAAGTCGCTTTCTCTGTCCCTATGTCCTTTTGTATGCTTAAATCTTTAAAACTACGCAACGGATTTTGATGCGGTTTTTTTAATAGATAGAGTAATTCAAGAGGAAGGTTTATATGTATAATACGTACATATTATTGTACAGAAATCTAGGTGTACCCGGGCGAAGTTGGGCCGGGCCGCTAGTTAAGTATAATTCCTATCTTAATGTTTCAGTATAAAATCGGAGGTGAAATCCGAAGATGATGAGGAAGAAGTAATGAAAGAAGCAATTGAAGAAGTCGCAGACAATGAAATAGAACAAGAAGCAGCACACTTAGTGAGTATCCTTACTTTCTACAGGGTATATCAAGACTGCTACCGAAAACGAAGCCGGGTGGTAGTTTAAGCGACTTCAGACACAATGCAACAGAAAAAGTTGCAAAAATAAGCGACAATTTTTTTTTTTGAAATTTTTTTCCTATTGCCATATTTTGGTGGTAAATAATTTTTTTCCTAAAATAATAGTGTATACCCTTTAATTTATAAATACTCTAAGATATAAGAGAGTTTAAATTATTATTTTAGCAAAAACTATGGATTTACCACCCAAAAATGACGATATTTAAAAAATCATAAAAAATAATTGTCGCGTTTCTATGCGAAAATTTTAGTTGCATTGTGTTTGTAGCCTCTAAAACTACCACCCGGCTTCGTTTTCGGTAGCAGTCTTGAGATACCCGGTATATTCTTTGGTTAACTTCAGTTGTTTTCGCATCATTGATTTTTTTTATTTTATTTCTAAGAATGGCGAGACGAGCAAGTCGTTCGCCTGATGTTAAGCGATACGACCGCTCATAAACAGTAGCAAAACAAAAAAACACCACGAATTACAAAACAATTACAACTGCGCTCGCTCCTGAGTCATAAGATGTTAAGTCTCAATATGTCCAGTACTCTGGTTACAATATCCTTCAAACCGGAACACAACGGTGCGTTTACACTGTTGTTTGTGGGGAGATATGATATTGTGGTGGTATCTTCACAGGTGGCCTCTAACTTATAAGGGAACTACCACCATTAATCTCATTTAGTATAATATGTCATTGATTTTTAAATTGTAGGCTCAGTTTGGTTGATGTATTTTCAATGTCAATTCTTTGTTTTTAGTAGCCAATAAAATATGAATATAGAATAATATTAGTTATTCGCAAATTGCAATATTTTATATATTAAATATTTAATGAATGTAATCTTGCTTAGAGAAATAAATAATGAAAATAAGATTAGAATATACTTCATTTTTCTTTTTATTTATACTGAGTTTTCAAATAAGTAAATATTGGTTTTGCAGGAAAATGTGGCGGATAACATAGAGTTAGAAACTGTGGAAATAGACGATAGTGTAAAATCAAAACCTAATGTAGTGCACATCAAGGAAGTACCTACTTCTAAACCAGAAGCTGTGAGTAGAGAGAAGCAATGGGCGCCTATCCCGGGCCAGAGGAAACTCTTGGTCAAACTAGAAGATTTCATGAAAATGCCACGAGGTAAATTACACTTGTAAATTTTTTGTAACATAAAAATACTCGCTGTATACAAAGTTATAAAAGAAAAGAAACTTCCTTAGACATTAGACAGCCTCTATGGCGCAGTTGGTTATTAGACCGCTGTGAAATTTGAGGCCGTGGGTTTCGATCCTAGCATTGAAAGAAATATTTTTGTCATCCACTGGTACTTGATTCGTGTCTGGGTGTTCGTGAGACCAAAAAGTCTCGCAGTTTCTGATACCCACGACACAAGACATCGATTGACTGTTGGGTGTATTTATTTATTATTTATAGCACATATTAAAGCTAGAAGAAGGCTTCTTCACTACGATAGTTACGACTTTTAGTTCCTAAAATTAATGATATGTTGGTTTCAATTTCAGCCAAAAGAATATGTCTGATGCGCATCCCGAGTACGCCGAGTGAAAAGCGACAAGATAGCTGTCGCACGAGTCAGAACAAACCGCAGATCACAGACTCACAGCTACATCCCCGGGAACCTCCAGACCCCTTGCACATCACACAGAACGGTGGGCTTACTATAATCAGATTATGGTTATTTTTGATAGCCACTGTAGAGCAATGGGTTAGATGCCCGCTAAAATAAGAGGAATGCCGCCGATGAAATAAGAGGCCGTGGCCTGGGATTTATCCCTGAATTGAAAAAAATGATTTTTTGAACCACAAGTAAGGGTCTGAATGTTTGCGAGACCAAAAAGTCTCTACACAAAAAGTCACAAGACTCGATCTTAGTGTGGTGGGCTCAGACTAGTTGGTTGGTTGTATTTTATTATATTATTATTGTGATAGAAGTGTGCCAACCTAGATAAGTTCAAAGAAGTTGCTGGATGTTGGCCATTTTCAATTAATGGCTGTGGAAATCCTTGGGGAAGACCTATGTTTAGCATTTCACATCCTGTGGATTAAGAGAAAAAGGGAGTCAAGTATCTTCAATTATGCCTCTTTTATGTGTGAACTTATAAGAAGTTATTGCTGGCCAATGGATACTTTTATGATTTATTTTTGTTTATTCTCTTAACAACTCTTATGACAGCCTCCGTGGCGCAGTTGGTTAGACGCCGCCTCTGAAACGAGAGGCCGCGGGTTCGATCCCCGCACCGAGAGAAATGTTTGTGCGGCCCACAAATATTTCTTCCGGGTCTGGGTGTTAGTGAGACCGAAAAGTCTCTCGTAGTTCTTGATACCCACGACACAAGATTCGATCTTAGGGTGGGGTCAGGACTATGTATGTGACTGTTGTGTTTTATTTATTTATTTATCTCTCTCTGTAACTCCTAAGACTGGGGTAAGCAGTGGCACAGACATCATTATTTACCGGAACAGGAATAAAGGCTGGCGGGTTTAAGTCTGCTTTTTCCACTGAAGTTGGATCAGACATGAGCAGAAATGTGTAAGAATCGACCAATCGTTATAGATATGGATATCAAAGATGTATAGTAGTTATTAGGCATTCCTAGACTTCTTCACTCTGTTCTGCTTCAAATGGTTCACACCACAGAGTACATTTTACATACTAAGATAGAGACGTCACTCAATCAATTCAAGGCGCCCTCTAGCGTTAAGTAAGAAAAACAACCCAATAATATATGTATACTTACTTTTATTACGTTTATATACGAAAAGAAAAGTTTTAAGAAGGTTTGGACCTGAATAAGATCTAACAGAATCGATTTGAATTTTGTCTATTTGAAACAAATTATTCTGTATAGAAATGTGAACATAACAATTCTCATTTCCGCATGTGTATGCATTTTTATAAATTTAATAATTGTTTTAAAATTAACTCATCAGCAAAGAAGCTAATCAATGCTGTTAAAAGTAATTTAGGGCCAATAATATCCGCGTAAAATACAATCTACGTAAAAAGGAGAAACCCGTACACACCAACGATTTTTTCGCCCTCTGGTGTTAAGTTAGTCAAAACGATTATTATAATTCGTCGTTGTTTGTTCTAAGTTAAACCACCGTGGTTCACACCATCTCGCAAATAAATTATCTAGAAATAATAGTTGTGAACACAATAGTCAGCCCGTACCACTGAAGGCTAATGGAATGATAATTATTTATTTATTTTATTTTATTTTATGCTTCGTATTGTTTGTTGCAGCATCGACTAAGCTGTCCCTGAGCGTGTACAAAAGAAAAATTCAACTGGATCACAGATGAAATGAAGTCTACTGACTGTTCTGTGTATAGCAATGAAGGAAATAAAAATATTTTAATTACCAATGAAAATATTTAATTTTTTACCTAACTCATTAATTATTTTATACTCTATGGCAATATTGTATTACAGTTTCATAATGTATGGATCGAGATAGCCTCTTTAAACTCTCTGAATTAAAGACATTATATTCTTGGAGGAAATGTAACTGGGTAGATGCATAATATCGGCTAGTCATCAGACTGGGTAGAACTCACTAACTACAGTAACCTCCATTCTTTGTCGCCCTAGTACTTTTTGCTCTGAGCTCTCAGAAATAATATTCCACATATTGGTGACATAAGTTAAACAAAACCTCCTTCCTTGATCTGTCACTTTTTGTGCTCTGAGAATTATTTACTCCACATATTGATGACGAAGTTGAAAGAAACCCTCTTCTTCTTATGAAAATCATTGTTTTGGGTTATTTAACTATGGGTTATTTACTAAAATCATAGTGTATACCCTTTAATTTATAAATACTCTAAGATATAAGAGAGTTAAAATTATTATTTTAGCAAAAACTATGGATTTACCACCCAAAAATGACGATATTTAAAAAATCATAAAAAATAATTGTCGCGTTTCTATGCGAAATTTTTAATTGCATTGTGTTTGTAGTCACTAAAACTACCACCCGGCTTCGTTTTCGGTAGCAGTCTTGAGATACCCGGTATAAATTATATTAAGAGCGTTTATACCCTGCACGCGCTTTTTGGCTTAAAAACAGGACTTTTCAAATGAGTTAATAGCCACCAATAAACAATTTAAAGGAAAAATAATTATTACTAATTTTAGAAAAGGTTGTCATCTAGGGATTTTGGTGGAAAACATTATAGATTGATGGATAATTTGTGAGTACTATACGGATTACTGAACACAAGTTTTGTTATTTAGGCTTTAAATGGCAATTTAGAAGCTTAAGATATCCGAAACCACTAAATATAAGATGAAAATAAAAATATTATCAGACTAATAAGACCCTTATGGAGGGATTTTGCTGAGAAAAATAATCTTTTTGTGTTTAGTTCCTGAAAAATAAAAATTTAAACAATGCGAAATTATTCAGAAACTCTCGTCAAGAACATATTTTTTTCACCAACTTATCGTACATAATTTTTTATAGCAATTGCATATTACAATAGAAGAACATCTTATCAATAAATTACCATTTTTATATTTCAACAAATAAGTTTTCATGTGTTCTACAAATATTTTAAAAACCACTATAAAACACGCTGTCCGACGTCAGACGTGGATCAAATCAGACCGCCGCAAGGCCTTCTAGAGGGAGGACGTATCGCTCGTCGCTCCGGCCTGGCTGCAGGCGATTATGCCGCGCGTAATAAAAATAGCCACGCGCGGAATGCGATTACCACATCTTAGTACTTTGGTAGTAAAATATTTAATTATTTTTATTACATACAATGATTTTGTAGTGAGTATAAATTATGTTTCAGGTAATATAATGGGATGTAATTCCGAGGCTAAATTATGTTATGTATTGTAATATAAAATTAAATATATTTCGTAATTGTTAGGGGTTGTAAGGCCCCTAACACTATTTATGTGTTCGAACACGAAATGATTAATAAAACGCCCGTAGTGTATACTGATTGAACACTGATTTGAATGCAACTTAACAATGTAATAATAACGAAAATATGATTACTATCTAAATTTGTATTATTCTTTGCTTGCACAGTAATATTTGTCTACTTATAATGCAAACAAAATATTTTTATGATATTATATTACAGTTACATTTCAATTGAATATTTGAAGCGCACGGATCAAAGTTGTTTGAGCCGATTGTATAGCGAGCCGACGCGGCAGCTCTACGCACACAGCTTTGGTCGCTTATGTGTGCGTGAAATTAACGAAGAAATACCTATAGTTGACTTTGCGCGCAAGGTGTATACGCTCTTAATATTATCTTCAATTATTTTTTTATTAAAATTAAATATTTAATGTATTATTTAAGTATTTAATATTTATTAAATAAAGTTACCATTTTCTGTAAGAAATTCGTAATACTTCATTTTTTCATTAGGCTATATTAAATTTTTTTACCGACGAATAGTACCGAAATGATGGTCGACTCGCTCCTCCAAAGTTTGGTGACTACCCTCACATAAAATAATAAAAAAGCAAGAAAACACACATTTCCACTTTCTAGCAATACATTTTATTGTAGAAATGAGAACTTATTCATAATTATGTACAATTTAAAGCCCGGGCGGGTTTCTTGTTTTACAACCTCAGGTGATCTGCGTCGCGGGGTCTGTTCTGTCGTCGCTCACTGATTTTCTCTGTAGGACCACTGTCAACAAGAAAATGAAGATAATATTAATAAAGACATGACATTACTATAAAAATAAATGTCCTATTTATTTATTTATCTTTATTGGACACTAATTCATTACAACACACAAAGGGATTAAAAAGGAAAGCACAAACTAAATTAATGCAACACATTATATTATTTATTATTTTTACATTTCTTATTAAAAAAATATTTATAATACTTGGTACTTGGTTAACCGACTTTAATAGAAGAGGTTAGGACGACGACCCTGCTCCGATGGTAAAAACTGCCATGATCAACAATACATCGATATGGTCACTGTATGGTCATTAATTGTACAACTTAATTGCGTCGGCCAGTGAATTACTCGCAGTTCCTGACCAGTCGATATTCTACGAGGATGTATTACAGTAACCATCCGGCGTCAGTCAGGTTTAAATAACCTCAACGTATTGTAATTTAGTATTACACATTCCTTTTCAATTGTTTTGATTGTACTTTATACAGGTGATATTGACACATGTTACTTAATTTAATCCACACGTTTCCCATCACCCCAGGTGACATTGTATACCGGGTATCTCAAGACTGCTACCGAAAACGAAGCCGGGTGGTAGTTTTAGTCACTACAAACACAATACAACTAAAAATTTCGCCAAAAAACGCACAATTATTTATTATGATTTTTTAAATATCGTCATATTTGGGTGGTAAATCCATAGTTTTTGCTAAAATAATAATTTAAACTCTTTTATACCTTAGAGTATTTGTAAATAAAAGGGTATACACTATTATTTTAGGAAAAAAATGTATTTACCACCCAAATATGGCCATAGGAAAAAAATAACAAAAAATAAATTGTCGCTTTTTTTTGCAACTTTTTCTGTTGCATTGTGTCTGAAGTCGTTTAAACTACCACCCGGCTTCATTTTCGGTAGCAGTCTTGATATACCCTGTATAATTTGAAAGCAATATGAGAAGATTTTTTGTCATAAATCGTGATTTTCGTTTTCACGATTTTTGGACTTCCCATGTAGATAAGAGTATTTTTACCGCTTAGATGAACTTCAGTTCGGTTAAGGAACTTATCTGAACCAAAAAAACTCAGTATCTATAGGGGATGATCAAAAGCCTTGAAAACTAAAAGTTTTGACAAATCTATCAGGCAGTTTTAATTCAAATTTAGCACAATGGTACCTAGGGGGATTAAGGAACTTGTGTTTTAAATTAAATTCACTGGTGGTAGGTCTCTCATATGTGAGAAGCCATCTGGGTAGGTACCACCGCAATGTCTATTTCTCCCGTGAAACAACACTGCTTAAATGCACTGTTGTGTTTCGGATTGAAGGACATTGTAGCCAGAGCAACTACTGGACATATTGAGACTTAACATCTTATGTCTCAGGATGGCGAGCGCAGTGGAATATTGCTACTGTTTATGAGCGGTCGTATCGCTTACCATCAGGCGAACGGCTTGCTCGTCTCGCCATTCAATGCAATAAAAAAATAAAAAAAAAAAATACCATATGTCAATATCACCTGTATAACTAAATGACACATAAGATTATTGTACACGTTTAAGGGAAGGAACTGTTGTCTTGTAATACAAGGTTTACTTAGTATAGGGCTACAAAGAATTGTAATAAAAAAATGTGTCTAATAAATACTTTTATTTATTATTATTACTATTTGTCGTGCAAGTATAAAAATAAACTTTTTAGGCACCTTGAGGGAAATTACCATGTGAAATATATGGCTCGCCCGCATTAGCCCAGCCTGGTGGACTGTGGTGTGTGTGTGTGTGTGTGTGTGTGTGTGTGTGTGTGTGTGTGTGCGTGCGTGCGTGCGTGCGTGCGTGCGTGCGTGCGTGCGTTCGTGCGTGTGGCGTGTGTCTTGGGACATATAACTAAAATAAATAACACCCAACAGTCACATACATAGTCCTGACCCTACTAAGATCGAGTCTTGTGTCGTGGGTATCAGAAACTAAGAGTCTTCGGCCTCGCAAACTACCAGACCGGAAAGAAATATTTGTGGGTCGTACAAAATTTTATTTCAGTGCGGGAAAGGAACCCACGGGGCCCTACTCTATAAATCCGAAACGAAGTACGAATCGACGGACGATCGAAGTTTATGACGATACGAATGTACCTAGTACCTATTCTGCAAATGTTCGAATTCGAATAACGTACATCGTAACCATAAGCATATGGTTACGACACGGTTACGACCATAAGTCAAAAACGACCATAAGTATATGTAGGTACATTCGTATCGTATATAAACTTCGATCGTCCGAAGATTCGAACTTCGTTTCGGATTTACAGAGTAGGGCCCACGGTCGTTTCACAGACGGCGTATAACTGCAGCACGGAAGCTGTTAATGATTTGATATTGATGATTGATGCTCCAATTGCGATACGCAATAACTTCCAAATCGGGATAAAAATGAAAAGTGATTACAAACTGACCTGTCATCTGTTTGTTCGGAGGTCGCGTCACTCGCCGCCGCAGTATGAGCGGGCGCGGCCGGGACGAGCTCATAACGTCTGTCACGATGTTCGCTTCAGTGAAATTACCGGCCACTACTCGCAACTGCTGCACTGTAACACAGAAATTCAAAATCAAAATATTACATCTTAGATTTATGCGAATGTTATACATTGACATAAAATTATTTACGGATTTTATCGCGGATTTAGTTTAATTTTTACATTTTTTGACTTCCCGACGTTTCGATTACTTTACAGCTTTCGTGGTCACCGTAGTCCGCCCCGTGACCAACTAAATGTTCGAATCCCCCATCGTATGTCGGTATCACAGAGAATAGAAAACAATACTGTTAGATTTTTAAAAGTTCGGATCACTGAGTAATCACGGAATCTATACCGACAAATACTTATGGGCCTTTCAAACATTGGTCTCGGTGCGGGAATCGAACCCAAACCCCCAGCGTTGTAATCGTACCACATAACATTTGAGTGTGTAAATTGAGTGGCCACTTACCAGTCACAGACGCGACCGGCCATTTTTTCATTATTAAGTTTTATATTACTCTATGTTTTATGTACGTTGCGTCTGCGATTAATAAATTGTTTCTTTCTTTATTTCTTTACCATAGCACCACAGAGATCAAATTCTCGAGAAATCCCGTTTTCAGAATGAATACCTATATAAATAAGTACTGCGAATGTCACTAACTTTTTCCCCTAAGTTGTACGAATACACTGGTAGAAGCCGAGTCACTATTTGTAGCGGCGGGTTCCTCTACACTTTTCTTTCGACCTTGTTTCTTTTGTAGTTTTGTATTTGTTTCATTGGATGGCTTCTCTGGTGTCGTATTTAAATCCTGGAATATAACATACCATTGGAATGACCAAAAATATCCATTTTATCACAATTATATCAAGATCTGAGTCATAAAGAATATTATTTACTTCGTAAGAGATTTTTTATAATAATTCCAATTTACCGGCTAGTTCAAAATATGAAGTTTATAATTTCACCTACTTTATACAAATAATTAAATCCTGGATATACTAAAAAGTAATGTACTTGGGTAAAAAAAGATATAATAACTAATATGAAAATATGCCCATTTAATTTATTTTTGTACTAAATTAATATAATTTCGTGTAGATAAAAGAAATTATAGAAGTTAATTGGTTCAATATAATTGAAACTATTTTTAGGGACATTGTAGCCAGAGTAACTAATAGAACATATTATGTCACAGGATGGTATGCGCAGTGGAATGCCAAGCATTGCTTTGTAATTCATGTTATGAATGGTATGGTATGGTATTCATGGTATTGTTTGGTTTTGCTACTTTTCATGAGCGGTAGTATTGTTTACCATCAGGCGAACGGCAAGCACGTCTCGTCATTCATTGCAATAAAAAATATCTTAGTATAGGTTTCTTAAAGAAATTCTAGAGTGTAGGTTTGTCACTATGTGATGTAGACAAATTAAACAAAGAAGATTTAAAGAATTATTTAATTAAATAATCTGGCTCATTATTAAACCTCAGTCTACAGTTATAATATGAGCTAGTTCTTAAACCAAATTTATTTACATTGTGTCGTAAATTGGCGAACTCATGAACTGATAGTTTTATTCTTGTAGTAACAGAGATCGCACTTTTAACACCTTAATGTTACTGATTGAGTGTGATTATTATTAATGGTTCACAATAATTGTGTTAATTCTTTTTTTATTAATTTATTTGTTCTTTTTTTAATATAGCGGACATTATTTTCAATTGACTCAATTTCAGTTTACCTTTTCAAACCTAACCTAACGCTCAATTATTCACGAACATATTTCTAATAGCTGCAAATAGCCGATTTAAGCTTATCTAAATAAACCATCTGTACTGATCATAGCCCAAAAAAAGCGAAACATTGAATTTTATTTGTAATTAATTTTATCTCATCGAGATACAAAAGATCAATCTAATATTATTAACACATTGTCCCTAATTACGAAGTTTCCTTCTCGTTTTACTTGAGTTGCCTTTAAATGGCTTGATGTCAGTAAAATTTTCAATCTTGAACGGTGAAGTAGACACAGATTTGTAAATGATTCTAAAGGGTGATGTGGTCCGGGTGACTAGTTTATGCAGTGTTTGAGTGGACTTGCTTATGACTTTGTATGGTAAATATACTTGTGTCGATTTGTCTGCAGTCTTAGTATTAGACTCCGCAGCTGTCCTGTTAGCAGCACCTGAAATAATAATAAAGAGTGCTTTAGACCACACGTCGAAAGTAAAACTCTATCTACTATATGAACATATTATGTATGTATTTTCCTTCTCTTATGTCTATGGTAGTCGGTAAGAAATTGCTTCTATGTATATGAATGTATGTTTTATATATTTCCTTATCTTATTAGAAATTGGTAAGAGATTGCCTTGAGCAATACGACCATCATTTGTATTCTTATGTTAAATATTAGTTTAGTTTAAGATTTATTTAGTGTACAAAAAAATATATGTATTTTATGTATGTGTTTGTATGTACGTATGTTTATGCCAGGTATATCAAGAGTGCTACCGAAACCTAAGGCGGGTGGTAATTTAAGTGACTACAATAACAAATTAAGTTTACATAATTAATGCCAATATTTCACAGGCAGTTAGACACCGCCGCATTATATCTCCTCTTGTTCTCTTTACTTGTTCTATTATCTCTTTTTAATTGTTACCGGTCAACAATAAACATTATAAATAAAATAATATTAACATTAATATACCTGTTCCAATAGAAGGCTCGGAATTGCTTTCAACTGGATCTTTTATCATCAATTTCTTACGTTTTTCTAGAATGTTCAATTCTTCAGCAGTATATGACCTCCTGCCCCAATCAGTATTGCAAATGAATTTAGACGGAACACAACCACTTTTCATACGGATTTGTGACACCGAACCCATTATGTGGTATTGCATGTAATTCTCCATGTCATTTGGCAACTGAAATGAACAAAAAGAATAATGATTTTTTAGTTTTACGCGAATTTTACCTACCCGTATAAATATATATATATATATTATTTGAGAATTTTATCGCGGATTTGGTTTAATTTTTACATTCTTGACTTCCCGACGTTTCGATTGCTTAACAACTTTCGTGTTCACGGAGCGGATTGAGGTATTAGTTATCCGCTCTGTCAAATCTTCAATAGAATCCATAAATAATAGTGTTATTTCAAACAAGAAGAATATAAGAATAGGGAAAACAGAAAGACTAAATATGAATATCAATACACACATGACTCCGAAAAGTCAGAGGTGTGCCCTGGGATTCGAACCCGCGACCACCGTGAACATGTTGGCAGTCGCGTCTAGTCCATTTACCAACAGGCTATATTGCATATATACACATAATGCAAAAATCATTTGCAAATTAAACAAAATACTGAAAAGTCAATGTAGTATTTAAAATACCAGGTATCTCAAGACTGGTGGTGTGGACACCACAAATAGATAGTCAATCACCACGCACTAAAACGGTGAAGGAAAACATCTGCATACCATAGCGATTTATAAAAATTCTATGGTATGGAAGTCTGCCAACCTGCACTAGGCCGGCGTGGTGGACTATATGGCCTAACCACTCTCAATCGTACTCTCGATTGTAGAGGAGGCCCGTGCCCTGCAGTGGGACGTATATGGGCTGATACAGATACAGAAATATGAATAACTTATTTAAAAATTATATTATTACACCCAAAAATCAAAACATAGTCCCGACACCTCACAGTAAGTCACAAATCTTGTTTCGTGGGTATCAGAAACTATGGCTCATTTGCACAACCTAACTTTGCCAATACATTTGACTTCGATAATAACAATCCCATACATTTAAAAAAACGGTGAAGGAAAATATTGCGATTTATAACAATTTCTATGGTATGCAAGTCCGCCAACCCGCACTAGGCTAGCGTGGTGGACTATATGGCCTAACCACTCTCAATCGTATTCTCGATTGTAGAGTAGGCCCGTGCCCTGCAGTGGGACATATATGGGCTGATACAATACATTAGAAAGGTCAAATATGTCTCAAATGTATAGCGTAGACATTTTCAAAGGCAAAGGTATTGGCAAAGTTAGTCTCTGTGTCTGGATATGAGACATAAAATTATATGAAATAAAAATAATAAAATTATAATAATTAACATGACTTACATCAAAATGATCTTCACAGAAATGCAAAGTACGAACAGGATGGACGGTGTTAGGGTTTCGTCGTGCCAGTTTCAACCACTTCTGCCGTGCACTTCTCTTCGTTGGCACAGTGATGAACAATTTTCCAGGAGTTTTGACCGTCGTGTTTAGACACAGAGGCACACCACAACACTTGTAGCTAGCACTTTTGTTTGCATCCACAGAACACTGTGGAAAACGAACGAACTGTATTTTACTTTGAAATGTATGTAGGGAATACAATGTACAAAATGAATGTAACAAGAACTGCAGGTACCTAATATCTTAGAGTATTTATATATATTGAGCACTAGTACATCAAAAACGTAGATAAAAATGGTGGTGTCGTGCCACCTTTTTCTGCCCTCCTTTAATATTTGAACAGCTTGTGCAAGATACATAAATTACTTGAAAAAAAAATTAAAAAAAATAGTTTATGTCTATTAAATTACACTCAAACTCGTTTTAAAAGGATAATAGCTAAATATAATTTCGGCTATCAAAGTAATTTATAGCAATTTATTACAAAATAATTAATTCAACTTTTACTAATATAGGAGTGCTGCCAACATTACGAACAAGAAAATATCTACGTTTTTCAAAACGCGAATATATGACAGCGCTCCCACTATACAGGGTATATCAAGACTGCTACCGAAAATTAAGCCGGGTGGTAGTTTAAGCGACTTCAGACACAACGCAACAGAAAAAGTTGCAAGAAAAAGCGACAATTTTTTTTTTGTTTTATGTCCTATGACCATATTTGAGTGGTAAATACATTTCTTCCTAAAATAATAATGTATACACTTTTATTTATAAATAATCTAAGGTATAAAAGAGTTTTAATTATTATTTTAGCAAAAACTATGGATTTGCTACCCAAAACTGACGATATTTAAAAAATCATAAAAAATAATTGTCGCGTTTCTTTGCGAAATTTTTAGTTGCATTGTGTTTGTAGTCACTAAAACTACCACCCGGCTTCGTTTTCGGTAGCAGTCTTGAGATACCCGGTATATAAATACTCTAAGCCTAATACTAGTCCATTGAAATGTTACATGAGCTTTGCATTTTTTAGAGGACACAATTTTATTTTTGGGATATGTGTCGGCGTTCAATAGAAGCTTAACCTCAAGTTTGTGGGGTCGCCACCCTTGTCCCCCGGCCGCCATCTTGGAAAAAGGGGGGAAAACACTTTTTTCCCGTTATCTCGGAAACTATGCGTCTTACGAAAAATTTGTAAAAGCATAATTTGTAGCTAATTGTATTGCCTACAAATATGTTTATATAACTTTTTGCCCTAAATTAAAAATTAAAGAAGTTATAAGCAAAAAACTTAGAAAAAAATGTTATAAAAAATTTATAAAAAAATATTGTTTGCTCTATAACTTTTTATAAAAAAATCTCACTTTTTTGCTATTTTTTTTATTTTTATTCACCTATTCTGTGCCACTAATGGGTAAAGGTCTCCCTCAACTCTATCCACTTATCCCTATCAGTTGCTGATGCCATCCAAGTGCTGCTAAATTGGTCGAGATCGTCGCGCCACCTTTTCCGAAGCCTGCCGCGTGGCCTCTCGCCATCCTTAGGCATCCATTGATTGGCAATCTTTGCCCACCTCTTCGGGTGCATCCGGGTGACGTGGCCCGCCCAATCCCAGTTTAGTTTAGCTGATTTCTGTGCAACATTCTTGACTCTGGTTATAGAGTGCAAGGTGTTAGTGGGTACTCTGTCCATGCGTATTACGCCTAGCATCCTGTGCTCCATAGCTTTTTGACAAACCTGGACCTGGACCTCTGAAGTTCGGTCAAAGACTAGGATTGAGCACTATATGTTAGAATTGGTAAGATACAAGTCGAAGAGTACTTTTAAGAGAAATAGGAAGATTTTCCTTAAGAAATTTCTTCATCACTTTTTTGCTTATAACTTCTTCAATTTTTAATTTAGGGCAAAAAGTTAAATAAACATAGGTATTTGTAGGCGAAACAATTTGCTACAAATTATGCTTTTACAAATTTTTCGTAAGACGCATAGTTTCCGAGATAACGCGAAAAAAGTGTTTCACTCCTTTTTCCAAGATGGCAGCCGGGGGACAAGGGTGGCGACCCCACAAACTTGAGGTTAAGCTTCTATTGACCCCCCAAACATGACCCAAAAATAAAATTGCGTCCTCTAAGAAATGCAATATTCGGTCCTTAAATTGTAACATTTCAACGGACTATACCTATTACGCTATTTCTTATGTCTTTATCAGTTATCTTGCATTACAAGAGACCGGAATATATGAACCCATATTTACCCCATTTTTATGAACATTGCCTATTTTGATTAAAATCTAGTGATCATATACATTTCTGCAGTATTTACTAGATTTGTGGTGAATTACCCTCTTGATAATTGTAAAATTAATCGTTAATATTTTTTTTATATTACACTTAAAATAATTAACTTTATTGCCGCTGAAATTTATCCTTACATAAACCGTATTCATTATTGTAGTCTATGTATAGTATTTATGGTCTATAAGATTGTAAATTGAATTAATACGTCATTTACTGATTTTATTTTAATGGCATTTTCTCAGTTATTTCCCTAAAACTGAACGTTTATGTTGCACATTGCGGTTTCTCGTCTTTACCAAAGAATTATATATTTTTTTATTACCGAGACGAGCATGGCAATTGCCTGATGTAGGCGATACGATAGCTCATGGACGGTAGCGAAAACACCAAACCTTATAGGCAATGCTTGGCATTCCACTATACCGGGTATCTCAAGACTGCTACCGAAAACGAAGCCGGGTGGTAGTTTTAGTGACTACAAACACAATGCAACTAAAAATTTCGCAATGAAACGCCACAATTATTTTTTATGATTTTTTAAATATCGTCATTTTTGGGTGGTAAATCCATAGTTTTTGCTAAAATAATAATTTAAACTCTTTTATACCTTAGATTATTTATAAATAAAAAGGTATACACAATTATTTTAGGAAAAAATGCATTTACCACCCAAATATGGTCATAGGAAAAAAATAACAAAAAAAAATTGTCGCTTTTTTTTGCAACTTTTTCTGTTGCATTGTGTCTGAAGTCACCTAAACTACCACCCGGCTTCGTTTTCGGTAGCAGTCTTGATATACCCTGTATAGTATTTTTATTTTTATAGCAATAACTTTCCGGTGTGAATTTAAACAAAATAACCCGTATATACTTGGTTGATGAAACGTCATACCATAGCGATTTATAAGAATTTCTATGGTTTGTAAGGCCGCCAACTCGCACTAGGCCAGCGTGGTGAACTATATGGCCTAACCACTCTCTATCGTATTCTCTATTGTGCAGGAAGCCCGTGCCTTGCCCTGCAGATACTTGGATGGGAAAACTAGTTTAAAATATGTACTTACGGTATCCTGTTCTGTTTGAAGTGGGACATTGGCTTCTATAATTTTGTCCATTTCCTCGGATTTATCTTCTTTTTCAACCAACTCGCTGGGCATTTCGGTCGCCTCAGTGGTTTCTTCCATTTTTATACTGAAATAAGAGTAATTTAAAACATTATTGTTTATTTAAATAATCTGGTGTAGGTGAACTATTTCATTTAATAAATGGAATTGAAAAATCATATTAGTATATACTCGTCAAAACAAAATAAGGGCCACTTAATTTTTTGCAGTATGAGACAGATTTTTGGTACCCCGTGTTTTCGAATGAGATTTTTTATGGTCTTAAGTGCTTGAGTTAACGACGACGGTCAGGTATAGCCGATGTTGTTGTCAAGTGTGCAGTTAAAACGCTTTTTAACAATATATTCTTAACTGGTTAGTTTTAAAAAAACTTTGGAGATTGACGTTAGTTCAGTTTAGCCTCAGTCTATTGACTGCTGCAGTTGTTTTTGATAGTTTTGCGTATAGTTCGTTTATTTTTCTGTAAAATGCCACGATTTCGTTGCCATGTGGACTCTAACACTGCTTCTAGAGCCGTAACGATGATCTCAGCTGGTAATTCTCAGCGTTCCGTGGCTTTAAAGCTGGGATATTTACGTAGAGCTGTCCAAAACCTTTGCAACCGGTATCAAAAGAAGGGCAGTGTATCACGGCGTCGTGGCTCAGAAAGAGTTCGTACTACCAGCGCCCAAGAAGACGGTTATGTACGACTTTGTGCACGTCGAAATCGGAATATTACAGCTCGCCTTCTACAAAATCGCTTACACCGGACTTCGGGTACCCTTGTCAGCGACCAAACAATAAGAAATCGTTTACACGAAGACCACCAATTTGCAAAAAGGCCAGCAGCCCGGGCTAAACTGACCTAAGCTCACCGTGTAAACCGTTTAGATTTGCACGTCAACATTTGGAATTTGGTAAAAACTAATGGCGTAACGTGCTCTTCACGGATGAGTGTAAAGTGAAGTTTTTTAGGGATGATAGACAGGGACGAGTATGGAGAAGAAGTAGAGAATGTTTATCAGATGTTTTTATTCATGAACGTGATAGATTTGTTGGACCCAATGTTATGGTCTGGGCCGGTATTAGCTTTTTTTTTTTTTTTTATTGCAATGAATGACGAGACGAGCAAGCCGTTCGCCTGATGGTAAGCGATACGACCGCTCATAAACAGTAGCAAAATTCCACTGCGCTCGCCATCCTGAGACATAAGATGTTAAGTCTCAATATGTCCAGTGGTTACTCTGGCTACAATGTCCTTCAATCCGAAACACAACAGTGCACTTACGCAGTGTTGTTTCACGGGAGAAATAGACATTGCGGTGGTACCTACCCAGATGGCCTCTCACATATGAGAGACCTACCACCAGTAGCTTACAAGGTAAACCTGACCTTGTTTTTCTAAACCAGGGTACTGTGACAAAACAAAGTTACATCGATCGAGTAGTCAGACTTCATATCATTCCATTTTCACAATCAGCCTGTGAAGGTTTCATCCTGATGCAGGACAATGCTCGACCGCACACAGCATGAGCAACTTTGGCGGTCCTAGACGAAGCCAATATCCAGATTTTGGCGTGGCCTGCCAACAGTCCTGACCTGAATCCGATTGAACAACTCTGGGATCAATTCAAACGATGGGTTAAGGCAGCTCAAGAAGATGTGCATAGTCACCAGCAGCTAATAAACTTATTAAAAAGTTGTTGGAAAGAAATATCTGATGACAGAGTCAATAATCTTGTGAGACATTGCTTTCAAGGCTCCAAGAATGCATTTCAAAAAGAGGGAGACTTACCCGATATGAGAATGTAAAAAAAAACTACTTGTTATATACCTATTAGTTAAAATTTTAATATTAATGTATGGCATAAATTTCAAAAAAGATTTATAAAATAAAAATAAAATAAAATCTTACAAAAAAACTATTAGTTTTTAATTAAATTGAATTTAAAATAATTTCATTTAATAAATAATAGTTTGTTTTATTATATATAGACAATTTTTAACCTTGAATCTTGATCAAAATGAATTAATGTCGAAAAATAGTGGTATAGTGTTATTTTGTTTTGACGAGTATATTAAAATTCTTATAGGACATTGAAATAATATATTTTTCCCGCATTTTACGTAATTAGTTGTATTTCAATGAGTAAAATTCGTCCAAATTTAGGAAACCCCATAGGAAATATACCTTATCTGTGGTAACAATGTGTTTTAAAAATAAACTTAGAGACGAAATTTATAAAAAAAATATAATAATTTGTATTTTACAAGTTAATAAGATGATGTACAAAACAAAGTTAAGTTTAATATAATCTAAAGTTTATGAGGATACAAACGTTATTTCTTCAGATTCCGGTTCTTTTATCGGGTCTAGATCTTTCAGCAGATGTAATCGAATCAAGGTCAACACAGCTTCCAATTCATCCTGAAATTGATATAAAAACACATTTAAAAATATACAAAACGGAGGATTTTTCATTACAATGAAAATAATTTATTGAATCCATCAAAATGTTCAATGGGAATTATAGCTATTTCAAGTTAACATCTCCACCTTGCTATTTTAGCTTTAGCATTTATGCTATTGCTAATTGCCCACAAAATTGTAAACAGAAACACTGACCGTATCTTTCACATCTAAAATTAAACAAAATGTTACTGATAGTTATTATGACTATGAGATATATCTGTATCAGCCATTGAGATAATATACTAGAGGGGACACTGCAAACAAAATATTTATAACAAAATGAGGGGTACATTCTATGTCTGTCTCTGTCACCCTTACGAAGTAATATATCTTCCCTCTCGCTTCAATGTGTACCCGTGTGCACGCACCATATGCAGAGATTTTGTTCCTGATGTCCGCTCTAGTATAATATCTCAATGGTATCAGCCCATATACGTCCCACTGATGAGATATATGACTTGGGTTTTTTCTTTAAATGGTTTTTTAAAAACGCTCACTTTATAGATTGCCCGATAAATATTGCCTACTTAATTTGATTTATCCCTTAATCTATACATATAAATAAAATTGAAGTGTCTGTTTGTAAAGTGAAAATAAATAAAAATGTCTAAGTACATATCGTTATATACACGATACCTATAACGAAAATGACCTTAGAATTTTTTTGTATGTCTGTCTGTTTGTTCCGGCTAATCTCTGAAATGGCTGGACCGATTTTGACGGGACTTTTTTTGTCAGGTAGCTGATATAATATAGAGTAACTTAGGCTACATTTGTTTTAGAAAATTTCATTTATTTAAAAAAATAACTTAAAAAAACTAATTAACTTTTTTTTAAACTCCACGCGGACGAAGTCGCGGGCACAGCTAGTTTATTGATAAAGACTAATTGTCAAGACATATTTTTTTATTGGTGGTCGTTCACTCGTGTGTAAGAGGCCGCTTGGGTAGGTACCACCGCCACCACTTTTTCTTCCACCAAACAATAGTGTAAATGCATTGTTGTGTCCCTGTTTGAAACACATTTCACATTGGATATAACGACTCTTAACATCTTATGTCTCAGGATGGCAAGCGCAGTGCAATGCCAAGCATTGTAATTCATGGTGTTGTTTGGATTTAGCGTCCATAAGCCATCTTACCATCAGGCGAACGGCATGATCGTCTCGCCATTCTAACAAAAAAAATATTGTATTACTTACATTTGGCCTGCATTGCGGCACTCGCAGTACATAGTGGTGGTGATGCGCCTTGTTGTTCTCGCACGCGCTGCACAAGTCGAAGTCACTGCACTGCACGCATGTGTAGCGGAATCTACACATAAACACATATCTATATGAGGTAGAATTGAATAATTGATTGGTATATGGGATATTCCACCCTTTTTTGAAGTGTTTTATTTGGTTCTTTATTCTACTCGCGGAATGACGTAGGATCGCTATCCATCATGGCGGCTGCCGTTTCGCATTATAGCATACACATACAAGACTTGGAGCAGATGTGAGGGCAAGACAATATCTGTAAAGTTTTTTTAACTTGATTATATTAAATGTTAATGCTACATACCCAGTTATTTCCTCGTTGCACACGTTACATTGCGATGTGTGGTACGATTCCTCTTCTGAAACACAATATTAAACCAATATTATGCAAACAATATTAGGCCCGAGGAGGTATTCTCAAATAGATGGTACTTTGTGTTAGTTTCTTACTGGTTCGTCCCTGTATATCTGTTTCAAAACAGCAGTATAAATGCACTGTAGTGTTCCGATTTGAAGTATATTACAGCTAGAGTAACTACTGGATATATTGGGATTTATCATCTCAAGATGGCGAGCGCAGTTGAATGTTAAGTATTGCTTTATACTTCATAGTGCTCTTTTGTTTTGCTACTGTACAGTCAGCAACATAAGTCGCTGAACACTTCACATTTTTTTATTACCTTTTAATGAATTAAAAGTTGTAAGTACTACTCTGTAGTCGTAAAATATAACTATGTAAAGTCATCTATGCTGCGAAGTGCCATACGATGATGAAAATAATTATTATTTTGGATGATAAGACAATTCCAAATCTCGTGACTGTGTTATGTTGCTGACTGTACATTAGCTGTCGTATCTGACCATCAGGCGATCGGCATGCTCACATCGACATTCATAACAATAAATATAAATATATTAGTGTAGATTATGGAGTACCTTTGGGTTTCACTACATCTGGCTCGGCAGCGGACGTAGCGTAGTCTTCATACATTGACATGTCTTCCATATCTTCGTACAAGTTCTCTGTAAAAATCATTTTTCTGTATCTGTATCAGCCCATACACGTCCCACTGCAGGGCACGGGCCTCATCTACAATCGACAGTACGATTGAGAGTGGTTAGGCCATATAGGCCACCACGCTGGCCTAGTGCGGGTTGGGACTTATATACCATAGAAATTCTTAAAAATCGCTATGGTATGCAGGTTTCCTCACGATGTTTTCCTTCACCGTTTTAGTGCGTGGTGATTGATCATCAATACACACATGACTCCGAAAAATCAGAGGTGTGCCCTGGGATTCGAACCCGCGACCACCGCGAACATGTTGGTTGTCGCGTCTAGTCTGTTTATCAACAGGCTATATTGCATATATACACATAATGCAAAAATCATTTGCAAATTAAACAAAATACTGAAAAGTCAATGTAGTATTTAAAATACCAGGTATCTCAAGACTGGTGTTAGTTTTAGTGACTTCAGACACATTGCAACAGAAAATGTTGAAAAAAAAAAGCGACGATTTTTTTTTCCTATAGTCGTATTTGAATGGTCTGTGGGGAATAATTAGCAATAGCAGAAATATAGAGCATGCTAAGGCTTCAAAAATAACAAGGAGGTGATGTTAATTTGAAATATCAATTCATCCCGTTACTAATTTAGTTAGTGAAGGAAACTACCTGTTTTAATTTCGAAGTATTCAACAGGGCTCGCAGACAAAGTGTCAGATCTTGAATCCGGTCCGTCTTCTAAAACAATATAATTTATCAATTAATTGTAACTCCTTGAACAATTAATCCACGAGTTCTCAGAATAAAATCCGATCTGCAACATCGGGATATATTTTTCTATGGAAATAAAAATATTATTTACGGCTTTAATCGCGGATTTGGTTTAACTTTTACATTTTTTGAGTTTCCGACGTTTTATTTCAATGTGTAACATTCGCGTACATCTAAGAAACCTTTATATATTTTTCTAGTTTTTCCAGCATAGGTATATTTATTCCGACATTGGATTATTTATTTTTTTGAAGATTCTGTACCACAAGAGAGAACGATATATCATAATAAAAGATTTATAAACATTCCAACTAACCTGCATCATCTTCATTTTTCGAAGCGTTTGGCTCGACATCTGACTCCTGTGTTGTTGCTGTAACAAAAAAAAAAAGTAAGTATTTAAAATGTTCACCTTCTCTAAATAAGAACATATTTTTCCTTAATATACTTAGTATCAGTAAGTTTATTGTGCTATCAATACATTATTTATTAAATGCATTGTTGACAAAATACAAATGATATTGGGTATTGCAGTACGACAAAAGTATAACACAGGTAATTACATTTAAATAAAAATTTAAGTAAAATGTAATAAACAATAATGATTCATATAATTTAATATCTAGTAGATCCACCACTTTTACTTATCACCTCAATCATTCGGTTCGGTAAACTGTCATAACTTTTTAATTATGTCTTGATTTATATTTTGCTATTCATCAGTAATTAGTAATTCATGTGAAGCAGGCTGGTAATTTCATTTCTTCATACATAACTGAAGACTTGCTGTCAGATAGGAAACTCAAAATTATTTAAAATCAAAGGATGTAACACTGCTTGCACCAATTAAATTTTAATCTGTCTTCTCGTGAAACCCTGAACAAAACATAAATTCTAATTTATGGTCAAGAGGATCACAACTGAAGTCATACATAAATTTAGTAGCTGAGGAAGTATTTGCTTCACAGCTTACATAAATAACATTTACATATTATGTTAGTCTGGTATAAGCCATGCACACTTCCATTTAAGCGAATTGAAGTCTGCACAGCTAGCTTGGACTACAGAAACATCATCCATAATAAGGCTTAGAATTTTAGATCTGTTGAAGTGATGAAAGCTGTGGAAAATAAATATATTTATAATATCAAAACATGTGGTTTGTAGTTTGTACATGTGTGACATTCACAATGACAGCTGGTTCACCAGATGGAAGAAATGAATAAAAAATAAGTGACCCACTACAGAAAAAAAAAACCAGAAAATTATAGTGATAAAGAAAGCAAAATATTATGATATTTTTCCCAAATACAAATACTGATGTATGTATGTATTCTCTGTCTCTGTGATAAAAACATATTTCCCTGGAAAATAGTTATTTTTCCAGATTTGTATAAAAGTGAAAAAGACAATAGAAAAAGACGTAGTGACGTCACGGACGTCGAGTCGGCCCTAAGCACTCTGTGTATTATTCGTGTAAAAGAAAAAGTATTTCGTACTTATTCCTGATTATTTATTATCAACAATTTGAAAACAGTGACTTATATACTCTCCGTTATTATTCAGTGATTTTATACAGTTGTTGATAAATAAAACTTAAATTACTGTGGACAATCATAGAAAACTTTTAGTTCTACCTGGAACCAACATAATAAAAGTACAATTTACGAAAGTGCGGCATTTGGACTCTTGTGTTACCTCGTAGTGTGTGTGGACGCTTACCCTTATGGAACTTGTCGTT
The DNA here is from genome assembly GCA_009982885.2 of Hyles vespertilio. Lineage (NCBI taxonomy): Eukaryota > Metazoa > Arthropoda > Insecta > Lepidoptera > Sphingidae > Hyles > Hyles vespertilio. The sequence continues at coordinate 4,495,986 of CM042830.1, forward strand.
ATATGGTGCTCGTACTATAACTTATAGCTATACAATCACATAGATTAGTTGTATGGTAGTGGCGCCATCTGTTATCTAACTGGTGAACTGCTTTGATCGATACAATCAAGTATTCCAATGCCGGGTCTAAGGTGCGGCCACTGTAGTAGGTTTATGTCGCCGTCAGATGGCGCTAAATGTGCCAATTGCAATGCGCTTTATCATCGACTTTGTGCAGCACTGCCGCAGACTGGGCCCATTGCCACCACCTGGCACTGTGCAGATTGTAAAAAAAGGGTGAAGGAAAACACGTCAGTTCCAATGAATTCTCCTGGAACTGTATCGCCCGGGGTTTCGGAGACAATCAGTAATTTTGAACTGGAGCTTCGCAGAATTCGGGACGAACTGCGCACTGTGCGTAATGAGTTTCGAGCGTTCAGGGAAGAGATCGCAGAAATAAGAGCACTAAATGGACGTATGGACTCTATTGAGACTAGACTCGTTATTTTGGAACAGTCTCACTCTACTCTAAGCTCTAGTCCGGAAATAGAAAATACTATAGAGCAGTTAAAACGTGAGCTCAATAATCGAGATCAGGAGCTCTTAGCCAACGACCTGGAGATCTCTAACATTCCGGAGTGTAGCAGCGAGAACCTGGCTCACACTGTGAAACTCGTTGCCACAAAGCTGGGTGTCAGCTTGGATGAACGTGACATAGTCAGCGTGGATCGGGCGGGGGGTCGGACAATAAACGCTACCAACGCTTCTGGACCCACTGAGTCTCGACCAAGACCTATCATCGTCCGCATGGCTCGGCGTGAAGTTCGTGACACATTCTTAAAGAGCGCGAGGGTACGCCGCGGAGCTAACACAGAAGAGCTGGGTCTAGCCGGACAACCAAGGCGATTTTATGTCAACGAACGGTTGACAAAAATTAACAGATTGTTATTTCGTCTGGCTCGAGAGGCTGCACAACGACACAGCTGGAAATTCGTCTGGACTAGTAGGGGTCGCATTCTGGCTCGACGAAAGCCAGGTGATGATGTCTGTCGTATCAATTGCGAGGAAGACATCTCTAGATTTTTTAAAGATGTGGACCATGAGGCATCAAAGACGTCTAATTAACTGTACTTCCTACATTTACTGCATGTGTAAAACATATATAATTTGTTACAGTTGCTATAATTTATTAAGGTTATTTGAGATGCATGGCTCATGTAGTTCTCATCAAATGTATTTTTTTCTATTTATACAGCCACATAGTAATATAATTGAGTGTAATATTCTAAAATACTCTATAGGTGATTCACGTTATATGGTGCGCATTGTTTCACATAGGTTGTTATTGGCTTTTATTCTTCAAAAACACAGCACAAATCGCATAAAACTACTATTATTCGCTAGACTTATATTACTAATAGCATATTTCAATTATAATGATTTTTTATTTAGAGTATTATGTTCCATGATGTATATAGTATTAATATTACATATAAAATTTATTTATGTTTCTAACAAACTCAATATCTTTACAAAAATTATTTCATTTTTCTTATGTTTTTAATTTACAATATTATTCGTACCAAAAAATAAGTTAATTAAGTTTGGGCTTTTTAATGCTGGATCGCTCGCTACTGGCCATGATGAGTTTCTGGTAGCCATGAGTAATCACTCAGTTGACATTATGGCAATAAACGAGACTTGGTTGCGGTTGGGCGAGGAGAATCGGGCACCTACGGTACCGGGATATCGTTTAAGACATATTCCCCGACCGGTAACGATACGCGGGGGACGCGGAGGGGGAGTCGGATTTTACATCAAATCAGGTATAAGTGCGCGAGTCCGACAACATCCGGACCAGCCAAATGTCGAGCAAATTTGGATGAATATTAAATTAAATAACAAAACTCTCTTATTTGGTACTGCATATCGACCACCCTGGCTAGACCTGGATTTATTCCTTGACTCGCTGACAATGAGTATCAACGCATTGGCGCCTTATGATAGCGTTATCCTGCTCGGCGATTTTAATGTGAATATGTTAGATGTACAGGGCAATAAAACTAAGCGTCTACTGGAGTTTGTCAATCATTGCGGACTTGTACAAATAGTGACTACTCCAACGCATTTCGTCAACGACAGTAGTTCACTTATTGATGTTATTTGCACTGATGCACGATATAGAGACCTTTGCGTACAACACATTAATGAACTAGGAAACCACTCTTTTATAACGTGTCGTTTAGATATAAAGAAGGATAGGGCTATTAAAAGGCTGGTAGTGCATCGTCCATTGCGGAGCATTGTGCTTGACCTTTTTGAACGTGACCTAAAACTGATTCCGTGGGACACATTACGCAACATAGGAGACGTAAACACTATGCTTTCTATGTTCAATGCTAATATAATTGGACTATTTGATGCTCATGCCCCAATTAGACGTAATTCCTTTAAAAATTTGCCCACCCCTTGGATTACCCCGAATATTAAATTAATGTGTAGTCTACGTAATACAGCCCGGGCTAAATATTTACGTACTAAAAAGCAGGGCCAGAAAGATTATTATCTTCAATTAAAAGCTTTAGTCATAAAATCATTACGACATGAGAAGGAGGCATATTTTAATAAACACATTAATGAGAATATACACAGTTCTAAGGCATTATGGAAAAATTTTAAATCGCGTGTTTACCCTTCAGAAAACACAAATGTTCTTCCAGACCATCTTTGTGACCCGGAAAATATAAATAAGGCATTTTTAGACATTCCTGGGAACCAGGAGGTGGCCATATCTAAATTAACTTTTTTCGAATATCACAGGCACGGTCCGTCAACTTTTTGCTTGAAAGAAGTTGACGAGACAACTGTATTAAATGCTTTAAAAAGGATTAAGACAAATGCTCAGGGTATTGATGGTATCACCAAAGATATGATCCGAATGACGCTTCCTGAAACTCTGACAGTTATAACATCTATTGTGAATACTTCAATCAGAACGTACACATTTCCTGATCTGTGGCGTTGTGCAATTGTTAAGCCTATACCTAAAAACAACAATCCCCAGAGTTTCAAGGAATTGCGCCCTATAAGTGTCCTGCCATGTCTTTCTAAGGTACTGGAGCGTGTGGTATACTCACAAATCACAGAGTATCTTGATAATTATAATATTCTTCCTGATTTTCAATCAGGATTCAGGAAGGGTCGCGGTACTTCTAGCGCTCTTTCAGATGTAGTGGGTAATATCTTGGAGGCACGGGATCGAGGTGAAGGAACTATTCTGACTCTACTTGACTTCTCGCGAGCCTTTGATGCCATCAATATCCATTTGCTCTTATCCAAATTGCGATACTATGGTTTCGAAATAGACACCGTAAGATGGTTTCATAGTTATCTCACCAATCGTTCGCAGTATGTGGAGATACAAAAAGAGGATGGATCTTCTTTATTTTCCACTCCCAGACCAGTGACTCGAGGTGTTCCTCAGGGATCTATTCTTGGCCCTCTGTTATATATTATCTATAGCGCGGATATTGCACACTCTCTTAAGGAATGTAGATACCACATGTACGCGGATGATATTCAGTTGTATCTATCGTTTAAGTATGATGAACTAGCATCAGCCATCAATAAAATTAACAACGACCTAGCTAGGGTAGTGTCATGGTCCAACTCCAACACACTTGTACTGAACCCCGCGAAGTCTAACTTTTTAGTTTTGGGTAGCAGTACACAAATTAAACTTATATTGTCGGCTGCGCCACGGATACACAACATGGGAGAAAATATTAATAGGGTTGAAACAGCGCGCAACTTAGGACTGATAATGGACCCAGAACTTCACTTTGAGCAACATATAAACGAAGTTATTAAAAACTGTTTCTATAGACTAAAAGTACTGTACCGGTTTCGACAGTATCTTAATATAAAATCGAGGAAGTTACTTGTGGATAGTCTTATATTATCAAGATTAAATTATTGTGACACTGTGTATGGCCCTTGTTTACTTTCTCGAACAGTGCGTTTAATTCAACGCGTGCAGAACGCCTGTGCCCGGTTCTGTTTCAATATTCCCAGTCGCAACCATGTCACGCCATTTTTAAATGACTCTAATATCCTTAAAATGGCAGCCCGTAGGGAACTACACTTGGCAACCCTGTTGTTTGGCGTTATAAAAGAAAAAAAAACCGAAATACTTGTATGACAAGCTGATGTGGAGACAGGACAACTTCAAATATGCGTCCCGTTCGGCAACAAATCCACTTGCGATTCCTCAACATCGGACTTCTGCTTTCAGAGGTTCATTTAAATACGCTGCCACTCGCTGTTGGAACAATATTCCTCCACCATGTCGAGCTAAAAATAACAAATATACATTCAAAATTAATCTAAAAAAGTATTTATTATTTAAACAAAAGTAACAATGTTAAATGTTTAGCGAGTTTAGTAGCCTGTACTTACCACATGATGTTTGTTAGTTTGAACTCTATGAAATAACGTGTTTTGTTTTTTTTTCCTTAACTTCATGGACGGAAATTGTAATTTGTTTCAAAGTGCGTGTTTGCGAAATTTGTGTTGTTTTGATGCCACTCGTGAAACTAGATGAATAGCATAATTACCTATATTACTTTTAAATTAGTCTTAAGATGTGCGTTGGCTATCGTACGCGTGGCTCATAATGACGGTTATTAATGTTTATGAGGTGATCGTTGCAACAATCTACCCACTCAGATAGTTTATATTTTTCTTATTACTAATTACGGTTGCTGATGGCTGATTATTGTATTATTTTATTTTTTATGCATTGTCTTTTTTTATAGAAATAATTATTACTTGTTTGTGCTCCAATTTGTTTTTGTACCGACTGGACGTCTGTGTGTCACTTGAGCTTCTCTTTGAAAACCAGCGCTGCGGTATTATTCAGGTGATATCGCAGCATACAAGCTGAAAGAGTGGCTCATTAAAATAAAATTTCGCAAACAACCGGGACAATTTTTTTTCATATTTTTAAATATTATTTTTGGGTCTTAAATCCATAGTTTTTGCCAACTGGTCATTATGGAGACCCTTGGGGGGAGACCTATGTTCAGCAGTGGACTTCGCGTGGCTAATATGATGATGATTGTGTTTGTAGTCACTAAAACTGCCACCCGGCTACGTTTTCGGTAGCAGTCTTGATTTACCCGGTATAAAAATCTTAATTAGCATATGTAATTACAAATTAGCGCCTTGTAAACTAAGATTGCACCAAACTAGAATAAATTTTATTTCATTAGCTAATTTTATAGTGCAGGTAGAAATTCAATATAAAATATCTCGACAATGTTTTTAGTTTATTTTCTCTTTATGTGGCATAGTATTTTCAAAAGGTATAATATAATAAATAGGGAGTATAATAATTAAAATAGATACCAGGTAAATTGATAAAAACATATATTTCGAATCATTTATAAGTCATTTAATTAGAGACTCCTTTAAATGTATTAATGTAATTGTAATTCTTATACATAAATCCAACACGGCAAGTTCTCTTTGTCTTCAATCACTCACTCCACACTCATGCCAATTCAAAGGCTGGCAATTTGCTTTGTTTTACTTCTGTATTGGACAGTTTAATTCCAGTAAGAATACTTGGTAGTCTCAACAACACAAATCCTTTTTGACATAAATATATTGACATTGCAAGCATTCCAAAAACTACATGTTGAATGTTCTGACTGGTTCACAACACTAATATTTCCTTCACCATTAAACACAAAGTACACAACTCTTGGCAGGATTATATGAAATAATATATTTTATAGCATTTTTAGGGTTCCATACCATAAAAACAGAACCCTATTACTAAGACCCCACTGTCTGTCTGTATGTCACCAGGCTGTATCTCATAAGCCGTGATAGCTAGAAAGCTGTAACTTTCACAAATTATGGATATCCGTTGCTGCTATAACTAATACTAAATATAAAAAAAATAAAATATTAAGGGACCCCATACAATGAATGGCCAACCCGCACTAGGCCAGCGTGGTGGACTATATGGCCTAACCACTCTCAATCGTACTCTCGATTGTAGAGGAGGCCCGTGCCCTGCAGTGGGACGTATATGGGCTGATACAGAATACAATGAATGTGTTTTTTTTGGTATTTTTTGGTCAATATTAATAATGGTTACAGATAGATGCTTAAAATTTTTACAGAATATTTAGTTGATTTATTACCTTTCAAAATAAATAATTAAGAATGCTAATAACACATACTAAAAATAAAAAGAATATTAAGGGGGTTCTCCATACAATAAACATATTTTTTTGGGTTCCATGCCTAAAAGGTAACAAAGGAACCCTATTATCAATTTTCAACTGTCAGTCTGTCAGTCACCTTGGCTGTAGCTCATAAACTGTGATAGCTAGAAATCAGAAATTTTCGCTAATTATGTATTTCTGTTGCCGGTTTAACAACAGATACGAGAAAAATTAAATTGAATAGGGACCCCTATTCAATAAACTTTTTTTTCGTATTTTTTGCTCTATATTAATAACAGTAACTGGTACAAATATAAATTTAAAAATTTTTTTTAATAAAATTAAAGTCAATATTCAATGAGGAGTCCTATACAAAAAACATAATTTTTAAGTAATTTTAAACCTTAATAAACTGGAACAAAAATGATTTTTTACAGTTTCTTTTATAGATGATGGTACAGAACCCTTCATGCGCGAGTCCGACTCGCTCTTGGCCGTTTTTTTAATAGTTGCTATTGGAAATTGTTTTATTAACAAAGAACTTTTGCAATGTCATATTGTCGCTGACCAATGAAAATCATAACAGTATTGAGAGGTTTGGTTTAATTAGATTTTTTATTTAAATATTATTTTAATACTTTCTTTAGTAAGCCAACATGATATAAATATAAATTACCTTCACGGCAGAAAGATGATACTATGGAAAAATCTTCTTTTAAATAGTCATTGACAGAACTTTGATACACAGATATCCTAAGTCTTTTGGCTTCGACTTGGTGAGATTCATTATAATCAGACTTGTTTTTCCAATTATAACTTTTTCTTTTTTCTTTTTAGAATCGGCAATCAGTCCCTCGACTATAAGCTGATGATTTGATGAGCATCGGACATGAAGACGATGAGGCCAGCGCGTCACCTGTCTTATCACCATACATCTTTCCTTTTTAACCTTTTAGGTATAGGAGATGGGTTTAGAAGCTGAACTGCCAGGGTATTGGGATGTGCTGACAAACATTCTGCGTAATTCAATTATAACTGAATCTAGAGGGCACACATTCCGGTCTCATCCGAATCCTCTTTATGGAACCCATTATTTTGTAATTGGTATAGTTTAACATATCTTGTTCCAACTGCAGCAAAAGATATAAACAAAACATATTTTGCTTCTTACTAGCTTCTACAACCTCCAAATTTGAACTAAAATGCATATAAGTAATAAAAAATGCGCACTTTTGCATGGAAGCAAATGTAACAAATATTTGCAAATATAATGCTTAAAGGAACTTACATCAAAATGATCTTCACAAAAGTACAAACGAGTTTTTTTATGTATATATTGGAGATCCCTTTTCGCAACTTCATAAAAGATAAAAACTATAATATTGCATACAAATATAAATAATTAGTTCAACAGGGTTTAACAATGATACAATGATAGGTAGATGCTGCATAAAATACCTTTTTTTATTTATAGATGTCAACAAGTACTAACCTTCATATTGACTCAGAACATCAATGTTTGAATTATTGCTTTGTTGAAATGTAGCAGCTCTCGTTTCTTCTTTACAGTCCTTTATCAATCCAAGTCTTTGCCTTTTTGTAGCAATTGTTTGGCAGACATCAGTAGAAGACGGATTGGATCTTGTTGGTTGACAAGCAAACTTTGTTGGTAAACAACCTGGCTTCATCCTTATTTTGGATACTGTACCCATAGTAGTATATTCTACATAATTTTCCATGTCATTTTGAAGCTTAAATTTAATTTATTTTAAGCAATTAGTAACGGGTGCTCAGTTATCAAACAACAAAAGTATTTGACACTAGTTTTGCCACTTTAACAAAAATAAAACATCCTTACGCTGATATTGTTATTTATAGTTTATCAAAACTTACATCAAAGTGATCTTCACAGAAATGACTGGTACTTGTTGTTCTCAGTGATGTCGGATCTTTACCAACAAGTGATAACCATTGCCGTCTTACATTTGCTTTTTTTGGTACATATATGAAAAGTTTTTGTGGCGTATTGATTGACGTATTTTTGCACGTTGGCACGGCACAGTATTTGTAAAACCACGAATTCATTTTAACGGCACAATATACAACTAATCGCACCTCATAATTTAGTTAGGTACTAAAGTATACTTTGAAACTAGACAGAGCGCGGCCGCGAGGTTTAATGTTTACCCCATGTTGTTGACCGATCGATGTAGAGATGTGTAACACTGCGCTACGCCGCGCAATAGGCTATTTGACTAATTTCTGAAAACCATACCACATTATGAAGCGGGGTCTATAGACCTTACAAATGAAGGTTATTTTTAATTACTATTGCCCAAATACTGGAAAGCCAATTAACTTTTAACTCCGATTAACTAGCTCTAATGACCTGTTAAATTGATTCCAGTTAAATATAACTTCGATTAAACCACTTAAGAATTAAATATTTAATGGGGCATTATTCATCCGATTCGTATTCTTGAAAGCAACTTAAGAGTTTGACAGCTGTCAAACAGTCAATTTTTTAAGAATTTCTAGTTTTAAGCAGCCGTCGTCTTAAGGCCGCCTGCGACCACTCTTAACTTCATACTAAAATGACTCTCGCGTCGGTTTCATCGCTGTCTGATGACGATATAGCTTCATCAAGGCGAGTCAATCAAGAAAAAAATCAATGCTTTTGACAAATACAAAGAAGAAAACATTCAAACAAAGTGAGGTTCCGCCTGAAGAAAGAAACTGTTCTGCATCTGTGTTCCTTGCTGGAGGCAAAATAGAACCCACTACAAATAGAAGTCGATTGATAAAAACTTGCGACCAACTGTTACTTGCTTTATGATATTCTACGACAGGCAGTTACCAGAAGATTATTGGAGATGTATTTCATGTGGAACAGCCGACTGTACAACACAAAGTTGCAGCAGAGTTAGTTAAACTACAAAATCGTGGCATGAAAATTCCCAACTAACAACAACAATGCCATATTGCGAATGATTTCTATGCGATCGCAGGAGTGATTGAAGTTATAAATTTCATACATACAACATGTAACAGATTTAAATGTAAAAGCGGAAAGTAGTACGTTCAGAATCAGCTACTGAACCGATATTTACATTTTTTTTGGTAGGTATTTTTTTTCAAAATAATTAGTTAAGACCAAGTAAATTACAGACACTCTTTCATTTAGTACTCCGAACAAACGAAATTGAAACGTAACTTCAGGACATAAGATCATTTTTAAATGAATCACTAAACGAATACTCTAATAACTAAATCATGAACAAAAATGAACTTTATTTCGATAGTTATAAAGTTTATTTAAGCAATCTATCATTAATCAAACGCACACAACGATAGGCCTGAATAAACGTAATAAGCTACCAAAATAAATAACTATCATATTCTCTTTTCCGCACATTTAACTACAACTAGATAGAGCAGGATGCAGCTATTGTTTATTGCAATTTGATCCATCGGACAAACGACGCGACGGCGCGCGCGGCGGTACATCAAAAGGTTATAGGGATGCGCCGCGAAAAAAATTACTCGCGGGATTTGCAAGACCGGGCGATCCAAATCCCGGGCAATACATGCACTTAAATGAAACAAATTAAATTGTAACAAAATCACTATGAAAAGAAACAACAAGTAGGTATTTCTATGAAAAATAATTTCGCGGAACGTTTAAATGGTGATTAAATTCGGTTTATAATTTTGCTACAATGTATGCGGAATCCCGGTGTGTCGGATATCCCGTTATTGCAATCCCTAAATGGGCATTGGGCACCGACAATGTGAAAAAAATCTAGTCGTGCACCGCAGTTATCTGTGTCTACTTGTGTTTAAGTGTTAAGTAGATATTTCGACAACTTTCGCGCGCGATGTCTTTTCGGTATTCGAATATTGAATACACTGAAATGGTGAGAACTTCCGCACTCTGTGGTGATAATGTATCATTGGCATGCAGGACATTTAACAACAGGCACGGCACCAGTGTAGTGTCCGACAGTATCTCGATGCTGAGTTCGGAGAGCGCTGGATAGGTCGCGGCGAACCTGTGCAATGGCCTCCTAGGTCACCTGACTTGACGCCTCTTGACTTTTTTTGTGGGGACGTAATAAATCTCTATCGGTATACTTCAGTGAAAGTACTAATGTGGAGGAACTAAAAAGTAGAATAGTGGTAGCCTTCCTAAAAGTGAAAAGTGACACTGAAGTTTTACATAAATTACGTGAACAATTACGCAAATGTCCATGAAAGTGTATCAAGGTGGTGGACATTTCGAACATATTTTAAAAAGAAATCGCCGCATGAGTGCCATGTAACACGTAAGTTAATTTTTTTGTATTTTTTGTGTTGTGATTCCCAATCTAGTCTTCGTTGTTAGATATTGCGTTATCTTATTATCTTATTCATTAGTAATGCAAAATAAATGACGCCCGTATCCTGCCGGCCTGTAGGAACTAAGTTTAGCGGAAGTGAAATTAATAATATTTTATAGCCGATTCATGCAAAATATTGTCTTATGTTGAGTTCGTACGCATTATATCTTGTAAGTAAAATATTTAGATTTTATAGTCAAAACACAAATGTTATGCTTACATATTAAATTAATAATAATTTGTTTACCAAGCCACCAAGTAATCAGTTACATACGTAATTTGTATTTCGTTTATTGTCAGCTGTTTCTGCCGGCGCGGCGGCGCAGCGTTCGACGTTAGGTACTCGTGTGAATGGGTCTTGTGTACATGTGTGCGTGTCCGCTAGCGTGTGTAGTAGTGCACTCTTATTTGTAACTCGTAAGGTAACCATGTTAAGTGCCTACATTTGGTATAACTAATTTCATAAATAAAAGATTTTGTAATTATGGTAGTACGATTTCAAAGCATAAACTATGGTTGCAATAATATTTTAAAGTTGGGGTGTCTGAGGTTGTGAATTAATCCTGTTACACGTTGTATAAGGATCAAATCTCCAGGTAATTTCTACTTATAATAATGTATACATAACTATTAAGCTTTTACATGTACACAAATATATGTTTTCTTATCCTATTTTAACTAAATGTGCTTCTAAAATGCCTAGCATATTTTATATTGTGTAGTAATCATTTAGAGTATCCCTTTTTACTGTACATAATATTATATTATTAATCATAGAATAGAATAATATATTATGCACAGTATAAAGGCACACTCTAAATGATTTCTACACAATAATTTATATATATATGCTTGTTGGAATCAAAACATTTAGCAGTTAATTGGCTCTTCCCTAGCCCACTGTACCCCATATAACCAAGCTCTCTAAATAGTTGTAGGGCTAAATATATCATCATCATCATCATCATATCAGCCACAGGAAGTCCACTGCTGAACATAGGCCTCCCCCAAGGATCTCCACAATAACCTGTTGGAAGCGGCCTGCATCCAGCGACATGAAGTCGCTAAATATATAATATAATATAATTAATCATACAATGATTTGTACTGATTGTAGCTATTCAGTATATACTGGAACAATGTTCAACTACAATAGTAGTTTCCTATAAAGAATTCAATTTTATGAATATATTTTTTCAATTTACATAAAATTATTTGTAGTTTGAAATAAGAATATTTGCTAGAGCTCTAATTTTTATTATCTTGTTTTTAGGAGGACCACAAGCAGAAACATTTAGAAACAGAAAAGGCCATTTTTCTATAAATGTGCAAGCAGTCTGCAACCCTAACTTGAGGATAAGAAACATTATAGGCCGATGGCCAGGCACAGTGCATGATAGTAAAAATTTCAATGATTCTCCTTTATGTGCATTTCTGGAAAGGGGAGACTGAAGAAGCTTACAATCAAGACCATACTATAACAAGAAGCCCAGTGGAGAGGGTCTTTGGTTTTACAACAAAGATCTTCTTGTCTGCAAGTTGGGCTATAAGTTTTTGAAAATTAGCTTACTATTATAGAGGCATGTGCTGTGTTACATAATATAGCATGTTCCCAGAATGATCATATATTGGAGATTGATCTTTCTGAATCATTTCCACCAGCTCCACATAGTATAACCAATGAAAATGTTGCAACAAGGAATAATATAATAAAATACATATTTTAAACCGTACAGTGCATTTTATTGAATTACCATGGAATGGATACAAATAAAAATGAGTTATGTTTTATTGTAGTATATTTATTTTAATAACAGCATTAGTACATATTATATTTTTTTAATTATCTACATTTCTTTAGATCTGTCTTACATTTATATCTTTATTCCTTTATAAACACAAAATAATAACAATTATTTTAACATTAATTTAAAACTAAATTAATAAATGTACTATTAAAAATGTACAATAGAATTTTAACAATGAAAATAGGTGAAATAAACAATTTATTTTATGTATTACATATTAATTAAAATTCATAACATTCTTCAACTTTGATTTAAAACACTGTTTTCTGATGCAAATATTTCTTCCTTGACACAATTTGTCTCATTCTTTTTTGTATATTTTTATATTACATACTCATTTCAAAAGGGTGTGTATTGTCCAAATGATTTGTTGTATGCATGATTTCTATAGCGTTACCTGCAAAAGTGTTTAAGTTAAAGTATGTCATAATTTTATATATCTCTTTTTATTTTTTATATATATTTGTTGAGCTTACTTATTTAGTCTATAGCTGATATACATGGCACTATATATATGAGCCATATTTCTTGGACGGTCTTATTATATAGGTACACATTGAATATTTATGTACTCCACTCCAGCTCCTGAAACAAAGGATTATTTATAGTTATACACATTGTACCATACTTTATTTTCCATATTTATTACATAATACTACTATATGAGGAGGAGATAATATATAGGAGGCCTAATATGAGAGAAGCCTATAGGTACCCAGCAGTGGGATCCTACAGGCTGTAGATGATGATGATGATTTAAAATGTGTGAATAATCGATTCATATTATATATTAAATAGTTAATTATCATATAAATTCGTTAAAACTTAGAGGAATACGTGTATACTTACCTGTTTATAATATCCAGCACAGCTTCTTTCTCATATCGTATTTATTTACATAGTCTTCTCCATTTGGTACTTAGGTGGTTCTGCAGCCGTTGTTTGGTATTTTATATACCTATTTATTGAAGAGATATTCCAAAAACTAACTTTAAAACCGAGTGCAATTGTAAACAATAAATAAAATAAACAAACATCATAATATTTTTAATAAACTCGCTACGGATATAGGGACATAAGTTTTTTCACCCACATGATTTTATTAACAGATTTTTAAAATAATAACATGGCAATATATAATATAGCTTTAAACATAATCGTAACAAAAGTAAAAACGTTACAATGATTCCTCATATTAAATATAAAGGGTTAAATTTCCAATTTAGGGAAATCATGTATGAAGAATATTGCGTCAAATGGAACGTTTATATTTATACAATAAAAATTGTAACTGAAAACAAACTTTTCGTTAATCTGTGGAAATTTAGCTGGATGTTTGCTGAGTAGACCGATTTATGACCTAAATGGCTATCCAGTATTTCGTTTCGAAATTTAACGGACCTCAAAATAACGTCATATCAAATGAGTCCGGTGGCTGAGTAGCTATCCAGTATTTGGGGGTTAATCTATATCATTTGAAAATAAATTTACAAAATACACTGAAAAATTACACTGTCAAAACGCTCTGTCTGACAATGTGGCGTTTAGTTCGTAAACATCCGTTCCACAGATTCGTTCGCATATATCACTCATTCTTAAATCATCCATAGATCAATCAATCAGTCAATCGTCCGAATGAGTTTTTGCATTGAGGTATTACAACTGGAGCGGATTATATTATAGATCAAGTCGGCATTGCTGCAGATACGACACTTCATATATTTGTTACATTTGTTACCTAATGTTTCAGAATAAAGTAAAACGAAATATAAAAGCCCAATATAATCATGCATTTTTAATAACTTATAAAGCTACATTATTATAAAGATTTTAAAAACAATAAAACCTATTAGCCTTAACCTATAGGCTATTTGACTGTATAAAAATAATGACTTATTTGTTTACATCCGTGTAAATAATTTAATTTTAAACATATTTCATTATCATACATTAAAAATATTGTATATTTTGTCTAAAAACCACAATAATAATTTAATTTATTTTGAGTTCGCGCCACGTGATCGTAAACGATTTTGATTGGCTATGACGTCATGCATTAGTATGAACTACTCACGTACAAGAAATGAATGGGATTGATAACGGCATAGATGCAAATTAAATATTAAAAATACCTTTAAAACGCGTTATTTGTCATTTGTACCCGTGAATTAATAATATTATCATGTCCAATGTAATAAAATGTGAAGAAAGAAAAAAAAACTATTTTTTTTGACAAAACCTCATTCGGACTATTGATTGATTGATTGATCTATGGTTGATTAGAGAATGGGTGACATGCGAACGAATCTCTGGAATGGATGTTTACGAACTGAACGCCACATTGCCAGATAGAGCGTTTTGACAATGTAATTATTCAGTGTTTTTTGTAAATTTATTTTTAAATGATATAGATATAGTAATTAAAAATAACCTTTATTTGTAAGGTCTATAGACTCCACTTCATAATGTGGTATGGTTTTCAGAAAATAGTCAAATAGCGTATTGAGTTATCCTACTAAAAAATACTTTTGTGTCAAAAATATGGATAGTGAAAAAATATATTTACAATATCCAATGTATCTAATAATAAATATATTAAATAAAATAAATAAACGAATTTTTCAATATTTACCTATTTGTCCGTAACATTAATCTTATTCTATAATTTTGTTAAAATATGACATTTGTCAAAACGGCTTTGGTACATAATCTAATTTATTAATATTTTTGCTACTTTATTCAAATTATCGTTAATTTACGTATGGAATTAAATTATATAATTTTTTCAAGTGAACTGGAATGGTTATTACATGTCTTCAGTTGGGAGTACGGTATTTTTAAAGCAATTAGAATAAATAGCATAAATTACAACTGTCATAGCCGACTGTCAGCGTAAGGGTACATGTACCCTTGCAAATGTTCCAAATTATTTGGTCTAGATCCCCTCCAGTTGTATACCTCAATGAGTTTTTGTCAAAAAAAATAGAATTATATTTCTTTCTTCACATTTTATTACATTGGACATGATAATATTATTAATTCACGGGTATTAATGTCAAATAACTCGTTTTGAAGGTATTTTTAATATTCAATTTGCATCTATGCCGTTATCAATCCCATTCATTTCCTGTATGTGAGTAGTTCATACAAACGCATGACGTCATAGCCAATCAAAATCGTTTACGATCACGTGGCGCGAACTCAAAATAAATTAAATTATAATTGTGGTTTTTAGACAAAATATACAATATTTTTAATGTATGATAATGAAATATGTTTTAAAATTAAATTATGTACACGGATGGAAACAAATAAGTCAATATTTTTTATACAGTCAAATAGCCTATTGCGCCAACTCAGTTCACTGCGCCGGATGTGTTAACTCACTTGTTCAAAATGTGTTTGCGCAAAAAGGAGTTAGACCCACGTTATCTTTATTTTCTATAATTCACTTTATCAGTGGCGTAACAATAGGGTGGCCTCAGGGTGGCAGAGTGCGCAAAATGCCACGGGCCCCCGGTCTAAGGGGCCCCCGGCCCGGCAGGGCCGTGGTTTGACAGGGTGTAAGCAGAGAAAAATATAACATTAATAACGAAATTATTAATAATAAACAATTGACTACATTTTAAACATGACAAAAATTTCATTATTTGTATTTGATTTAAATGTTTTGATTTGTTTCATTATAGTATTAACATAGTTACAAACCAATAAATTATAATTGAATGAATATTAAGTTAATATTTTCCAAATTAATTGAAACATGCCTTGTTCTACAAATGATTAAAGAGGTAGCGAAAAACGAAAGAGAAAGAGGGAGCCTGAAGCGATAAATAAAATAAGTTAGTACTTTCGAAACAAGCAATTTATTGATGAGTCTCGGAAATGATCAAATGGACTAAAAATTCCATAATAGTATATCTCGACGATAAAGAATATTAAGGCCTACAACACGAATCACAAAGTACGGGCAAACATGAAATAAAACCATGTTTAGGAGTGGAAAATATTGCACTATAAGTGTAATAAAACAGATATGGCGAAGTGAAATGATTTGTGATTGAGAAAGGTTCATTGTAAACCGAATGGTCCTTTCTTAAGAGACAGTGCCAAGAAATAATAAAATAAATACCTAAATTTTAAAAAAACAAACGCACCTACTACGTTTCGTCGACGATATTGTTTTGAGCTGCGGCAGATGCTGGACGGTCTGGATTCAGCCCCACAACGAATAGGTCTTAAAATTAACTTCGACAAAACCAAAGTAATGAACCACCATCACCTTGATCCAAGACCTGTCGCTTTAAGTGGCCACCACCTCGAAGTTGTTCCCGAATATACTTAGCTGGGGCAGACCCTTTAACTAGGTAGAAACATCTTTGGGACAGAGGCTACGAGTCTTCTCGTCACCTTTGCCAAAAAGCTTGAAGGCGATAGTTATCAACCTGCTATGCTGAGACTTGGCCACTCACAGTACTACTGGTCCACTAGCTTATAGTCGCTCAGCGAGCTATGGAGTATGCTATGCTCGATATCTCTTTGGAAGATAAGATCCATAATGAGTTATAATGAACCAAAGTTATAGACATAGCACACAGGATAAGCCACGTCTGTCGAAGAACCGATAACCGTTGGAATTAACGTATTCTTAAGTGGAGACCGCGTCTCGATTAACTTAGTGTACGACGCCCTCCAGCGAGGTGGAGTGACGATTTGCAAAAGGTCGCTACCACATGCTGGATGCGATAACCTGACAATAGGCGGAAACGGCGAAATTTGTAGGAGGCCTATGTCCAGCAGTGGACAGCAAAAGGCTGATGAATGTTCGTGTTGAGGATTATAACGACTGGAAACAAATTGTGAAAGTGATGAGACACGAAACATCGAAAATAGACTTGGGTTCGTGTCTTTTGTATGAACAATTGCGGTTACATTGGACATTAGATGAGGAGCAACAATCCATATGAAAACATAAAAAAAATTGACGCCAAGAACTTTTCGTGGCCATAGAGGAAGCGCACATAGCCGTAATATAGCAGTTACTAGCAAAATGTGATACTGATTTAGACGAGTTCTCAAATAAGCTCATGGGGCAGATAAAATACTTAAGTCCGAAAATAAAAAAGAGCTTATTGCTGTTTTGGGCCTAAAAATCCTTTATATTTGATATACAACTCAAGATTTTTCTAAAACAGACCAATTATGTGAAGTTTTTAATCGTTATAATTAGACAATCATTTTTAGATTACATGAAGTTCAAAATCCGATGAGAAATATGAAGGCATGTCGTCAAAAGATTCTGTGTTGTACTGTATCAGCCCATATAAGTCCCATTGCAGAGCACAGGCCTTCCCTAAGCTCCAAATTACGATTGAGAGTTAAACCATATAGTCCACGCTGGCCTAGTACGGTTGGCGGTCTTTACATATCATAGAAATTTGCAAATTGCTATTGTATGCAGGTTTCCTCACGATGTTTTCCATCACCATCATAGTGCTTGGTGATTGACTACTTATCAATACACACATGACTCCGAAAATTCTGAAGTGTGCACTGGGATTCAAAACCGCGCGCGCCTGGTCCGTTTACCAAGAAGCCACCACGCACCTTAAAAAATATTCATAAAAACGAAACTACAATGTTATTTTTTTTACATTTTCGTAGGGCCTCATTTGATGAATTTTGCCACGGGCCCCCGATGGGATAGTTACGCCACTGCACTTTACTTAATAAAAATATAAGTGAACAATGAGCTTGAGCCAAGATGTGTCAACTCGATTTGCTAACACGAATTAAATTCTTTCTAACTCGAGTTTGAAAATCGCGGTAGGTGAACACAAGTTGGTACGAAAGAGTAGCAAATATGCATATTTATGGGAACATTACATTTTCGGGATACATAGTATCCTATGCAATATATCAGGGTATCAGCTACGTACGAAATTTCATCAATTGCTTTAAATTTTAAAGTAACAGACTCATCGCGGCCTCTTACATATGAGACACACAACAGTACAGTCTCATACCAGTAAAAACTATAACAACCTAATTCAATCCTACCTACAAAGTTCAACACTCAGTTTCTTCCTTCCCAGTCGAATTCTGTAACTGTTTTGTTGCGCCATGGCGCAATTTTGAGTTAACTCAGTGAGCCAGCGCAGTTAACTGCGCCTGAGTTACTGAGTTAACGCAAGGATTTTCGCTGAGTTACCCATGTCTAGATCGATGACGTATAACGTAGATCAATCACGTGACACTGTGACAGTTATGAGCGTTTTATTCACAGGGGTAAATGGCCACTGTGACCCTGTAACCTTGTATGAGAATTTCGCTTTCCGCTTTCCGCCCTGTCTCTATATTTGGCAATGATTATATGATATCGGAAATATGATTAAATTAAATTAAAAGTATAAATGCTTGTTGTTTATTTTATAAACACATATTGTAAAAAATGAGTCAAAATGTTATTTTTATTTTTGTCGTCCAAATACGCCGCACGCCATTATCATAATTAGCTTGGCAAAAAAAGAGTCTGCTTTTAATGAAGACGCTAAGATTGAATTAAATTTTGATATCGCAGCCCGATACACTACGACACGAAATGTCTAGATACTTGATAATTTTATTTATGGTTGTTAATAACAAAGGGATGCTTGTTTTAAATCACAGAACTAACAAAACCCGTACGAAAATGGATAGAAAACTTACGTATAAAATTATTCACAATGAAAATTTCAATAGTATTGGCCTTTATATTTTTCTTTGTCACTCTTTTTTGCCAAGGTATAAGTAGTGGACATAAATATTATACGCATATAGGGATAGTTCATCGTCGGTGCATTTTTTTTATTATTATTATTACCCTTTTTATACAGACAGTTTAAAAGACTGCCTGAGACATTCTCTGCCAGTCAAACTTTGGGTGGTATCGAAAGAAAACATGGTAGGTGCAAAAAAAAAAAACAGCTAACGTCATCTTTAGTTAAAAATCATAGCGACGAAACCAGCGACCTTAACAATTTTATACCTTTTGCTTAAACATAATAACATGCGTAAATCATCTTCCGGCTAATATAACACCCTACTAAAACATTACTTTTCTTAATACATAATAATAGTAAGTATACCATTTCTAATTCTAGAAGTTCCATTTGACATTTCATATTTTTATCATACATAACTTTGTGCAGACGTAACTCACACAATTGCAATAAAACTTTCCGTAAAACCATGGAATTTTGAAGCTATTCTTATTTTATCACAGGATTTACAATCCATAATAACTAAATTTAAATTTAAATCCATTAAATAAAGCAAAATAACCATTTTAAACAACATACTTTTTTACTAGACGTCATTACAAAGTCACGTCGTTAGGTCTTCCATGTGTAGAGTTGAGACTATGCAAACGGATTTGTATACGCATAATCGGTAAAAATATAAAAATAATCGAGCAGTTTTAATCCAGTTGTTTTCTAATTTTAAAAAGTACTGAATTATCAGCTAATAACAAGCATACTATCAACGAACAACCATCAATAAATAATGTAATAATAATTTTAATATAAGGCAATCATTTAATAATTTAACAATAATTTTGTGTGTGTGGTGGCCTGTTGGTAAACGGACTGCTGAGACGCGGCTGCCCACATGTAAATAATAGCTGAAAATTTATGATAAATGCAAAAAAAATATGTTCCATACACTGCTGATAAAGCGTTGGCGCTACTTGTTTCCCTAAATTTGTTGAAGTTACAATATATAAACCTGAGAGAATCAGCAATCGAAAAAGGCTTTCAATTGTATCCTTCGAATTATAAATCTGGCACGGCACATATACAAGTTTTCCTTGGTATTTGTTAATTTATTCGATGAATTTATTTTATTTGTGTCAAATTTACTAAAGATAATCGTAAAAAGAGTTTTGGGAAATATTGATTTTTATCTTTTCTTTCGAACTGCATAACTGAAAAAATTGCAGGTCGATACAGACGTTCGAAGTATACAAGTATAGTAGAATAGACCAAGATTCAGAAAAATAAGGTTTCGACGCAGGATCTAGCAGGATTTTGTAGAAATTTAGGGTTTTATAGTGCGTTCCATACATCAAAACTCTAAAATATTTTTGTTAGCCAAAATTATAGGGTTAAACAAAAATGTACAAAGAATGAATATTGTAAGGAATGATAATATCGAACCGTTGGCGTCAAAATAAATAGGAAATTCCGAAAAAAAAAAACATGTTACAAAAAATTGCCATTTCGACTAGTGGGCCGGGCCGCTAGTAATAGATAAATCATTGCTTTTGTTCCTTAATACTAAAGTGACTTATGCAATTGTGGATGTCTCATTAGGATAAAGATGTACATAAAAAAAAACGAAATAATGTAAACTAGAAATATAAACTGTAATCGATTAAGAAATACAAACAAATGGTATCGGTATCTCGTTAATAATCGGATATTGTACTAACCGATTTATTTGACATCATCCCTATTTCACAATTTTGAGATATGTCAAATGGAACTTTTAGAATTAGAAATGGTATAGTTACTTAAATATCACATACCTGTTACCATTTTAATATTATGCACAACCTTTGTTGGTTTTGTGTTGGACGGGCCTGCTTCTGTTAACACTTTCAGCTTATGAGAGTCTGAACATTCTCGTATAGGATAGGTTTTCTGTCTTTTGATGAATGTCGATTTAGAAGCATTAGTTTTCAACCTTTTATTGCAACCTTCCTGGCAATAAAATTTTGTTGGAACAACTCCAGGTCGCAACAAAATTTTTTGACTTAATCCCATACCATATTGATAATAATTTGCTACATCATTCTTAATCTGTAAAATAATGTTTGATTTGTTATTGTTATCCTGTGTTTAACTATTAACTCCCCCATAAACTTTAAATGAAATAGTAACGATAATCTATTGCCGAGCGAACAATAGTTGGTGCTAGCATTATTTGTAAAATTTGCATATGACCACCATTTGGTGTTCCAACCAGGGATGTTGCGAATATTCGCATCCGCATCCGCAAATGCGGAGCTTCCACATAGATTTGGACATCTGCATCCGCAATAATTGATGCGGATATTTATGCGGATGCGGATGTAATACAAGATGAGACAAGACAGAAAGGACAATGACAGATTTCCATACATGATTTTAGTTGATGTAAATTTAGAGCGTTTAGTGGTCAAAAAAATATAAATGAATTCCGCTGCCGTTCCTAAACAATAATGTGTTGAGAAATACTGGTGAAAAAGTATACATTACTTACTAAACGTTTTTAATTTATAGATTTTGAGGTTATGTTCTATATGTCATTTTCAATTGAAATATTATTGTTTTATTAAAAATGTTATTTGGTGAACTAGGGCTATGATATAAATATTTACCGCACTTGTTTTACCAAATAAAGCTATTTTTCAGAATAGATTTTGCGAGATTCAATGAAAAATATTTTTTGTCGGCTTAAAAGACCTTACGCCATTGCTGAAAAAAAAGGGACTCCCATACAAAATAGTCAATAAAGCTTTTTATTTTATTGTGAAACTTAAACATCGTTACACAACTACAGGGTATCTCAAGACCGCTACCGAAAACGAAGCCGGGTGGTAGTTTTAGTGACTACAAATACTATGTAACTAAAAATTTCGCATAGAAATGCGACAATTATTTTTTATGATTTTTTAAATATCGTCATTTTTGGGTGGTAAATCCATAGTTTTTGCTAAAATAATGATTTAAACACTCTTATACCTTATATTATTTATAAATAAAAGGGTATACACTATTATTTTAGGAAAAAATGTATTTACCACCCAAATATGGTCATAGGAAAAAAAATAACAAAAAAAATTGGTCACTTTTTTTTGCAACTTTTTTTGTTGCATTGTGTCTGAAGTCGCTTATACTACCACCCGGCTTCGTTTTCGGTAGCAGTCTTGATATACCCTGTATAATTAGTATGCTGAAAAGTCACGAAAAATAATAATATTATTATTAGCAAGTATGACATTTCTAAACGCGTTATTCATGCAAATACGATTTTGCCATTGTCCTTTGGCGGTGCCGTCGAATGGCGCGTGCCGTTCGCACGTGACATTGACTAATGGGAGCGAAAGAAAGAGTGACATGATCCGACGCGTTTGTTGTTTGTATGACGTTAGATTCTTCTAGTGAAGATGAGAGTCGAGAAATACCAGAAAATGGTAGCACTGAAGCTGTACTCAAAAAAATATTCCTTTTTTACCGCATTAAAAAAAGAGTCTATGTGGATGAAAATCCTTTGAAGTGGTGTTCATCGAGAGGAATTTAAGATATTATTGCCGATAGCACGAAGATTTTATCCACTCCACTAAGTAGTGATCCTAGCGAACAATTATTTGCAGCGTGGGTTTAATTTACGAACCTCTTCCTAACTGCCTTGTATCAGAAAAGGCGGCTTTATGTGGTTAAAGATCTTTATTAACTCAAAACAAATTTACATTTGTTTTTACGTTATACTTAATAAATGAAACGATGTTCTTTTGCGAGCACTTGGGGCTACTCAAAACAAAGGTAATGCATTTAATTATCAATAGACAAGATGGCTAGAACCTTGCACAAGCATAGGATCAAATTCTACACCTAATTTAATCGGAACCCAAAAGACCAACTGCCCGACATTAAGCAACAGTGAGCTTCTTCTGCGTAAATCGAAACGCAAAAACAAATTAACGTTTAAATAACCTTTTTAATTTAATAATTGTAAATTACGGGTATTAAATTCCGCCCCGTGACCATGAATTCTGTAAAGTAATTGATATATAAAAAAATAACATAGATAAATCGATAAATAATAGTAAGCGATAAAATCTGTAAACAATAGTTTAATTTCAATATTCATTCATATACATATTTATATAGGATCTCTAACATCCGCATCCGCGGATGTGAAAAAATCGACATCCGCAACATCCCTAGTTCCAACTATAGCAATTTTGATGCGAGATAAATACAAGTGAGACTTATATATCATTACAAGTAGAAGTTTGAGACTCTGAATTCCGATTTTGATACAATACAAATAGTTTTATACTAGTATATTTGTTTTATACAACTTCCTACTATATAATATAATCGTAACATAAACTAAGAAAGTTTGAAACAAAAGTTATCTAGACGATGGTTCCTTCTTTAGGCAAAAAACGGGTGACAAAATCTTACAAATCCGTTAAATAATAAATAATATTCAAGTATCAAAATTGGTTGTCCTAAGTAGCTTTCAAATAATAATGTCGGACAGCGATATTTTCTAAATTTGCCGCGTTTTTTAGACAACACCATAACAAGACAATAACCTCAAAATAGTTAAAAAGAAAGACACAAAATTATTAAATTCTATATTTTAAAAAAATTACTTACATTGAAGTGATCCTCGCAGAAAAAAATAACGGACTTGCTCTTTATTTCATTAGGATCTCGGCTTGCAAGTTGTAGCCATGTCCTTCGTACTTTATCAGCTTTTGGTACTGTTAAGAACAGCTTATGCGGCGTTTTTATAGTTGTGTTTGTACACTTTGGTACTGCACACCATTTGTAATTCATTGTTTACTAATAACTAAAGTTAAATTATTTTCTATCAACACAACGCTTGCTTTTCATTTTGGATAAGCGAATGCGAACGAATGTTTACAGACAGGTGACGTTGCTTGAGTGAATGGACGCCATCGGCCATATTGCCTGAACAAGCATTTTGACAGATAAAGGGCACGTTCCACTTAGCATTCACGATGATACTCCAAATACTCATTTAGCCGTTTACACGATCACGATGGTTGAGATCGCGGCGAAAACGTCACTAATGACGTCATGATATACATGCGACGAGCGTTAAAAAAGTGGCGAGATTTTCAAATTTCAACGCAATAAATATGGAGACCGAGAAAACCTTATTTGATACGGATATATTTTGCTAGAAGTGAATGTTTCTGCAGCGGATGCGCAACGTGAATTCATGGTTTAAATAAAAATCATTCTTTTACGATCATGAAGATTATTTTTCTCCATATAGCATAGCATTATAAATAAAAGGAACACCATGATATTTTAAATTCACTATTTCAGGAAATTAATAATTAGCCTTTTTTAGATTTTATTTGCTTGATTGATATTTTATATGCAGTGCGTGGTGGTCTGTTGGTAAAGGGACTAGACGCGGCTGCCAACATGTTCACGGTGGTCGCGGGTTCGAATCCCAGGGCACACCTCTGACTTTTCGGAGTCATGTGTGTATCGATAATCAATCACCACGCACTAAAACGGTGAAGGAAAACATCGTGAGGAAATCTGCATACCATAGCGATTTATAAGAATTTCTATGGTATGTAAGTCCGCCAACCAGCACTAGTCCAGCGTGGTGGACTATATGGCCTAACCACTCTCAATCGTACTTTCGATTGTAGAGTAGGCCCGCGCCCTGCAGTGGGACGTATATGGGCTGATACAGGTACAGATTTTATTTAGATTTTAACTGATCTTATAGTTTTCATGGTCTTCCTTTTTTTGAAAATGGCAGTTAAATTTCATAATAATCATTACGATGGATTTGATTGATTTCTTGATATTATGGATGTTATTTTTAGGTTTCCGTACCTAAAAGGTAAGAACGGATCACTATTACTAAGACTCCGAGACCCTATTACTGAATCTGTCACCAGGCTGTATCTCATAAACCGTGATAGCGAAAAATATATGGGGGTACCCATACAATAAACGTGTTTATTATTTTTTTTTGCTCTATATTAATAATGGTAACACGTAGACGCCTAAAATTTTCTCAGAATATTAAATTGTATGAATAAATAAATAAAATAAATAACACACAACAGTCACATACATAGCCCTAACCCCACAGTAAGATCGTGTCTTGTGTCGTGGGTATCAGGAACTACAAGAGACTTTTCGGTCTCACAAAACACCCAGACCCGGAAGAAATATTTGTGGGCCGCACAAACATTTCTCTCGATGCGGGGATCGAACCCGCGACCACTCGTTTCACAGGCGGCGTCCAACCAACTGCGCCACGGAGGCTGTCAATTCTGTTCAAATGTCTGTATGTATATTAACTTTCAAAATAAATAATTAAATAAAAATAAAGAAAAATATTAAGGGGGCTCCTATACAGCCATAGTAATCTTCCATCAATTTTAACTCGATCTTAATAAACAGAAACAAACATGATTTTTAGTATTTCTTTTATAGATGATGGTACAAAACCCATCGTGCGTGAGTCCGAATCGCACTTGACTGTTTTTTTATCTCATGGCGGGCTTGATTCCCGCTTCAGAAATATGGTATCAAAACTCTTTAAAATTTAAAATAATAACAATTAAAAATTGTTAGTATCTTCCTTCAGTAAAATTGTTTATCTATAATATTTAAGGTACTTCCCTCCCACGTGGCATCGGCGCGGGACGCCCTGTATTTATGTTAAGGTTTCCAGTATCATACGAAATTTACTCAAAAATATGATGCTTCTTATTTTTTTTATTCTTCAATTATTCGCCGCTGTCTGCAGTACATTTAGTTAGTAGTGATATTGTCATTGAGGTATTACAACTGGAGCGGACACATAGAAGAAAATTTGTGCTCATTTCAATATGACAGCGAAGTATAGATAAAATCGGCATTGTAGCAGATGCGACACTTCAGAAATTTCTACCTACATCTATATACGCCTGATAGTGCCTATAAATTCTTATATTGGATTTAAAGTTTTATTTTCTTTATTTGGGAAAAAAACATTATAACAATAAATATACAATTAACCAATTAATTAAATATATAAAGTTAACGGAAACTATAATTAAAATGTCCAAATATGCCATATTTTCGTATTGGAAATAAATTTGAATTTTTTTAAATATACATCCTATCATCACACAATATCCACTATCCCTATACGAAAACTTCAATTTTTACCTATCTGTCACTACATTATTATTAATATAATTTCATTCAAAAATGGCGGTTGTCAAAACGACTCCGGTAAATAATTTCTTAAATTTAATTTCGTGCTTCTTTATTTAAATTATGGTTGATTTACCTATGGAATGAAACTCCATATTTTCTTCCTATTGTTCTGGAATGGTTTTTGCATGTTTTTAGCACGTAATACGGCATTTATGGACCAATTATATTTTATCTAATTAGGTCCGTCTTCGCTGAAACGTCAGGGACGACTGACAGCTTAACGGTACATGTACTCTTGTGAATGTTCCAAACTATTTGGCCTTGATGTCCCCTCCAGTTGTGTAACTCAATGGATATTGTTGACCGTGATGATTCTCTTATAGATGGTGTTTAAGAAATATGCACTATCAGATTGTTCCTCAATCATATACAGTATTTTAGAAAGTTGCTGTAAGGCGAATGAAGTTTTCTTTTATTATGTACCTACCTGATGTTGTTACCGTTAATATTAGAATAATAATTAAAAAAACGTGATAATTAATTCTTAGAAAACATATCTTTCATTTTGAGTGTACAAACTACCAATAATTAAACATTTTATATAACTGAAAATATGTTTTTTTTTAAATTATAATAACAAAACTGCGAAAATGAATTCCATTATACACACAAATTTAAAAATGGTATATATAATAAATAATTAATTTATACCTGAACTACCGGATGCAATTTCTTCATAATGTAAATGTTCTGTAACCATACTATTTTCTCCAGATTGCATATCACATTCTTGAAGAATCACCTTTTTACGTTTCTTAGTCATAAAAGGTTGCTCTGTTGTATCAGATGTTTGTGTTATTCTGTCTGGTTGGCATATAAACTTTTTAGGAATACATCCTGGTTTCATACGCACTTGTGATACTGATCCCATTATGTGATATTCCATATAATTTTTCATATCATTTGGCAACTAAAAAGGCAAAAAAGAAGTATAACTTCAAAAATAATCCACTAAAATTTATGTTCAGAAAATTGTTATGATAATGACCAGGAGCAAAGCAAACATAACCTCATTACATTAGTTATGAGATAGCATCAATATATCATCAATTTCATGTTAAACAAAAAATGTGTTAAAACCCTATCACTATAAATTAACATACATCAAAATGATCTTCACAGAAATACAGCGGTGAATTTGTGACCACGTCGTTCGGGTTTCGCCGAGCGAGTGTTAACCACTTATCTCTTATTATTTTCTTGTTTGGAACATAAACAAACAATTTTTTGGGTGTTGATATTGATGTATTTTGACACAGAGGGACCGCACACCACTTATAAACTTTGGAATTCATTTTTATCACACGAAATAAGTTTTGTTTTGTATAATTTATTCGCTGCGCATATACACAATGACATGTTTACCTAGTGGTAACGTCACACCTGCAGGGCTATTGGCTAATTTTGACAGGTCAAGTTATCATCAAATTCTCGTTGTACACCGAACACAGTTGTCAACTGAAACTTGTTATGAATTGGTATTGCGTATGACAATGTACTGATAGGCACCGTAAGTGCCTAACGGTTTCTTTCAGCAATCCATTGGACACCTCTATTTTTTTATCGACGTTATACGACTAGTTTAAATATACCAATTGGACCATTAACCAATGGGATAAATTAAGTGATTTACATTTTGCCGGCTTAAGTACCTGTTTGGCACTTGAAAATAAACATTGAGGCGCGAGATTCACAAAATGTGCATTCATATGCGTTTCGACTTTGATTTAAGTGAGAAGTGTTCGTGCTTGTGTATAACTTGTGTATAAGTAATTTGTGAAAATAAATAAAAGTAAGTATAGCGTAGTTTACTTGTGAGTCTTGGCTTTTAAGTTTAAATAACAACAATTTTGATGAGCAAGTTATATTACAAAAGTTTAATCATTGTTAATTTCAGTTCCTAAAATAAGTATTAAGTTCTAGTAAAATGTTATATTCAACCTAGTTTTCCCAAAGTACAAAGATCTATCAACAAAGTGTGTGATGATTGTTTCGTGGAATTGGGTTTTTTTAGATGCAAGAAATAAAATACACGTAACAATGGTTTCTTAGATTTACGCGAATGTTACACATTGAAATAAGACTATTATTTACGGATTTTATCGCGGATTTGGTTTAATTTTTACATTTTTTGAGTCCCCGACGTTTCGATTACTTTACAGCTTTCGTGGTCACGGGGCGGACCTAATACCTATGTAAAAATTACCGACCGGAAAAATGTAAAAATTAAACCAAATCCGCGATAAAATCCGTAAATAATAGTCTTATTTCTACACGTAACAATTTATTTAATACGAAATTTTGTTCGGGACACCACATTCATAAAAGGCTTTTTTCCTTGTGTATTAACGAACGTCTATAAGTTTTTTTTAAGATCGTCACAATAATTAGATTATGCTTAACATAGATCAACGTACCCTTCTAGATATTACGTTAAATGTATAATGATATTTGTTATTTTATTTTAAGATGCCTGCTCGGAGAAAAATTTCCTTAAGGCAGCAAGAAATAATTGTTGAGTACTTGGAGACACATCCAGACATTGCATTGGGCCGCTTCCCAAGTGGGCCACAATCTAGTCAAGTGACCAGGCGAACTTGGGAATCTTTGGCATTTAAATTAAATGCAGTGGCGGATGGTGTCACGAAAACTCCAGACCAATGGCGCAGAGTAAGTGTTTGTATGAATATTTTAACGCAATCGTTTTTCTAATAATTATACTATTTGCGACATAATGTGCTAAGAACTGAATGGCACTTAACATATTTTGGCCTAACACCAAGTGAAACATTCCACTTGAGAACATGTGCTCACTTTAACATTAAGGTAAAAAAATACCCTTCATTTTGTCCAACCACTTATTTTTTGTGCGTGTGGCCAGTTAACAGACACAGCTGTCTACATGTTCGCGGTGGTCGCGGGTTCAAATCCAAGGGCGCAACTCTGACTTTTCGGAGATATGTGTATTGATAGTTTCTTGCAAATGAAGATTTGAGTTGAAATAAAACTATATTTTACGATATTATTTGTAACTGTTACTGGGCGGATGACTAATACCTTAGCGGTCTCTGTGCCCACAAGATCTGTAAAGTAATCAAAACGTTAGAAATTAAAAAAGTAAAATTACACCAAATTTGTAAATAATAGTTTTATTTCGTGTGTAAAATTCGCGTAAATCTTTATACATATATTTGATTTGCTATTTAGTACTGCATAGAGTTGAAGGCAAAAATTAAAGCCAAAGCAACAGATACACGAAGAAAAGCATCTGCAACTGGTGGAGGACCCAGTAAACTCGTTCCTCTGTCTGCGCTCGAGGAGCGAGTACTGGCTATCATTGGTTCAGTAGTGGTGGAGGGCTTGCCTGGGGTGCGCATACCCATAAATGTTAGTTTTTTTTTTATATTCTTGTAATTAAAGTAGTAGCGCATGCATTAGATGGTATATTTATGCATGCATTCGAAAATATATTGTGTTTGGAATCACCAATACCATTAATATGGCACTTTACTGATAGTTGCATGATTCTATGGTATAAAAAATAAATGCGATATAATCATATTACAGATACCTTCAACAAGTGAAACTCCATCCATTCCTACTCCTAATGTAACAACACCTCCACCTCAACCTAGCATATCATCCATGGTCCTACCTATTTCCGAAAGCGTGCCTTCTGAGTTAGAAGTGACTGAAGAATGGCTTGAAGATATTCATATAAATCCATCTCCCGATCCACATACCTTTTCCTCCACCGCTGCTACCAAGGAAACCGCCCAGTCTGAGGTACCGCAAGAAGAGCATGGCGATGTTGTAGTCGACCCAGGTGAGAATAGTTGAGTGAATTAGAAAACAGACCTTTTAGACATATTTATTTAATTTTTCATTGTTTTCCATACATCACATACATACATAAACTCGCGCCTTTATCCCAGAAGGATAGACAGTTGCTAAGATACTCACATTTCACCTTATTTCGCGTATGTTCCGTCCCAGTTCCCACTATGTGATAGGTTAAACTCAATTATAAGAATTAGTTGGGTTAAAATAACACACTAAATTCAATTTCAAATTATATAATGTATTTACAAACGAGAATTGTAAATGCTAGATAAAGTACATAAAGATTATTTTCATTTCAGGACCTCAGTTGGGACATCAGTCTAGTCCACAACCAGCCAGAATAGATCGCGACTCACGTCCTGCCAGGAGGCCACTTAGACGAAGTAAGTTAATACATTATTACAGTTTGATATAATTCCATGAATATTCACAAAGAAATTTATAAAATACAACTATGAGACTAGGGACTATATGTATGGCATTTTGCATTACCTACTAGTGTGTTGGATTTAAAATTCATATGAAGTTAATATTTACACTTCAGTGTATCCACAGATATTTTTCAGAGTGTACTTTGTGTCTGTTATTAGTCCCTTTTAAAGTCTTATGCTTACAGCGCTTATTTACTAGTGCAGAACCTGTCTGGTGTATAAGTTTTTAATTCTAGTTCTTCGAGAAGAAAGGCTACCCCGATGGGCATATGAACTAGAACTAAGGCGTCTCGGTATCGAGGAACGGCACACGGAAGCACTTGAAAGAATTGCTGTGGCAATAGAGAACCTAGTACCCCGAGGAAACATTGAGCGTCGTTCGTCCAGTTAAATAATTAAATAAATTAAATAAATTAATCTCATTTTATGTATAAAACTATATATTAAATTTTATTTCCCTATAAAGTGTTTTTTTAACCTACATGCTGTAAAATTTACATACTTACATATGTACATAAACTCACGCCTTTTTCCTAGAAGGGGTAGGCAGAGGTGCAAAGAAACTCACATGTCGCCTTGTATGTTACGTCCCACGATGTGATAGGTGGCGACCCTATCGCCATTTCGGGCACAAATTCCTGACTTTAGGCTGATAATGAATAGGAAAATCCAATATTAGTTTGCCCAACCCGGGATTCGAACCCGAGACGTTAGCTTTGTAGCCGTAACGTAGTAAAACTACGCCACCGAGGCAGTCTTTATACATGAGTATCTACTATTTATAAAAGTTTTTTTATTATTTATGTAAAAACACCAGCCACTATTGCGAATATTAGGCAGTTAACAAAAAGCAATTAAAACGTTTTCACTATTAAAAATTTACAATAAGAAAGATATTTAATCTATTCAACACAGAAAGTACACAAAACAGTGCTAATAAAACTTAATAACGACACATTGATAAAGTAAGGTACCTTATTATCATTTACTATTTACTAGTACAATTTAGCCTCCATTTGTGAAACTCTGATAAATACACTCATTTAATAAAATAACATTCTTTACTAATCACATAGATGAACATAATTACATATACATGAGATAGAACTACAAAGTTTTAATATACAAACCAGGCAAAAATGTCACCATTGCTTTATAAAAAATCATGTTAGTAAATATTTATATTTGTGAAGATATATACAAAAAAAAGTAAATAGAAATAATAATATGCTGTGTATATTTACAATTTATCCCACAAATATCAGATTATAACTTTATTGAAATTATTCGAATATTTATAGTGTCTGACAGGCCCAATATGCAATTTTACTGTCTTGCCTGCCACAATCTTGAGACAATTCTAACCCGAGTGCCATCAGAATAATGTGTTTGATCCACCTCTCTAATATCTTGATGTGATTGATCATCATTTAAAACAGCTGGAGACTCCGGGATTGGGACATTCTGTGCATTGGCTATGTTATGTAACACAACACTTTTACTGGCGGAATCCAATCTTATTAAGCCGAAACTGAGCAATAAACTCTTTCTCTGGCAATTGCAATGGATCACTTGCGTCGCGCAGACGCCGTCGCTCTATGCATAAAGCTTTGTTCCTCCTCTGTTCTTCAGCAAATCCCAACAAAATCGATCGATACATTATATATGTATATATTATGTGAAGCAGTCACGCGATTAACTTAATACTACGAAAATTATATTATTACGCTAAATGATCTAATTTCATAACAATCAACGCATAGCACGCACAAAAAAATGTATCACTGATTATGGAGTAATTACAATTTAAACGTAGACTCCTAACAAATTGAGAATTTAAAATTGCAAAAGATTTTTGTGCAATCAATTTGGTTTAGAATTCAGTCGGTTAATAGTGACGATCACTTTAAAGATGAAAAACACTGCTAAAAGTTCGTGTCTTTCGTAAAACTTTTGACGGCTGGAGTTACTATGCATTTGATGTCAACTTTGCTTAGCCAATACCGAATTAATTTGAGTCGATACAAAATACGTGTGTCGATATCCACTGTGACGTCATCGGTGCCTATCAATGTTCATAGCCACCAATGATGTCATCGTAGTTGGTAACCGAAGTTAGCCAATACGAAATTAGTAGTTTGACAGTTAATTGTTGGACACTTTTTATAGTGATAATCACTTTCAATTGTCCACCGAGATACGCAATAGCCCTGCAGGTCACACCGGACGCCATGACATGTAGTTTTGTTTTAAAGCATTATTGAAAAAAATATTAGAAAAATCGCTTAAAACTATGTTAAGCCTTTGTTAATTTTTGAAATATATTTATTTTATATAGAACATGATTTTAAAATAATTAGTCATGCCTGTTGGAACTTTAGGATTTTATTGTTCAAAGCATTTATCGAATAATTTCGACTATTCTATTGGCTGAGTGCGCGATGGAAACGCCAAGTAGAGACTACAATATTTACAACTACGGCGGGCTTTTCAATGTCAATTGATTGGTTGTCATTTCGAAGATAAGGTAATAAATAATTTCAGTGAAATATTGTACATACAAACTAAAACTAATAACTAAACTCACGCCTTTTTCGCATAAGGGGTAGGCAGACGTGCGAGGACTTATATGTCAACAACTCAATATAAATGTTGTTCTAGCCTGGATACCCGGTCACTCCGGTATAACAGGGAATGAAACAGCAGATTCCTGTGCCAAACAGGCCATTAACATTGGTAATTTAGATCATTTTAAAATTAATCCTCTTGATATCTGCTCTAACATGAAAAATTCTATGATGGACGCTTGGAATAAAGAGTGGCAGATCACGAGAAACATAAAGGGAAAATTTTACGGTAGCATCCAACCAATAGTTCCATCAAAACCTTGGTTTTCAGTGTTTCAAACAATTGACAAATCTATTTCGTCTACAGTCTGCAGAATTCGTCTTAACCATTGTTGCACGCCTGTTCACCTGGCTAAAGTCAGGGTCCGGGATCATTCCCTATGTGAATGCGGTCTGGACGAGGGTAATCTTGACATTTTTTTCAACTGTCCCAACTTAATTCTTTCCCTATATGACATTCTTCCTCCCGAAATCCCTCGACCCACTAACATGAAAATCCTACTTAGCCTCACCTTTTCCCCATTTATACACCTCTTGTGTAAATGTATTAAGCTCAAAACACACTGTAGGTTTTTGTCTTACGCATAGAGTAAAGAGCGGTAAGTACGGGGCCAACTGACCAATCAGGACAATGGAACGTACAGGGTTCTTTCTATGTAGTCTGTGGTCACGTCTTAAGCTTATGACCTATAATGTGCACACAACAAAAGAATCCATTGTTCAGATAAATAAATAAATAAATAAATAACACCCAACAGTCACATACATAGTCCTGACCCCACATTAAGATCGAGTCTTGTGTCGTGGGTATCAGGAACTACGAGAGACTTTTCGGTCTCACAAACACCCAGACCCGAGAGAAATATTTGTGGGCCGCACAAACATTTCTCTCGGTGCGGGGATCGAACCCGCGGCCTCTCGTTTCACAGGCGGCGTCTTACCGCCTGCGCCACGGAGGCTGTCACGGAGGATCGCTGTAAGATGCGTTGCTCTAGTATTTATGGCCGCTTCTTTACTCTATGCGTAAGACGAAAACCTACAATGTGTTTTGAGCTTAAGGGTTAATAATATTAAATTGTAAATTTCATTTATTTTATTTTATATAATATCTATGAATAGATTTTATCTCATTTTTTAGTAAAATTTTATCTGTTTTAACATTTAGTACTAATATTGCTATTTTATTAATTATCTATATACTTTGTCTCATTTATATTATGTCATTTTTCTAGCGAAAAACTGGAAATTCTGTTTCGGCTGGTATTTAACACATGACATTGGCAGAATGTTGGCAACACCGCAAAAGCCAAAATAACAAGAACTGAACTGACGTGCGAGGACACCATGGACGTAGTCACAGATTAAGTAGATCAAATGGACTCGACATTCGAGTTCCACCGTAAGGGACAGACATAAAGTAAAAAAAAAGCATTTTTATTTTTTATGCAAATATAATCCTATTTTTCAATGTATTCTATGAAATACTAATTGCAGATGTTAGTAATAATGAACGTCTACATTTATTTTTACCAATATACTAAATAAAATGCACTTACCAGTGAGAGGTTATATTTTCATATTATCGTTTAGATCGGCTATCACAGCCAATAATAAAGCAGCACACCATACCTTTTGTCTTATAATCAGTTTCAACACTCTTTTACATACATTTTTGACCGCAAATATTCGTAAAATACTCAGTAATTCAAGTTTATAACAAACCGCACGTCTTATTTGTTTGGGTACACGCAGTGTTGCCCTGCAAAATTATGTGAAACTATGACAAGGACCGCAAATTATGTTTTGTCACTTTCATTTTTTAAGGTTTATGCATAAGTCTAAGTGAGATGGACTATATATGTCAAATGCATGTCAAGTCTATTGATACTACGTCTATGGAGGACACCCACATTTCGCCTTGTGTGTTCCGTCCCACGATGTGATAGGTGGTGAGCCTATCGCCATATCGGGCACAAATTCCTGGCTCTGGACTGATTATGAATAGAAAAATCCAATATCACTTTGCCCAACCAAGTACAACTACGCCTCCGAGGCAGTCGGGGCAGTGAAATATTGTAATTTACACATATTCCGTTCGATAATATCAATTTACAGTGTCATTAATAACATCAACCTTTTTATTTTCCATCTAAAGTGGCACAAATCAATTAAATCTAGCTGGTACACACGCAGTTTGTCACGACTGTATTTACGAGAAGAAGTTTTATCAAAAAAATTAGAAGTCAATCTTATACTTGCGATTGTCCACTAAGTATTCGTTTTAAGAGAGTTACGCCTTCCGTGCGCTTTTTGGCTTAAAATCAGTGCTTTTCGAATCAATCTTTATCCACCGAACACATGACAGCGAATTTATTAATTTTATTTGATTAAAATAAAATTAATGTGTACTTGCGCAATATTTCAGATAGACAGCCTCCGTGGCGCAGTTGGTTAGACGCCGCCTGTGAAACGAGAGGCCGCGGGTTCGATCCCCGCACCGAGAGAAATGTTTGTGCGGCCCACAAATATTTCTTCCGGGTCTGGGTGTTTGTGAGACCGAAAAGTCTCTCGTAGTTCCTGATACCCACGACACAAGACTCGATCTTAGTGTGGGGTCAGGACTATGTATGTGACTGTTGGGTGTTATTTATTTATTTATATTTCTAATCGCTCAAATCTTTTTGGAACGAAGTTCCTTATGGCGCGTTGTGAAAGGGGGCTAGACGGAAAAAATTCTCACAAAAAGATGGCACGACAATTTAAAATATTTGACAATCGTTTTTTATTTATTTATTTGAAAATGATGTCATACATTTTATTTAACTTTAATAAATATATATCCAAAATATCCAAATACATATTAATATGTTAAAGGCTATAGTAAAAACTAAGAATAAGCTGAAGTCCAAAATTAAGTGGAAAAGTTGCGACAATTTCAAATTTTATCAAATGTCATAAATCAAATTGGTACAAAAGAAACATAAATTGCATAAATATGTGAAAAAATAAACATAATTATGGTGATACCCAAATGATTCTTTTGATGGTGCCATATAATTAAAATTAAATAATACAACCATAATACATTGATTTTCGGTCCTCCTTAATAAATTATTTACAATTTTAGTTTGTTATCCCGCTGTCAATCATCAACCCTTCATTTGACTATGTATCTTTGCCAATTATTACTAAAATTTAGCTTACTGATTAAGTTTATATAACATTATATTTGATAATAATAATGAAAGGTATTATTTTTATAACTTAAAAGAACTAAAATTTTATAACAATTCCTTAACTAAAAAACCCTAACGAAAAGAAACTTCGTTCCATTCGGGTGTCCCTTGACACCTCTCAAGTTTTGGTTTAGAAAAAAGAATAGTTAGAGAAACGTGTATCCCCGACACTGGTTGTGTGACTGATTGCAATTCGGGCATTTACCTTGCTTTCATCTTGCCATAATAGAGTGCGGACAACTTAAAGACTGTCAATTATGGCAAATACCTAAACACTTCTAAATTTTTCTCAAATTCTTCTTTGAATGTCTTACTTTGTTTTTGGCAAATATCTGATCGATCTGTAGCTTAAATGTTCTTTTACTCCTGACTGACATTAAAATATTTTTTAACTACACACCATGTGACTCCTTTCTCATCATATGATAATCCATTTTTTGCTTCATATCATTTGCCATCTGATTTTATTATAATATACTTATGACAACAGTGTTGCAAGGTGAAGGCTAACCACAAAGATTATTTTGATATTATATTTAGACCTCAAACAAAACATATAGGTACTATCGTTTTTGTTTAAGCCAATTGAGATTAATGAAACCAGCCAAGTGCGAAATGGACTCGCTTACAAAGGGTCCGTACCATCACCTTTAAAAGAAAACCTAGAAATCATGTTTGTTTCTATTTATTAAGATAGAGTTAAGAATTGCTTAAAAATCACTTTTGTTGTATAGGATTAAATATTTAATGGTTATTTATCTTGAAGGGTAATATACAACTAAATATTCTGTGAATATTTGAAGCGTCTACCTGTTACTGTTAATATTGAGTAGAGAAAAACGTAAAATGCATGTTTATTGAATGGAGACTCCCCTTAATATTTTCATTTTTTTATTTTTATTTACTTGTTTTTAAAGCAGCAATGGAAATACATACTATGTGAAAATTTCAGCATTCTAGGTATATACCACAGTTTATGAGATACAGCCTGGTGACATGCAGACAGAGGAGGCTTAGTAATAGGGTCCCATTTTTACATTTTAGGTACGGAATCTTAAAAAAGTACCTGAAATTTCAGCAGTTTCTAATGATTTTGTGGGTTTTCTCTCAATTTCTGAACTATTTTCTATTATTAATTTTCTTTGCTTTTTGCAAACAAATTGTCTTTCTTTAGTGCTAGAAGCTCGTTTTCTTCCATCTAGTTGGCATTCAAATCTTGTGGGCACACATACTGACTTCATGCGTACTTTCGAAACTGAGCCCATTATTTGGTATTCCATATAATTTTCCATATCATTTGGTAACTGGAACAAGAACAAAGTTTTTAAGCACTCATATATACTTCCATTAGCATAATAACTAAAGAAAATGTGTTATTGGCAGTGCATTAGTAATTTTGATCACTTATCTGAGATCAGCTGTTGCGCTGTTGGCGAAAATGAAATAAAATAAAAATCAGGAAACTCTGAACACATCAAACGTTATAAAAAATATAAATAAAGTAAATACTTACATCGAAATGGTCTTCACAGAAATATATTACCGAATTTGGAGATACAGATGCCGTTTCCCGCCTTGCCTTTTTTAGCCACATATTTCTAACATTTTTACTCGTTGAAACGTTAATAAATAACTTTTTCGGAGTTTTTATTGATGTGTTCTTGCATTGTGGAACTGCACACCATCGATACACATTAGGATTCATCATTATGAATCAAATTAATAAATAAACTAACACAATACACATTTATACATAGAACTGTCAAATTTTACGAATCCTTGACGTCACACGCAGACGCCATAATTGGCTATTTGACACTTTTCTCAAAAGTATTTTAAAATATAGCTAGGACTATTCTATATCCCTTGCAATTTAATGTATATTTTTTTAGCCACTATATTTTACGAATTATTATTTTTTATTTATTGCTAAAAGTTGGCTCACCAAAACAGTGGGTCACGTGACATTTTCAACAGTGACGTCACGTTTTACAAAATAATTTGTTATTGTCTGTGAATATACGTGCCATAGAACTATACTGATTCTAAAATCTTTTTATTTTGTTCAAAATAACTTGGTTCACTTGAATTGTTATTATGACAACATACAGGACTTGTGCAGTACCAATGTGTAGCAGTACGACAGTTAAATATCCAGAAAAATTGTTCATACACGTGCCTAAATGTCCAAAACGTAGAAAACAGTGGTTACAATTAGCTCGTAGGGACCCAAACTTTACATCTCCTAAATCTGTTATTTTCTTTTGTGAAGATCATTTTGATGTAAGTATTAAAACCGTCCATTATATATCAATTCAATCAACAAACCCCCAATGTTGTAGAAATAAAATTAAAAACAAATAGTAATTCATTTCAAATGATTTAGTACCTACCTAATTAATGTATCAATTTTTCAGTTGCCTAATGACATGGAAAATTATATTCAATATACAATAATGGGTTCAGTAAGCCA
This sequence comes from Hyles vespertilio, assembly GCA_009982885.2. Taxonomy (NCBI): domain Eukaryota; kingdom Metazoa; phylum Arthropoda; class Insecta; order Lepidoptera; family Sphingidae; genus Hyles; species Hyles vespertilio. Next base: position 4,535,025 of record CM042830.1, read on the forward strand.
AATAAGAATGAAGCCAGAATGTTTACCATCGAAATTTGAATGTCAACCAGACAGAAGAAAACGAACCGCGCATCTACAGCCCCGATCAGCCGTAAGCAAAAGGCGACGTATGGATATAATACAAGAAGTAACATCTAAGGAAATAGAAATGCCAGCAACATCTGGGATGACAAGCAATACTGGTGAGAAATGGTTTCATTTCAGTATAAATAAATCAGACTTCATTTCATGTACTAGATATATATTGAAAATGGAGAATGCACTTTTTTATTTAGAAATACTAATTAAATATTTAAAGCCAGGGCAATAAAATATATGTTCTGATTGTTTCAGATTTTCCATCAACTTCCAAGAAATATGAATGTTATAATAATTCTCAAGATAAGGGAATACAAGTTTGCCCTGAAGGATTGCAAAAATTAGTTCAAGTATGTTTAAGACCAAGGATTAGGAGCAAAGCTATACAAGCTACGATAGAGGCTAAAGATAAAAATACTTCTCCTTTAAAGATTAATACTGTGTGTATTGCAACATCACCTTTTAAAACTACTACATCCAAAGATGATTTAGCAAAACATGGAAATACAAAAATAAAAAGAAAGTTATTCAGTTGTGAAAATTCAGAAGTGTCATCTTCAAATAGCTCACCATCTAGACATTTACAGCCAAAATCAAACAGTTCACCATCTGTACAGTCTTTAATCACAATGACATCAAGTAATAGTGAACAAGAAATCCAGGCAGAATTAACTTATATAAAGCAAAAAGCTGAAGCAGAAGACCTATGTCGAAGGTCATTACAGACTACATTACAACTGAATAAGAATAATCCAAGATATTATATAGGTCTATCAAAGGATTGTTATTTTTTGATTGACATTATACAAAAACATACAAAACTGTCAGAAGAACATATTTTGATGTGTTTAAAAAAAATTAGATTGAATACATCATTTACTGAGCTTGGAGATCAATTTGGGATGTCTTTGTCGTACGCCAGTAAAATATTTAATAAATCTATACCCCTTATTGCAAGTGTACTACACCCATTCATAATTAAATCTAATAAAAAAGCAGTAAAACGCAATTTGCCACTATCCTTTAGGCACAAGTACCATGATGTCTTTTGTATAATAGATTGTTTCGAAATAGATATTCAAAAACCGTCAAAATCTGTGGAGCAGGCTTTAACATGGTCTGATTATAAAAAAGCCAATACTGCCAAATATTTAATAAGCAGTACCCCTGATGGCATAATAAATTATATTTCACCTGGATATGGAGGCAGAATCACTGATGTATTATTAGTACAAGATTGTGATTTTTTGAATTGTTTAGAACCAGGTGTTTCTATTCTTGCAGACAGGGGCTTTAAACATGTAGAAGGACTTTTATTGCAAAAGGACATTAAGCTAGTAAGACCTCCAAGTGTCCCATTAAATTCAAAATTGTCAAAGCAGGATATGATAAAAACTAAGCAAATAGCCAGCTTAAGAATCCATATAGAAAGAGTTATTCGACGTATTCGAGAATTCTCTATGCTGAAACCTCATTCAGTTATCAGTTATAAATTATTAAAACATTTAGATGATTGTGTAGTTATTGCATGTGCTTTAATTAACTTACAAGACAGTATAATAAAAAACTCATGATTTGTTAAAATGTAATGTTTTATTTGGTACTGTTCCTGAGTAATGGATACACTTGAGTTTTCCAAAACATTATTAACTTTGGTAATAAGTCATTAACATACTTATCACTACATTTTAAAGGCACTACAGTAATTTTATTATTTGTTTCGAAGTCCCATGATGCTACACAAAACAAACATTTTTTTAATTTTGTAATATGCATCTGCAACTGCACTTGTGCATAATATCTCGGTGCAATTACTTGAGAATTAGACACAAAATATTTTTTATATGTGTTTTCATTAATTGGACACTTAATTTCTATCACAGTATCTCCATTCAATATTCCATCAGGTGATCCTGCTATCATGGGATACTCTTCAGAAATAAACAGCCCACACTGATTTATGTTCCCATGCTGTTTTTCCAATTGTTGTCTCACAGATTCTTCTAATACTCTGCCCCTTTTCATAGCTATGGTGTCAGGTATTTTTGCACCCATTAATGTCGCAATTAACGACCCATCAATTGTCTTGCAGCGTGTGACATCAAAGGCCTTTGATGCAGTTACTCTTCCATAACGAAGCTCATACCAGGCTGGACTTTTATGCTGTTCCCTTGTTAATTTTTCTACATATTGGATATTCTGTTGTGTAAAAACTGGATGTATTTTAGATATAAAATCATCGCAGTCATTTACTGAATCAAATATGGAGCTTAAATGATGTAGTGAGAGCAAGTTAATAAGATCATCTTCATCCTGTGTCTCATGTTTTAAAATTTGGCAATTCTGCAATTTTCTCTTCTTACCTTGTTCCAAAAAATCACTCAATGCATTTTTTTCTCTTTTGGTTGTTACATTACTATTATTGCCCATATCTTTAATTTTTATAAGTTTCAGGGTGCTACCCACTTTAGCAAGCTTTGATTTTTTCCAGTAGCATTCTGTGGCAGTGCAAGATGGTTCTTTACTTCTTCTGTGAGACCACATAAGAAAAGCCACTGCATGTTTGCAACATCCTTGGGAAGCAGGACAGTCATTACAATTCACACTTATTACTTCACCTTTTTTTTCATCTACAACCAAGATTACCGTGTATGGCTGTTGACGAACTTTGTGTTCAGGACATATTTTACATTTAACAATGCACAAGTTCGCCTCCCTCTTCAGCTGGACATACCCGATAGCATCATCGCCATACGACTGTCGCGAAGATCTGAAATAGAAACAAGATTTGAATTTCTATGTATTGAGACAATTATTTATACTAGTACAAATTAATGACGTTGTTTAACTTTACTTAATTATATACTAACAGTGAAACTTTTGCATTCCGAAACTCGGCAGAGCAAAAATCTGGGTTACTTGCAAAGAAATTTGCAACCATATACGAATCCACTTTTGGCAAATTTGCCTTATCAGCTTTTGAATACCCTGATTCCATTTTTTAATGTCTCTTTTATATGTAGACCTTAGAGCTAGGATAATTTAATTCAGATATGTTTTATTTCTAAAGTATTACGAACGTTTCTAATAACAGAGAGTGCAACAAGATCACTTATTTATGAAGAAAAAACAAGATTTCCGTATACAATGTACTCTGTGAACCACTGTGAACAAGATGTTGTGATGTTGTAACAAAGTACTCTGTGGATGTTGTGTAAAACGTGACGTCACACGAATTTCAATGACAGCTGCTCGCGTTTTATTAATTGTAACCACAGCTAAAAAAATCTCAAACTTATTTTAGATAAATTAAATATTTACAATTTATTTTAATGTACAGAAAAATATGTAAAATTATTATTTGCTAATAAGCTATCATATTCAAAGCATTTTATATTTTATTTCTTCAACAGTCAAGTACCCAAATTCTAGTTATCGATTTAAAGATGCTATTATACAGGGTTATTTGGTTCTGACTTTGGTTTCAAATTGTAAGATAAGGTCAGAATCATGAGTATAGTCAAGTATAGTCCATTAGTGAAAATATAAACTCATTTGCAAAAAAAACGGGCACCTAACCAATGAACCATTTCAGATGTTACTATTTGTTTGTTTGATAATTATAGGTAGTTTTACTTTCACAATTTTGTAAATTAATAAGCAAATAATCGTTTTCGTCAGTATTATCATAAAATGTTGATAAAATTTATGGGTTTTAATGCTAAAGTTCACTATTAGTGTACGCTCGCTAGTAGTGCATATGCTCGTGAAGTAAAAGTTAACAAAGATTTTTGTTTGTTTTTTCTTTAATAAAGTAAAAGCAGATAAATGTTTAGTATCGAGTGTGACCCCCTCTAGCTGAAATCACAGCTTGATTTCGTCTGGGTATGCTAGCGAGGATATCCCGGATACTTGCTTGCGGAATACGTTCCCACTCCGCGGTAATCACATTCTTCAGCTCTCTGATGGTCTGCGGAGCCAGTTGTACTGATCTCACGCGTCGTTTCAGAACGTCCCAGACATGCTTTATAGGATTGAGCCTGGTTCTGGAAGAAAACCATGTACCCAACCACGGGATGATCGTTTTCTTGTGAGTCGCGCATTGAGAAATCGCAAGTCTTCGTATGTGGACCTTAAGAACAACCTCGAAGAAGTAAGAAATGTGCATATTAGTCTATGGACGGTCAGGAGGAGGCTTCTCGCGGCCAATATACGCAGTCATCGCCCGGCCCGCGGCCCTAAGTTACTCCGTGAGCACAGAGTTGCCAGGCTTAGGTTTGCTCGAAATTGTGAGTCATGGACTCAAAAAGACTGGAATAGGGTATTGTTCTCCGATGAAGCCAGGATATCTCTGTTCGGTGAAGATCGACATCGGCGAGTGCTACGAAGACGAGGAGAACGCTTTGCAGAGGCTTGTTTTGAAGAAATCACACCATATGGTGGGGGCTCTGTTATGTTTTGGGCAGGAATAAATTCAATGGATCGTGCCCAATTAGTCTTCATTGAAAACGGCTCACTGACTGGACATCGATACATAACGCAAGTTCTAATTCCTCATGCACAACCCGCATTGGCCGCATTAGGCGAAGACTCAATTTTTATGGACGATAACGCTCGCGCCCACCGGTCTGGCGATGTGGAAGCGTATGTGCAAGAGGTCGGCATTCGTCGTTTGGATTGGCCAGCTCGAAGTCCCGACCTCAATCCTATAGAGCATGTCTGGGACGTTCTGAAACGACGCGTGAGATCAGTACAACCGGCTCCGCAGACCATCAGAGAGCTGAAGAATGTGATTACCGCGGAGTGGGAACGTATTCCGCAAGCAAGTATCCGGGATATCCTCGCTAGCATACCCAGACGAAATCAAGCTGTGATTTCAGCTAGAGGGGGTCACACTCGATACTAAACATTTATCTGCTTTTACTTTATTAAAGAAAAAACAAACAAAAATCTTTGTTAACTTTTACTTCACGAGCATATGCACTACTAGCGAGCGTACACTAATAGTGAACTTTAGCATTAAAACCCATAAATTTTATCAACATTTTATGATAATACTGACGAAAACGATTATTTGCTTATTAATTTACGAAATTGTGAAAGTAAAACTACCTATAATCATCAAACAAACCAATAGTCACATTTGAAATGGTTCATTGCCTAGGTGCCCGTTTTTTTTGCAAATGAGTTTATATTTTTTTCGCAATAATCTATAATTATTCTTATCCTCAAAGAAAATTTCTGTTGCGATGAGACGAATAAAAAAAGTAAATTAATGTTTATGTAAAATCAATGTTCAAAAGCTTTTGTTCGAAGAAGGAACAATCGTTTAGATATACGATAAAAATAAAATTGAGTCTTCGCCTAAAGCGGTCAATGCGGGTTGTGCATGAGGAATTAGAACTTGCGTTATGTATCGATGTCCAGTCAGTGAGCCGTTTTCAATGAAGACTAACTCTGTACGATCCATTGAATTTATTCCTGCCCAAAACATAACAAATATAACATAATAATATACATAAAAAAACAAAATATGGTGTGATTTCTTCAAAACAAGCCTCTGCAAAGCCTCTCCTCGTCTTCGTAGCACTCGCCGACGTCGATCTTCACCGAACAGAGATATCCTGGCTTCATCGGAGAACAATACCCTATTCCAGTCTTCTTGAGTCCATGACTCACAATTTCGAGCAAACCTAAGCCTGGCAACTCTGTGCTCACGGAGTAACTTAGGGCCGTGGGCCAGGCGATGACTGCGTATATTGGTCACGAGGAGCCTCCTCCTGACCGTCCATAGACTAATATGCACATTTCTTACTTCTTCGAGGTTGTTCTTAAGGTCCACATACGAAGACTTGCGATTTCTCAATGCGCGAATCACAAGAAAACGATCATCCCGTGGTTGTGTACATGGTTTTCTTCCAGAACCAGGCCTTCTCTCGACGGAACCGGTGTCTTGATACCGCTGCCAGGTCCTTTGAACCGTCGAGCGACTCACACTTAGCCTCTGAGCCACAAAGCATTGGCTGCAACCCTCTTCGAGCAGCGCAATAATTTTGGTAGCTTTTACCACTTTCTCTAACATTATTGAGACAGCTAAACAGCAATAAATGATGCTTTGACAATTAAGAATATGAAATAAATTCATAAAAATTGACTAAAAGTTATGGAAACCGATATTATCTTTTGGAACTTCGCACCAAAAATGTAGGATAAAAAGTGGTTTTCTGTAAAAACGAGCATCAAACGAAAATTTTAATTTAGAACGTACTGTTTTAAACACCACGGCATTTTTAAAACCGGCCAGTAACATGTAAAAATGAAATCATTTTGGTACCGTATTTTTTTAAAGAAGAATTAAAATCAAAACCGCCCGTTTTTTTTGCAAATGAGTGTATTATGAATTAGTAGAAAGTTGCTACGTCCACTTTGTGATAAACCAAAAGTTTATATTTGGATCATGTATATGTTTGGATTATGTATGTTGTAGACTAGTAATATGGAGATGGCATTGTGTGAGTACGGACGTCTTCACATTTCAAGCAAAATAATCAATTTAATTTTAAATATGGGAACAGCAAATATCAATGACAAATAAAGAATTCGTGTAGAAAGCAATCGTCCTACTATTTATTATAACAGTGTGATTTGTAACACAATTGTATAAGCATATATACTAAAATGACTGGTTTTTTCAGAGCAACACATTTTTTTGATTTTTTGGTTCTTAAGCAATCTGTCCGGATTGCCTTATAAAACGACATTGAAAGTATAATCATTAATGTGTCGATTCCTTTCTATATTTGTCACTAATATTTGATGGCTTCCATCTTTGACATCATAATTGCATAAGTTACTCTAGTAATATGGAACAAAAGCAATGATTTATCTATTACTAGCGGCCCGGCCCACAGTGGGTCGAAATGGCAATTTTTGTGACAGGAGTTTTTTTCGGACTTTCCAATTTATTTTGACGCCAACGATTCGATATTATCATTCCTTACAATATTCATTCTTTGTACATTTTTGTTTAACCCTATAATTTTGGCTAAAAAAATATTTTAGATTTTTGATGTATGGAACGCACTATAAAACCCAAAATTTCTACGAAATCCTGCTAGATCCTGCGTTGAAACCTTATTTTTCTGAATCTTGGTCTGTTCTACTATACTTGTATACTTCGAACGTCTGCATTTTTCAGTTATGCAGTTCGAAAGAAATGTTAAAATCAATATTTCCCAAAACTTTTTTTACTATTATCTTCAGTAAACTTGTATCAGCCCATATAAGTCCCACTGCAGGGCACGGGCCTACTCTATAATCGAGGATACGTCATATAGTCCACCACGCTGGCCTAGTGCGGGTTGGCGGACTTATATACCATAGAAATTCTTATAAATCGCTATGGTATGCAGGTTTCCTCACGATGTTTTCCTTCACCGTTTTAGTGCGTGGTGATTGATTTTCAATACACACATGACTCCGAAAAGTTAGAGGTCATGGGTCATGAGGAACATGTGGGCAGCCGCGTCTCAGCAGTCCACATACAATTATTGTTAAATTATTGCCTTTTATTAAAATTATTATTACATTATTTATTTATGGTTGTTCGTTGACAGTATGCTTGTTATTAGCTGATAATTTAGTAGCTACTTTTTAAAATTAAAAAACAACTGGATTAAAACTGCTCGATTATTTTTATATTTTTACCGATTATGCGTATACAAATGCGTTTGCATAGTCTCAACTCTACACGTGGAAGACCTAACGACGTGACTTATTGAATCTTTCCTTAACCTAGGTAACAAACAAAAGATTTTTGCTAAATTTAGAGGTGCTTAGGCTAAGATATGACAATAGTGAGGAACGGCTGGTGCTTACACTAGGATAGCCCTGTACAGTAATGACGTCTAGTAAAAAAGTATGTAGTTTAAAATGGTTATTTTGCTTTATTAACGCCCAAATACTGGAACACAACTTAAATATAAATGGCGCTTAACTACGTTAATACCGATTAAATGTACTGGTTAAGTGGGCCGTGCGCTGTTAAGAGCAACTTATTTTTTGAATGGCGTTCCAGTATTCGGGCGTTAAAGGATTTAAATTTAAATTTAGTTATTGTAGATTGTAAATCCCGTGATAAAATAAGAATAGCTTCATAATTCCATGGCTTTACTGAAAGTTTTATTGAAATTGTGTGAGTTACGTCTGCACAGAGTTATTTATGATAAAAGTATGAAATGTCAAATGGATTTTTTTGATTTAGAAATAGTATAGTTCACAATTTTGCTAGAGCCTAGAACTGCAATGACGATCACACAACGCCATCTCTCTAATATTAAAAGCAAAGTATACCTGTTTTACCGACAATAATCAAAGAATGCATACATTCAAAAGGTAAGCAAAGAAATGATATTTTCTTACATATAGTTTACCTATAACCTTTACTTGTAATAATTTATCAGTCACTCGTTTTTCTCTTCTATCAAAATTGTTATAGTTGGAACACTAAAGTATGGCCATATACAAATTTTACAATTAATGCCAGGATTAATTTTCGCTAGCCAGATAGTAGTAAACCTTACCATTTTCGACACAGACGTATTAGATTCAGGAATCACAGAAATTATGGTCAATGAGGACCCTACGCTGTTATTCGTAGTCGGACCCTAAAAATGAGATCTATTTAAGTAGATTGTAATAAAAATATACTCAATAATAATTTTCAGTTCATCTTTTCAGTGAATATATGAGTTAAAATTAAAATTCAATAAAAAATGGTATTTTAATAAACATCCAACATACAATACGACATACCAAAATTGGTAAATATAAAGTAGGTACAGCTGATTCGAAAACGAATCTTTTGTTATTAACCCATTTAAAGCTGTCTTCGGAGAAGTGCCTTGAGCATATGACGCTATACTTTCTCGGGAACCACTCAGTACCACGAGATGTAGCGTTTATCCATTGAGACTTAACTTTGGCACATTTAGGAAACCTTAAACAGAATATATTAAAATGAAAACATTATAATATTTTATGTTATACGTTTGTTTAGATGTGAGCTGGTACAGTTAAATTTACTTTAAAAGCAATCGTATCAGTGAGGGAAAAGTGCAAAATGGAAATTATTTTACGTATTGGTACTAATATCGACATTAATTGAAATCACAGATCACTTCCAATAGATACCGCATTACGATAGTTTTGTTTTGAACCGAAAACGCCAACGAAGGGAACTGCACGGGGGGTGGGCGGGTTGCAGCGCAGTCACGTGGACTTCACTGGAGAGATGAGGCATAAGTCGATAAATAAAAAAATGTGTCGATAGTTCGATTTGCCAGTAAGTTCATGTGTTATGATCGCTTCTATAACTTAATTACCAACTTGTAAAATGTTTGATAATATTTTTTCACCGGCCTGATCTGATAAATTATACCAACCGGCAACCGCTAACTACGAATAAAATAGGATTAAGATTTATACTTTAGTATGTAACGGTTTTATTTCTATTATTCACCGTGTATTTTTGTATACCGTAATGGCGAAATACCCAAATAAAGTGTTGATATAAAAGATCAGATAAAAATATGAAATAGTAAATAACTAAACCTCACGCCCTAAAGGGCTACAATAACTTATTCCGTTTCTTGAATTCTGACGGCGGCTGTAGTAAATATAATATCGACAAGTGACGAAACCCACATGACGAACTATGAATGTTTTTGAGACGATATATACAACGTATGTTGCTTAGATTATATACTCGTCTAGATGACACATCACACCTCACCGCACGGCTCAAAAAAAGTCTACCAAATTTGGTAGACTCGCTTCTCACATACGTCAGTGTCATTTGAACTACATATGGATAACGTGCTCCCGAAAAATAATTAATTATGCCAGTTTGTGCTGTCGAATTGTATCGCAATTGTGTGGGAAAACTGTATAATAATACCAATATCACTTTCTATCGGTAACATTATTGTTAAACCACTATTATTTGAAGAAAATATGAACTTTTAATTCATTATTTTGAAGATGAGTTTCATTGGCCAGTGTTGTCAATTTATTACTAGGAAGATTTGTTGAAACTATGGGAGAAACTATAAAACACAAATATCATTACATAATATTTCGATCAGAATAACAACAAGAAGAATGGCATTATTTATTTAATGAGTAAATAATACTTACCTACACGATATTAATGAAATCCACGACGACATGCACTTCATAGTAATTTTATTAATTCTTTGCCTTGCATGTGTATTACCATTCAAAATTTCACAAACGGGGTACTGCTATTGTCATATTTGAAGAAACAGCGAGAACTTATTCAAGGTCCTAATAATATTTTTAGACTACGGATTCTGTACTAGCAAATTGCTGGAGAGACATTACACAGCGGAAACGAAAAGAATACCATTCGTAGCCTCACATGACTTCAGTTGTGTGTTCCGAACATTTTACTTATGATGATTTATATTTTACATAAATACAGAAATCAGATAACAGCCCAGGCAATAAATCCAAAGAGTTAATTCTATTCGGAAACAAACACTAGGAGATGGGTTTAGATCTTTATTGTTTTTACTAAAATGCGTTATAAATATAAATAATAGTATGATTACTTTAAATAAAGAAAAAAATGGTTGCCTGTAAAGTCGGTTTTACGGGCGAAGATTTTACGTGACAACGTCTTTTTCTCGGTAGAATATTTATTGATATGAATATAATTAAATTGCACAATAGGAACAAGGAATTGAATGAAAATAAGAATTGCACAAATTTTAACTATAGAAATATATTTTGTTTACTAAAACATTGTACATGTAATGACGAATCTAAGCACTCCATATTTTCACTACAGACACAGCTGACGATACTTTAACCACACGTGTGAACTTGTATTGTGACGCTTTCTTGTTTTTCCAACGCCAAGAACGTTCGAGAAAGACAAAGACAGAGACACAAGCATGCGCCGATTCAATGCGCCTAATTCTCTAGTGCTGCGCGCGCATTGGCCGCGCTGCGTATGTTGGCCGAGATAGGATTGGGGGGTGAGGTAAATTTTCGGGGTGGGGGTAGGGGAGGGGGGGGTTAGGTTTCGTGGGGAGGCTAATAGGCACTATTTCGGAATAAGGGTGGGGGAAGGCAGGGGGGGGGCTATGGGACAATTTTGGAAAAAGTGGGTGAAACTGAAAAATAATTCTCTAGTGCTGCGCGCGCACCGTTACGTTACCGGGCGTTACACTTTTTCATAAGTGACTCCCAGCCGCAACCTAATTTAAGACGTTGTCACGTCAAAAAAAAATTATTTAACCTATTTTGTATATCAAATAATGGGGAAAAGTTAATAATCTGGAGTAGGCATCCCTAAACACACACACCTTGACAGTTGGATTACAATAATTACACGACCGGTACTCACACATATCAACGAAAGTGAGGACACTTTTAGCCTCAGACTAAATACTCTCTAGACGTAGCCATGCCGTGGCTGCACAAGAGACAGATATATAATTCTTCAGTGTGGCCATGTTGGGAAAAATTCCTACTTTTGGTGGGTACTAACACAGGCCAACATAAGCGTTGCCAACCGTACGATTTAAATCGTATTTATTCGTATATCATATTTATTATTAAATCATAATGAGTTTATGATTATTTTTTACTTTTTAGTTCGATCTTATATGAAAGCTTGTTTTTTTAGTTTTTAAACTATAATTTCATTGCTTGCACTAAAACATCTATCTTCGGCTGTCTTATCAAAGAAAGACAACTGCGCGCAAATTACCAATTATACAGGGTATATCAAGACTGCTACCGAAAACGAAGCCGGGTGGTAGTTTAAGCGACTTCAGACACAATGCAACAGAAAAAGTTGCAAAAAAAAGCGATTTTTTTTTTGTAATTTTTTCCTATTGCCATATTTTGGTGGTAAATACATTTTTTCCTAAAATAATAGTGTATACCCTTTAATTTATAAATACTCTAAGATATAAGAGAGTTTAAATTATTATTTTAGCAAAATCTATGGATTTACCACCCAAAAATGACGATATTTAAAAAATCATAAAAAATAATTGTCGCGTTTCTAAGCGAAATTTTTAATTGCATTGTGTTTGTAGCCACTAAAACTACCACCCGGCTTCGTGTTCGGTAGCAGTCTTGAGATACCCGGTATAGGTAATATTTTTTCAACAATAATATTTTGTTTATTATTCTGGATAAAATATAAAATAATATCATATACTTTTAAAATTATTGCGTCGTCATCAGTCCTGGATACGTATGCAAAATTTCAAGTCAATCCGACGTTTTGAAGTGCTCGAAAATCGACTTCACAGATTCTGTTACATACATATAGGCGAAGTTAATAAAACGGCGTTAAAAATAATTAATGATCAACTACTTACATGAACATATTTTATTGGGACTGCTTTTGGTTTCACTATAACATTCTTCTTTTTATAATGAAAGGAATCTATCTCGAAATGTATTGAGCAAATTTTAAAATTATTTGTTGGTTGCCAATTTTGGTGTCCATTAGCTTCCACCCATTTAATTCTAATTACTGTTAGTAGGAAACCTAAAATAAGAAGTAATTTTATTTTTTTACGTATGAATAACGCTATGTATGCAAGGAATAATATGCAAGTATTATCTAGGGTAAACCAATTTTCATAACAAGGTAACACTAAACTTTTAAGAAATTAAGGTTATTTAATATTATTTGTAGAATTTCTAAATGTAATCGATATTTCTCTAAGTAAAACAATTTGTATTGGTATTAAAATACAACATTATTTACCAATAAACGACAAAATAATTATAATGTAACATAAATGAGTAACTTACGAGTGAAATGTTATTTCACAAATTTTTCGTTCACTGCGGCTTTTGCAGCCTAAAATACTACAACCCACCATTGCATATACACTATAGTCACTAATATTTGTATAAATTGCTGCTTTACACTATCCAAAACTATTTAAATATCGGAAAAACTGATTGACGTATATTTATTTGACAAACTGCGCTTATTGACAAATAAAAAAACCGGCCACGGTGACAAGGACAAAGAAAAAAACTCTCTGTCTCTTTTACGCACACTAATTTTTAACTTGCGGTCTCACTCTTATTTCTCACGTTCCAGTTATGGCTACGTCTAGAGAGTATTTAGTCTGAGCTTTTAGCCACAGAACAATGAGGTCCATAGAAGAAACGATAATGACATTTCAACGTACACTCTAATTTTGACAACAAGAAATAATTGTGCTGTGATCTCGTCTGATAGTTATCGATATCGATAGATGAACTTTATTTATAGCAAATTCGTAGGCATGATAAAATAAACTTTAATTTGATATAAAACACATCGGTAGATATTCATACATGAATCATGTAAATGTAGAAAAAACAATACATGTTTGATTGCGTTACTCTGCTAGTACGCAAAGCCTCTATAGAGTCAATTTTTGCAAGGAACATGATGAAATCGAAATTTGTGAAGAGTAAGGTGGGAACTTCTTTATTGACACTTAATATTTAATAACGGATTTCTGTCATTTCGCTATTCATTATGTAGGGTACCATTTCACATGTTAGTGGGTACTTCTGACGAAAATTGTAAAATTGGCAAAAAAATGCGAGTTCTCGATATGCTATTAAATCAAGTGTATAAATGTATGGAGAACCATCTCCTGATCATAAATTTGGGGAAAGGAAGGTAGTGTCTAGAAGGAATTCTGTATTCTGTATTAGCCCATATACGTCCCACTGCAGGGCACGGGCCTACTCTACAATCGAGAATACGATTGAGAATGGTTAGGTCATATAGTCCACCACGCTGGCCTAGTGCGGGTTGTTGGGTAGCTAGAAGGAATGTTTTGAAACAATTAATTAATTTGTTTATTTATTATTATTTGGAAAACAAACAGTAAAGTAAACATATAGATTACATATAAATGTTGTACAGAATCCAGTAGTTTCCACTAATAAATTAATGCAGAGAAAAGAGTCGTCCAGGCAAATGAGAAAAGCTAATCACGTTAAACAAATGCGATTAGGTCGTTAAGGAAATGTATGAAAATTAATGTTTTTTTAAAATTATGAGGATGATAAAAAAAAGTATTGAAAGATAAATAAAGAATATAATATGCAGTCTATTGGATTGGTAAAACTATACGGCCTACTTTTATGCTGATTTGGGATATTATTATGTCTCTCTCTTTCCCTCTCTTGGGCCATAGAAAGTCCACTGCTAAACATAGGCCTCCCCCAAGGCTCTCAACATTGAACTATTGGAAGTGATCTACATCCAGTAACTTCCTACAATCTTAACGAAAAAAATTAAAATATATTCAATATTTTTCTATTTGTGTTTAATATTTTACTGACATATAACAAGGTATTACATTATATTATTAATAAGATGATCACAGCGACTCATAATAACGAATACAATAAGGCCAGAAAAAATAGAATTTAAATTTATAAAGAAAATCGCATTTATTCGCCCAGATATACTTAACAAGTATATCCGATAACAGTACTACAAAATAACTGCCAGCAAACGTCCTGTGGGGCGCATGGTTTCATGGTTACAAAGGCATTTCTGAGAAATACCTTTGTATGATAAACAAATAATTGAAATATTTAAAACGACTTATATTTATTCTTTGAAAATATTTTATATCTTAGCAAAAAAATTAGAAACATAATGGAGATGCCACTGAGCCTTTTATACGGCATCCCTTGGCAGTTGGTATTCAAATTTTGATCATTAGTATAAATTAAACAATAATTATTAGAAATAGAAAGAATTAAAAAACGTTCTTAATGGAAAAACTTCGAGTAAAAGCGAAAATTTCAATGAGAAATAAAATCAAAATTTACAAATGTGACATATATGATAGTGCTGCCAGACAAAATAAAGGGTTTGCTCCGTTTTTACACTTTTTTGTCAACCTATAAATTGACATGTTCTGATTGGGTGATGCTATATTTACTACTACGATTATACAAATAAAAAAATCAACAACAACAACAAAAAATAATGTTAAACAACAACAAAAAATATCACTTCTAAGCATAAATAAACTAAAATTAAATAGGTATAATGCTAATTAACTGTTAAATATCACATGAAAAGTATGGTTAGCACCAAAAAAATATTTACGCATATATTTTTTTTTTGCACATAGTCGTTTTCCTAAACATAAATTAGCTCAATCTTTTGAAACAAACAAATAAACAAAATTGTTTAGTTATAATTAGTTAAAAAAAAAACAACTTTTTAATATATTTTTTTACTCCGTGGGTAATAATTCGCCAGAAAGTAACTATAAGACGACATAATTCATTCATTATTTTTTTTATGAAATATCAAATATTAAAAATATTATTTTTATTCAACAAAAATATTATTTTAAGAAGTCTTGTTTTGCTCACCCTGCCTAAATTGTGTGATTTAACATCTATTATGAAACAATATGGCGCTAGGTCATTCCAATTCTTATTTGAAATGCATTATACATAAATAACAAAAGCAAAGATTGCACAAAACTAAACAAATTGTGACTATATACTGGTGGTAGGTCCTTCACATGTGAGAGGCCACTTGGGTAGGTACCACCGCAATGCAAATAATAGAGGTTAAGTATAAGGTTGTAATTTATGTCTACATTTAACATATTATGTACGCAGATGAAGTTGGGGGGGGGGGGGGGGGGTTTGGGGCTAGGTGTGTAATATTTTGTTTGAAACCATTTACGAAAATCAGTCGAATACACTATCTAAAAAATATTACTGTCCCTTAAAAATTATGGTTTTGTTAAGAAATGTCCTGACTTTTTCTGCAGGAGCGGAAATATTTTTGTTATGTAATGAATGCGTATTTTTAAAAATTCTTTTGCTATCAATTTTATTAATAAATTTCTGTGGTCATCTAAAAAATAATTGTCTAAAGAATGTTCGATTAAGTTACTAAAAATTGGGGAAGGTAGCAAAATTCCTGAAAGATTATTTATCATCTTTAGAACATTTTTTGGTTGTCCAATGCATTTTGACCCTACGTAATTTTGGTATTCCCGCAATATTTTTTCAGCTGCTGAACATACTTTAGATACTCCTTCAGAAGGTTGAATTAAACCTCCCCTATTTTTGTGAGTAAGCAATGAAAATTTGTTTTTATTTGCTGTACTTTCTAAACTCAGTATACATGTTTCACAATGTAATCGTTTTTTAATTTTTCGTACAACAAAACCTGCTATGTATTCAACAACATGATGAGCGTACTCGGTCATGGTTGGGAATATATAGTCATGATCGTCTGAATCCAGGTTCATCATGATATCGTCAGGATTTTCGACGAGTCTGCTGTTTCCAGTTGTTGATTTTATTGCAGAGACATTAAGAATATTAATTGTTTCTAAAGGTAAACAATTACCGGTTGAACCATCTTTCAATTGGGCATGCACTAACAATCTTTTATAAGCCGCGCGAAATATACGAGCTGATGGGTTATTATTAAAACCACATTTCGCTCTGATAGCTCCGAAAAATAGTTCAATGTGGTCTTGACTAAATTTGTAAGTACATATGTAATTTAAAGTACTGTTTTCCTGTGCAATCAATTTATCGTATAATGACTTAAGTGATTTCATGCAGATAATGAAACCACGAAACCCAGTCGATCTGTTTGATTTGATAACAAAAGTGCCGTCAGGAAATTTTAAATTTTTGATGTATGTTTCAGCGGTTTCAAAAAATATCTGCGTTTCCTGCATGTTAAATTTGTCCAGTGCTCGTTTCCATCCTTTGGCTCTCACATTTCTGCTATTCATTATGTCGAATAAATTATTGAATATTTTAATAAATTGAATAGTACCATAACATTCCGAAAATTCAGGGATCCCAATATCTTTACAAAATTCTAATGCATCTGCAACACTGGAACTTAGAAGTTGTGTCGCTAACCGTACCTTCATTTTCTGTTTCACGTATTCAATGTGGTCTTTTTTTATTTTAGTTCCTAAATGTAATCCTTCATTGTTTTGAATTTGATGTAAAAGTTCAACATAAAACCAAGATATGTGATTGCCTTGATGATCTATAAAGTTTTTTTTATCACCAAATGTGTTTCTTACTAATAGTCTAGTCAACAAGTTCAAAAACGTGTTAAATAGACATAAAGCTCCTAAAAATATGTGCCATAGCTCATTCGATTCGGAATGACGTCTAGAAAAATGTTTTTTAAGGGTTTATTAGCACATAAAAAATTGCGATTGTTATTAACAAAATAAGATTTAAAAAAAAAGGTATTTAGTTTTTCATTAATAACTTTTAAAATAATGATATTTAAGGAATTTTGAAAAAAGAACCTGAAAGAGGAGAAAATTTCCAATAAAAAAGTCCTAACTCCCGGAACTCTATCTATATTATTTATAAAATTTTTTTAACGCTGAAAATAGGGCTCCGCGAGGGCGTTACGGCATAGGCTCGCCGCCTAAAAAGCCGGTATATCACCTAAAATAATTTTATTTTAATATTAAATAACAATTTAAAAATTTGAATAAATTATAGTGTAATCTAGACACTTGAACGAAAAAAACCTCGGTGAAAAAAATTTTTTTTGTCGATTTTTCAAAAAGTTACACCATTGTTAATTAACTAATTTTTTTCCAATCTCTGTTTTTATAAATTACGGTATAAAAGTTTAAATAATTGGTCTATAAATTTTTCGCTTCGTGGAGCTCTTTTTGTTTAGGTACTTAATAAAGTTATGCCAATTTTTTTTATTAAAGTTAATTATTTTGTTAATTATAATTTTTTTAAACTAACTAAAAATGAAATTTCTAAAAAATGTTATCAAAAAAATTTTTTATTGCTTCAATTTATGCGTAATTAGAAAGATATTTTATCATAGAATAAAAAAGTTCTTGGGTCCATAACTGTATCTATATTATTTAACAATTTATAAGCTATGGAATTTCAAAAGATGTAAAAAAAATCTAAATTTTTTATCAATAAATGCTTATAACAAGTGATAAATAATAGTTACAGAATCGATTTTGAATTCATTTTACAGATAAATAAATCCTTTACAAAAATGACTTGAATGTTCTTTACCCTATCTCTAATAGTTTAAAAGTTATAACAATTTTTAACTTGACAAATTATGTAACGGCTGTAATTTCATTATTGTATAATATTTAAAAGTGTTGTAAAAAAAACAAAAAATTTTTTTTCTTAACTTTGTTATATATGGTTGTTTTTGTAATTTTTTGAAGTTTTCGAAAAAAAATATAACGGTTAATATTTTTGTTTATAACAAATTGTTAAGTTAATAAACAATTAAATTATTTATAAAAAAAAATTATTTCTCTGTTATTCCATTGAAAAGGGTAAATGATGATTTTTAAGGTTAAAATAATTTCTTAACTAATTATTTAAACAATTGAAATATAAAAAAAACGATTATAAACAATAAAAAAAATTATTTAAGAAATTTTTTTTTTAAATCATCGTTTCACCTATGCTATAAGATAATAAAAAAAGAATTTATAAAAATCCCAAAATAGTCTATTTGTTTATAAACAATTTCTTAACAAATGACGTAAAAAATTTTTTTCCAATGTTAATTAATACCTATATCAGGTGCGAAAACAGCAAAAAATAATATATTACCAAAAAAAAAAATTTTTGATAAAATTTTTTAGAAATTTCATTTTTAGTTAGTTTAAAAAAATTATAATTAACAAAATAATTAACTTTAATAAAAAAATTTTGCATAACTTTATTAAGTACCTAAACAAAAAGAGCTCCACGAAGCGAAAAATTTATAGACCAATTATTTAAACTTTTATACCGTAATTTATAAAAACAGAGATTGGAAAAAAATTTGTTAATTAACAATGGTGTAACTTTTTGAAAAATCGACAAAAAATATTTTTTTCACCGATGTTTTTTTCGTTCAAGTGTCTAGATTACACTATAATTTATTCAAATTTTTAAATTGTTATTTAATATTAAAATAAAATTATTTTAGGTGATATACCGGCTTTTTAGGCGGCGAGCCTATGCCGTAACGCCCTCGCGGAGCCCTATTTTCAGCGTTAAAAAAAAATTATAAATAATATAGATAGAGTTCCGGGAGTTAGGACGTTTTTATTGGAAATTTTCTCCTCTTTCAGGTTCTTTTTTCAAAATTCCTTAAATATCATTATTTTAAAAGTTATTAACAAAAAACTAAATACCTTTTTTTTTTAATCTTATTTTGTTAATAACAATCGCAATTTTTTATGTGCTAATAAACCCTTAAAAAACATTTTTCTAGACGTCATTCCGAATCGAATGAGCTATGGCACATATTTTTAGGAGCTTTATGTCTATTTAACACGTTTTTGAACTTGTTGACTAGACTATAACTTTATGTTATGACATGGATCAGGCCAGAGACATATTTTATGATAATTATGAGTAAAAGAATAATCTAATGAATTACATCCTAGATGAGTTGACATAGCTTTATTGGTAGCAGCCCCGTCAAAAGTAAGAGTTATAACATCTGCCCCGGTTTTAGATAATAACGATAGACATTGCTGTACGAGCATTGCTTTTTGTTGGGCGGTAATTGAGTTGATAAGAAAGTATCCAACAGGTATTTTCCATGTGTCGTTAACGGCTGTTACAATAAACACTAAGGCCTCTTTTGCTAATGGAATATCATTGGAATTAAGATCACAGCCGATATTAACAAATCCGAAATAGTTAGTTCCGTCCCACTCAACCAACTTGCGCAGAGCCATTTCATCTAATGACAATGCACAATATAAAGGTTTCCCACTTTTCATTTTTAATCGTTCCTTGATTGCGGCAAAGGCTTCGAGTGTAAATCCTGGATTACAGTCGATAGCCTGATACCATTTTCCAATAGTTTTTGGGTGAGGTAGAACGTTCATAAATTCGCCGCGTAAGAAAGTATAGGCACGGGGCGAAATATAATTTAACGTGACTGCAAATTTCTTAAGCTCTATGCTGAATTTGCGTGTATTGTCACCCATTAGTTTTGATAAATACCCCTTTATTACAGAATTATTCTTAACAGATTCCAATAACATCAAATTTTCTGTTTCAATTTTCTCATTTTTTAGTAAATTTATTAAACGTGTATTCAAATTAGTATTACTTTTTTGCAGACGTTTAGTTTTTTGTCGTAAAGAATTTACCTTTAACAAACGTTGCCTTGCGAGTTTTTTAAGCCTTTCATTATCTTTTTCTAATTGTGAAACCCGATTCGTCAAATCAATTTGTTGAACTGACAGCACACTGATTGAATTGGACGGTACTGGATCGAAGCTAGTTGATGTCGTCGGAATAACATCCTGAAACAGAATTGAATATTACAACCGAGTCTCTAACATCTAACATATACCAAATGCCCGTGGCCAGAACGTTTTGGACCCCAAGAAAGAGATGTGTCGAAAACAACGCCTTTTTTTACTGTGTCGCTGTGTGCTTGGGAATATATTTGGAGATCATCTGCATAAAGGTGGTAGAAAGAGCGAAAATTATCTGTGATGGAGTTTATAAATATTGTGGGTATAGCACGCCGCCCTGAGGAACGCCAGCAGAAATAGTGCACCAAGAAGATTAATTATCCTCCACACTGATGCGTTACAGGCGCCCAAACAGGTAACGACAAAACTAATCAATTATACGTGTAATATAATTATGATATGTGCATTTATTTTAAGTAATCCAACGTATGAAATACATAATATAATTTTACCATTTCTGAATGGAGATTTAATGACTGGACAGCATTATATTTTAGTCTACGCCATTTATGATTTTTATTAATAAAACAATCACTGGTGAAATGTTTTGAGCAAATACGGTGCTGTTTTTTCAATTCTAAATCTGTTCGTGCGACAGCATCAATCCACTTTTGCTTCATAGCTTCATTTGTAGGGAATCTGCATTGAAAAATAATTATAATATGATACACTAAACCAACCAACCCGCACTAGGCCAGCGTGGTGGACTATATGGCCTAACCACTCTCAATCGTGCTCTCGATTGTAGAGGAGGCCCGTGCCCTGCAGTGGGACGTATATGGGCTGATACAGATGATACACTAAGATTATATCATATGGCATTTTAGACCACAGGTCTCGCGCAGTGGCCGAGCGCTTTTTACAACTACACTACCAGGTAAGTATTTAAAGTACAAGCCAACTTATGTAACATGGCTAGTAAACTAAAATATACATTATTTATATTATCGATAAAATGTGCACCACATCACTATTGAACATGACTACCAAATTGGTAAAAATGAACAATATTTAAAAATTACTGAATCGAATGGCCTGCGGGTTATTAGAATATGACACCAACATAATAAAGTTTAAGTTTAATTAGATATTTTGCAACCCTGTATAAGTTTTTAGCAAATATTATTTGTTTATTGTCTACTCACAAATGGAAGCTGATGATTTCAGCTTGTTTTGGAGTGCGCGAAGAACGCGATCTGCATCCTGCAATAATGCAAGACATTGGTATTTCGCTTGGCTTGATTATAAAGTACACAGGCACTGTTTAATTATTAAAATAACACAAAATATTTAAAAAAATCGGGAGACGACTATGTCAAGCGCGCACGAAAGTATAACGTAACTAAATTGTGTTGGCGCGTTGCCGGTTTGTAAATTTGACATAAATTCACTTTTTAATTCGGCTGCGTAATCATACCCAACATAGCAATTTGACGTTTCATGAGTGAACATGAGCCGTCCTTAGCACATACTATTTGTCTCATTCTCTCCCATGATTTGGCCCATTGGAAAAAACAGGATAAGTATATGAGTAATTTTCAGGCTCTTTCTTTGGACCTCTTTGTTCTGTGCTTTTAGCGCATCGTTTGTTGACATTGCTCAATCTAGACGAGTATATAATCTAATGCCCCGTTCACATATTCGCCCAACATCGGCAACTATAGGCGATGACGGTAATGTGTACGGCTTATTGCCTTTCATTGCCGATATTCGTGTACATCACGACACATATAAGCAGTGTTGCTAACGAAATATTTTTCATTCCCAAATCTGGAGAATGTAGCGGTTCCGCGAAGTATAGTAAATAAAATTATACTTATGTTAAAATAAGTAACAAATTATTTATAATGTTGACTCGTGTAGTGTTTTTTTTGTAATGCATTTTTATTGTTAATCTTATATTATTATAATACTAAATAACTCACATTACAGTGTAATGACTCTCATAATTTAACTCGTTATCATAAAATGAACCAATTAAATTATAAATTATTAAGATATACACCCACAATTTAGGGATTTGTTCCAAAACTTATAACCCTGGTAAAATTTTACAACATTCGTGTTCGGGGTTTTTCGCCAACTGCCGGTAATCAGAGTGAGAGTAAAGTGAGAATACCCATGTTTGCCTGTCATCGTCGACGATCCGCTAGTTATGGATTTCTAGCCACATGCTCCGTGGGTTTGTGACAGTGTATTGCTATAGAAATTTAATTTTTCATAAAAAAATATCGAAATACAAGTTTCAGTAACAACAGCTAGCATTTTCCGGAGCTATCAGTTACTTCCGTATAATAATTGGTTCAGTTTGGTCACAATACGAAATCTATTCAGAAATAAGTATCATAGTTTATAAGTGTTTGTACATGATTTAAACTATATAGTTGAATATTATGATTTATATCTGTATGAATATCACTCCGCTTATGCCGATGACGTGCATTGCGTTTACAGAAACGCGGTCTTCTCAAAATATTTGTTCATTTATTGTTATAAGGTCCGCCTACTTCCACTTTAGCTTGCTATTGCGGGTTGATATTTCTACAATATATACTAAAAGAAAATAAATAAAATTGTAGATGTACAGAAAATGTTTATTTCAAACAAGAATATACAAAAAATACTTTAAAATAAATAAGTCGAATTATAGGACAGGGCACGCGTGCGTTTCAGCTGTATCTGCACCTACTGCTGCAACTTCTTCGGTTTCATTTTCTTATTATAAAATTCCACACCATTGTTCAATTCTCACTACATGCAATATAGTGTACGTAAAAAGCACAATTACTAATTGAAATAATTCTAAATAAACTGTTTGTACATTATTATTTAATTACACCCCATACTAAATAAAATAATCATAATTTTCGTATATTTTTATATTTTTGACAAAGATGACACAATTGACATCTGTGGATATATACGACCAAAAACCTTCATCGTCCATTACCAATTCAAGTTTTTAATCCAATTAATATGTCTGTTTTTAATAACTTCGTTTTTTTATGAAATTCTACTACGAGTTTTATGAGTACCTGCATTAAAAAACACTAGGCATTGCGGGCTTTGCGATTAGTTAAATGATTGACTTCCAAATGAAAAATAAATGTTGAATCATATGCCAGCCTACGTGGCGCAGTTGGTTAGACGTCGGCTGTGAACTGAGAGGTCGCGGGTTCGATCCCCGCCCCGCTAGAAATGTTTGTTCTACATAATTAATTAATTAATTTATTTATTTATTTATTTATTCATTAATTCACCTATTGATTTGAACCAGGTATTAGTGGTACTTGTTATAATTCAGAGCTATATGATGAATAAGGGTTCATCCACCAGTTATTTGGTTTATAATTTTACGACCAGCCAATTCTATCAATCCAATTAATTCTATGTCTCTGCTCGTGCTGCTCTGATTCTGTTCATCTTATTATGTCTACTTAATATTATAAATTCAAACGAAACTCTTTGTCTGTCGTCTGTCTGTTTTTATTAATGGAAAATGAGAAAACAAATCACCTGATGGTAAGTAATCACTACCGCCCATGAACATCCATAACGTTCGGATTAAAGATGTATTGCGTGTCCATGAAATGGCAGAGGAGTGGAAAGGAGAAAGGATGGGAAGAAAAAAGGAGCATTGGGCATCCAGCAATCTCACTTACCGAATGCAATGGAAAAGCTGTTACTTCACGTTGATCATTCATGCTGAGCAATAACTGACAACAGCGTGGCTCTAAGGCTGCGGGCACGAAACTAGCGATGGCGGAGCGGTGGCGGGGCGATGCGGCGGCGGAGCGGGGCGATGAAGAGTAGTATTTCGCGTGGGCACGAAACATGACGGTCGATCAGTCGCTTATATACCAAGAGCCCGTGGCCGCCAGACCTTTGTTATTTTATAAAAGCTGAAAGTTTGTCTGCGCATGCCTCTAACATATTAGGCATCACACGATCACCTATTATGAAGTTCCGATCGTGGTTGCTTTGGAAGTTATGAGCTTTAATGTTTCTGGCAAGATGAAAAAACCATCAAAAGTGTCTGAATACCAAGGAAATATTTGTTTGTAGTTGCCTTAATAACATATTTAAATTTTTGAAGTGAAAACTTCTTTAGCGGCGTTGAGCACTTTTTCTGTAATGGGTATAAAATCTTAAACTCGCGTCAGGACACGTGACCTGATCGAAAAAGCGTAAGACGGATGGAGAGTAGACAGCTGTCAGTTAGCTGTCAGTTTATAAAGCTTTGATGAATTGCCAATGATTTTGAGTGGAGATTTCAACATAAACTTCGCAGACGATAAAAATCAACTATTAATTGAATTTTTAAATAATGAATTTGGTTTAACTATGTCGAATGATCGCAATCTTAGCACAACGAAATACAAAACTACTATTGATGCGGTCTTTATTAGACATTTAAATAGGTTCGAATCAAAACTGTTCGTTTCTTACTTCAGCTACCATAAACCTATCGTATCAGTTTTAGAGATTGGCGATGATAGTTCTGGTAATGATGATGGTGAAAAAGTCGTTGAAATTATGGATGAAAGTTGATTTTTCGGAGAGATAAACTTTTTAATGTAAAATAATTGTAATAGTTTTAAAGTGTTTAATTTTTAATGTAATATAAATAGTCATGTTTGTGTACGATAGCGCAATAAATGAATATTGTATTCTACCACATAAATGATAGTACTTTTATACTGATAAAGCAATTGGTGCAAAATTATTCCCTAACCATTCCAAAATATCAAACATGCTCAACGTTAATAATCAAGTTTTCACTTCTGCCGGCACTCCCGTTTTTTTTATTGCAGTGAATGGCGAGACGAGCAAGCCGTTCGCCTGATGGTAAGCGATACGACCGCTCATAAACAGTAGAAACATTCCACAGCGCTCGCCATCCTGAGACATAAGATGTTAAGTCTCAATATGTCCAGTAGTTGCTCTGGCTACAATGTCCTTCAATCCGAAACACAACAGTGCATTTAAGCAGTGTTGTTTCACGGGAGAAATAGACATTGCGGTGGTACCTACCCTGATGGCCTCGCACATATGAGAGACTTACCACCAGTAAAAAATTCGGCTTTTATAATATAACTTCGGCAAAATTACATGTTATTAAATATTACGCTATTTTCAAACTTTAACATAATGCAATTTTGTCAGCGTCTGACCGTGTGATGCTTATGTCAGAGGCATGCGCCCACAAACTTTCAGCTTTTATAAAATAACGAAGGTCTGGCGGCCACGGGCTCTTGGTCTATTAGTTATTACAGGGAAATATAGATCAAGTCGGCATTGCTGCAGATACTACACATCATATATTTGTTACATTTCTACCTACTGTTTCAGAATAATGTAAAATAAAATATAAAAACAAAATATGATAATGTATGTTTAACAACTTATAAATTTTTAATTATTAAGGCTACAATATTAGATAGATTTTAAAAACAACAGTACCTATAATTGATGTATTCTACTAGAATATCTGCATCAGTCCATATACGTCCCACTGCAGGGTACGGGCTGTTGGACAGTACGATTGAGAGTGGTTAGGCTATAAGTATAATCCACCACGCTATTAGATTATACTTTTGTTTAAAAAATATGGTTAATTTAAACATATATTTACAATTCCCAATGTATGTAAATAAACGAAAACTTCGATTTTTACCTATTTGTCCGTAACATTAATCTTATTCGTCACACCCGCGCCGCTGTCGCCCTCCTGCCGCCTGTGCAACGCTCGATCGCCCCGCCCCGCTGTCGCGTGTTTCGTGCGCGTCACCTATACTGTCCATGCTTTTGAATGCATCGCCGCCGCTCCGCCGCCGCATCGCCCCGCCACCGCTCCGCACCGTTTATTTACATACATTGGGAATTGTAAATATATGTTTAAATTAACCATATTTTTTAAACAAAAGTATAGTCTAATAGCGTGGTGGATTATACTTATAGCCTAACCACTCTCAATCGTACTGTCCAACAGCCCGTACCCTGCAGTGGGACGTATATGGACTGATGCAGATATTCTAGTAGAATACATCAATTATAGGTACTGTTGTTTTTAAAATCTATCTAATATTGTAGCCTTAGAAATAATTAAAAATTTATAAGTTGTTAAACATACATTATCATATTTTGTTTTTATATTTTATTTTACATTATTCTGAAACAGTAGGTAGAAATGTAACAAATATATAATGTGTAAAAAATGTAGTATCTGCAGCAATGCCGACTTGATCTATATTTCCCTGTAATAACTAATAGACCAAGAGCCCGTGGCCGCCAGACCTTCGTTATTTTATAAAAGCTGAAAGTTTGTGGGCGCATGCCTCTGACATAAGCATCACACGGTCAGACGCTGACAAAATTGCATTATGTTAAAGTTTGAAAATAGCGTAATATTTAATAACATGTAATTTTGCCGAAGTTATATTATAAAAGCCGAATTTTTTACTGGTGGTAGGTCTCTCATATGTGCGAGGCCATCTGGGTAGGTACCACCGCAATGTCTATTTCTCCCGTGAAACAACACTGCTTAAATGCACTGTTGTGTTTCGGATTAAAGGACATTGTAGCCAGAGCAACTACTGGACATATTGAGACTTAACATCTTATGTCTCAGGATGGCGAGCGCAGTGGAATATTGCTACTGTTCATGAGCGGTCGTATCGCTTACCATCAGGCGAACGGCTTGCTCGTCTCGCCATTCATTGCAATAAAAAAAAATTATATATGTTATTAAGGCAACTACAAACAAATATTTCCTTGGTATTCAGACACTTTTGATGGTTCTTTCATCTTGCCAGAAACATTAAAGCTCATAACTTCCAAAGCAACCACGATCGGAACTTCATAATAGGTGATCGTGTGATGCCTATGTTAGAGGCATGCGCTGACAAACTTTCAGCTTTTATAAAATAACAAAGGTCTGACGGCCACGGGCTCTTGGTATATAAGCGACTGATCGACCGTCATGTTTCGTGCCCACGCGAAATACTACTCTTCATCGCCCCGCTCCGCCGCCGCATCGCCCCGCCACCGCTCCGCCATCGCTAGTTTCGTGCCCGCAGCCTAAACCACTGAACCAATTGCCTTGTGTGAGCTGTGTAAACGGTTAAAGTTACGTTATCTATTACGTTTATAAGGCAAATTTTTTAATCCTAATAAATTTCAAAAAATATATCCGTCGTAATTTATACAACATGTAACAGATTTAAATGTAAAAGCGGAAAGTAGTACGTTCAGAATCAGCTACTGAACCGATATCAACATTTTTTTTGGTAGGTATTTTTTTTCTAAATAATTAGTTAAGACCAAGTAAATTACAGACACTCTTTCATTTACTACTCCGAACAAACGAAATTGAAACGTAACTCCAGGACATAAGATCATTTTTAAATGAATCACTAAACGAATACTCTAATAAACTAAATAATGAACAAAAATGAACTTTATTTCAATAATCATAAAGTTTATTTAAGCAATCTATCATTAATCAAACGCACACAACGATAGGCCTCAATAAACGTAATAAGCTACCAAAATAAATAACTATCATATTCTCTTTTCCGCACATTTCACTACAACTAGATAGAGCAGGATGCAGCTATTGTTTAATGCAATGATTTTGATCCATCCGACAAACGATGGCGCGCGCGGCGCGGCGCGGCGGTATATCAAAAGGTTTGGCAACCGGTATAGGGATGCGCCGCGAAAAAAATTACTCCCGGTATTTGCAAGACCGGGCGATCCAAATCCCGCGCAATACATGCACTTAAATGAAACGAATTAAATTGTAACAAATTCACTATGAAATGAAACAACAAGTAGGTATTTCTATGAAAAATAATTTCGCGGAACGTTAAAATGGTGATTAAATTCGGTTTGTAAATTTGCTACAATGTATGCGGAATCCCGGTGTGTCTAATATCCCGTTATTGCAATCCCTAAATGGGCACCGACTATGTGAAAAAAATACAGTCGTGCACCGCAGTTATCTGTGTCTACTTGTGTTTAAGTGTTTAGTAGATATTTCGATAACTTTCGCGCGCGATGTCTTTTCGGTATTCGAATATTGAATACACTGAAATGGTGAGAACTTTGGCACAGTGTGGTGAATGGTGATAATGTATCATTGGCATGCAGGACATTTAACAACAGGCACGGCACCAGTGTAGTGTCCGACAGTATCTCGATGCTGAGTTCGGAGAGCGCGAACCTGTGCAATGGCCTCCTAGGTGACCCGACTTGACGCCTCTTGACTTTTTTTTTGGGGACGTAATAAATCTTTGGTATAACTAGACTACTAAAAAGTAGAATAGTGGCAGCCTTCCTAAAAGTGAAGAGTGACACTGAAGTTTTACATAAATTACGTGAACAATTACGCAAATGTGCATCAAAGTGTATCAAGGTGGTGGACATTTCGAACATAATATTTTAAAAAGAAATCGCCGCATGAGTGCCATGTAACACGTAAGTTAATTTTGTTGTATTTTTTTGTGTTGTGATTCCCAATCTAGTCTTCGTTGTTAGATATTGCTGTTATCTAATTATCTTATTCATTAGTAATTCAAAATAAATGACGCCCGTATCCTACCCGCCTGTAGGAACGAAGTTTAGCGGAAGTGAAATTAATAATATTTTATAGCCGATTCATGCAAAATATTGTCTTACGTTGGGTTCGTATGCATTATATCTAGTAAGTAAAATATTTAGATTTTATAGCTAAAACACAAATGTTATGCTTACAGATTAAATTAATAATAATTAATTTACCAAACCACCCAGTAATCAGTTACGTACGTAATTTGTATTTCGTTTATAGTCAGCTGTTTCTGCCGGCGCGGCGCGGCGCGGCGCAGCGCGTCGCAGCGTTCGGCGTTAGGTACTCGTGTGAATAGGTCTTGTGTAAATGTGTGCGTGTCCGCGAGCGTGTGTAGTAGTACTCTCTTATTTGTAACTCGTGAGGTGACCATGTTAAGTGCCTACATTTGGTATAACTAATTTCATATATAAAAGATTTTGTAATTATGGTAGTACGATTTCAATGCATAAACTATGATTGCAATAATATTTTAAAGTTGGGGTGTCTGAGGTTGTGAATTAATCCTGTTACACGTTGTATAAGTCTATCTTCTTGTTATTCAATATAATCGTTTCAATAATTATTTAAATAATGTATTATTTTCTATTTTGAGTTTATAACCATGATATTAATCGTAATACAAATAATAAGTTACTTTAAGGGTTGTTCTGGCTATCTACGACGCTCTATTTGCATGTAAGTGGATGGTATGCGAGAAAGTATGAGGCGAATAAAATAGGACAGGATTGAGGTATGGCATCGAATGAAACTTGATAAGACGGGATGTAACGGGAAGGAATCAGAAATGTTAATGATGATTCAAAACAACAACAACTCAAGGGCGATAATAAGAACATATTGTTTTCTTATGTAGTGTAAAATATATCCCTAGAAAAAACGTTGTTTTTACGATTACAAATACCTAGTTATGTTGCGGTAAATTCTTAACATCCACCATCTTCTACTTATCTGTTTACTCGGTATTATTTGGTTTTTATACAACGTGTAACAGGATTAATTCACAACCTCAGACACCCCAACTTTAAAATATTATTGCAATCATAGTTTATGCTATGAAATCGTACTATCATAATTACAAAATCTTTTATTTATGAAATTAGTTATACCAAATGTAGGCACTTAACATGGTCACCTTACGAGTTACAAATAAGAGTGTACTACTACACACGCTCGCCGGACACGCACACATGTACACAAGACACATTCACACGAGTACCTAACGCCGGTCGCCGACCGCTGCGCCGCGCCGGCAGAAACAGCTGACAATATACGAAATACAAATTACAAATTACGTACGTAACTGATTACTGGGTGGTTTGGTAAACAAATTATTATTTATTTAATCTGTAAGCATAACATTTGTGTTTTAACTATAAAATCTAAATATTTTACTTACTAGATATAATGCGTACGAACCCAACATAAGACAATATTTTGCATGAATCGGCTATAAAATATTAGTAATTTCACTTCCCCTAAACTTAGTTCCTACAGGCGGGCAGGATACGGGCGTCATTTATTTTGCATTATTATTGAATAAGATAATAAGATAACGCAATATCTAACAACGAATACTAGATTGGGAATCACAACCTAATCACAACACAAAAAAATACAACAAAATTAACTTACGTGTTACATGGCACTCATGAGGCGATTTCTTTTTAAAATATGTTCGACATGTCCACCACCTTGATACACTTTGATGCACATTTGCGTAATTGTTCACGTAATTTATGTAAAACTTCAGTGTCACTCTTCACTTTTAGGAATTTGCTCCACATTACCCTCCTCATCCTGGATCCTCCACATTAGTACTTTCACTGAAGTATACCAGAGATTTATTACGTCCCCACAAAAAAAGTCAAGAGACGTCAAGTCAGGTCAGGTGACCTAGGAGGCCATTGCACAGGTTCGCCGCGACCTATCCAGCGCTCTCCGAACTCAGCATCGAGATACCGTCAGACATGCCAATGATACATTATCACCACACAGTGCCAAAGTTCTCACCATTTCAGTGTATTTGAATATTCGAATACCGATAAGACATCGCGCGCGAAAGTTATCGAAATATCTACTTAACACTTAAACACAAGTAGACACAGATAACTGCGGTGCACGACTAGATTTTTTTCACATATTCGGTGCCCATTTAGGGATTGCAATAACGGGATATCTGACACACCGGGATTCCGCATACATTGTAGCAAAATTACAAACCGAATTTAATCACCATTTTAACGTTCCCCGAAATTATTTTTCATAGAAATACCTATTTGTTGTTTCTTTTCATATTGATTTTGTTACATTTAATTTGTTTCATTTAAGTGCATGTATTGCGCGGGATTTGGATCGCCCGGCCTTGCAAATACCGGGAGTAATTTTTTTCGCGGCGCATCCCTATACCGCCGCGCGCGCCATCGTTTGTCGGATGGATCAAATTGCATTAAACAATAGCTGCATCCTGCTATATCTAGTTGTAGTTAAATGTGCGGAAAAGAGAATATGATAGTTATTTATTTTGGTAGCTTATTACGTTTATTGAGGCCTATCGTGGTGTGCGTTTGATTAATGATAGATTGCTTAAATAAACTTTATGACTATCGAAATAAAGTTCATTTTTGTTCATTATTTAGTTTATTAGAGTATTCGTTTAGTGATTCATTTAAAAATGATCTTATGTGCTGGAGTTACGTTTCAATTTCGTTTGTTCGGAGTACTAAACGAAGGAGTGTCTGTAATTTACTTGGTCTTAACTAATTATTTTGAAAAAAAAATACCTACCAAAAAAAATGTTGATATCGGTTCAGTAGCTGATTCTGAACGTACTACTTTCCGCTTTTACATTTAAATCTGTTACATGTTGTATATATTCATAAAACTCGTATCTATACGCGCTTTTTAAATATATGTCGTGGCAACCGCTAATGCATCGACGTCGATCGACGTCCATTTTTGACGACTTATCTATTGACAACTCGCTCGAATACGTGGCGAGGTGCGCAAAATTTGTGGCAATGATGCGCAAACGTGTCATCGCCTATCATCGGCGAACATCGACGATAGTGTGAACGCGCCATACGGTATGTTGAAATTAGTGCTATAGCTTGTGCTACTGATTCTCAATAAACTTAGTATACTAAAACTTATGTTAGATACCCTCCCATTATATTTGAAAACGTATACAACTAGAGGAAATTTAATTACGCCAAAGATAAAATATACAACGTGTAACAGGATTAATTCACAACCTCAGACACCCCAACTTTAAAATATTATTGCAATCATAGTTTATGCTTTGAAATCGTACTATCATAATTACAAAATCTTTTATTTATGAAATTAGTTATACCAAATGTAGGCACTTAACATGGTCACCTTACGAGTTACAAATAAGAGTGTACTACTACACACGCTCGCCGGACACGCACACATGTACACAAGACACATTCACACGAGTACCTAACGCCGGTCGCCGACCGCTGCGCCGCGCCGGCAGAAACAGCTGACAATAAACGAAATACAAATTACGTACGTAACTGATTACTGGGTGGTTTGGTAAACAAATTATTATTTATTTAATCTGTAAGCATAACATTTGTGTTTTAACTATAAAATCTAAATATTTTACTTACTAGATATAATGCGTACGAACCCAACATAAGACAATATTTTGCATGAATCGGCTATAAAATATTATTAATTTCACTTCCGCTAAACTTAGTTCCTACAGGCGGGCAGGATACGGGCATCATTTATTTTGCATTATTATTGAATAAGATAATAATATAACGCAATATCTAACAACGAATACTAGATTGGGAATCACAACACAAAAAAATACAACAAAATTAACTTACGTGTTACATGGCACTCATGAGGCGATTTCTTTTTAAAATATGTTCGACATGTCCACCACCTTGATACACTTTGATGCACATTTGCGTAATTGTTCACGTAATTTATGTAAAACTTCAGTGTCACTCTTCACTTTTAGGAATTTGCTCCACATTATCCTCCTCATCCTGGATCCTCCACATTAGTACTTTCACTGAAGGATACCAGAGATTTATTACGTCCCCACAAAAAAAGTCAAGAGGCGTCAAGTCAAGTCAGGTGACCTAGGAGGCCATTGCACAGGTTCGCCGCGACCTATCCAGCGCTCTCCGAACTCAGCATCGAGATACCGTCAGACATGCCAATGATACATTATCACCACACAGTGCCAAAGTTCTCACCATTTCAGTGTATTTGAATATTCGAATACCGAAAAGACATCGCGCGCGAAAGTTATCGAAATACATATCTACTTAACACTTAAACACAAGTAGACACAGATAACTGCGGTGCACTACTAGATTTTTTTCACATATTCGGTGCCCATTTAGGGATTGCAATAACAGGATATCCGACACACCGGGATTCCGCATACATTGTAGCAAAATTACAAACCGAATTTAATCACCATTTTAACGTTCCCCGAAATTATGTTTCATAGAAATACCTATTTGTTGTTTCTTTTCATATTGATTTTGTTAAAATTTAATTTGTTTCATTTAAGTGCATGTATTGCGCGGGATTTGGAATTTGGATCGCCCGGTCTTGCAAATACCGGGAGTAATTTTTTTCGCGGCGCATCCCTATACCGCCGCGCGCGCCATCGTTTGTCGGATGGATCAAATTGCATTAAACAATAGCTGCATCCTGCTCTATCTAGTTGTAGTTAAATGTGCGGAAAAGAGAATATGATAGTTATTTATTTTGGTAGCTTATTACGTTTATTCAGGCCTATCGTTGTGTGCGTTTGATTAATGATAGATTGCTTAAATAAACTTTATGACTATCGAAATAAAGTTCATTTTTGTTCATTATTTAGTTTATTAGAGTATTCGTTTAGTGATTCATTTAAAAATGATCTTATGTGCTGGAGTTACGTTTCAATTTCGTTTGTTCGGAGTACTAAACGAAGGAGTGTCTGTAATTTACTTGGTCTTAACTAATTATTTTGAAAAAAAATACCTACCAAAAAAAATGTTGATATCGGTTCAGTAGCTGATTCTGAACGTACTACTTTCCGCTTTTACATTTAAATCTGTTACATGTTGTATAAAAATATATTGTAAAAGGACCTTGTTAACAAATTAAACTATTTCAAATAAATTAAAATAAAGTAATTATGGTGTAGGGATGCTAGGAAAATGGGATCAACCTACGTTGTGCGCGGTTGAATTTAAATCGAGTGTCCGTTAGGGTCGCCGGGTCGTCAAAAAGAAATCAGTCCAGAACACGAACACAATAGAGTTTATTGTTATACAGCACACAAGAATAAGAAGGAGTACAAACGAACACAAAGGCAGTAGAAACACATAAGCTAGCGCAATAGATATAACGCACGGAACAGCTGATCTGTAGCGATAAGATATTGCGTCATGCGTCTCGCGTCACACGGTTGGGAGCAGACTGGCGCGGCGGCCGGACGGCTGCGCGCGCGCGGCGAGGTAACCGTTCGGCTCCGAGCGGCCACTTCGGCCGCCGTTCGGGCGGTCGGCCGAGCGCGCTGTGCATAACTATATAAAATATTTTAATGCAGTGCGCCGGTCTGTCCATTGTCCATTGAAACATTTTTTGTTATCACAATTTGTAACACTATGACATTAAATACAATGCTATCTTAATGAGTATAATTGCTATTTGCATATGCAAGTAAAAATAATAATATTATAAAAAGTGTTGATATAATTATATATGTCGTTAAATAAAAAATTAAATTTAAATAGCTCCGCTACACCACCCCCCCCCCCTAGAGACCGTCCCTACGGGCGATAATAGTCGGGAAACCTTACTCTGCGCCCCGACCTCGTGATCTTGACAATTTTGTCTTCGGCCTCAGGCTTATGTTGGTGAGGGATGTGTTGAGGAGTATGTGTGTGCGTGTGTGATGTATGAGTGTTGCTGTCTGTGTATGTGTGTGGAATACTAGTATGTGTGTTGGCCCCTGAGTCGTGCATTATATAGGCAGGTTTTAATCTGTCTATAGACACCGTAACTGTCCTGCCATTGAAAAGAATTTTGAAAACTTTGTCCCCTCTTTGGAGGACTTCATGAGGTCCTGTATATGCAGGCTTAAGGGAACCGGCCACAGTGTCATCTCGAAGGAAGACATGGGATGATGTAGCCAGGTCCTTAAAAATAAAAGGAGAACGGTGGTTGCCATGACGTGACGCTGGAGGAGGCTTCAATCTATTTACGATTGAACGTAACCGACTTGTGTAATCCGTCAAATCGTACGGTTCGGTCTCCTGAGGAAGAAAAAAGTCTCCTGGTAAGCGCAATGTCTCGCCATAAACCAATTCAGCGCAAGATGACTGAATATCCTCTTTAAAGGATGTCCTGATTCCTAGTAGGACAAAAGGAAGTGATTCCACCCAGGAACTATCAGCGTGGCAGGTTATGGCAGCCTTAAGCTGCCGATGGAACCTTTCCACCATGCCATTGGAAGCAGGATGGTAGGCTGTTGTGTGGCTGTGGACAAAGCCTACTAATTGTGACAGCGCTTTAAACAATGACGACTCGAACTGTCGCCCTCTGTCAGTCACAATTTTGGCAGGACACCCAAAGCGCGAAATTCACCCACTCAGTAGGGACTTCGCTACCGTCTCGGCTGTTATATCTGCGATCGGTATTGCCTCAGGCCAACGAGTGAAACGGTCGATGGCCGTGAGACAATACCGATAACCTGATGAGAGTGGTAATGGGCCGACCAAGTCAATGTGGATGACCTGAAATCTGCCCTGCGGTACTTTATAAGCACCTAACGGGGCAGAAACATGCCTAGTGATTTTGGAGCGTTGGCACGCTAGGCAGCTGCGAGCCCATTCTCGACAGTCCTTCCGTACTCCTGGCCACACGTATCGGTCACTCACCAGCCTGATGGATGCTTTGGCTCCCGGGTGACTCAAGCTGTGGAGTGACTCGAAAACACTTCGCCTGTGTATTTCGGGAACATAAGATCGAGGGTTAGTGCCGCTTACGTCACAAAACAGGTTAGTGTTTGTACCAGGCAGTGTCATCTTAGTGAGTTGAAGGGATGTGTGGCCGGCGAGAAGCTGCTTCAGCTGCAGGTCACAATTTTGAGCAGCTGCCAACACCTGAGCGTCGATCGGCTGCACAATCTCTTCAACTCTGGACAGAGGGTCAGCAACCACATTGTTCCTACCCGAAATATGTCGGATATCGGTTGAAAATTGCGACACGAAGTCCAGATGACGGAACTGCCTGGGTGAATAATTTTCCTTCCTGGAGGAAAAGGCGAACGTAAGTGGCTTGTGATCGGTATAAATCACGAAGTCGCGAGCCTCGACCATATGCCGAAAGTGCTTGACCGACTCGTATATGGCCAAGAGTTCTCGGTCGTATGGCGAGTACTTGGTTTGTGTGGAGCTCAGCTTTCGCGAAAAGAATGCGAGGGGCTGCCACTTGCCTCCCTGCAGCTGCTGTAATACCGCCCCGATAGCAGTATCAGAGGCGTCTGTCACAAGAGCCAACTGTGCGTTGCTATCAGGGTGGGCCAACATGGCGGCTTGGCATAGACCATGTTTGCAAGCCTGGAAGGCTTCCAGCTCCTTCTGGTTGAAGGTCACTGGATGTGAGCCCTTCACTGAGCCTGTCAGGAGAGAATTCAAGAGCGCTTGTTGTTGGGCTGCATCTGGAATAAATCTCCTATAAAAATTAATCATGCCCAAGAACCTCCGTAATTCCCTAACGGTTTTGGGCTGAGGGTAATTTTTGATGGCCTCTACCTTTTCAGGCAAGGGTCTTATACCATCAGCAGAAATTTCGTACCCCAAAAAGTTTACTTTTGAGGCACCAAACACACATTTACTTGGGTTCAGGACTACGCCAAAATCCTGCAATCTACCAAAAACCACACGAAGGTGTTTTTCATGGGTTATGGGGTCAGGTGAAAATACCAATATGTCGTCTATATAGCAGTATATGAAGTCTAGCCCTCGCAACACCTCGTCGATGAACCGTTGGAACGTCTGACCGGCGTTACGAAGGCCAAACGTCATAAACGGGAACTCGTATAAGCCGAAAGGTGTTGTGATAGCCGTTTTGGCTATATCGGACGGATTAACTGGCACTTGGTTATATGCCCTAGTCAGGTCCAGGGTGGTAAATACCGAACAGTTCGCCAAACTGTGGGAGAAGTCCTGGATGTTGCGGATCGGGTATTTATCCGGGATGGTGCGGGCGTTCAATCTGCGGTAGTCACCACAGGGTCGCCAGCCATCCTTCTTCGGCGCCAGGTGCAGAGGAGATGCCCACGGAGACTGTGAAGGCCGACAGGTGCCCATCTGTAACATCGCTTCAAACTCCGCTTTAGCGATTTTAAGCCTATCAGGCGCTAGCCTGCGTGGTGTACAAGACTCAGGTGGTCCAGGTGTAGTGCGGATATAGTGAAGTGTGTTATGTTGTGCAGTATTGTGTGTGTTAGTACCGGGAGGTCGGGTAATTTCGGGGTACTGTGCAAGTATAGTGTGATACACCGAATCACCAGACATGACCTTCACCGAAGACACATTCGAGCACTTCGCGAGTGAAGCCGTAGCAGCGAGGCTAGTATGTCCATCGACAAGTTTTTGGTTTCTTATATCTACGATTAAATTGTAGTGAGATAAGAAATCCACGCCTATTATCGCTCGCGTTACGTCGGCTACAATAAATCGCCAAGGAAAGTCACGGCGCAAGCCTATATTTAATAAAATATTTATGTACCCGTACGTACTAATAATTGAACCGTTTGCGGCACACAAATCGAAACTTGTTTTCTGTCGATGCTCCTTTATTAGTGAACGGGGGAAAACACAAACGTCGCTGCCCGTATCAATTAAAAAACTAATTTTATTGCGACTATCCGTGACAAATAAGCGACCACTAGAAGGGCAGGCGTCGGCCGCCGAAACAGACTGCCCTACACTTTTCCCGAATGCGAACACGGTTTTACACATTTAAGCGCCGCGTTACCGAACTTATAGTGATACCAACACAGCGGGTGTTTGCGGTATTTTGAGTTCGACCGCGACCTCTGGTGTGATCGGGAACGTTGAGCTGGCGAAAGTCTCCTTGCGGGTCTGGACCTCTCGGCGTAGTGGTGGGACGCGCGGCTGTTCTCCTCCACCTTCAATGCCAGCTGTTCCACCATCCTCTTCAGCTCTGCGATTTCGCCCGACGAGCCGCTGTGGGTAGCCCGGGATGACGTCATTGCAACGTTGCACGGCGTGACGATGTCTTGAATATTGTCGGCGAGGTCGGCGAGCTGCTCCGGCGAGAGGGTTGGCTGAGAAGCCAACACTGTCTGCACGTTGCTGGGTAGGCGCTGGCTCCAGATGGTCTTGATGAAGTCAGCCGGAACTGATGGCCCAGCAAGGTCCTGCAGGTGACGCAGAAACTGAGACGGCTTCCGGTCACCCAGCTCCTTATGCGTCAGCAACTGCCTCACCTTCTTCTCGTGCGACGCAGACAATCGGCGTATCAACTCCGTCTTGATCTTCTCGTACCGGTTTTTCGCTGGGGGGTTCCAGATGATGTCCTTCACCGCCTTAGCATGCACCACGTCCAGGTTGATGGTAACTTGCGTGAATTTCGTGACGTCATCAGTTATGCCGTAGTTTGCAAATTGACCCTCCAGCAGTGCAAACCAAATTTCGGGATCCTCTGGGGAGAACGGTTGCACCTTCAAACTATACCGAGGCCTGGGCACAGCCGTTACCTCGAAGTCGATGTCCTCACGAGGAGATGGACGCATTTTCTTGCCTCGGCGGGTAGCAACATTTCTGTCACTTTGTGACATGGCTGTGGCTGGGGTGTCACTACTGCTGTCGCTCATGATTTCGTTCTACACGGGGTCACCAATGTAGGGATGCCAGGAAAATGGGATCAACCTACGTTGTGCGCGGTTGAATTTAAATCGAGTGTCCGTTAGGGTCGCCGGGTCGTCAAAAAGAAATCAGTCCAGAACACGAACACAATAGAGTTTATTGTTATACAGCACACAAGAATAAGAAGGAGTACAAACGAACACAAAGGCAGTAGAAACACATAAGCTAGCGCAATAGATATAACGCACGGAACAGCTGATCTGTAGCGATAAGATATTGCGTCATGCGTCTCGCGTCACACGGTTGGGAGCAGACTGGCGCGGCGGCCGGACGGCTGCGCGCGCGCGGCGAGGTAACCGTTCGGCTCCGAGCGGCCACTTCGGCCGCCGTTCGGGCGGTCGGCCGAGCGCGCTGTGCATAACTATATAAAATATTTTAATGCAGTGCGCCGGTCTGTCCGTTCATTGAAACATTTTTTGTTATCACAATTTGTAACACTATGACATTAAATACAATGCTATCTTAATGAGTATAATTGCTATTTGCATATGCAAGTAAAAATAATAATATTATAAAAAGTGTTGATATAATTAATTGTGTTTTAAAATTAAATTTAAATAGCTCCGCTACAATGGTAATTAGCAATTTTTATTGAAATCAATATGTATTTTGTGACATTGTCATTTAATAAAATTAATTTACATTAATGTTTTACAATTTCGATATTTCTGGGAATCTTTATATATAAAAATGAATGTTTATTTGTATGTCATCGATGAACTCAAAAACTACTGGACCGATTTGGCTTATTTTGGTCTTGAAATATTCGTGAAAGTCCTGGGAAGGTTCCAGGAGTGAGAAAAGTTGGAAAATTTCTAAGGAAGATAGTAAAAACCTTTTTTTTGGGTATCGTTCAAGCGTGATGTGTCCAGCCAATATAGGATGATCTTTGTTTATTTGACGGGAGACGTAAAAGACGGTCCAGCTTCAACTACCATCCAACGTAAAATGATCTATCTTTCCATTGTCTTTCATTGACGGCTGACGAAATAGAACATAATTCAAAAAATGTGTACATCGTGTATATAATATTATCTAGATACGGCGTCTTGCGCGTAATTTTGTTAAATGTAAAATAAAACGATGTCCATATCTACCAATATAGCCCATTGTTTTTTGAGATTATTGCAACAGTTTTAAACAAGGTATACTCTATCGAAGCGTCTTGCCGGAGTACACCAAAATATATCTAATTATAATTTTTCGTTTTCATAAAGGACATTGTTTTTTGAATTGATACTTTTAGATGCGCTGGGGGACAAATTTAAATTCCGCATTAGTATTGTTTTCAGACTCAAGAATAAAAAAAATATTGCTACGTTGATGCCGTATCTAGACATTATAAAGAAACGATATTATGCAGTTTATATTTTTAAATATTTGTTTTATGACTTACGTCACCTGGTAAGGCAGTATGAAGGTTTTATTAATTTGTATATGGTAACGTACTAGACGCGACTGCCAACAAGTTTACGATGGTCACTGGTTCAAATACCAGGGCACACCTCTGACTTTTCGGATTAATTTCTACGTCAAATAAAATCCGCCAACCCGCACTAAGCCAGCGGGGTGGACTATATCTTCTTCTATAATATAAAAATGAATCGCAAAATGTGTTGGTAAACGCATAACTCAACAACGCCTGGACCAATTTGGCCAATTCTTTTCTTAATGTTTTTTTACTTTATTAATAACAAAAAGTAATGGCGTGCATTATTATTTGGAAAAACAGCATTTTGGTGCTGAAATAAGGGAAGGAATATTTGATGGACGCTAAAGTTTTTAATGTCAAAATTTCATAAGGCAATCTTTATATGTACATGTGTATATGGAGAGACGGGATATAATAGAGTGGAAGATACGGGAGAGGGCTGG
Source organism: Hyles vespertilio (assembly GCA_009982885.2). Classification (NCBI taxonomy): domain Eukaryota; kingdom Metazoa; phylum Arthropoda; class Insecta; order Lepidoptera; family Sphingidae; genus Hyles; species Hyles vespertilio. The sequence continues at coordinate 4,575,881 of CM042830.1, forward strand.
GATAGCTGACAGATTTGATAGGACGAAATGTAAATGCACGTTATAAGACGGGATGGGTAATAAAGAGAAAGGACGGGACGGATCGGGAAGAGACTGAACAGACGGATGAGACGGGATTGAGCCGGACAGCAGGACAACTACGTCAAGTTTAGGTATACAAGAGTTTATACGAAAAATAACATGTATTTGGTGTGGAGTGGAATCAAAAAATATATGCACCCAGGTGAAGCTGGGCCGGGCCGCTAGTTATATTATAAACTTACGTCAAACACTAGAAGAACGCGTGAATTCGCCAAAAAAGATGGCTTATTACGGTTATTGCTATGCGAAAAAGAGACGGCTGTTTCTCCATCCGAACTCGACTGTTTAACATTGATACATTAACCAGTATAAATTGAGCTCACTCGGGACCAAATTAATTTAAAGAATATTAGTTATCGATGAAAACTTATTTATTTATTTATTTATTTTTATTTATTTACACTTTATTGCACAAAAAGACAACAAAGACAGAGAGAAATTACATATATAAAAAGTACAATTGGCGGTCTTATCGCCGAAAGGCAATGTCTTACAGACAACCATGGGATGGATTTAAGAATAGGATAAACAGAGGGCAGTCAAAAGTGTAAAGGATAGAACCTACCTAGAAAGGGAAAAAAAATTGCAAAATACTAATTAAAATAATCATAAATACTCATATTATGTAATATAAACATATACATAAATATATATATATCCATATATAAGATCATAAGAATATATACATCAGAAAATACATACATATACATAATATATATATACAGGGTTTCTCAAGACTGCTACCGAAAACGAAGCCGGGTGGTAGTTTTAGTGGCTACAAACACAATGCAATTAAAAATTTCGCATAGAAACGCGACAATTATTTTTATGATTTTTTAAATATCGTCAATTTTGGGTGGTAAATCCATAGTTTTTGCTAAAATAATAATTTAAACTCTTTTATACCTTAGAGTATTTATAAATAAAAGGATATACACTTTTATTTTAGGAAAAAAATGTATTTACCACCCAAATATGGCCATAGGAAAAAAATAACAAAAAAAAAATTGTCGCTTTTTTTTGCAACTTTTTTTGTTGGATTGTGTCTGAAGTCGCTTAAACTATCATCCGGCTTCGTTTTCGGTAGCAGTCTTGATATACCCGGTATATATATATAATAAAGTTCCAGACATGCAAATAGGAATGCTATCCACATCAATGTGTCAGTTCAGTGAGAAAGGTAATAATCTTTGACAAATTTTTTGAATGATGATAGTGATCGTGCCCGTCTTACCACAACTGGTAATGCGTTCCATAATCGAACAGCCTAAACAGTAAACGATTTGTCCATGAAAGTGGTGGTGTGCACGGGCATTCTCAACTCCAAACTCTCTGACGACCGTAGGGATCTAGTATGTGAGTCGTGGAGAAATACAAATCGATCTTTGAGGTAAGAGGGGGTAAGAGGATTAAACAATATATTGTACAGAAGAAAGAGAATATGAGCATTCCGACGAAGTCGTATGGGCAACCACTTGAGCTTAGCACGGAATTCCGAAACATGATCATATTTGCGTAAACCAAATATGAATCTAATACAAAGTTTTGAAGGCGCTCAAGTTTATTAAGTTGGTCCTCGGTGAGATCTGGATAGCTGACATCGGCATAATCAAGGATAGGGAGAAGGAGGGTTTGCGCTAATGAAATCTTCGTGGCAACAGGTAGTTAGTAGTTAGGTTGTGTAGTCTACGCAAGGACTTTGCCGAGGCGAACAATTTGAGGCTGAGCTCCTTAAGCTGCGGACCCCAGGTAAAGGACTTGTCCAGAAATAAACCAAGGTTTTTTACTATGTCACTATAGACAGTAGTACCGTCACAGATTAGAAGTGGTAGTTGGTCCCTATCAAGTTTTGAAGTCGTTCTGGGGCTGCCGATAATAATAGCCTGTGTTTTGGAGGGATTAATTTTTAGGCCATGAGTCTTACTCCATTCACAGATGCGTTGGATGTCGCTGTTTAAATTATGAATTGCCTCAATAACCTTGTCAAGAGGTGCCTGAGAATAAAGTTGTAAATCATCTGCGTAGAGGTGGTAGGATGAGCGAAGATGATTAGATATAGAATTGATAAAGACAGCAAAGAGTAGAGGAGAAAGCACGCCGCCCTGTGGAACGCCAGCAGATAAGGAGCACCACGAGGAATAACTATCCTCAATACAGATACGCTGCCGGCGCCCATACAGGTAACTACGAAACCAATCAACTGCTGTTGGAGATATGTTGAGAGAACATAGCATACTAAGCAACACATCAAAGTCAACGGTATTGAAGGCGTTACTGAAGTCCAGCAATGCTAAGACTGTCAGCTTGCCTTCCTCCATACCCGATCTAATGTCATATTGCGTTTATTGCGTTTTTTTTAGATACTTTATTTTTTTGAGTTTTTTGCACACCATTTTATTGAACAAATCATTTTTAACTGTAATATTATGTTCCCAAAATTTAATTTTCGCTAACGTGCGACGACATGTGCGGGTCCACTACTTGGACGACACTGATGACGCGACATTTGGCATTGGTTTATATCTATCTGATAGCTTATATGTGTTGGGCGCAACCGCTGCCTTGCATTAGGTATCTATTGGGACTTGGGAGTGATCTGTGATTGAAATGCATGGAACCGCAACACTGTTGTAAAATGTGTTAGGAGAAGCGTTTCCAAGGCGATGCGTAAAAAAGACGCATATAATTACAGTAAGGAGTGAAAGAGATAAATGCGAAAATAACCACTATAAATTGAGATGTGTGACACGTAAAATATAAGAAATATTTTACCGATGAAAACTTATACCATCTTTCTTGTAACTGGATGTCCTGCTATTGCTCTCACACCACTTGACACTGCACGAAGTCATATTTCCATATTATTTTAAAGACGAAATCAATAGGAATAAACCGTCAAAATAAATAGACGTAATTTATTTCAATGACACTGACAGGTCCACAGACAGGTCAAAGACGTGGTCGCTACCAAAGAGAATATAAAACACTACGTTTTGGTCGCTACTGATGTTGCGCGTAGTTCCACAGCGCATCCTACGTGCAAAAGCTTAGATTAATTACCTCTAGAGAGAGCCGAAATGTACTGTACATCGCAAAAATGAGACACACCGATACGAATTTCTTTTTGTCAGAATGAGATGCAAAATAATGTCCTATTTCATGTGACGTGCCGCTTTTTGTTGTTGAATGAATGCTGAAACGGGCATTCCAAACCTTCAAACCGGAACACATCAGTGCATTTACGTTGCTGTTCATCGGGAGAAATAGACATTGTGATGGTAACTACCCAGGCGGCATCTCAGTATGCTACCTATTCTACTAATATTATGTATTATTTGTTTGTATTTATTATCTGCACACTTATCGTTATTTTTAATAATGTGTATAATTTTACCATAAGTTGGGAAAGATGAATTACGTGGTAACACGAAAAAATGTGTCAAAAAACTATTGATGTCTCATGTGCGGTTACAGCGTGAATCTCTCTAGAGGTAATTACTCTAAGACTGCAAAAGCACTAAAGGCATTACACGCGTCAGTTACCTGTGATGTGGTATCCATTGGTAGTGATCTGTGGCTGGGGAGTTGTTCATCCAAGAAGCTTATACCCAAATGGAGATTGCATTCCGTATAAAACACTGAAGCACAAAAAAATTACCTTGAATGCAGTCGCTGTTGCCTGCTATCCTTTTCTTTAGAGTGACAATGAATGAAAATGACATTTTGTTCATTCATTATCACTCGAAAGAAAAGGATAGAAGGCAACAGCGACGTCATTCAAGGTTAAATTTTTGTGCCTCACTTTTATATCCTCGTACCTACATCTGTACTACTCATAGTACATAAGAAAACAAGCAGACGTAATTTAACTATAAAAAGGGCGACCTTGTTCTGTGGAGGCAAGCTCCTACCAGTAGCGCCGCAAAAATTAATACAAAATTAGATGACTTATACTCCGGTCCCTACATTATAACTAACGTTGTTGGCAATGACAGGTACAGGATTAGGAGCATAAAGGGCCTAAGAGGTTACAAAAAATTTACGGGATTAGTCTCTGCAGATTCTCTGCGACCATATTATAGTTCAGCTCTTGTAACTGACAGTGCCAGCAGCTCTGATGATCAACTAGAAACCGAAGACTTTATTGACTTACTGGAGAGCTAATGCAAAACTATGTGTTCCCATTGCGGGAGCAATTGTTACAGGATGGCCGACTGTAACGGAGCAGAAATATATCATGTAAGCCAAGCTCGCCAGCCGCATCACAACTCTGCCAAGCCTGCCATCTGTGATGCCCAGCCAAGCCAAAGCCGTTACCACAACTCCGTGCCGGAATTGTCAGCCACGCCATCTATATTAACTAGGTATACTAAATAATTAGTGACGTCACGTCCGAATGTCAAACGGAGCCTATAAATACTCGGGACGCTCAATCGTTGCCTCCCCCGTCAGCCGACCCTCCCATGACGGATGGGCGGGCCGTCTGCGGGTCCCGGTAGCCCTATGGAAGGATCTCGCTCCGAGCGAGATCCGCACGCGAAGCCGCTTAAAGTCCGAACTCGTTTCGGACTTCACCAAGGAACGACACCGTGTTTACGGGTCGCTTGGATAGACCACAATCAGAGGGCTCACGCCCCGGTATTGTTTCCACAACGCGGGACCTCCGCTATCGCGGAGGTCCCCGCGTTCGTGAAGGTCTGTTGGTCGAAAGCTCTTTTTAGAACGTGATCGAGTGCTAAGACGAAACTCTGTCCGATAGTGCTACAACAAGTGAATAAATTGTATTAAGGAATTGATACCTTGCCTTTATATTTTCACTACTGTTTCAATAGGCATAAGATACTGTTTGTTTTCCAAAGAAAATAAAATAAAAAATTACGGAACTTATCCTTCAAAGATACACCCGATCATAGCTCATTCTATAGCTCGCTGAGCGACATTGAGCTGGTGGACCAGTCGTACTGTGAGTGTCCAAGTCTCAGTAGCGTAGGTCATGACAGATAGGACGCCCTGGTTGAAAACTTTCGTTATCAAGCTTTGTGGTAAAGGTGACGAATACTTGACGTAGTTTACCAAATGCTGCCCAGCCCAGCTGGATCCTCTTCGTCCTTCTCAAAGTTGTTTCTACCTAGTTAAAGGGTCTGCCCCAGGTAGGTGTATGGAAACAATTTCGAGCTGATGGTCACATACAGCGACAAGTGTTGGATGAAGGTAGTGGATTATTACTTTAGTTTTGTCGAAGTTAATTTCAAGAAATATTCACTGTGAGGCTAAAGCCCGACTGTCCAGCATCTGTTGCAGCTCCTCCAGCGATTCCGCTATTAAGACTATATTGTCAGCGAAACGTAGGGGCGTTTGTTTACTATTTTATTATTTATTGCCACTGTCTCTTAAGAAGGGACCATTGGGCTTACATTGACCTTTCTTAATCACAAATCGACTTCACTTCGACAATTTTTTGAAAATACAAATGTATACAGATAAATATCTGTCCTATAATTATGGGGACTTAATCAGTGGCGTAACTACCCCATCGGGGGCCCGTGGCAAAGTTCATCAAATGGGGCCCTTCGTATATGTAAAAAAACTTAACATAGTAATTTCGTTTTTATGAATATTTTTATTAGGTGGCCTATTTGTAAACGGACCCCTCAACATGTTCATGCTCGTCTCGGGGTTGAATCCTAAGGCACACCTTTGATTTTTCGAAATCATGCATGTATTGAAATTCAACCACCATGTACTATAACCGTGAAGGAAAACATCATGAGGAAACCTGCATACCATAGCAATTTGTAAGAATTTCTGTGGTACGTTAAGTCCACCAGTCCGCACTAGGTCAGCGTGGTGGATTATATGGCCCGTGCCCTGTAGCAGGGTTAATATGAGCTGATACAGTACTTTTTTTTAATGATGGCTTCATATTTTTCATCGGATTTTGAACATAAATCATTTCATGAAATTTTTTCGCAGTTGTATCAAATCTAAGTTGCTCGTAACGTCTGAATCACATCGAGCAGGTAATGAGCGGATCCATCCCAGATGTGCGAGCAGTATTCCATATCCGACTGGACCTGCGCTTTAAACAAACAATATAGTTGACCGGGCGTGAAAAACCGACTCACCCTGTTCTGGAATCCAACCCGGCGTGATGTGGCAAATATTATACCCTTGATGTGAATCCTTGGATTGAGAGCACAGCGTACATCCACACCAAGGCTACTCAGGTCTTTCCCCATTGAGAGGGGAGCACCCTAAAGTAAGGGGACGGGAGAGAACGGGGATTTTTTGCACGTGAACGCACACACCTGGGTTTTCTTTGATTTTTCTTTTCAATGTAGAAATGAGATCCTAGGTCCGGTTAAGCTCTATGATAAGATTTTCGCGTCCCCTCGCGTAGCGACTACATTTCATTGATATGCAGAATAAACTGGGTGGCTTGCTAATCCTGTTTACTGTCTATACTTAGGTTTTCGGACGGATACGGTCATTACGGATCTTGTCTTTCGAAGAGACACTGAGCATAGCATGCTCCACACGGCCGTAGCTAGGGGGGGGGGGGGGGGGGGGCATTAGTAGTTAATATTAACAAAAATAATAGATATAGGAAAAATGAAAATCTAGAATGAAAGGACGCGGTACAAATCGTGTCTGGGTTATATTATGTATTTAAATGTTTTAATCTTAGCTGAGGCAGGCGAACCAAAAAAGATGTCATAATCATTACAAATACTATTATAAGAAGAGCACATTCGATAAAGGAATCTCTTGGAATGCTTTGTCTGTGAGCTCACGAAATTGGGACCAGTTAGTTCTTTTGTTATGCAGAACGCATTTCCTGGCGCATTCTTGGCGGCTAGTGTGTAGTACTACTATGATTGGGGAGTGGTCGGAGGATAGGTCCCAGCAGCTCTGACACGATATGATGTTCTTTGCAATTCCTTTGGTGACACAAAAATCTATAACATCTGGGGTTTTTTTTGTCTGTTGGCCAGTAAGTCGGTTGACCAGGGGATGCCACATTCATATCCCTTTTTTGTATACATTTAAGTAGTTCTCGTCCTCTGGGTGAGATAAGCCTGGAACCCCAAAATGAATGCTTGGCATTAAAATCACCTCCTGCAATAAACCTGCCTCCAAGTGATTGAAAGTAATCACTGAAATCAGTTTCCTTGATAGTAAATCTAGGTGGACAATAGAGTGCCGATATTGTAATGTCACTAATCCAGTCTGTTATCACGACATTTGTTGCCTGGATGTAGTTTTTGCAGTAATGTTGTTGTACATGGTGTTTAATGTTTGACCTGATAAGAACGGCTGAAACACCATGTGCTTTGTTGTCTGGGTGGTCAGTATGGTATATGTTGTATCCTGGTAACCTAAAATGGCTTTTGGATGTGAAGTGGGTTTCCGAGATTAGCAAAACATCTATGTGGTGTATTTTAACAAATATTTTTAACTCTTCCAAGTGGTTTGACAAGCCATTGGCATTCCATACACACAATTTTAGTGATGTGAATGTGAAGGCATTTTTGAAATTAAGTCAGTGAGTGTTTGGGTCATAATTAACATTTGGTTCATCAGGGCAGCTAGTGATTCTATAATGTTTTTCAGTTCATTAGTATTTGGGTCATACACATACGCATGTTCAGAATGAATATTATCTTAAAATTTCTTGATTGATTCTCTGACTTAATTTTGGTAAATGACTTACAAGTATTACTATTAAGACATATACCAAATAATGAATTATCTTCAGCAATGATTAATATAACAACAAAAATTTCCTCAAATGTCCCCTTCTGTGGACTGTTCGTAAACGCACTTGGCATATTTTGATAGATATTTCTCATACTTGATATGCGTTATCTATTTAAGTTATATTAAATATCATTAGTATATATACTGACTATTAAAATTTTACTGAGTAAATTAATATATGTTAAAGTGACTCCACAAAAATATCAATAAACTGTTGGTTATACGGTACTGCGACTTTTCTGTGGACCTTAAATTCAACCGAATAAATTGGCCTGAATAAACTACTATTTTACAAAAAAAAAAAAATTAACTGGCCACACTGACGGGTGGCATCGGTCACGTTGGATGTAGATGTACGACTGAGCCTAGCGTAGGTTGTTCATTAAGATATTGAGATCTTTAATAGTGTTATTGTCAAAGATCAGTGCTTCTTTTCTGTTCCTTGTGTACTTGAGTAAATAATTATTAGTTTTATTAATTCACATGCTGCCGAAATAGCTTAAGGGGAGTAATTGTGGAATAAATTTACCTACTTGGCTATCCTCAAAACTAAATTAGCATTGCTAATTTTTTTAAAGAATGTCCTTTCTGTGGACATCTTTTCTGTGGATTTATAAGTCCACACGAAAGACAATGTCTACAGAAAAAATTAAGTAATAATGATTTAACAAGTAAAGCAGTATTTTGCTTGCCTGTAAACGTGGACGTGGAGTGCTGTGGGCTCGATAGTAATGTATTTAGCTTATAATAATATTAAATTATTACTCAGTATCGGAATAAAACCATGTTCCATATGATAGCGAATTATGTGATGTCCGTTCATCATTCTTTAACTTTAGTGATTCAGATAACTCAATTGCACCATCGAAAAAACAAAAAATAAATTCAGCGATGGAGACACTTGCTTTGTAACTATTTTTGATATGTTTGTTCTTTTGTGTAAACACAAGACCCATCTGTGCTCGAAAAAAAAATATTATAATTTCATTTTTTAGCCTAATCGAGGAAACGATCTTGTTTTATGTTTTAATTTAAATATTCTGATAATATCATATTAAATGAGACTGATTTTGTAAAAATCCCGACCATGTTTTTTTATACAATTTTTCGCCTCGTTTTGTGTATGACCCATTTTGATTTTCATTCTTCGTGTTCATTATTTGTGTCATTGGTTGTTCAGGGACTTTTTTTGTGGTTTGGGCGTACGATTTTTCATTATTTATTGATTTGCTTATAGGTTCTTGTTCCTTTCTAATATATCTAGTGTTATTTTTGACACTGGGGATTGAAGGAGGGTATCGGACTTTCAACAGCTTCTTGTAGACTGTGCACCCTTTGTAGTTGGCTGGGTGGTTTCCCTCGCAAAGGACACATTAACGTCTTTGGTTCTCTCTTTTCGTAAACAAGCTGAGGTGTGATGCGAACCTGCACATTTGACGCATCTTGGTTTTCTATTACAGAACTTTTGCGTGTGATTGTAATCTTGGCAATTAGTGCATTGGGGGATTATTCGCCTTGGTCTGGGTGCTTCAAATGATATGCGACAGTGTAGAAGATATTTAACACTATATATGTCTTTATTATTGTCACGAGGCTCTAGTTCGATATTCCACATTGATAGTGCTTGTTTTGTTCTCGAGTTTTGAATGTTCCAGACATTTATTACTTTATGATTAAGCTCCTCAATAGCTATTTTTATGTCCTCTTTGTCTGTAGATGGGTGTAGATTTTTTAGCACAACTCTAAAACTGCGGTCTTGTTTAGGCTGGTAACTATAAAATTCCGTATGTTTAGCCTTTAGTTCTTTATAGATGGTGGAATATGATTCGGATGATTTCGATTGTATTTTAACTCTGTCGCCTCGTAATACCTTGATTTCATATTCTCCTTTAGCTACATCTTCTAATAATTTAAATAAAGGCTGTATATTTTTGACTTCGTCAATAAAAAGTGGAGGGGGTCTTATGGGCTTCTGTGTTTTTATTTCTGGTTTGTACTACTTGCTCTATATCGTCGAGCTCTTTGAAGCTATTGGATGTTCAGTTCAGTGTTCCCTTGATTAGCAGTTTCACTAAAGGAACTTGATTTTGGGCGATTTATGAACATTCCTTTATGGAAAATTTGTTGAGTCATAGTTTTTGGGTTGTTCTTATCTAAGTTTTGTTGAATTTCAGGATCATAATTGCTCATTTTGTTCCCACGAGTAAGGACGATATTTGGTCACAACTGGGGTGACGCCTATTCCCAGAAGAAGGCTATATAAAACGACGTTCGCCTATTACGTCGAGTTTGGTCGCTAGTGACTGGTCCCACCTTCCAGCCAAGGAGTCCTATAAGCACGTACCGCACCGTAGGATTAGGAGATTTTTTATAGAGGTTACTTTCCTCGCAGTCCAAGTGGTGAAGCTCAGACGCCCGTTCCTATGAGACATGACCATAGGGTTACGGTCTGGCCTCTGGGGCAGTCTTTTCAGACTACACTGTAGCAGCCCATATACGTCCCACTGCAGGGCACGGGCCTACTCTTTAATCGAGAGTACGATTGAGAGTGGTTAGGCCATATAGTCCACCACGCTGGCCTAGTGCGGGTTGGCTTCAGACTACACGCTGGTTTTTATTTCAGGGTTGTTTCCCCTATCTGTTTATTAGGTTAAAGCGCCTAATACTCGTTTTCGCCCAACATACTTTGCTACTGCAGTCCAGGGGTAGATAGGATGTGTGGGGCCCTGTAGACTGTAGCATTGCCCAGGAGGGACGACTCACAGGTGTAGGCAAGCCCACCCCCAGCCCGCGGCGGCAGACTGGAGGCAGCGTGGACGTGTATGTTGAACTTGTTGGTGCACATGGTAACCCAACTCCACACACTTGGGTTTATGTTTTAGCTCTATCTCAGCACTTGATGGATGAGTGTCTTACAGCAAGACAATCACCACTGAGGCTTGAACACCAACCCCCCCCCCCCCCCCTTTAATAATACTGAATTAAGGATAGTGTAAAAAATTAATAAGAATAAAATATTTTTTATTGTAAAAAAAGCGTGGGGTGCATGTTTTCAATAGATATAATTATTTTATCGACAGATATAAGTAGAAGGATTTTTTTTTTAACTCTTTATTTTTTTTGGGACTTTTATCCATGCGGACATGTAAGTCCCATCATAGAAGGATTATCATTTTGATAATATCTTAAAAAGCACCACACGCTTTTTTTACAATAAAAAATATTTTATTCTTATTAATTTTTTACACTATCCTTAATTCAGTATTATTAAAATTTATTTTCTATTTTTTAGTTGGGTTTTCTATATAAAGCGTGTTTTTTAGTTTTTTTAAGCTATTATTTATTTTCTACTTTTTAGTTTGGTTTATTTATAAGAGCGTTTTTTCTTATTTTCAAATGTCTGTCTTATCAACTGTCGATGGTAGGTTTTAGGCCGACATCTATGTATGTATACGAAACAAGACGCAATTACCATAAGAGTCCCTACGCGCATGCGTAGTTCGCGCACTAGCCCTCTCTCTTACTCTCATGCAAAGGATCCGGAACGAAATTAATGAATCCTGGCGAATCTAATCAGGATAATCATATATTTTGATCGAATTATTGTATTGTCATCGGTCTTTGACAGGTGTGCAAAATTTGAATGAAATCTGTCCGTTTAAAGTGGGTCAAAATCGCGTCTTAAGGAGTCGGTTACAAACATACAAACAAACATACAAGTGAAGCTAATATAAAGCGTGTAAAATATTGATAATTAACGACATCACATTAGAAACCTCAAAAATAACAATATTTCTCCACTATTTAATGGATGTTATTATACATATAAACCTTTCTATTGAATCACTCTATCTATTAAAAAAAACCGCATCAAAATCCGTTGCGTAGTTTTAAAGATTTAAGCGAACAAGAAAAATTGGGACAGAATAAACCGACTTTGTTTTATACTATGTAGTGATATAAAAAACAAATAACAATGGTGTTTTCATTTATTCACTTATTATTAAATACACTAATCTACACATACAATTCTAAAATGTGTCTAAACTTAAATCTAAGTTTAGATACATTTTATTCAATCAATACATTTTAAAATATAAAATTAATTCCGCCCGGCGCGGCGCGGCGCGTTAAGGCTGTTTAAAAATTACTTTTGCTTGCGCTTTAAGATAAAAAAAGAGACGTTGAAATGTCAATTGTCAATAGTAGTGTGCCTTTGGTATTCATTGTTCTGGGGTTTTTATCAATTTTTACTTCATAATCTATGATATTAAATTAAAGTAAACAATAATAAGTCCGCCAACCCGTACTAGGCCAGCGTGGTGGACTATATGGCCTAACCACTCTCAATCGTATTCTCGATTGTAGAGTAGGCCCGTGCCCTGCAGTGGGACGTATATGGGCTGATACAGATACAGAAACAATAAACAAAAACAAGTGGTTTTCTAGTTGCATATATGTAATGTTGTTACTTATGTTTTTACTTCTTAGTCTGTGTTTATGTCATTATTTGCTGTTGTGGTTAGTGTGACTGGGCCATAATTAATAGTGAAATTTTTATTTTTATTAAAATACCACGCGATGGCTACTACCACCAAACGCAAGAGAGGATCTAATTACACACATTATGAAAAAAAAGCTTTGCTAGAGATTTTAAACAGGTAAAGATATTTTCTTTTAGCACAAGTATAGGCAATAACCCATAAAAAATAATAATCGAGTATTTGCACATTTAAGATACATCAGTATTATTGAGAACAAGGCCTCAACTGGGCCTGTCCTTCAGGAGAAGCAGAAGGCTTGGGTGGCGATTGCTGAGGAATTCAATGCGATTGCCTCAAGCGGTCCCCGAACTTGGGCGCAACTCCGCCATCTGTACGAGAACCTGAAGCAACGGTCAAAAAATGACCCTAAGAAAAATGTTAGTATACAAACATTTTATAATTGGTACTTTGTTAAAAAAAAAAACCCTTAAGCCCGGTAGCATTGTATTAACTGAAACCGTTTCAATTAAATGCATTTGGTGAACCAAAGAGGTTGAGACAACATTTATTTTCATAGAAATAGATATTTGATGCTTTGTTATTGGAACATTCTTTGGTCTTCAGTTCAGCAGTTCTGTAATTTTTACTTTTCATTTCATTCATTGTCTTGTCTTTAGGGTAACATTGGGGAGATTTCAATTTAGATTTATGTCATGCATATTGTTTACCTTCCCCATATAGGTTCAAAATAGGGATATAGAGAGATAATAGAAAGCCAAGAGAGGAACGGCAGCTAAGAGACAGACCTGCCAGATAATTGGATGACATGGGGCCCTACTACATAAATCCGAAATTCAAATCTTCGTGACGGTTTTCGTTTCGAAACCTACTCTGTAACACGAAATTCGAATCTTCGGATCGAAGAATGAATGGGGCCCTACTATATTCATCCGAAACGAAGTTCAAAACTTCGGATGATCGAAGTTTATATACGATACGAATGTACCTACATATACTTATGGTCGTAACTAGGGATGTTGCGGATGTCGATTTTTTCACATCTGTGAATGCGAATGCGGATGCGGATTTTTAAAGGCTCACATCCGCGGATGCGGATGTTTGAGATCCTATATAAATATAGTATATGAATGAATATTGAAATTAAACTATTATTTACGGATTTTATCGCTTACTATTATTTATCGACTTATCTATGTTAATTTTTTTAATATTTTAATTTCCCGACATTTCGATTACTTTACAGGATTCATTGTCACGGGGCGGAATTTAACTACCCGTAATTTACAATTATTAAATTAAAAAGGTTATTTAAAACGATCTGTTTTTGCGTTTCGATCTACGCAGAAGAAGCTCACTGTGTCTTGATGTCGGGCAGTTGGCCTTTTGGGTTCCGATTTAATTAAGTGTAGAATTCGATCCCATGCTTGTGCAAGGTTCTAGCCATCTTCTCTATTGATAATTAAATGCATTACCTTCCTTTTGAGTAGCCCCAAGTGCCCACAAAAGAACACCGTTTCATTTATTAAGTATAACGCCGCCTTTTCTGATACAAGGGTAAGGCTCATATTTTTAGCGCACTTCGTGTAAAATTGCTGTCCGAATAGTTTGACTACAAAAAAGAAATATTTAAAAATATATTAAATCTATTTTTATAAATACAAAGCAAAGTATGTATATATTTTTATTACGTCAATTTTTTTCATCAATATATTTCTATTATTTACTTTTATACATTCAAGTAAAAAAAAGACCTACTTTTCGTTCCATACATTTTGTTGTTGTCTGCATAGGCTCACTCCACACAAATGATAACATATATTAATTGTTTATCACTATGTCTCTTTATTTTCGCGTATATCTTGATTAATTAGATCTTAACTATATAATAAAATGAAAATAGCTATAATTTATCCCTTTGTATTGTTTTTATTTACAACTCAAGAGGTGTCCCAAATTTTATTCCTTTGTAACACTTCAGTTGTGTAACGCGATATTTTCTGGACTAATCATAATCTACCATAAATAATTATTTTATTTGAAGTGGCAATACTGGATGATCGTATTTGGCACATTTCTAAACGTTTTCGCCATCTTTTTTTCGTGTCAGTTGGAAGAATTTGTTGGAACCGACTGTGTGTCGTTAAGAAAAGGTAAGATTTACTATTTTATATTGTCATTAATTAAACTGCTGTCCCCGTTCTTAGCTTTAAAACATGTAGTAGAATCATTTCTTTGTTGAAATGTGGCAGTGTTTGAAAGCTTTAAGTATTCATTTACACGTTATGATTTTTTTTAGGTTAAGTTGTGTCGAAAATTACGTCCGTTGTGCGACATTGTGACACATATTGTGTGACGTATCACAACGGAAATTATAAAGGTAAGTGTATATTATAATATTTTAGAACAAATTAATTTATTATCACTACACTGATTGTATTTATTTATTTTTTACGATATTTATAAAGCATTATTTCTAAAAAGTAAGTTCTTTAACAAAGCCGTCTGCTGACACTGAAACTAAATTACTACCTTATTGAACATATTCATATTCTTTGAAATAATTTTTTTTATATACGGATTTTATCGGGGATTTGGTTTCATTTTTACATTTTCTAACTTCCCGACGTTTCAATTACTTTACAACTTTCGTGGTCACGGGGCGGAGTGAAAATTAGTTTTTGCGTTCCGATCAGAAAACAGATTAACTTTTAAATTTAATAATTGTAAATGAAAGGTAGATAAAGTGTAACATTCACTGAGCCAATTATTAATACTTCAGGCCGCCCGTGACAACGAAAGCTGGAATGTGATCGAAACAACGGGAAGTTAAAAATTTAAAAAAATAATCCAATCCGCGATAAAATCCGTATATAATAGTTCTATTTCAATGTGTAAATTTCGCGTAAATCTAAGAAACCATAATAATTATATTAATATTCTCATAACAATTAAACTAGAGGTTCGGAAAACGTTGGTATCGACCTATGTCCAGCTGTGGGCTGTTATGTTAAAGCGCATATATTGAAATTTATAGATGCCATTGTCTGCGGCCGAAAGATGCCGAAGATACAGAGAAAAATTAAGACTGACAAATCCTGCAAAATTTGAGGAATTAAAAAAGAAGAATGCAGAAAGAACTAAGGCAAAAAAAAAGAAAAGTATCAGATATGAGTGAAGAAGAGAAACAACTGAAAAGAAAGCAATGGAGAGATGCTAAGCGCGTTAAAAAAGGAAAAAATGAAGCTTTACCTCAAGCAGCTGATCCTGTAGTTATAAAACGTCGTAGTTATCGCAGTAAATTACTACGACAAAACAAAAGAATGAAGGAAATAAATAAATGCCTACTTGTCAAAAATGCCAGTCTTCAAAAAACTATATATAGATATAAAAGAACGATTAGTAATTTAACCAACAGATTGAATGCAATAAACCAATCAAATGAAAAAAATAGACAGACCCCGATCACACCAATAACTAAATTCATTGAAGAAGAAATTCCTGACATCTCAGTAGAATCAAAAGAAAAGGTACCGATTGTTTAATTAAATACATAATTTTATTTACGATACAACTTATTTTCCCTCACAATTTATTGCTAGTCAAGGCCATTGAGAATAAATATATATTGCACGATAGCCTAGTTAGGAATGGGACGATCTTCCGACGAGACGGATGCAGAACTGGTATAGTAAACCATCGAGGATAACAAGGCATATTTTTTTGCATCTGGTGGTAAGTACAAATACCGTCCAGATATAGTATCGAATGGCATCATATGTTGATCTCATCCCATTCGCTAGAAGTTTGGAGGTGACAACGGTACCATTAGCAATGCCATGCGTACCATGGAACCGAAGTCTTAAGCATGAGAGATGTTTTAAGAATTAAATAATCATAGTATGAATTTTTATGTTTGTCTAACTTACATATTATTTTATGCTTTTAGGTAAAGAAAAAATTACTAGAAATATGTGTTTTACAAGAAACGTTAAAAGAAACATATAAATCCAGTAAACCGTTTGAAAAACGTATATTAAAAAGAATAGTTCAAAGTGAGTTAGTAGAAAAATATAAAATGCACAATAATATTAGAAAATGCTTGGGTCTAAAAAGGGGTATACGCCATTATAATTGTGTAAAACAGAAGAAAGAAAGAACATTAAAAAATATAGCAAAATTCTTTGAACGGGATGACATTAGTCGCATAACAGCTGGAAAAAAAGAATGTATCACTCGCAAGAAAAATAAAAAACAGAAAAGAATTTTGCTAAATACTTAGCTAATTTGTATAAAATATACCGAAATGAAGGTGGAGCTCTGTCTTTTGCTACTTTTAAACTCTACCGTCCATTTTATGTGATTCCTCCGAATGTATTGAACCGAAACACATGTGCTTGCATTAAGCATGCTAACTTAAATTTCAAAGCACAGACTCTAAAAAAAGCTGGCATAATCTCATTTACTAACCCTGAAAAATTGCTTTCTGAATTGGTCTGTGATGTAAAATCAAAAAGTTGCATGTATTCAGAGTGTGGTATCTGTGCTGGTAAAAAAATATGTTTTACTACTACAAAAGATTTATTATCACAGAAAATTACGTGGTCTGAATGGACAACGACAACTTATGAGTACGACAACTCTGGTGTACGCAAAACGACTAAGAAAACTGGTCAAGAGGAAAAGACAGGTACATACGATATACTTATCAATAAATTTCAAGAAGAACTCACAAAATTTAAAACACATTTTTTTAATATTTACCACCAACACAACCAATATAAAGAAGCTATAGAAAAAATACACGATAATGAAGTTGTGATACATTGTGATTTTTCCGAAAATTACGGGTGTAAAATGGCCGAAGAAGTGCAATCTATGCATTTTGCAGGCTCAAGGCAACAAATAACATTGCATACAGGTGTTATTTACATAAAAAACCAAAAACCTATATCCTTCTGTAGTATTTCTCCGTCATTAAAACACGATCCTCAAGCAATATGGGGTCACTTAAGATATGTTATTGAGTTCGTTAAAGAAAAGTTCCCTGCCATAAATTGCGTTCATTATTTTTCTGATGGCCCGACAACTCAATACAGGCAAAAGAAAAATTTTTGGCTCTTTTCTGAAAAAACTAAGGAAGCAGGTTTTGTCCAAGCGACATGGTCTTTTTTCGAGGCTTCACATGGTAAAGGCGCAGCCGATGGCGTTGGTGGAACTATTAAGAGGACTTTAGATAGGAAAGTCGCTTACGGAGAAAATATAATTGACGCATTTTCCGCATTTAAAATGTTGTCTAAGACAGAGACAACAGTAAAATTATTTTACGTTCCTGAAAATATTATTCATAACATTGAAGTTCCAGAAAATATACAACCAGTACCTAATACAATGAAGATCCATCAAATTGTCGCTACAGAAGAAAAACATATTATCAAGTATAGACAATTAAGTTGTTTTTGCGCAAGAGGCGACTGTCAATGTTTTTCTGTAAAAACGCATGATTTTTATTTGAAATTTAAGAAAAAAAATGAAACCGAGAACCATACAAACAAAACTAAAAATATCAAAATGAGTAAAAATAAAAAGATAAAAGCTAGGACTAATATGAAGAAAATAAAGAAGGTATCAACCTCGACATCTGAAGATACTGACTCAAATGACATACAGTATGACGACGACAACGCCGCTGACTATTCATACACAAGTGATGATGGATACTCCTTAAAAGAAACGGACAATACACAAAGCAAAGTGACAGTTTTATCTGAAATACGGAATACAGAAGAAAACATGGCATATTTCGACCTAACTAAATACGGGCCAGTATCTCTCAAACCAGTCCCAACTAAATTTGACTTGTTTTCTCAAAATTTAAAAGAAAATATAGATCGAAACGTTAACCCTATTCCATGTAGCTCAAAAAATAAACTTCTTTCATCTATTGATGATCAGGTAGCAATGTCTGAAATATCAGAAAGTGAAGAGGTATTTGAAATAAATGACACTATATTAGTAAGATATTTTACAAGAAAAAATTGGAAATATTATATATTCATTTTTCATTCATTATGGTTTCATTGATAATATTGAAAAAAAGGATGATAATACATTTTACACTGTGCGTTTCTTAAAATCTGTACAAATAAATAATAAATTAACATTCATTATTCCTAAAAAAAAGGATATTGATATTATTACCAATATTTCAATTGTAAAAAAAATTAAAATTCATCTTGAGCAAGCAGGCGAGTACTGTTTAATTGATGATGGAGACACGATATATTTTTAATAATATGTTTTTGATGTTGGTTATTGATTGCTAATTCTTAAATAATGAAGAAGAATATCGTTATTTTTAACCGACTTCAAAAAAAGAAGGAGGTTCTCAATTCGACTGTATGTTGCTTTTTTTTTTATGTTTGTTACCTCGTTTCTCTGTACTGTGTGAACCGATTTCGACCATTCTTTCTTTAATTAAAAGCTGGTGCTTGTCATTTGGTCCCATAAAAATATGGTGAAGATCTGATGAATATCTTCGGACCTGGAGAGGATAACTCCTTAAAATTAAGTAGGATTCAAGTGGTTCTTTTTGCATTGCGTTCATTATAAAAGTTAAGTTACAGTGAGAGAGGGAAAACGGGGTGGGGAGAGGGGGGGTGGGTGATAAAATTAAAATACTCGTAAATTCTAATATCTTCGCTTAGCTTTTAACCGATTTTCGTGATTTATTTTTCATTGGGAAGAACGTATTGACAGGTTGATCCCAGGAACACAACATGAAGATCTGATGATCATGTTCGGACCTGGAGTGTAGAACTCTTCAAAATTTTGTAGGATTCCAATGGTTCTTTTTGCATTGGGTTCAGTATAAAAGCTAAGCTACAGTGGTGGAGAGATAAGGGGGTAGAGGCAAAGGGAGGGGGGGAGAGAAAAAATAATAAACATGTGAATACTCCTCCAATATTTTCGGCAGCTTTTAGCCGATTTTAGCGATTTCATTATCATCGGAAAGAACATATTCCTTGTGGGGACCAAATCTTCTTCATTTAAATTCCTATCAACACTAAAAAGATAAAAATAACCAAAATTTTTAATAAAAAAAAATAAAACCGACTTCAAAACAAAAAACCACTAAAAACTAAAAAATAATAAAAAAATAAGTACCACTGCAAACCAAAAAAAAATATATTTATTTCATTGTACTTGTTGATTAATTGCCTTAATGACTTGAATAGCCAACAAATCAAAATATATGCGTAACATATTGAAGGCGGGTCGCCCAGTACCAAATATATAGATATTTAAATTAATTTATAGCATAGGTCCTACATGTATGGTACTTGGCGGCCCGCCTTCAATATGTTACGCATATATTTTGATTTGTTGGCTATTCAAGTCAGTAAGGCAATTAATCAACAAGTACAATGAAACAAATATATTTTTTTTTGGTTTGCAGTGGTACTTATTTTTTTATTATTTTTTAGTTTTTAGTGGTTTTTTGTTTTGAAGTCGGTTTTATTTTTTTTTATTAAAAATTTTTTATCTTCTTATTAAGACTGATATGTTAAGTCACTATAATAAATAACATAAACTAAGAAACTGCGATCAAAAATGAAGCCAGGTAATAAGTTGAGTGACTTTAGACGGACAATGCAACTACAGATTTCGCAAAGACGAACGACATTCATTAAGTATAGTCATATTAGGGTGGTAAAATAATACGATTTTGTTAAAATAATTGTGTAAATATTTGCGTTTCATGGCGCCTTTCAAAATAAGCGAGTATTCATTAATGTTTTAGGAAAAACTAAGTACATACCTATTTACCCCTCAAACACGATGACGGATAAAAAACAAAAAAGAATCGTCCCTTTTTTTCAATATTTTTAGTAGCATTGTGACTGAAGTCATTCAAATTACCACCTGGCTTCTCCTGGTATGCTCTGATCAAAGTATAAATTGCATTAAAATACCATAATTTTAGTTCAAAGTATTGATTGTGATTAAGAGTTGATTGAAACTTGATTTGAGACTAAATAATGTTTATATTTGCTTAGAATATTTTACTAATATTATGTATGATGTAGTCATCATCATGTTATGTTTTGTAATATTATCTATCTTTTAAGTATCTAGGCTATTTTGTGAATTTGTGATATTTGATAAGAGCCAATATAAGCCCAAGCCTGTAAATCATTAGAATATTATAAATAAATAAAAATATTGAAATAGAGAATTTTTATTTTTTATTTTCATAACATTTTATTTCTTGCTTAATAATCTTTTATCTATTTATTTATAAAATAAATACAAATCTAAATATACACCCACACACACAAACTATAATATCCCAAACTAAAAAATGCAAAAGAAACTCTTTTTTAGAAGCTATGGTGTACTAAGTAACTTAGTGGAGTGGATAAAAATCTTCGTGCTGTCGGCAATAATATCTTAAATTCCTCTCGATGAATACCACTTAAGAAGATTTTCATCCACATAGACTCTTTTTTTAATGCGGTAAGAAAGGAATCTTTTTTAGTACAGCTTCAGTGCTACCATTTTCTGGTATTTCTCGACTCTCATCTTCACTAGAAGAATCTAACATCATACAAACAACAAACGTGTCGGATCATGTCACTATTTCTTTCGCTCCCATTGGTCAATGTCACATGCGAACGGCACGTGCCATTCGACGGCACCGCCAAATTTCTGTCTTGTCTCATCTTGTATTACATCCGCATCCGCATAAATATCCGCATCAATTATTGCGGATGCGGATGCGGATGTCCAAATCTATGCGGAAGCAAATATTCGCAACATCCCTGGTCGTAACCATAGGCTTATGGTTACGATGTACGTTATACAAATCTGAACATTTACAGAGTAAATACATTCGTATCGAAATAACACTATTATTTATGGATTTTATCGCGGATTTGGTTTAATTTTTACATTTTTTGAATTCCCGACGTTTCGATTACTTTACAGCTTTCGTGGTCACGGGGCGGACTGGATACATTCGTATCGTCGCAAACTTCGTTCGTCCGAAGTTTCGAACTTCGTTTCGGATGAATATAGTAGGGCCCATTGTGAGTCGCAGCAAAGCAGTGGATTCGCTTGGCACAGGACAGAGGCGTGTTGGCTGAGCCGTCGGTTGGGGCCGGCTTCACCTGGGGAGTTGCAGATAGTTTTTGAGTCTAGTTGACAATAACATATTTGGCATACAAACTGTTTTTATATACAGTCTTTTTATGTCAGCCATCCTGTCCGGTTAAGTCCTTTTTCATTCTGTCCCATTATGAAGAGCATGCAATCCTATCCAAATATGTATGTGCATGGTGGTCTGTTAATAACTGGACTAGGCACTGTTGCCAACATGTTCACAGCGGTCACAGGTTTGAATTCCAGGGCTTACCTCATGACTTTTTGGACTCATGTGTATTGATAGTCAATCACCACCCTCTTTAAAGGTGAAGGAAAATATCGAATACTATAACGATTTATATTTATATTTATGTTTATATTTATATTTATAGGCCTATGTTCAGCAGTGGACTTCCTGTGGCTGATATGATGATGATGATGATGATGATGATAACGATTTATAGGAATTTTCGTGGCGACCAACCCGCACTAGGCCAGCATGGTGGACTAAATGGCCTAACAACTCTTGATATTAGAGGAGGCTCATGCCCTGCAGTGGGATGTATATGGGCTGACATAGATGTATATTTGAATTCCTTACTCATGGCTCACCCCACGGTATTTCCTTTTTTTGGTATAAAAACTAGCCTTGTGTCAATCCAGGGTAATAGCTACCCCTTTACCAAATATTATTAAAATCTGTTATGCCGTTTTTTTGCGCGAAAGAGTAACAAACATAATAATACATACAAACTTTCTCAATTAGAATATCAGAAAGGATGCTTTGGGATAACTGAATGTAATTTTCTCATTACAGCGAGACGAGACAAGCAGCACGGATTCAGAATTACCGAAGCGGATCAAAAT
This sequence comes from Hyles vespertilio, assembly GCA_009982885.2. NCBI lineage: Eukaryota > Metazoa > Arthropoda > Insecta > Lepidoptera > Sphingidae > Hyles > Hyles vespertilio. Next base: position 4,598,239 of record CM042830.1, read on the forward strand.
AGTACCACGTTTAGAAGTTCCACCTCCGGTTTCAAATCGAGTTGAATCATCGCAGAGACAACTTAACCACATAATGAGCGGAATATCAAGGATAGAGCATGTTACATCACAAATGCCTGAAAGAGAAGACGAGTTTGACTTGTTTGGACGCTCAATAGTGCTACAAATGAGAAAGTTACCGGAGCACGCCGGCTTGCAACTCATGCAGAAGATACAAGCAATGGTAACAGACATGAGGTTGATGTATTCACAAAACTATTCGCAAGATATTAAATCAGAACCAGATTATGACACTGATAATGATTAACTGATCATAAATAAGATTAAGTTATTTTATACACGCTGTCAGCTGGCGAGTTTACGGCCAAAAGCCTATGGAATTCCAGAAAGGAAACTTAATCAGACTGGTTTTAAGTGTGGTGGAATCTTTTTATGATTCTCGGGTGAAGGACAAGACTCAAGAGATAAAACACAGACGCAGGGAGTTTGTGCGCGATAAATATTTGAAAAATACCTGGCGAGAATGGACTATTTCCAGATTGCACCAGTCTACTGCGAATGTTAACGTTATGGTGGTATAATTGTAAACAGTTCTTTTGAGAACTTATAGAATTATCATCAGCCACATCCTTTTGCCCATCCTGATATAAAAGTATTGAGGATCTAAAAATAATCTCGGCATCCATTTAGTGTAAGATTTTAGGTTTAGTTTGCATATATGTACTTTTGTATATGTAAGTATAGGAAATAAATAAAATACGTGAATAGTCAGTTCGTATGTATTTTATAATGAAGTTCGATTTATGTTAGTTTCATTATTAAAATTAGTTAGCACAGACTGCGATTTAACTAGAACTTCGCATTACCTCGAGTTTTAACAATAATTTATACACTATTTAATAGTTTACAAACAACCGTACTTGAAATATGTATATGGTTCCCGATGACGAACGCGATTTAACACTTGAACACAAGAATTGAGGCATTTTAGACATTCCTATTGCATGTTTTTGAAAAAATAATAAAATTAGGGATTTTCACTAAATTGTATTATTTAATGTTGCCATCATTTTAAATAAAAACAGAGACAGTGTAAGGAAATTCGTGAAAGCTGGCTATTTTGGCTATAAATCGTGAACATTAGCATTTGAAAGCTATAAGAATATTTCTACCAAATAGTTATATCGGCTTGTATTACAGAATAACAGTAGAATATAAATATTAAATTGTCAGTAGACTGACAATTACTTCGATAGCCTCAGTGGTCAGACGGCGGCTGTTAAACAAGAGGCCGCGGGTTCGATCTCCACACCGAAACAAATATTTTTATGACCATGAATAAGTATTTGTTTCGGGTCTGGATATTTGTGAGACCGAAAAGTCTCTCGTATTTCCTTATTCGTGACTGTTCGTTGTATTTATTTAATTATGAAATAAGTATTAATAATTCCTTATATGCAAGTGTCGCGTCCGTCACTGGGAACTTATCACACGACAATTATTATCTCAAATACCTCGACCTTGTTTGGTTAGTAAACGTTATTTAATACATAAAGATTTATATCTACATCTGGAGGTGTATTATCAAATAAATATGCAATAAATTAAATATCGTCCGCCAACTCGCACTAGGCCAGCGTGGTGGACTGTACGGCCTAACCCCTTCCAATCGTACTCTCGATTGTGGGAGGCCCGTGCCCAACAGTGGGACTGTATATGGGCTGATATAGAAATTATATATCGCGTATTATTCACATTTTATGTGCAGTTGTCACCAACGGCGAATGGTTGTATAATATAATACCCTAAGTACACCTTGTATTTTATTTCTTATTATTTTCGCTATAAATACATTTAAGTCTATAGTAATTCGCTGGTGGTGGCAATGTGCTTTTCCAAGATTAGGCAGTGGGCTGCTAAGAATTGTAAGTGTTGCCATTAATTAAAATTAATAAACGATCTTGGATGATATTTAAGGTGCAATAAATTGACCAATCGGATGAACATTTGTTATCATTCGATGTTAAATTGGTTTTGATTGGTTTGTTTTTCTTTGGTTTATTTTATTACCAGATCGCTTATCAATTTCGCCTGTAATACATTATAATATAAAGTTAATGCTAAAATATTGTTCAAAATAATATGTGTTATTGTATGGAGAATGCCTACATCAGCAAGATGTAAAGATAAACTAGGGACTAAATCATGTTATAATTCATGTTTGACATAAATGATAAAAATATTCACCAAAATTACAAATAGAAAATGCTTAAAAATAATGTTACTAAAGCTTCACAATGAGATACCCTCATTGCGTCAATTACCTTTATAGGTGCGTGTGTGCGTAAAATATTTTATTTTATATATTTCAGTGGATAATTTCATCGTAAGACTAAGTTACAAATTACAATGTTTCGTAGATTTTTGTATCGTGAATATTCTCAATTCCCTTCTTCAATATGTCCTTAATTTAGACTTACACTTTTTTTTCTGACAATTTCAATAACCATGTTCCATTCGTATAAACAATCTCAAAACAAATTGAAGACAAAATTACCTGGCATTCTCCATTTGTTAAATTCAATAATATATCTTGAGTTATTTCCGTTAAGATCCTTCATGACAAACGGTCGGAGATATTTAATGTCAATTAAATTGTTTCTTATTACAAATTATCTTATAGAGCAAGAGCCCGTGGCCACCAGACTTTCGTCATTTTATAAAAGCTGAAAGTTTGTCTGTGCATGTAACCTAGGCATCACACAATCAGCTATTATGAAGTTCCTATCGTGGTTGCTTTGGAAGTTACCATCTTCAATATGTCTGGCAAGATGAAAGAACCATCAAGTGTCTGAATAAGAAGGAAACATTTGGTGATAGTTGCCTTAATAACATAATATATGAAATTCAGTTTTTATACTATAATGCTATCAAAATTACATCTTATTAAGTACTAGCGGTCGGACCCGGCTTCGCCCGGGTGCAGATAGCTTTTGAGTCCAGTATTGATTTGGCAACAACATATTATTTCGCGTACTAACTATATGTCTCGCGCGCCGTCGACTATATTTCCCGTCCCTTTATATCCGGTTTATGTCCCGTCTCATTCAGTGCCATGGTGAAATTTTAATAATCATTTATTATCAGTCTTTTGTATTAGCTTTATTGAAAAATTTCTTTATATACAATATTTTGTAGTTGTGATATTAATGCGTTGGTGGGAGAAGTGGTGGGAGGTGCCCGACGTGACGGCCCAGTGGTGGCATGAGCTGCGCGCGGTACTGGACAGTACTTGGTCATTGCAACATTACTTTATTTTTCTAAAATAAATTTAGCCTAAGTTACTCCTTATTATATTAGCTACCTGACAAAAAAAGTCCCGTCATAATCGGTCCAGCCATTTCAGAGATTAGCCGAAACAAACAGACAGACACAGACAGACAAAAAAATCTAAGATCATTTTCGTTATAAGTATCGTGTATATAACGATATGTAGTTGGACATTTTCTTTAATTTTCACTTTACAAACAGAAACTTCAATTTTATTTATATGTATAGATTAACATAATATATTCAAACTTCAATAAAATGTAATTTTGCCAGCGTTATAGTATAAAAGTTGGATTTTATATAGGTTATCAAGGCGATTATCAAAAGTCATTTCCTTGGTAGCCAGATACTATTGATGGTTCTTTCATCTCGCAAGACACATTGAAGCTTATAACTTCCAAAGCCACCACGATCGAAACTTCATAATAGCTGATCGTGTGATGCCTGTTAGAGGCATGCGCAGACTAACTTTCAGCTTTTATAAAATGACGAAAGTCTGGCGGCCATGGGCTCTTGGTCTATTCTTACAAATCATATCAAGTAATGATTTAATTGACGTTAAATATCTTAGTACAGCAATTAGTGGTACATTATTATTTCACTCATAGATTATTGGTTGAAATAATCAGACTGAATAATATATTTCTTGTACAATAATTGTGATGTTTATCGCATTTAGTATTAAAATTATCAAACATAAAAAGTGTCTTATATTAAGATATATTCTTTAAGAAACTTAATAACTGTGTTGTAATTTTATGTCAAAATAAATGGTTAAAGTTATTTGGCAAATTGTTTTTTTAACAACGGAATATTGACTAGTTATGTAATCTTAAGCATCAAGTGAATAAAACAATAAATATTATATTTGCCTTATTTGCAATTATGCATTTTATGTATCACAAAAACGCGAAATTCTTTACTTTAAAAAATAAATAACAAAACAAAAATAAACAGTCTTGATTTACGTCATAAAAAAACTGCGATATTAAGCTAAAATATAAAACGCTATGACAAACTTCGTAACAAGATGTTCTTAATATATTCCGCGCTACACTAAAACAATAGCAACACATAGACAGTCTTAGATATTAGAAAAAAGTAAATTTATAAGCTACATTACAGTTTACACTCCTTATATTGAGATCATAGTATTTTTATTATTGGTTTAAAACAATTTTAAATTGCGTAGTTCAGTGTTACAAATTACCAAAGAAAACAAATGCAGGTAATTAACTTACGGTCATTGTCAATTCAATATTAAAATTAAACTTTTGAGGACATTTTACAATTATTAACCATATTTTCATATTTGTTTAATCATCTTTAAAATTTCTTCTTTTGAGAAAAAGGTGCAATGTATCCTTGTAAGTAGTGTCCAAGTTTAATAAATAGTGTTTATCTATGTAGGTACGTCGTTTTGTTATCAATTTTCTGCATATAAATACACGAACTTCACGGCTGTATCCCATAGGGGTAGGCAGAGACGATGGATCTCCACTATACTCGATCTTGACATACTACTTTTGGTTCAACATCTTTTATTAATCTCTTATTTTATTTTGTTTTACTAGAATTTCTGCAATTATTTCAGACTTCTGTTAAGCGACGAAAAAAAATAATTAAAATGTCCCATTTTATTATCAATATCGTAGTATTATATGTCGTAACATTGATTTGACAATAACACATATACAACTCTATAAAAAAAAAAACTTAAAACAATATCACAGGTTCACAAAATAATATGTAAAGGAATATCCTTAAAATTAAAATCTTATAATAATTTATCACAGAGTAAAACAATACTGAACAAATAAATTATTGTGGAATCACAATTTTTTTTATAATTATTTTATATAAATATTAAATAAACATGGTATAGTAATAATGGTATAGTTCGTTTTGGCACATATACTTTCAATATATTGATATTTTACTTTTGGCATTTTAAAATCACCTCTTTTATTAAACGAGAAAAATTCTACTCTAAAGATATTCTTTCCAGTCATAGCTGGTATATTAAAAATAAATTATTATAATGACTATTTTCGTAACGAAACGAAAATAAAAGCAGTTCCACTCAAAGGCTTATAGCAAATAAATGGTTAAACCGTTAATATGTTTTTAATAAATAATCTCATAATTTAAGAAAAGTTTTCATTTCTGGCTAAGCCGAAAACAATGAAGTTTTACTCAATATAAATGATTTTCATAACATCCCTTTGATGTTGAATAAACTGTAAATTTTTGAGATTCTGTACCTCATAATCTGAAATAAATGTTATAACAATAATTTCCGCCAAATTCGTGTTTTTACATTACGATCTCTAAAACAATTTTATATTTATAAATTTCAGTGAATACTCATTACCTACGCCAATTTATTTTCGAATTGGCAAACGAGTTTCCTAAATATATCTTAGTAAATTTATTTGTACTATATAAATAAGTTACATGTAGTTCCGCATATTAAAAAATCAGGACATAAGAGACTCTAATGCCTTGTTTGATTTTGAAATACTGTAAGAATGATACATATTTGCATTTTATAATTCTATTTTGTATTTTATCTTAAATTTGTTAATTGTAATTAATTATGAGATGTGCCCGTCATTCGCCTGATGGTAAGTGATATGACCATTTATAGACAGTAGCAATACAAAATGTTGTTTTCAAAGATGGCATTCTACTGCGCTCGCCATACGGAGACATCAGATGTTAAGTCTCAATTTGTCCAGTAGTTACTCTGGCTATAATTTCCTTCAAACCGGAACACAACAGTGCGTTTACACTACCGTTTGTCTGGAGAAATAGACATTGCAGTGGTACCTATCAAGACGGCCTCTCGGATATGAGAGACCTACCACCAATAAAAGTTAGATACATGGAATTAACTGAAGTACGTGCATGGTGACATAATACATTCCTGAGTTCCTGAGTTCTTCGCGGATTGTAACTTATTTAAATCGTACAATACCATATTTAATATCATACTTGAGAAGGCGAGAACTTGAGTAAACCAATATTTAAACAGTCTTTTAAATAAATCTAAGATATTGGATTGTGAGAGCATTGAAATAAAACAGTCAAACTGAACACAGGTTTTAGAATATAAAATTAGGAGCACTGAGCAATGACAATCTCTCATTTTTGTTGTGTAACTTCTAGAGACAAATGGTTATGGAAATGGCAAAACGCATTGAGTTTTTTGTATTTTTGAGCTGTGTCTATCAAAAACATAATAGTTAATGATATATTTTTTTGGTAATGTAACAAAATTGGAATGTCTATCACCCATGATATTTCCATTATTACCCAAATTTCTTTTTGAAATTGATCTCAATAATATATTTATAATTTTAATTCTCTTGCTCAAAGAAAAAAAAAAATGCTTTCCAAACACATTTGTCAGTAGAAAGTTCACTGTATACTAGCATTGACATACACTCTCGTCCCAAGCATACAATATATTACAATATCTACAAGGAAGCCAAGCTCTGTATTCATAGAACGATAAAAAACGCGACAACTATCATCCACCTATGTGTAAAAGCTATTAATCAAACTACCGGCAAAATTGTAAAATTACTAATCATTTTAACCATTTAATTAATTGGCCCATTTAGTTATATCTTACACTAAATAGTTTTTGGCACGTGTATAAAGTTTTGGCACGTTTCACAACACTGTCACTGGCAGATGTGAACTGAGCTGTGCTTTACTGTTACATTTAAGAATTTAGGGTGGTTTCATGTTCCTAGCCCAGCCTGATTGGTATATAAGCTTGGTAGCTTCTAGGCTGGAAGACTAGTGATCACTATACCCTTTTCGACAAGCTCAATAAACTAAAAAAGATAAATAGTTTGCAAGTAGTAGTTAATATTTTTAATAATTATATTATTGGAGTTGTGCGTCCCATTTCGGTTTTATGACAATTACACCATTAACAAAGACAGATTTCTTGTTCTCATGTTTAACTGTATGGATTGCCAAATTCTTTCAATAAGATATATTGAACTGCAAAATACTTGAGATGGAGGTTGAATAGTTAAATTTAATGGAAACAATACTGAATAGTAACAGTAAAGACAGCTCAGCGTAGACAACACATCTATATACTAGCTCGGTGTGGAGGCAATGTGAACGTCAGCGTGTCATTAATGAAGTACTGCTCCTGATCATCTTCATCGGGCAGGTAATATCCATAACTGCCATCATTGGACACCTGATCAGCCCCATAATGTTTCGGCAGGTCACAAGTAAAATCCTCCCAATTCTTGTCAATAGATTTTCTCCGCTTGGCATACAGTATCGTACCATCAAAAGCGTATTCCTCATCAAAATGCAACACTGCATCGTCATAGAAATAGTTTTCCACTCTCCTATTATTTGTGTTTCTTGCTATGTTCTTCATTAGCTTCTTTTTAGCGTAGCTAGACTTTTCAGAATCATAGTCATCAACCAACGGATCATTGGATCGGTTCTCAGACCGTATATTCATGGAGTAGAGTGAGGAGCTGTGAGGACTAGTTTCCACCCTGGTGCTGATGCTGTGTCTATAGGGATGGAGGTACTGCTCGTTGTTGTTGCATCTCATCTCATACATCATCATTCCCCGTCGCAATTGCTCCCGTCTCTTGGCCACTATTTCCCTGAAGTCTTCGGGGTCTATTTGGAAGTCGTTGGTCTTTGCGTTCATGTACAGGTACCCTGAGGCTGAGTTGAGCCGTAAGGATTGCGAGCGGCTTTTCGACGAGGCTTTCTCGATGTACCGCGGGATGCCGCCCAGCTCTCGGTAGTGTTTGGACTTGATCTGCCTGATGTTGGTGGGTGGCACAGGTGATAGCGGGTCACGATATGGTATTGATCTGGAAGGAAATAGTTTTAGCTATAAACTTGAATGGATCTTGTCGTTTGATTGGGCGTGGTCGTATTGGTGGTTAAATAATAAATTATAAACTTTATTAAACAATATAAAGACAGACCTACAAATGCTGCTGAAACGGGCGAGAAGGAGAAAAGGGAAGGGGTGAAGAAAATAGGTGAGTACGGACAAGACGTGCAACATAGAGAAATAATAGAAGGACGTGATATAAGAGATGAAAGAGGTAATGAGAGTAGAGGGAACAGAATAATTGGTAGAAGGAGAAGAGGGGTAGACCGAAAAGTGATAAGGTGTAAACAGAAGAGGAAAGAAGAGAAGCGGCGGAGGTCCTTCCGCCGTAGTGTGAAGAGGCATCTTAGCAGGCCGGCATAATTGTTTCCATTGGCATGGGACATGGGATGGACTGCCGTCTGATGCCAATGGATACTCTGCCTGGGCGGCATTTGCGCTTACCATCAGGCGCAATATGACCACTATGCTGGGCCAAAGTTAAAAAAAAGGTACAATAAAGAGATAAATAATTTACTTGTATTTTTGTATGGAAAAGAGCTAAAAGAACAACAAGGATTATAAATAAATGATGAGATGGATAAGAAAGAAAAGATAAAAGAAGTAGAAGAGACAAAGAAACAGTAGAAATAGAGGAAGAATGTAGATTTTAAAAAACAAGTGCAGTATAATTATTGTAATATGGAAAATCGGTAATCGGATGAAGAAGAGGAAAGTAGCGAAGTGCCGGATGAAGACTATACATAAAGATAAACAATTGGTGGCGAGGAAATCAGAAGAGATTGAAAGGGTAGATGGAGAATAACTAGAAAGAGTAGGTATATCAGAACAACTGGAAGGAAAGAAACTAAAAATAGTAGAAGAACAATAAGGATTATAATAAATTTCTATTCTAATGAAGGTAGAACATACAATACAACAACAAGAAAGAAAGCCTCATTACCTGTTAGGTCCAAAGCAATTGCAAGAACAGCTGCATACACTGGGCGCGTAGTCGTCATCTGTGTACAGCGGGACGAGTGACGTGTCTCCTGCGAAAATAATTGATATCGATTTAGTTAAATTAATTATTATATTCATTTATTTTATTTTAAAGGCCAGCCAATAATTGTTAATTTTGAAACATGTTTTACAATATAACTAGGCGATTCACAATTATTTAAAGGTAACAATCATTTACAGACTAGTTCAGCATGCACAAAATAGAACACAAGAGGTAACTCACTAATGTAAATTGTATTAATAAAAATAATATATATTTTTTAAGCATACCCAAGAAATTAAATAACAGTAATATTTAAATTCAATAATAGGAAGAAATACTTGAGTATAATACAATTATATAATTTGTTTAAATAATAAATATCGATATTAACTACATGGAACGTGATAGTACATCACTAGACAGTCTCAGTCAGTCTCAATATGTCCAGTAGTTACTCTGGCTACAATGTCCTTCAATCCGAAACACAACAGTACATTTAAACTTACGGGAGAAATAGACATTGCGGTGGTACTCGTTCAAGCGGCCTCTCTCAGTATACAGGGTATCTCAAGACTGCTACCGAAAACGAAGCCGGGTGGTAGTTAAAGCGACTTCAGACACAATGCAACAGAAAAAGTTGCAAAAAAAAGCGACAATTTTTTTTTTTGTTATTTTTTTCCTATGACCATATTTGGGTGGTAAATACATTTTTTCCTAAAATAATAGTGAATACCCTTTTATTTATAAATAATCTAAGGTATAAACGTGTTTAAATTATTATTCTATCAAAAACTATGGATTTACCACCCAAAAAAGACGATATTTAGAAAATTATAAAAAATCATTGTAACGTTCCTTTGCGAAATTTTTAGTTGCATTGTGTTTGTAGTCACTAAAACTACCACCCGGCTTCGTTTTCGGTAGCAGTGTTGAGATACCCGGTATAAGTGAGTATGTGGGCTATAGTTACCCGTGGAGATGTGGCGGGGGTCGGCGGGCAGGCGGGTGCCGCGCGCCACGCCGCGCAGCACGTCTCCGTCGGCCGTGATCACGTCGCCCTCCAGCCGCACCGCCACCTGCTGCGCCTGCGCACACCACAGAATACTAAACAGAAGTCAACGCACACATACACAGCGTCACCGACACGATATTCCAAACCAGTCGAGATCATTGCGAGAGCGAGTTTCAACCTTTGCGCGAACGCCGAGCGTAGTGTGAGTGTGGCAACAAAAGTGAAGTTCTTCAAGCTTCACTTCTGTTAGTATTCTGTGCACACACGCACACATATTACTATAATATAGTAATACACACATACACATTAGTATTGTAATGGGAATACGGAACATACATGACATTTTTTAGGATTCCGTACGTAAAAGATAAAAACGGAAGACGATTACTGAGCCTCCGCTATATACAGGGTATATCAAGACTGCTACCGAAAACGAAGCCGGGTGGTAGTTAAAGCGACTTCAGACACAATGCAACAGAAAAAGTTGCAAAAAAAAGCGAAAATTTTTTTTTGTTATTTTTTTCCTATGACCATATTTGGGTGGTAAATACATTTTTTACTAAAATAATAGTGTATATCCTATTATTTATAAATAATCTAAGGTATAAAAGTGTTTAAATTATGATTTTAGCAAAAACTATGGATTTACCACCCAAAAATGACGATATTTAAAAAATCGTAAAAATCATTGTCGCGTTTCTTTGCGAAATTTTTAGTTGCATTGTGTTTGTAGTCACTAATACTACCACCCAGCTTCGTTTTCGGTAGCAGTCTTGAGATACCCGGTATATATATATGTGAGTAGCTAAAAAGCTGAATTTTTCACAAATTATGTATCATCCATTTATGACATGATCTTTCATTTAACATTTTTTTACCCCCAAAAACTATGGATTTACCACCCAATCTCGACGATACTTAAAAAATAATTTAAAAAAAATGTCACGTTTCTTAGCGATTTTTAGTTGCGTTGTGTTTGTAGTCACTAAAACTACCACCCGGCTTCGTTTTCGATAGCACTCTTGTTATACCTAGTATAAAGAAGTAAAAAAAGGGTAATACATACCTGTTCCGCTTGTTGTTGGTCGCGCTTCTCATCCTCAGTATTCATGGTGACGAACCGAAGCACCAACAAGTTGAGGCACGCCGCCACTATCGCCAGCCCGAACAGAATGAATATCAGCGCGAACATCACGTACGACGGCTTGCGGTTTAATGCGTTGTCTTTCTGTAGGGCCACCATGTCGCCGAAACCTGGATGACAAACACATATGTCTTAGAAATGAGGATATTCATATTTTCCCACATTCAGGATGATTTCATTTGACCTCCTTTCCTCTCCATTTCTAAACAGAACCACGCGTGCTAGCTTGCGAAGCTAAAGCATCTCGGCACGAACTAAAAGGTTCGCAAATTCTGTTTTGTGCCACTCTATCAAGCTTTGAAAATTGTTTGTCGTCATGCGTGTTCCCTCATTCTTATAAGCCCGGGTCCTTCCGCCGTAGTGTGCAGAGGCATCTTAGCAGGCCGGCATAATTGTACCGAATGGCATGGGACTGCCAACTGATGGCATGCGATATTTTGTCTGGACGGCATTTACGCCTACCATCAGGTGCAGTGCAGTCATTATGCCAGACCAGTATAGTAAAAAAAAAAAGAAACAAATAATACGTCAAATCTGTACCAGCCCATATACATCCCACTGCAGGGCACTGGCCTCCTCTACAAGTGAGAGTACGATTGAGAGTGGTTAGGCCATATAGTCCACCACGCTAGCCTAATGGTAGTCGCTTACTATCAGATAAGCCATTCGCTCCAAAAAATATACCAATTCGCAAGTGTGCCTACTCACCGATGGTGGTAAGCGTGATAAAGCAATAATAAACGCTGTCGAAGTAGCTCCATCCCTCGAATGTGGAGAAGGCGGCCGCCCCGCCCGCGATGGTGAGTGACGACAGCGTGGTCACCACGCAGATCAGGTCCACCTCAGTAGCTATAGTCTGCTTGCACTTCAGCACGCGCTTTATCGACTTTATTATCACGCTGTCGACAATAGAATTAATTTGAATGTTATAATGAAAGATGACTAGAATGGAACGTTGGGCAAATGACTCATATGGAACAAGGTTTGTGTGAAAGAAATGACTAATGAAAATATTTAAGATAGAACGAGTACGAGGATAAATGATTAAAATGTTGAAGTACGGAAGGACGGAATAGTAGAGAGACCATCTGGAAGACGATGTAAGACGTTAAGAACGACTGAGGCAGGCGTTTTTAAATACGAAATAATAAAAAAATAAAAACCGACTTCAAAACAAAAAACCGCTAATAACCAAAAAATAACTAAATAATAAGTACCACTGCAAAGCAAAAAAATAATATTTGTTTCATGGAACTTGCGCTTGTTGATTAATTTGCTTAATGACTTGACTAGCCAACAAATCAAACTATGTGCATAACATATTGAAGGCGGGCCGCCAAGTACCAAACATGTAGGACTTATTATTTTATTTTTTTATTAAACATTTTGGTTATTTTTATCTTTTTAGTGTTGATAGGAATCAAAATGAAGAAGATTTGGTCCCCACAAGGAATATGTTCTTTCCGATGATAATGAAATCGCTAAAATCGGCTAAAAGCTGCCAAAGATATTAGAGTATTCATATGTTTATTATTTTTTCTCCCCTCCCCCTCCCTTTGCCCCTACCCCCTTTTCCCACCACCACTGTAGCTTAGCTTTTATACTGAACCCAATGCAAAAAGAACCATTGGAATCCTACTAAAGTTTGAAGAGTTCTACACTCCAGGTCCGAAAATGATCATCAGATCTCCATGTTGTGTTCCTGAGATCAACCTGTCAATACATTCTTTCCAATGAAAAAGATATCACTAAAATCGGTTAAAAGCTGCCGAAGATATTAGAATTTACGTGTATTTTAATTTTATCACCTACCCCCCTCACCCCCACCCCTTTTTTCCTCTCTCACTGTAAATTAACTTTTATAATGAACCTAATGCAAAAAGAACCATTGGAATCCTACTTAATTTTAAGGAGTTCCCCTCTCCAGGTCCGAAGATATTGTTCAGATTTTCACCATATTTTTATGGGACCAAATGACAAGCATCAGCTTTCAATCAAAGAAAGAATGGTCGAAATCGGTTCACACAGTACAGAGAAACGAGGTAACAAACATAAAAAAAATACAACATATAGTCGAATTGAGAACCTCCTCCTTTTTTGAAGTCGGTTAATAAAAACCGAAGACTATACTAACAATCCTTGTTTGATTTGACTCGTAACGGATCTATTCCCACATACATAATTCACACCTTAGAGACCTAATTAAAAAACCTTATTTTTTGGGAAACGTAAAGATTTGTAGCATAAGAAATTTTGTACTTATGGAAGATACATCTAGAAGACCCATTTATACATCTTTCTGCTTTTCATGCGTCAATAGGTCCTTCTTTAATAACCGTTCGATAGGTCATTTTGAGCTAAAATATGATTAAAAGCCAAAATCTATTTTTTTTTAGATTACGTCACTTTAATTCTAAAGATGCGATTATCAGTATAGTAAAAGTTAAAGACTAGTTCGGCGCTACGCGTAAGCGCCACGATCTGCACGGCGGTTACGCCCTTCTTCTCACAAGGTTTTACGCAAGTCTATATTTTTGTTTGAAGGACGCCAAATTTAGATTTTGTGTTATAACGGCTTCGCCACCAACTCAACGATATATTCGCTTGACAACAATCTGCATGCAGCCTGCCATATATTTTTTATTTTGTTAAAAATACATTCTTTACAAATAATCACCTGGGCATTGAAATCACTAAGTCACGATAATATAAAAACAGTGGGTGGTGGTTCCTTGCGAATAAGTGGAAAATAATTAAAATACACAAATAGAAGAAGCACTTAGAAGAAAAAAAAAAAATCAACCATGAACCGTACTAAAAGGAAAAATCCTGCCAATAAAGCTGCCCCAAGTGAATGTTCTGATACGGAAACAGAAGAGAATTCCATACCTACCGATTCGAAACATTGTAGCTGTAATGACATAGCTCATTCGTTCGAGTCCTTCAAAAATGAACTCAAAAGCATGCTGGATGTATGGAGACAGGATCAGGCTGCGCAAATGCAAGATATATGTGCTTCAATATCTGACATGAAAAACCAAATACTGGAAATTCAAAAAACCAATACTGAACTAGAAAAATCAGTTACATATTTGGCTTCTGAGTACGATGACACAAAAATTAAACTAACTGGATTAGAGGAAAAATGCTTGTCCCAAGAATCACGTATAAAAATGCTTGAAAACACCATAGAGGACCAATCAAGAAGGCTCAATTTAAATATGTTGGAGATACGAAATATTCGCTACCAACCGAAAGAAACCACAGATGATCTCCTCAAAATTACAGTCAATATTTTTAAAGTTATTAGAGCAAATGCAGATTTATCGGATATTCTGGACATTCGTAGACTGCCGTCAAAAACTGACAAAAGAATAATACTTGTCTCTCTTAAATCTGTGATATTAAAAAATACAGTTTTACAAGCCGTTAAGGCGTATAACGCAAGAAATAAATCCAACAAACTGAACACCTCGCTTATCGATCCAGAAGGCACTTCAGACCCAATTTATTTAGATGAACATCTGACCACTAAAGGAAAGCGACTCTACTATTTAGCAAGACAACTTGCCAAGTCCGGGCTTTACCAGTTCTGCTGGACATCAAATGCCAGGGTTTTTCTTCGTGAGAAAGAGGGAGCAAAATCCATCGTCGTACTTGATGAAGCTCAACTACAGAACCTTAAAACTAAAGACGTAATATGACTAAATTTTATTTACCTTTTTAGCTGCCTTATTAGCACACTTGTAATGTTTCTACTGTTTTTTATGTTTTATTCTAAAACAGAGAGAATTTGTCCATACTTAACTAAAAACACAAAAAATTGTTCCATTGATTGTTATGTTTCGATATGTTTACTTTTTATATTACATGTTTTGCAATTTATGCCATTAGGCTCTACTTCCCAAGATAGTTTTACATACACCACTCTACACACACAAAAAGTCACATACACTAACACAAACAACATCAAACAAAAATCTTTACACTATATTTATAAACTTCCCAACACACACACACTTACACTTAACTCGTCAAAGTCACTAAAGTATTCATCAAAAAGCTTGTCTAGTATCGAGTCGTTAAATAATTGCACGGAACCTATCAGTACTTGTCTCTGTGAAATAATAATACATTACTTACCAAAAAGTGGTATCACAGAAAAACCGAAATTTAAAAAACAAAATTCAATAACATAAATAGATTATTAAATGACATGGATACTACGACAATTTCTACGGCCACGACTTGTGAACCAGATAGATGCACGGAATGTATACCAAATCACATCGCAAATCTAAACATTATCACACAAAATATTCGTAGCATTTCTGCAAACATGAGCGATTTCTCCCTATTATTACAACGTACAAAGTTACACTGTGACATATTAATATTAACAGAATGTAGACTTAAACAAAATCCAATAATTCCACCGCTAGACGATTACGAATATTTTACATCAACAAATCCAGCTAACCAAAATGACGGCGTTGTTGCCTACATTAGCAACAAAGTTCAAGGTGTATCAGTGACTGAGCCGAAAATCATAGATGCTAGCTCTCTCCTTATCAAAATTGGACTAGATATAGCAGTATTAGGAATATACCGTCCACATGCATTTAAAAATGTCGATAATTTTATGCAAACAATCAATTGTACACTCCAAAGCCTTTCAGCTTTTAAAACAATCATTTTAATAGGAGATATTAATATTGACATTCATCCAGATAATAAAGACCCTCGTGCTGAGGATTACCTTAATATGTTAGCTGTGCATGGTCTTCTTCCATCACACACCCTTCCCACACATGATGCAACATGTCTAGATCATATTATTATAAAGTCCCAACATCCTGCGAACACCCTTGTAATTAACTCCACAGTAACGGACCATTATGCAGCATTATTATCCTTAAAAATAATAAAATCTATAACACCCCCAAAATTCTCTACCAAAATTGATTACAACAGTCTTCACAAAGATATGCTAAATATAGATATCTCTTCAATATACAATGAAACAGATCCTGACTCTGCTACAAATAAATTTTATAGTATCCTGCGTAGTGTAATAGAAAAAAATACCACTATAAAATTTTTACCTCGGCGTCACAGAATAATCAAACCCTGGATCACACCTGGATTATTACGTTGTATGAGGCACAGAGATAAGTTACACAAAAAACTAAGAAACGACCCAAAAAATGAAATACTACAAGTAGCCTACAAGCGCTATCGAAATTTTTGCAATATGATCCTAAAAAAGGTAAAAAGAAATTATGATAAAACTAGACTTAATGAAGCCAGCTCAAATAATAAGAAGTTATGGGAAGCAATCAAAGATATTGCATATCTCAAAAAAACTAAATCTTCATCGCGTGATCTTTTGTACATTGAGAGAACCCCTAAGGAATCGGTTGATACAATCAACCACTTCTTCGTCAATATAGGGAAAATTTTAGCAGAAAACATTCAAAAATCAAATACCACAGCTACTATAAACTTGTTTCAACCCGCCAGCATTCCAAATTCGTTTGTGTTCTTACCAACTGACGAATATGAAGTTAAATGCATAGTGACGTCCCTAAAAAACGATTGCGCAGTCGGATGGGATGGTATTTCCACTTCTTTCTTAAAGACTTTTAAGCACATATTAGTACCGCCAATAACGTATCTCTGCAACTTATCTCTCTCAGTCGGAATCTTCCCATCAGCTTTAAAGAAAGGGCTTATACATCCAGTCTTTAAAAATGGAGATCGAAACCGTGTAAATAATTACCGTCCAATCTCTGTTCTTCCATCAATCTCCAAAATACTAGAACGATTAATAAATATTCGCCTTGTCGGTTATCTCGAAAAACATAACTTGTTAAGTGACAGACAATTCGGATTTAGGAAAAATAAATCCACTGAACAAGCTGTGCACAAACTCACTGATTATTTAGTAAGAAATTTGGACTCAGGAAAAAAATGTCTCGCTATCTTCTTAGACCTTGCGAAAGCGTTCGACACGGTCTCGATCCCCATACTTCTAACTAAACTTGAATCTCTTGGAATTAGAGGAGAACAATTGAGACTTTTTGAAAGTTATTTATATGACCGAACCCAGTGTGTTACTCTCGACGGCCATATAAGCAACGATCTTCCAATTACTCATGGTGTGCCTCAGGGGAGCATACTGGGTCCTAGTTTATTTTTAGTTTACATAAATGACCTCTGCCAAATGAATATGATAGACGGAAATCTTTTATCATTTGCAGATGATACAGTTTTATATTTCTCTGGCAATACATGGGAAGAAGTATATAAATCTGCTCAAAATGGTTTTAACTTAGTATCTCAATGGTTAAAAGAAAACTTATTAACTCTAAACACTGATAAAACTAAACATATTTTATTCAGCATTCGCAATGTTCAACTCCCAGATCATAATAGATTTAATATCACCGCTCATACTTCATCTGCTAACTCTTTACAATATACTAACTCCGTCATAGAGAGAACCACCCAAATAAAATACCTAGGCTTGCTCATTGATAATAACCTTACATTTAAGCCATACATTAAATTATTGTCAGGTAGAATACGGAAACTTATTTTTGTTTTTAAACATTTACGGTACGTCGCTGACCCTTCTACTCTGAAAAGGATTTATCAGGCTTTATGCCAATCCCTGCTTACTTATTGTATTACTTCATGGGGCGGATCATTTAAAAATCATCTAATGTATGTTGAACGTGCCCAAAGAGCCCTATTAAAGGTGAGTACATTTAAAACTCAACTATATCCGACTAAGAGCCTATATGAATTTTGCCAAGTACTTACTGTCCGTCAACTGTTTATCTTACATACCGCATTATTACAGCATTCTTTAACGCCTTGCTCCGATATATCTAATATAAACCGCCGCAATCATCTCATTGCAAAATCTACATCATTTAATACCTCCTTTAGCCATAGATTTTTTTGCTTCCTCGGTCCTTTTCTATACAATAGATTACACCAAATTCTAAATATTAGTATACATTCTACTAAATATACCTTAAAGGAATCAATTAGTAAATGGCTTCTAAATCAATGTTATGATGACACAGAATATTTTCTGCATCCTCTAGCCTAACATGAAGACGCACACACACACACTCACACACACACACACACACACACACATAAACACACATACACACACACTACACTTATGCACATATATCATGTATGCATGCACACAGAAATGCACCCCCTGACACGTATATAAAATAAAATGCGTGCATGCATGATCTGTGCATTATATTACGAGGTCCCAAATGGCAAATTTGTTTTACTTCTTTTAATTTATTTTATTTTATTCTTTGTTTTGTTTAACTGCAGTTTATATAGTATTACTAGCCTTTAATTATAACTAATTAGAATTACTACCAAAATACCTGTTTTATACCCAATACAATTAGGCCCTGCAACATAAAGATGGTAGCTGGTGCTTATTTTACAGGGCTGTCCTAGTTTAAGCACCAGCCGTTTCTCATTAATGTTATATCTTAGCCTAAGCACTTCTGGCATAAGTAAAAATTATTTTGTTTGTTATAGGTCTACCAGAATCTCATGGCATAAAATTAAAAAAAAAACAATGATTCTTATGTGGCAATACCATCGGTCAACAGCTGATTCAAAACTTGAGTTATGTCATTCGATGTGAATATTTTAAGATTTCTATCCGTTCTTAGCGAAAATGTACAAATTAGTTCTACAATCACAAGTGCGACACATTGTTTACAAAGTTTATCGCCAGATCCGTGAATAATTTGGTCAAATTTAAACAAAATCGTCGATTTTAAAATCGACGTCGCTTTAACATGTAAGTCGGAGTGAATAGTTTTGATACTTCATTTTTTTTGGTTAGTGTTAGATATGTGCATGTGTTTTATCGTATATACTTTGATATCATTTTTTGAAACTAAACAGTAATGCATTAAATACTTATTTACAGGAATTTCCGGAGATTTTAGATAAGGAACGGTTTATTATTATTTCTTTATCTTCATCGTCTTCATCAGAAGATGTACAGGAAGAGTATTTAGAAGTAAGCTTTGACTAAAGTGTTAATGAAATAAAGAAGACTGAAAATAAATTATACGTTTTTATTTTACATCTTGCATCTTTCGTATAACATTTATCGAATCTAATAATTATTTAAATAAAACCGACTCATAATCAAACTACTTACAATTTGGAAATTGAAAGTTGTTTGATTAAGTGAAAACTAATAAGAAGAGAGAATTAAAACGAAACTGGTGGCTCCGTACCACCATTTTTATCTACATCTACGTTTTGAAAGTACCAGCGCTCCCTCTATATTATAAATACTCGTAAGACACGTATGTATATTATAATTTAAAACTGAAAAAAATCTTATTTGCCTATTTTAATTGGCTATTAATCTAAAAGTACAATTGTGAAGTAATTTTAATGTTTAAATTACCTATACATTTTACTTAAAACATTATGTACTTTATTTACATAGTTGTACTTAAAAAAATAATGTCAAATTGAAATTATAATTAATTACAATTATTGAAAGTATCAAAATATGTTAATCCGATTACCCCAGTGTTGCAATGCGTAAATTCAAATTTCCCAAAATGCCATGAGATTCTGGTAGACCTATATCTAGGTTAAGGAAAGTTTTAATAAAACATTTTATTATTATTATTATTATCAGTATAGTAGGGATGTTGATTTTCACATGGTAAAATATTCAGAAATGTTTCTATTTTTCCCGATTTTTTATGAAATATTTTAATAAACAATATTTTTTTTTACAACAGCATTCGGACGCCCAAAGATCGTAGACAATCTACACACTCCAATATTGTCTAGGACTCTAGGTGGAGTGTTGTGGTACATCCGCATCTTCAAAACAGTGTTTAATATTAAATATTTATTTTCGGTATTCCAATACTTTATGTTTTCAATTATTATTCTTTCTTGAGACTTTTCCGGGAACATTTTTAGAAATAAATATAAAGCAGTACACGAAGTAATAAGTTTCTGATGTTGACTGAAGGCAAAAAGTAGCTGGATGCCGGCCAGGGCGCTAGTAGTAAATATAAACCAATGGAGGGTAGTTTGCTCATTTATATATTCGCTGAGTTGTCAGTTCAACTTCAGTCTCGTCCACGCTTTGTGCACGTGCGTTGCTGTGCGTATTAATATTATTTCGATAGTTTTGAGGAAAATCATGTGTTAGTGGGGTTTGGTGCTACAAATGGCTTTCGGGGAGATATCGGTGAGTATTTAAATTTATTTCAATGTCGTTTACGTTTAGTTATTTATTTGTTATCTATTGGACTAGCAGTTTCGGTGAATCATTTTGCTTTTAGTTTCATAATATTGTTGTTTAACCGTCTGATAGGAGCACCTTTTTCATATGGTTAATGTTTAAAGGTCAAGATGTTCATTATAGTTTTAAATTTGAAAGAACTTTGAAAGAACACCTTTAACAGCAGTGAATCTTTAACAAAAGATATCGAGCAGATGTCTGATCTCAAAATGGTGAATTAACGATCTTAATCATGCAAATTTAAAACCTAGTGTAGTTATCAAACATGTTTTATTTTCTACTTTCTCCCAACCTGCCTCTCTTTTTAGCCACGGGAAGTTTATTACTAAACATAGACCTCGCCCAAGAAATTCAAAATTTACATTTAAGTGAGATCAAGATGGATAAAATAACACCCTAATTAATCCGGCAGCTAATGTATGCATATAGCAGCAGACCGGGCTCTGTGGCTTACTTTAGGAGAGGCCTATGTCCAGCACTTGACTGCAATGGGCTCATGATGATGACCCTAATGACTTAAACTGCCACATACTACGATTCCATTCCTAACCAGAACCACGCGTGCTGGCTTGCTAAGCCATAGCTTGTCGGTTTATAAATTCTTTTTTGTGCCGCACCGTCTGGCTGTTTACCGTCTCACGTGTTCCCTCCTTCCTATAATCCTAGGTCCTTCTGCCGTAGTGTGAAGAGGCATCTTAGCAGGCCGGCATAATTGTTTCCATTGGCATGGGACTGCCGTCCGATGCCAATGGATACTCTGCCTGGGCGGCATTTGCGCTCATCATCAGGCGCAATGCGGCCAGTATATGGCCGGGCCATAAGTTGTCGGCAAATGCTAGTACATACACACAAGTCACACCTGTATGCTTTAAGGGTAGGCAGAGACGTAAGTAACACTAGTAGTGTATAAGTGTTACCTGCTAAGCCTATTGACTCGTTCGCCGATGCTCTGGAACATGATGAGGCCGAGCGGGATGCCCACAATAGCGTAGAACATTGTGAACAACTTGCCGCCGATAGTCGCCGGCGTTGAGTGACCGTATCCTGCGAACAACATTTAATATACTAGCTGTTTATCATTAAAATATATAAGACTATGAGAAACAATAGGTTTTGATTCACTACACAAGTTGCATAAGGTTGGGTGTTTAATATCGATCTCATCTCTTTCTACCCTTTCTTAACCCTTTCTGTCGGTCCAAATCGTTGTTCTTTCTAATCGCACTGCGTTTTTATATATAGTCTGTACCTACTTTCATAACTCTACATTTTATGTATCTTAACTACTTTTTTTTCTGGTTTTATCTCGGTTGGCTTATTTTTCTCCATCTTCCTGATCTTCAACATCCTCAATAGTAAGGACATTGACTTTCATATAATCCTTGATCTATATAGCCGGCGTGTCTTTGGTCTAATCCTCGCTCGAAGACGCATTGAGGCACTCATTGCCGACATAGGTGTGTTTCCTTAGGATGTGACTGTAATATTCACTATTTATGGTTAATGTTTAATATTGTACTAGAATATAATTATTAATATTTATCGGCTCGTTTGCTTTACACCACGTCTTCACACCGTTCCGTCATCAACATCTATCTCTGTTCTCATTCACCCGTGGTTCGTGTTGTGTATAGTTCGAGACGACAGATGCAATGTATATGATTATATCAATATGCAATGGTGACCCTACCATTTCAAGCAGTTTTTTCTCTTTACGCTAATGTGGAAAGGGAGCATAAAGACATAAGTTAGTACCTATAGTAGTTAGAACCGTGGTGGCGTAGTAGAAGGCGCCGGTGAACTTCCACTGCTGGCCCGCCTTGTGCGGCTCTGACTTCAGTACCACCGTCTCCATCACGCGGAAATCCTCCTCAGATATGTTGTATTTCTTTATTATCATGCTCTCGATCGCTGCAACACATACATTTGTGGTAAAAGCATATGTTTTTATTATGTTCCTTCTGTAGTAAACTTAATGTCGGGAAGTTAGAAAATGTAGAAAAAATTACGGTATAATCTGTATAAAATAGTTTAGATTCTGTTCTTTTCTTTTCTTTACTGGCGAGGCAAGCATAACATTTGCATGATAGTAGACGATACGACCTCTCATAGAAAGTGGCAAAATCAAACAACACAATGAATTACAGAGCAATGCTTCGCATTCCATGGCGCTTGCCATCCTGAGACATAAGTTTTTAAGTCTCAATATGTCTATTCTGGCTACATTGACCCAAAAAGGAAATACGTGACTCTCATAATATGATCCCTTCCTTGTCTGGCTGTCTGTCTGTCTGTCAAGAACGCCTATCAAGTTGGAATTTATCATATTTATATTATTTTCCAGATGATAATAAAAATATCATACAACTGACTTACGGCAGGCGAGGTTTTTTTTTAAGTTAACAAACGAGCATTCTGTTCATCTCCTGGTATTTCCCTAGTTATAACTTCTTAATCGTACTGGTGGATAGTTCGTAGTTTTTGCGCCACAATAAGTGGTGATTAACAGCCTACATGGCGCAGTCAGACAAGACAGAGGCTGTGAAACTCAAAACCCTAATTCGGCTTATAAATCGAGACAAATATACCCGTGTTCCACAAGTACACAAATGTTTCGGGTGTGAATGTCCTAATAACGAATAATCTTTCGAATTTATTGATATCCGTAATAATTTGTATTTTAATGTGAAGTCAAGATGATGTGTGATCTGTTGGGTGTTTAATGGATTTTTTATAGTAATATAATCATAAAATTTGTACATATACATTAGGTACTTTGTATTGACTTGTATAAGAGCTGTGTATATCATTGCCTTCGTTATCAATAAACCAATTTCATTACATTTATGTTTTTTGCATGTTTATATTTTTATATTTATATTCATCAGTTTTGTATTTGTATCGTGTAAAGGAGGATATGCTAGTGGTGAAAAAGTGACCATGGGATTAGATCCCAGTTTAGGACAAAGGTTTGTATTGGGTCTGTATGCAGTCTAGGTGAACCTGAACCCATGACAACGATCCTCGCACTGAGACAATTTTTTGTGTTGGTCAAAAGTAAGTATTTGTGTCAGGTCTGGGTATTTGCGAGATAGAAAAGTCTTTCGTAATTTCTGATACCCATGATCCAAGACTTAATTAATATTGATGGGGGTCACGAAAATGTATGTGATTATTGGGTGTATTTATTTATTATGTTTTGGGATCTTTTTAACATAATTGAACATACAGCCTACAATGCGCTACATTGGTTGTTCATACACCAAAATTAATTTAACTATATTGGATGGTATAGTTATTAAATATTTGTATCTTCAATTTGAATGTTGAGTTATTAATTTTGACTCTTTACAAGCCTGCTTAACACATAATTTTTAACTATTTCGATTTACTCATAGATTGAGTGTTATAATTTAATATGGTATTTTAAACACCCTGTATACATAAAAGTATATCAGGGATAAGAGTTTACATCGGATGGGATTGTTATTGCATCCTAATGATCAGTTTATTTAAAAATAAACATAGATAAAGAAAATTTTATTAAAATAAATTTGAAACTAATTTTAGTACCCGACATAAAAAAAGTGGTCAAAACATAAAATTATATTGTTTGAAAAAAAAATTCTAAATTTTTATAAAATTAAGTATAAATATTTATAGTTCAGTATCCCAAGGACAAAATGATGTCTGCCTTATTTTACATATCAATTCTGAAAATCATTTCATTTTGATGTTATGTAGTTTTTATATGCAAAATATAACTGCATCAGAGATAGAAGTCCATTTTAAACTTCTACAATTTTGTTGATGGGAACTGCTGTTAAAATACATTTTACCTTGTAAAACTTCAAATCTGTTCCTCTCAGTAGTAGACTCAAGGGCGTCAAACACAGCAGCACCGACTAGCAAGTATGTGAATGTGCACACAATTAACGATAGAGTGCGAACATTTTGCTTCTTCATCACTGCCGAGTGTCACCCGGCCTTAGGGCGGAGGGCCCAGTGCAACACACTCCGCCGTGTATCACTCACTCATGCAACCACACTCATTTATCCTGGTTACATATTTAAGTGACCATTTTACATGTATTTCCTTTATTTTTATTTTCGACACATCTCTCCTCAATTGCTATCAATGCCTCTCAGCTACATAAGATGATATGGTTGAAAATTTCAAATTTAGAATATTATTTTCCCCATTGAAGTGCATCATTTAATCACAACCTGCAGTGTGGTGTTCTACATTCAAAAATTCAAAAAACGTGGAATTACTTTTTTTATAAATTAAATACTATGGGTAAATTGATCCCCTTTTAAAAGGAAGTTGGGTTTAAATGGTCTTAGTTATTTTTCGTGTCGTTTATCCATTGTTTTCGTTAAATCTGCAATGGAAATACATTACAATGAATTGAGGGTCATAGAGATTTCATTATTTCCTCAAAGGTTGCGGATAACTTAAGAATTCGCAATCATAATTTCTAACAAAGACTCACCATTCGTGAAATGTAAAAGGTCACGGATACATCCCTCTGTAATTTGTTTCACAGTTTAGTGTCGCGAACGGCATTTATAAATATTTAATTATCTGCAAAGCTGTATCCTAAAAATAACATGGTGCTTTAGTCCGCATTCACGTCCATAGGTCAACGCACACAGTATCGTAACTGGGTCAAATGTTACGGCTAATATTTTTAATGCAATTTGCAACTAACCACTTCGCACACCACTCCTTCATATAACAATTATTCATATTATATCACGCTAAGGGCCGATTTAGGGATGTTTTTATCTAAATTTCTTTATGCGGTAATTTCTATCGTCACTCCACCTAGTTTGCTTCCCATCTTTACACAACACGCGCATTGTTTTACACATCACGGTCACAATTTTATTTTATCATCTTAACAAATTAAGTGCTCCAATTATTGGCATATTGGTAATTTAATAAAATAATAATAAAAAAAATTGGCAAAACGTTTTCTGCTGCACTTCCTTGACCTGGTTTGTATGGCCAGATTAAAAAAATAATGTAAACTACAGGGTTCACCTGTTTAGGGTTGCCATTATTTCGGACTTATTTTCCGTGTTTTTTTATTAATGTTTATATTAATACTTGTAGGACTTCATGGTCATAAATCTGCGAGATTGTATTCGTAACTAATAAAAGCGATGTATTTAAAACGGACTAATAATAAAATCTATTTAAACTGGAGTACTACCCTCGCTGACCAATAAGTACTCAAAAAAATTAATAGATGGCGCTTAGTAGGATTGTTTATATCTCATAATTTTAATTTATTTATAGCTCCGGCGTTGTGTAAAGAGGCACCTTAGCAGGCCGGCATAATTGTTTCCATTGGCATGGGACTGCCGTCCGATGCCAATGGATACTCTGCCTGGGTGGCATTGGCACTTACCATCAGGTGCAATGCCGTCACTATGCCAGGCCATTTTTTAGTTTCGAATTTTCGAGATGTAGGTTTCATTAACATTTGCAGTTTTAAGATAATTGAATATATCAGTAAACAATGTAATATTCACTATAATACATAAATCTTTCAACGCCCTATGTGTACGGATTACGATATTATGAGAATGGGCGTTCATAAGTTTTGTTGGACTTTTTGACTTTTCATAAGCCCATGACTTTCAAGGGCTTGTAATATATTCTTCTTATCTTTTAAAAGTCAACATTATGCAATCCCGCGCCGCTCCGCTTCTTTGATACCAGCTGATACCATACTGATGATAGCGGCTAAAGATACACCTGAGGATTTATTTCCCGCATGATTTTATGATCTACACGCTACAAGTTTCTATATTGTTTAGTTGCTTGTTGTTCCCATGTGTAGAGATGTAAAAACACATGCACTACGAAACTTATATGTTAAGCGAGTATAATATCAATGAGCAAAAGATAGTTTCGTAAATACCTATTGCCTATCAGTGCAAAACTGGACTTATGGCTCCATAATGGTTTCTTAGATTTACGCGAATGTTACACATTGAAATAAAACTATTATTTACGGATTTTATCGCGAATTTGGTTTAATTTTACATTTGTGACTTCCCGACGTTTCGATTACTTTACTTTACAGCATTCGTGGTCATGGGGCGCACTGTAGGCCGAGCACGAAAAACTATCGAATTCGTAACGTAAACGTATCGAGTTCTCGATACGTTTACCAGAGTATGTCGATAGTACATAGCACGAAGCACTTTCTGTCGACTATCGAGAGCTCGATACGAATACGTTAGTGACGTCATCCTAATGTAAGCAGTGATGTTGCTTTAAGAGCATAATGAGCGACTTGTTGAATGAATGATGCGTTCGAATACCATATCAAATTTAAAATATTTATTTATTTATTTATTTAACACTTTATTGTACACCATATATACATAAAAATTACAAAACAACATGAAAAAAAAAATGCACAAGTGGCGGTCTTATTGCTTGAAGCAATCTCTGCCAGACAACCATGGGATGGATAAACGATAAGAACGTAACGTTGGGGCTTCAGGTGTACGAATAATTCAATTTATATAGTAATATTACTAATATTTATATAATATTATTAAGTTTATATATAAACATACATATATATGTTGAATAAACATATAAATACACAAAATACACATATAATACAGGGTATATCAAGACTGCTACCGAAAACGAAGCCGGGTGGTAGTTAAAGCGACTTCAGACACAATGCAACAGAAAAAGTTGCAAAAAAAAGCGACCATTTTTTTTTTGTTATTTTTTTTCTATGACCATATTTGGGTGGTAAATACATTTTTTCCTAAAATAACAGTGTATATCCTTTTATTTATAAATAATCTAAGATATAAAAGTGTTTAAATTATTATTTTAGCAAAAACTATGGATTTACCACCCAAAAATGACGATATTTAAAAAATCATAAAAAATCATTGTCGCGTTTCTTTGCGAAATTTTTAGTTGCATTGTGTTTGTAGTCACTAAAACTACCACCCGGCTTCGTTTTCGGTAGCAGTCTTGAGATACCCGGTATATATACATAAATAATATAAAAAAATAAATATAAAAGCGATATAAATAAATAATAAACAAAGGAAAATGTGAACAAGTCCAATATCTTCATAGAACCTGAAAGTAGTGTTCTTTAACCAATTTTTTAAAGATGGGCAGAGATTTAGCCCGTCTCACCGTTACTGGCAAAGCATTCCACAACCTGGCAGCTTGTACGGAGAAAGATCTGTCTATGAAGGAAGTGGAATGCGCGGGGATTTTCAGCCTTAAGTTCTCCGATGACCTAAGAGACCTCGAATGCGTATCATGAAGGTATTCAAAGCGATTTTTGAGATATGAGGGAGTGAGGGGATTAAAAAGTATATTATAGAGAAGATAAAGAATGTGTGTATTCCGGCGAAGCCTTATTGGTAGCCACTTGAGCTTTGTACGAAAATCGGAAACATGATCATATTTGCGTAATCCAAATATAAATCTGATACAAAAGTTTTGAAGACGCTCAAGTTTATTAAGTTGCTCCTCAGTGACATCAAGATAACTGACATCCGCATAATCAAGGATGGGGAGAAGAAGGGATTGAGCGAGCGATATTTTCGTGGAAATTGGTAGAAAATTACGCAATCTCCGCAAGGACCCAGCCGAGGCGAATAGCTTCCTACTCAACTCTCGGAGTTGCGGACCCCAGGTGAGATTTTGATCAATGGTAATGCCAAGGTTTCTGTAGGGAATAGTTACTCCATTACAGATAACAGGTGAAATGAACGACCAGTTGATTTTAGAAATCAACCTGGGGCTGCCGACTACAATGACCTGCGTTTTGGAATGATTTATCATAAGTCCATATTCTTTACTCCAGTCACTTATGAGTTGAATATCCTTATTAACTGCCCAGACAGCATCATTTAACTGGAGAAGAGGTGCCTGAGAATAGATTTGGAGATCATCTGCATAAAGGTGGTAGAAAGATCTTAAAAACTTGACTCCACCGTTTACTTATAGGACATTTAATTTAGAATATGCATTTACAGTGAATAAAACATTAAAAGCGAGCTATTGGAAATTAAAAAGTGACGTTATCGTTGAAGAAATAACTAAGATTTTTAGATACCAAAAAAATATTATACGTGTTCCGAACGACTCCACTTGACATCGACGAGACGCCAAACCAAGGTTGAGTTTGTTGATGTTTTTATAAGTTAACAGCGAAAATGTTCTTGTTAGTTATTTTCATTAAATAATTAAAATATTTAATATGCATCCATTACGTATCAAATATTTTGCAATACTAAATGTTGGTGGAATTAATGAGCGTGTGAGTGAAAAGTTCTAATTAGTTTGAACGTTTACTTGAGTGTGCAAGATAATTAATTAATGTGAGTAAAATATAAATCATAAATAATTTTAAATAAAGTAGGTATTTCAATTTAGCAATTTCTATTCCAGAAATGGAGATTTGTCTAAACTCTAAATCTTCTAGCGCCCCGAGAGGTCGCAATTACATTCGAGCAAAATGGAAGGAGTTTACTATAAAAGCATGAAATTATTTTTTTATGTTTCGAATGTTGTTGTCATTTATATCCATAGGGTTTTTGGTATTTCTTTTTCACTGCAATAAAAACATATAAAGTATATATATTTTTTAATTCATTTTTGAACTTAGTAAATAAATAAATAAAACATGATTTAATTCCTCAAACTCAGTTTCTCTGGATTTATATTCATTTTCAATTGAACTTCCAGCAAGAAATGCATTATAAAGCACTACGTTCATTTAGGGACAATCTTTGCATTATAGGTGATTTTAAGCACTTGATTGTTTTAATAACTTAAGAATAGTATTAGAACAAATTTCTATACAATAATCAACTTAAACAAAACTATAATCACGATTAAAACATTATTATAATAAGTTTCGAAACCTTTCTCACCGAAAAAATTTAAGTGAGAAAACATTCGACAATTCTCGATAGCCAGCCTTCGAAACTTACGATACCGTATGTCAAATCAACGTTCGTGCTCGCAAAATTGTTTATTTAACTCGAGTTTTGTTTACATTACGTCTCGATTTCGATACGAAAGTAAGTTACAATGCTTCGTGCTCGCAAAATTAGTTCCTTTTACGCACGATAGAGGCGCTGTACAAATCTCATACAAAATTATTCGATTTCGATACGAATACTTTTTCGATAGTAATTCGTGCTCGGGCCACTGAGGTATTAGGCATCCGCTCTGTGACTGTTAGGGCCGAAACTGCGTTAAGCGGGCGCCCGCGACGGGTAACCGTTGCGCGTCTCCTCGCGTGGACACGCGTGCGGGCTTCGTGAGAACGCGACGGTCCCCGTCGCGGGTATCCGTCGCGGAGACCGGATTTACGCAGTGTGGCTGGTTCAATTTTAAAGGTGTGCATGTACAGTCGTGTCGATGGAGAGCTTAATATATTATTACATAGCAAAACGACGACTAGCAAAAAAAACGACAGCCAGGAAAGCTGTTTATTGAATTTAGGTTGCTAGGCGGAGAATTTGTTGTAAAGTTCAGTAAATTAAGAGAAAATGAAAACTCATTGTACAAATATTTTAAAGTTTCGATACCGGTCTATGGCGAATTATCTTCGAAACTGGAGCCATATTTGATGGTCAACAACTTAAGGGTAAAATCTGTATCAGTCATATCACCAACGGAAAGGCTAAAAAATCTTTATTTTTGCTCAAGTATATTCATCATCATCATCATCTCAGCCACAGGAAGTCCACTGCTGAACATCGGCCTCCCCCAACGGTCTCCGCATCGACCTGTTGGAAGCAGCCTGCATCCAGCGACTCCCTGCAAATGTAGCCAGGTCATCCGTCCACCTTGTAAGCGGGCGTCCGACATTTTGCTTGCCTGTACGTGGCCTCCACTCTAGAACCTTTCGCTATAAATCATCTATAGAATCCTTTGCGCTATGTCGGTGACCTTTATTCTCCTACGGATCTCCTAATTTCTGAGTCAATCTCGTAGGGAAATACCGAGCATAGCCCTCTCGATTGCTCGTTGAGTGACTTTGAGCCTTCTAATGAAGCCCAAAGTGAGAGGCCACGTCTCGGTGCCCTATGCCATCACCGTCATGTTACCGCTGGCGGACACCGCGCGCTTTACCGCGCGTGCCACCGCGACGGGTTCCGACGCACGAAGGCGGGCCCCGCGGCGCGGGTGCGGGACGCACCTCCCCGTGCTGGACGCCCGCGCGGATCCCCGCGACGGAGCACTTTTGTATAAAACCGCGCGAGTGCCCGCTTAATGCAGTTTCGGCCCTTAGGGCCTCTTCAGTGCGAGGCGGACGACCTACGCGGATGTCCGCGACGGACGGTAAAATGTATTAATCCTATACAACGCGTTCAGAGCGACGTGGAGCGCCCGCGCCGCGGAGAGCTGTCCGCGCGCGGACGGTAATGCACTTGTTCAGTAGTCATGCGCAAAATGAATCACTATAAAGAAAAGAGAGATATATATCTTTTGAGTCAAAAGATATATATCATTCTTTTATATCTCTATCTCACAATGATCAATGAGCTAAAGAATGAGTTGATTAAAATTGAGTTATGAGTCTTTCTTTATATCTATATCTAAGATTGACATTTTGGTGGACTATATCTTTATATCTCTATCTCTTAATGATTCATGAGCTAAAAGATGAGTTTAAATTAGTTGATTATACATTTTGTTGATTAGAAATTTAGTTATGAGTCTTCCACAATATCTATATCTAAAATTAACATTTGGGTGGACGTTCAAGAGGCTATATACGAGTAAAAATTGCTTTGTGGTTTAGATATAGTATTGTTACAGTGAGATAAAGAGATTAATTATTTTCTGCTGATATCTATCAACAGAAATAAATTGTGTTTAGAAATATAAATAAGGAGTAGTGAAATATGTAAAAATTCATGGACATTTAAACATTGCATAAACTGGATAGTTTTGTAATTAAAACTTTTATGCTATGGTCACCACTGGTACAAGATATTTCACGGAAACAAAATACAAATCCGATAAAAAAAATGAATACAATGTATCTTTGCTAATTTGAAAACATACTAGCGAAATTAGGCCTTAATTCATTGTAAATAGCTTTGTTTTCGCTTACACTCCATTTACTACTGTGATCGTATTCCACGATCGTACGCATGGCGCATGTATTACATTGTGAACATAAATATTATCTTTTCCGCTCACACAAATATAAAAGTCTATATCTATTTCTTTCTAATCTTTGCAGTGAAATTGAACCAATATTGAACTGGTGGTAGGTCTCTCATATACTGGTGGTAGGTCTCTCATATGTGAGAGGCCATCTGGGTAGGTACCACCGCAATGTCTATTTCTCCCGTCAAACAACACTGCTTAAATGCACTGTTGTGTTTCGGATTGAAGGACATTGTAGCCAGAGTAACTACTGGACATATTGAGACTTAACATCTTATGTCTCAGGATGGCGAGCGCAGTGGAATGTTGCTACTGTTTATGAGCGGTCGTATCGCTTACCACGAACGGCTTGCTCGTCTCGCCATTCATTGCAATAAAAAATAATGGTTGCCTGTAAAGTCGGTTTTACGGGCGAAGATTTTACGTGACAACGTCTTTTTCTCGGTAGAATATTTATTGATATGAATATAATTAAATTGCACAATAGGAACAAGGAATAGAATGAAAATAAGAATTGCACATATTTTAACTATAGAAATATATTTTGTTTACTAAAACATTGTACATGTAATGACGAATCTAAGCACTCCATATTTTCACTACAGACACAGCTGACGATACTTTAACCACACGTGTGAACTTGTATTGTGACGCTTTCTTGTTTTTCCAACGCCAAGAACGTTCGAGAAAGACAAAGACAGAGACACAAGCATGCGCCGATTCAATGCGCCTAATTCTCTAGTGCTGCGCGCGCGGCAGACCGATCATAGTTGAGTGGGAGAGAGACGCAAGGCATTCGGCGGGCCTCTCTCTCGTTCGGTGACTCATCGTAACGTTACCGGGCGTTACACTTTTTCATAAGTGACTCCCAGCCGCAACCTAATTTAAGACGTTGTCACGTCAATAAATTTTTTGGAGGTAAAATATTTTTTTGGTGGGGTAATTTTTTGCGTAATTTGGGATTTCTGGCGGGGTCAATTTGTAGCCCTCACCAAGACGGTTCCGAGGATACCAAACTCGGTGGGTCTACGACCTATGTTGGCCGAGATAGGATTGGGGGGGGGGTGAGGTAAATTTTCGGGGTGGGGGTAGGGGAGGGGGGGGGGGTTAGGTTTCGTGGGGAGGCTAATAGGCACTATTTCGGAATTAGGGTGGGGGAAGGCAGGGGGGGGGCTATGGGACAATTTTGGAAAAAGTGGGTGTAACTGAAAAATAATTCTCTAGTGCTGCGCGCGCACCGTTACGTTACCGGGCGTTACACTTTTTCATAAGTGACTCCCAGCCGCAACCTAATTTAAGACGTTGTCACGTCAAAAAAAAAAAAATGAACCAATAATGATCTTTACGCGTATGGATATAATGAGTTAGTTCGAGTGCAAGGGATATAAAGATATAATCGCTCCGTACGTCGGATATATATCTTTTTAGTAAATCACTCCTGAGTTACATATGTCTATTGTTCAGTGCGTGACGGACGGTCGTGCGACGCGGATGTAAAGTACTATCGTCGTCAGTATAGAAGACTATAGTTTCGCATGTAACTCCTCAAATGTCTTGATGGACATTTTAAAATACATGAAAAATTTCATTTCGTCTTCTTGCAATTCCGATAATAAAGTTACAAATTCTCCTTTAGAAAGCCTTTTCGCAATGATTGGATGCCCATTAAATCGTCTTATACCATGGCGACGATTTCTGCTATTTAATAAATAGGCAGCAACCATCAACTTCAATTTTTTATCCATAGGCTTACTGTTGTAACTGTACCACTCTCAATCGCGCTCCGCGTCGAACTGAACGATGATTTGATCCGCGACGGACGCGAATAGGGCCTTAGGTCCTATTCAGTGCAACGCGGACGGTCCGCGCACGGAAATTAGTGCTTTTGTCCGTCGCGGATCACATCATCGTTCAGTTCGACGCGGAGCGCGATTGATATAAAATTGAATTTGGTGGTTGCTGCCTATTTATTAAATAGCAAAAATTGTCGCCATGGTATAAGACGATTTAATGGGCATCCAATAGTTGCGAAATGGCGTTTTAAAGGAGAATTTATAACTTTATTTTCGGAATTGCAAGAAGTCGAAATGAAATTTTTCAACTATTTTAAAATGTCTATCAAGACATTTGAGAAGTAACATGCGAAACTAGAGTCTTCTATGACGACGATAGTATTTTACGTCCGCGTCGCACGACCGTCCGTCGCGCACTGAACAAGTCTGTACAACTGTACAAGTGCATTACCGTCCGTGCGCGGACGCCCGCGCCGCGGACGAGCGACGCGGAGTGATTTCGATCCGCGCGCGGACAGCTCTCCGCGGCGCGGGCGCTCCGCGTCGCTCTGAACGCGTTGTATAGGACTGAATCTGATACATTTTACCGTCCGTCGCGGACATCCGCGTAGGTCGTTCGCATCGCACTGAAGAGGCCCTTACAATTGAACTAGGTACCCTTATTTTACAATTATTAAATTAAAAAGTTAATTGGTTTTAGCGTTCCGATCTACGCAGAAGGAGCTCACAGTGTCTTGAGGTCTGGCGGTTGGTCTTTTGGGTTCCGATTTAATTAAATGTAGAATTGGATCCCATGCTTGTGCAAGCATCAAACCATCTTCTCTATTGAAATTTGGATGTTTTTTAATTTCAATAGCCTCGCGAAACATCCTGGACAGGAAACGGTGTTCTCTGGCGAGGACTTGGGGCTGGTCAAATCGAAGGTAATGCTTGGAGCCTTCTTCTATGTGTTCAGCAACTGCAGACTTTGTTGAGCGTCGGTGTTTGACATCAGCTATGTGTTCTTTTACGCGGGTTCCTATGTTTCTTTTGGTTTGAACAATGTAGGAGAGGCCACAGTCGCAATCTATTTTGTATACGCCCGGTTCTTGCAAAGGAATATGACACTTGACAGGTGGTAGAAATTGACTAATCTTCTTGGGCGGCTTGAAGTAGGTTTTAATAGAAGCACGCTTCAGGATATAGCCAATCTTGTCTGTGACGCCTTTTATGTATGGCAAGACAATCGGGACCCACTCAACTGTGACTGGTTTCACTCGGTTTCTGTGACGGCGGCGTGGAATTTGGAGCTTGTTGTCTCGCAGTACTTGCTTGACGTGTTGCAGCTCAGGCGCCAGGTGTTTCTCGTCACAGATTCCTCGTGCTCTCTGAAACAAAGATTTACCTACATCTATATGCCGATGATCTTCAGTTATACATATCGGGACCGCCCCAAAAGTTAAATGAATCTATAATTAAAATAAATGAAGATCTCAAAAATGTGTCTTCATGGGCAGATAGGAATTGCTTGGTTCTTAATCCGAGTAAATCAAAATTTATGATCCTCGGTTCTAAGGTGCAGATATTGAAGACCCTGGCAAACAATCCGGTTATCAAAATTGGTAATGAATGTATTGAACGGGTGAACGAGGCTAGAAATTTGGGTATTTTGTTTGATAGTCAGTTGCGTTTCGAAAATCATATAATAAACTTGGTGAGATCGTGTTTTTATCGTCTTAAGATTTTATACCAAATAAGGAATCTGCTTAGTGAGAAGGTGCGTATTACACTTTGTGAATCATTAATTCTTTCTAAACTGAACTACGGAGACCTAATATATGGACCACGCTTAATATCTAAAACACGTCGACTTGTGCAACGTGTCCAAAATGCATGTAGTCGGTTTTGTTACAATATACCACCAAGAACACACATCTCTCCACACCTAAACCAAGCTTCAGTATTAAACATGAGTTCTCGTAGACACCTCCACTTGGCATGCCTGTTGTTCGATGTCATGAAATACAAGAAACCGGAATACTTATTCTGTAAGCTACGATTTTCAAGTTTTCACCTTAGATACGGCTCTAGAGATGCGCGTGGCACTTTAGAGTCACATCCTCATAGAACTACGGCGTTTACCGGTAGTTTCCGCTATCTCTCAACCAAATGTTGGAATAATATTCCTCCACCTTTAAAACATATAAAATCGAAGTACTTATTTAAAAAGCATGTTAAAACCATGCTTCTAGAGAGGCAAAAATCAAATGTACCTAGTGGTTGGTTGTTAGCGGATTTTGCTGTGTGATTCACTCTAATTTGTACTTATGATCATTTCCAAAATAAATGTCTTGTATTGTTTTGTTATTGAGAGGTTTCTGTGGTGTATTGTGT
Source organism: Hyles vespertilio (assembly GCA_009982885.2). NCBI lineage: Eukaryota > Metazoa > Arthropoda > Insecta > Lepidoptera > Sphingidae > Hyles > Hyles vespertilio. Next base: position 4,634,313 of record CM042830.1, read on the forward strand.
GGTTTTATTTACCTATTTCTTTTATTATTATAAATTATAATTATTATTCATATTAATATTACTACCAAGAAATCATAACATGTTTTTGTTTACGTGTGCATAGGTAGTTTGTGTGTCATTTTTGTAGTGTGTACTTCTTAAATTGAATTGCGTCTCAGACTAATGAATTCATTACTCCGCCACTATTCTCCAGCCGGGTAATGGCAGAATATCAGTGTTTGCTCGTGTGAGTGAACGTATGCTGAGTCATCACCCTTTTGTTCTGCTGCAACACATATGCTGCTACACTTTTTTTTTTATTAGATATTTGTAATATTAGTATTTGTAATAGATTTGTATTTTAGTTTTGTATCAGTGTATGTGTACTTTAATGAACAAATAAAGGTTTTTCTATTCTATTCTATTCTATTCTATTCTACGGCAGCTAACTGTTTTGGATGGTGGTGAGAATCACCGTTCAGATATTTATCTGTATCGGTATTTTTCCGATACACAGTGTGACTTAAGGACTGGTCAGGATTACGGATTACTAAAACATCTAAGAAGACAAGAGATTTATTATGTTCTAACTCCGTAGTAAATTGAATTTTATTGTTGATGGAGTTAAGGTGATTTAAAAATGCAATTACTTGGTCAGATGGTAAAATTGTGAAAGTATCATCTACGTACCGCTTATAAAATCTCGGCGAGACTGGGGCTGTACTAAGGGCTGTCTCCTCAAAGTCCTTCATGAAAATATCGGCGACTACTGGAGATACAGGTGAGCCCATAGCGACGCTATCCACTTGTACATAGAATTGATTATTCCACAACATATAGCCAGATGTGAGGCAATGTTTGAGTAGTTCTGCATATTCTAGAAGCATGTCTTTCTCTGCGAACTTCTTAGAGACAATTTTGATGCAGTCTTGTACTGGTAGACTTGTAAAAAGTGACGATATCAAAACTAACCATTGTTTCATTGTCAGCTAATTGTAGATGTTTAATATCACTGACAAATTGGTATGAATCCTTCACAAATGCTCTAGTGTTACTTCTGAGCGGTGAGAGCACTTGCGATATGTGCTGAGCCAGTCTGTAGGTTGGTGTGTCGATCTGACTCACAATGGGACGTAGTGGAACATTTTCCTTGTGTATTTACGGCAATCCATACAATTTCGGAGATTTTGCACACGATGGGATGAGTGATTTAACGTTCAGATCTAACTTTTCGGAGTATTTGATTATTAAAGCGCTAGTGGACTTTAATATCTTGCTAGTCGGGTCTGATTTGACTATTTTATATGTACTGTCATCCGATAAAAGTTGTTCAATTTTCTGGTTATAATCTGAAGTGTCCATCACTACTGTCGCATTTCCTTTATCTGCACGGAGAACAGTTAATTCCTTCATCGATCGCAGGTTCTTTAAAGCGATAAATAGCTATGTTTTGGGAGATTTGATTTGGGCACTTTGTTTCGACGTAATAAAGATGATATATCTTGACGTATCGCCTCCAAATCTTCCCTTTTCAAATTGTTAATGAAGAGACGGTTCTCAACGTTATAAATAATATCTTCGTACGGTATCCTACGTAGAGTTACGGCAAAATTTAGACCTCTTGATATTTTAATATCTCTTGATATTGTAAATAATAGTTTTATTCCTATGGCTCCACTTTTCTGATGTACCATGTGGCAGTCCAATAGCATCCTACCTTAATGTTTGTACTGCGAAAGACAGTTAGTGTATTATGTAGACGAATGTTATTGTTATAGCATCTCTTTATCGTCCTAATAAGAAAATGAAATGATACACCAAAATTGTTAGGTGCCCCATTTGCCATTTCTATAGTAGACTATAGGTATCGCATCTGGACTAGCGACAGCGAGATTTTCCCACATAAATCTTTATTCTAGAATCTAGGAAGTGCACGGCCTGTAAAATAAAATAAATAAATTATGATAAATACATCCAACAGTCACATAGGCCTGACCCCACCCAATATTTGTTTCGGTGCGGGGATCGTACCCACGGCCTTCCGTTTTACAGTTGGCGTTCAACCAACTGCGCCACAGAGGCTGTTAATTCATTCAATATTCAGTTCAGTACTTCAAATTCAAACTCCCTTCGGACGTCGAACGTTTAAACATTTCGACTTCCTTTTAGATCATAAAGTACCCTTAGGATCGTTTATTGATGCGGACAATGTCATACAATCTACAAAAAGTATGTCTCAGATGCAGCACGAAAACATAAAGCCACAATTCCATCGATTATTGTCAGAATTATTGGATCCATGTCACAGCTTTCTCTATATCCGTCGCCATTTCTAAATAATCAGAGATATTTGGACAAATAGCTAAAGGGCTGAATGCAGCGTCGGATCACGGCGTTGGCGCGTGCTGGTTGCAATCAGGCCGTGAAGCGAAAGCTGTTCTAGGGCCCGCTTTCACATCCACACGGAGCTGCAATTCACATTTTGGTGTGACTATTAATAATGAATGGCTATGAAATTGCTTTACGAGGGAATGACCGCCATGTTGGATTCACGGCCATCTTGAAATGTCAAGGTTATTGTATCGATTTATTTTTAATGCTATAGAAATCTATAACGATTGCGTACTTGGTGGATGGTTGCAAAACAGAAAATAATTTATAATTTAAGTATATATATAATTGTTATTGCCATAGATTGATAAACGATAATACTTATCTACCATTTCCTTCCTGCTATATTACAATGAATATTTACTGTAAAGGTACCATGAATGCTGACAAATTATAAATTGGCTTATTGTACTTCAATCTAACTCAAAAGTAATTTGATATACAAGTATATTGAACCGAAGCGCCAATACGGCATAAACGAAATAAGTATGAATCATGAGGCTTTTGTAGTTTTTTAGGAGCACGCGGGTGTTGGGCGCATTTATTAGTTATGGTCGAAATTAATAAGCCCTTTTCATCTCTATCTATACCTCAACCTAAAAAATACACCATAGGGTTAAAGATTTATCGAGACGCCCTCGCCTAGGGTGAAAGAGATACCTTATCTTTACTAATGTTAGATGCATTTTCCGATGAATCGATCCTTATGTGGAGATCACTTATTATTATTCATAGCTTATCCTTAATTAAGGATCGTTTTTTTGGTCCTTTGCTTTTTGCTATTGCCATAAGTATATTGTTGTTTTGCTAGCTACAAACGTTAGTTTGTGTTAACTTTAGTGTTAACTGAAGTTAGTTTATTGTTATTTTTTTTATTAAATTTGAACATTGTGATGATCCAGGCAACGACAGATGATACCCTACAATAATTAAATAAAGTATACAATGCTTTCAGATCGAATTATATTGTCTACGGGTGGACCCACATAGTTTAAGCAACTAAAAAGCAGACAAACAAACAAAGACAAAATTGCATGATAAATAAATAAATGGTGCAGTGTAGTTACATTTTGTTTCTTTCACATATTTTTATTAATAAGTCCTGAGAATTCAGCACTTTGAACAGTAATTTTGTCCAGAAAATAATTGTCAGTTTTCATTGTTTTTAGTTACCATCTAGAAACTATTGAAATTAAAAATATTCCATCCAAAAATGTATTATTAACAAAAAAAAAAACATATTTTTGCTAAGCCGCCAAAAATTCCTTAGTTTGTAGAACTACCTGTATATTAATAAAAAACATTACTAATTCGTTCTAGATATTAACAGCTCTCGTCATGTCCTAGACTGCGGGTATTGAGATGCAGTAATGCAGAGGGGGGCGAAGGGGGGGAGGCACCTAGACCTTTCTCTCAAGTTCTGGGTCACGTTTATGCAAGTGGCGTGTTATGCGCAATGCACAATATAGATAATATAGCGACTATCCGTGTAATGGTTTAAGCGTTACTTTACAGTTATTTATCTAGCGGAAATATGAGTTTGCAAGTAATAAATGCATGTTTTAAATAGTTAATTGAAACAGATATGAATAGAGATGTCAAGATATTTACTAAAGATTGATATTTCTTTATTAGTCTGTATATAAAAAGAAGACGACTCTGGACCCCTTTAACAAGGCTCTATAAGCTACAGGACATGTGTTTTGCGCAATGCAGCACATAGTGTTGCTAGGTGTCCAGCTTTAGGCGGGACGTCCCGCTTTTCAGGGGTTTGATGACGCATCCCGATTGAACCTTCGACGGAACACCAAATGTCCCGCTTTTTGACCACCCCTCTCAGAACGAATAAAAAACTAAATATTACACACTTTTATTTTTTTGACAGCCTCCGTGGCGCTGACGGTTAGACACCGCCTGTGAAACGAGAGGCCGCGGGTTCGATCCCCGCACCGAGAGAAATGTTTGTGTGGCCCACAAATATTTCTTTCGGGTCTGGGTTTTTTGTGAGACCGAAAAGTCTCTCGTAGTTCCTGATACCCACGACACAAGACTCGATCTTACTGTGGGGTCAGGACTATGTATGTGACTGTTGGGTGTTATTTATTTATAATCCGTTCTGTATTTCGCATTTTCGTACAATTATTTACCTACTTTGTATCTAATTCGGTTTTAAAGTTGTTTCCATAGGCTGTATCCAAAAAAATTCAGGACTTTGAATAAGCTCTCGCCATCTGTTCACGAATTCCTAGCTTTATTTTTTAGATGGTAACACATGTGGAAGGAAATACTGTTAGTGAACCTATGTCTTAATGAATATTAGTTAACTCCAATGAAGAATTGCAAATTTTACTATGCGAAATGTACATGTAGATGTAATTTAAAAGAAAAACGCATCTTAACTTCACTTGATTCATTATTTCTTCAAGCATTATAGCGAGCATAATTTGTCAGAATTCATGTGCAAAGACGTGTCGGAAAATATCAATTTTTCACCTTGGAAATAAAAATCGCTCTGGTAAATCGAGAAATTTATAGTCTGACAATTTAAGGAATAAGTCGACAGACAACCATAGCAAACGCTAGAGGAAAATGCAAAATCATTGCGAGTATTTTTTTGTAATATTTGGAGTAAGTTAAGAAACCTCCACCTGTCCCTTCTTGAAAAAAGGCGCGAGTTTTTTTGTTGCATAGTTGTATGATTTCTAAGAAACCATGACGCCTTATGAATTATTGAAGCCTCGAGAGATATGGTACTTGGTCTGATTGAGCTGCGCTTCCATTATTAGATATAGTAATAACCAAAAACGGCTATTGTCTTTGAAAGCCTCCAGAGACGCGCCGTTTTTCGATGTGATAAGTACAAGTATATGCTGCTACAAAGAGGGAGAGTAATAATTTGTGAAAGCAAAAATTATATAATTCCCTCTTCTTTGATAGGCGTCCCGCTGAAGAACTTAAAATTCTGCTTATTTTAATGTCCTGTCCCGAATTTTCAAAAACTAAACCTGGCAACACTAGCAGCACATGAAGAGTGTAGACGATGGGAATTTGGAAGAAAAAATGCACCAAAAGAAAAAGAAAGACATTTATAGAAAAAGTATTTTATGAAAATAAGCCTTAGGGTATTTATAATATAGAGGGAGTGCTGGTACTTCAAAACCGTAGATACAAATGGTGGTCCCAGAATATATTAATGTTTTTCAGGATGCACATGTATGACAGGGCTACCTCTATATCTATACACATACTGTATAAAGCTGTAGAGGTTGTTTGTTTGTTTTGTCGTCTCTAATTTCAGGAATTACTGGTGCGAACTGAAAAAATCTTTTTGTGTTGGATATGTCATTTATCGAGGAATGCTATAAGCTTTATATCATCACGCTATGAACTATACTAGGGAAGCAGTTTTGAAAAATCTAGCAAATACGAGGAAATTTTATTTGTCTGATTGGAACGGAACATTTCGGCGACCATTCTGAAAAGTGAATCTACACCCGGGCGGAGCCGGGCCGGACCACTAGGCGCTTGCTATAAATACTCTAAAAAATAAGCATGTTTTCAAGATTACCCTGGGGGTAGGTAGAGGTGCCACTTGGTTCATTCACACCTCACTAGAATCGGGCTAAATTTCCCAGCCAGTGTAAATCATTAAGTTTATGTACTGAAAACACAATGTGGAATGCACAACTTGGGATTTGAATGTAGAAACATGGGATTCTTTGTGTACATATATTTCACTGCAATAATAAGTTGATTCTAATTTTAAACGAGACATATATGTATATATATGTATATATATTAGTACCAGATATATCAATCGTACGTAATATAGGTTACATAATAAGTTTAGTCTGTATTGTAAATTAGTGTAATTGGTATGAACGTAGGTACTAATTTAATAAATAAATAATAATAACGACTGCTTCGATGGCCATTTTTACCACGGTACGATTATACCTCTGAAATCCCGGGTTAGGTAGTGATCTTAATTTTTCTACACATTATCAAACCCGGAGTCAGGAATTTGTGCCCGGTATGACGTCCACGTGGGCGAAGCACAAGAAGCGAAGATATAAGTTTGGGTGCCCTAGTCGTACCTATTTACCCCTTCTTGAAAAAGCGTATATAAGTATGCTTTACTTAACATTACAGGTTGTTAAATTAGAAATTTAACTGCAACAACTCTGTGTATGTTTATTGGACATGTATAATGGAATGCCAACCCGCACTAGGCCAGCGTGGTGGACTATATGGCCTAACCACTCTCAATCGTACTCTCGATTGTAGAGTAGGCCCGTGCCCTGCAGTGGGACGTATATGGGCTGATACAGTATAAAGGAATGTATTTATTTATTTATTTAACACTTTATTGTACACCATATATACATAAAAATTACAAAACAACATGAAAAAAAAATGCACAAGTGGCGGTCTTATTGCTTGAAGCAATCTCTGCCAGACAACCATGGGATGGATAAACGATAAGAACGTAACGTTGGGGCTTCAGGTGTACGAATAATTCAATTTATACCGGGTATCTCAAGACTGCTACCGAAAACGAAGCCGGGTGGTAGTTTTAGTGGCTACAAACACAATGCAACTAAAATTTTCGCATAGAAACGCGACAATTATTTTTTATGATTTTTTAAATATCGTCATTTTTGGGTGGTAAATCCATAGTTTTTGCTAAAATAATTATTTAAACTCTCTTATATCTTAGAGTATTTATAAATTAAAGGGTATACACTATTATTTTAGGAAAAAAATTATTTACCCCCAAAATATGGCAATAGGAAAAAAATTTAAAAAAAAATTGTCGCTTATTTTTGCAACTTTTTCTGTTGCATTGTGTCTGAAGTCGCTTAAACTACCACCCGGCTTCGTTTTCGGTAGCAGTCTTGATATACCCTGTATATACATAAACAATATAAAAAAATAAATATAAAAGCGAGTAGTGTATGTACTTATACTAAATAAAATAAAATATTGTTACATTATTTGTACACCTGAAGTTGTCCAGATGCTGCAGATGTTTATACCCCGACTTTTTTTCTTTCTCATAAATCTATCCCATGGTTGCAGGGGCATCGCCAGCCGATGGCCTAGAGGGGAGCAAATATTATAAAGAATGATAAAAATGTGATTGCAACTTACACAATTTTGCCGGCGGCCCCCAGACGGTCAATATTATTCTGCAATAGTATGGTATATGCAAAAAATACCGCATAGTAGGCAAGCCAAGTCAAAGATTTTGGTTGCTTTACATTTGGCAATTTTTTTAAATCTCTTGGGCAGCTGCCCCTACCTGCTCCCCTTGGCGACGCCCTTACATGGTTGTCTGGCAGAATTTGCCTTCAGCAACCTATAATTTTATTGGTGTACAATAAAGTGTTAAATAAATAATAACTCTTGCTATTGCGTTTTGTCATAACTTTCTGTAATTAAGCGCTGAAAAGATTTGGATACATATAATTTTTACTACAAGTCTCTTACCTGATATTTTATTATTAATAGTCTTTATGCATTACATTTATTTATTTATCTATTACTTTTTCTTAAAAATACTCTTAATGTCTCATCTTTTCATCTACCAAAACTTGACTAGTAGGAAATGCCGTTAAGTTCGCTTGTAAAATTCTATTGTATAAAGTTTCATAAATACAAAAATAATATACATCTTTAAAGCGAATTACCAAAGTTCTAGCAAAACGCTTTTCGTGTTATCAAATTTCACACAAGGTAGACTAACCTTACTTATGAATGCAGAACGGGTCTTTTCTATAGGGATACCCAAAATATTTTGTGTCTATATTTTTAGAAAAATTTGGTTTTAAATTCTGCGTATATATTTTGGCGCCGATGAATACACATTGAGAGGTGCCATCTGCTCTACACAGTTCGCTGACCTTAATTTCGCCCCATGATGTAATGGGGCGAGCGTATCGCCATACATTGAAGATTACAAAGAATTTCGCATCGACCTGTTGGAAGCTCCCTCCAACCACTACCAGCATTTTTATTATGTTATCAGACATTCATAACTACGACCTATTTATTTCGCACTTTAAGAGCGTATACACCTTGCGCGCAAAGTCAACTATAGGTATTTCTTCGTTAATTTCACGCACACATAAGCGACCAAAGCTGTGTGCGTAGAGCTGCCGCGTCGACTCGCTATACAATCGGCTCAAACAACTTTGATCCGTGCGCTTCAAATATTCAATTGAAATGTAACTGTAATATAATATCATAAAAATATTTTATTTGCATTATAAGTAGACAAATATTACTGTGCAAGCAAAGAATAATACAAATTTTGGATACTAATCATATTTTCGTTATTATTACATTGTTAAGTTGCATTCAAATCAGTGTTCAATCAGTATACACTACGGACGTTTTATTAATCATTTCGTGTTCGAACACATAAATAGTGTTAGGGGCCTTACAACCCCTTACAATTACAAAATATATTTAATTTTATTTTACAATACATAACATAATTTAGCCTCGGAATTACATCCCATTATATTACCTGAAACATAATTTATACTCACTACAAAATCATTGTAGGTAATAAAAATAATTAAATATTTTACTACCAAAGTACTAAGATGTGGTAATCGCATTCCGCGCGTGGCTATTTTTACTACGCGCGGCATAATCGACTGCAGCCAGGCCGGAGCGACGAGCGATACGTCCTCCCTCTAGAAGGCCTTGCGGCGGTCTGATTTGATCCACGTCGGACAGCGTGTTTTATAGTGGTTTTTAAAATATTTGTAGAAAACATGAAAACTAATTTTGTTGAAATATAAAAATGGTAATTTATTGATAAGATGTTCTTCTATTTTAATATGCAATTGCTATAAAAAATTATGTACGATAAGTTGGTGAAAAAAAATATGTTCTTGACGAGAGTTTCTGAATAATTTCGCATTGTTTAAATTTTTATTTTTCAGGATCTAAACACAAAAAGATTACTTTTCTCAGCAAAATCCCTCCATAAGGGTCTTATTAGTCTAATGATATTTTTATTTTCATCTTATATTTAGTGGTTTCGGATATCTTAAGCTTCTAAATTGCCATTTAAAGCCTAAATAACGAAACTTGTGTTCAGTAATCCGTATACTACTCACAAATTATCCATCAATCTATAATGTTTTTCACCAAAATCCCTAGATGACAACCTTTTCTAAAATTAGTAATAATTATTTTTCCTTTAAATTGTTTATTGGTGGCTATTAACTCATTTGAAAAGTCCTGTTTTTAAGCCAAAAAGCGCGTGCAGGGTATAAACGCTCTTAAATATTTTCAGAGGCCGAATTATGACGTCATTTGTCATTATGTTATTCTCAATATACGTTGGCAACCCTATCTCAGTTGAGTATATCTATGCACTTGTAAGGGCAGACGTACCTACGTAAGTTGGAGTAAAAGCAATCGATGGTAGGGTCAAGGCACGAGGACTAGACGGCGGAAACAGTCGCGCCCTTTCACCGCCGCCGGGAGTCCAGACACCGCGCCATTTCGCACTTTAAATGTTTACTGTATTGTGACGTCAAACGTCGTTAATGTGAGCTTTTTAAATGATATTACAGTTTATTGCGACGGCATTTATGAATGATACCCTTTGGTTTGTATGCTGGCTAAATAAATGTTCGTATACTATATTGTGTATTGTGACGTCACTTATCATTAATATTTCTGATGTCTAATATTTTTAATGTAACTGTGTATTATGACGACATTTGCTATTAGTTTTATTTATTAGATTTTGATGAAGTAAAAAGTGCCCTTCGTGAAGTTGTACATTGATTTAATAGTAATAATTTATTACGTAATGCTAAAAAAACTAAATGTATTAAATTCACACTGCCTAATGTTAGACAATTATCTACCACTGTACAAATTAACGGTGAAGAATTGGATCCTGTTGCGTCTACTACGTTTCTGGGCATTACGGTCGACGTTAAACTCCAGTGGGGGCCGCATATCAATAAACTATCTGGTAGATTAAGTTCAGCGGCATATGCAGTTAAAACCATTAGGCGTTTAACGGATGAGGCAGCGGCAAGAATTGTCTACTTCAGCTATTTTCATAGTATAATGTCTTATGGAATTCTTCTCTGGGGAAATGCTGCGGATATTAATAGTATTTTTATTTTACAAAAAAGAGCTGTTAGGGCCATTTATCAACTTGGGCCAAGAGTTTCATTGAGAGAAAAGTTTAAAGAAGTAGATATTCTTACTGTTGCATCTCAATATATTTATGAAAATTTATTATATGTTCGTAAAAATATAACTCAATTTAAGCGTAATTGTGACATGCATAGTAAGAACACTAGGAAAGTGTACACTTCTTTAACAAGTTTCCCAACAGTTTAAGAGAACTTCCAATTAATAAGTTTAAAAAAGTAATAAAAGTTAAGCCGTGTAAAAAGGCATATTATAGAATCTCAGATTATGTGGAAGATAAAACTGCTTGGGAATAAATTTATCATGTTTTGCATCAAACTGACCTTATTGTAACTTGTGACATGAACCACTTTATTTGTAAATGGCGATATAAAACAAAAAAAAAAAAAAACTAAAGAAACAAAGAAGACAGTTCGTGTTGCGGAGGGAGTTTCTTGCGCCGCTTCTTCTTCACAGCTACAACACGTTCCGAAGCGGTGGTAGCAGAAAAGGACGATTCAAAATATCTTGTTAAAGACTATTTGAATAAAGAATATTTTGATTTGATTTGATTTGATAGTGATGTTTATTACGTGTTTGCGGTTATATCTAATTTCGGAAGAGGTATTTTTTGTGCAAATGGAATGTATGTTAATGATTATACAAATTAGTTGGAAATTAAAGAATATTTGTAACGGTGCATATGTATAATTAGAATACGTTTTAATTTGATATTGATGATTTTCTCATAATCAACAAAGACGATCAACAGCTTGTACAAAAAAGAAACAATTGAAAATGTCGACTGATAAAAATATGATAAAAATGAGACTTATGTCTTGCGTAAAAAAGTTCACGCAATTTTTTTATCGGTGACATGTCAAGGCATTATGGTTTGTTTCCTTTTTATTTAGGTCACTGGCCGGTAAATCATGCCAGCTGTCATGTCATGTTTCGCGCCAAATTACCCGACGAGTTGGATGCTTCAAATCACGGCTCATTTTTGCCCACTTCCTATAGAATATCCGGCATTTGTACGGATGGTGTGGACCGGTAATTTACTTTTTTTACAAAGTGCGAACAATACGCCTGATGGTAAGCTCAATTTAGTCCAAATAGAGCATCAACGGTAGTTAGACGTTCATGTTTCACTGGTAGATACGATTAAGCTGGTCTCATTGAAACCGGATTTGCAAAGGAGGAACATGAGAGGATCATGAAGTGCTTAACATTTACGTGGGCTATTTTGACAGGTGCTTTACCACCATGTACGGTGGGCGCTGTACGAGCAAATACGAATATTTTACAACTGGCATAAGTTACGGCTTTTATATATCAGATATTTTATCATATTTAATCAGAGACGGATATTTTAACCATCAGTAAAAACGTAATAAATTAACCTTACTGGAATAGTACTTTTAACGAAGAAGCGATTAATATCGGATATGTAGTTTTAAAGAAAAACTATCAACTATAAAAGTTTGCATACATACTTTAAACATAGAACCTTCTGTTAAAAGTGCCGCAAATAATTAGTATACAGGGTATATCAAGACTGCTACCGAAAACGAAGCCGGGTGGTAGTTTAAGCGACTTCAGACACAATGCAACAGAAAAAGTTGCAAAAAAAAGCGACAATTTTTTTTTTAAATTTTTTTCCTTTTGCCACATTTTGGTGGTAAATACATTTTTTCCTAAAATAATAGTGTATACCCTTTAATTTATAAATACTCTAAGATATAAGAGAGTTTAAATTATTATTTTAGCAAAAACTATGGATTTACCACCCAAAAATGACGACATTTAAAAAATCATAAAAAACAATTGTCGCGTTTCTATGCGAAATTTTTAATTGCATTGTGTTTGTAGCCACTAAAACTACCACCCGGCTTCGTTTTCGGTAGCAGTCTTGAGATACCCGGTATATTATACTATTCTCGATGTTTAAATAATCTGAATTCTGAACCGTAGAAATACAACTATTGTCCAAGAGAGACAAATACTCTTTGTCTACATTTATATTGCTTAGAAGCTAGAATGTCTTTTGATATTAAAAAGCTTGGTCGATCTGTCTAGACTTAGGATTCGTCTAGTTATAGTTGGACTTTCTCACAGACGGAAAACTCTTAAGGGCATTATTCTTTTAAATAGTTATTTTTAAATAGTTATTTTTGAAATTTAAAACTTACAAGTATTTACAAGGCTGTAAGTTAACAACTTTTATTTTGCCACAATGTTTCTTCTTAAATGTTGAATTTAATCTAATGATTAGGCCATATTTTAATTAATAAAATTATATTAAAAAAAACAACAAACAATTGTTTTTTCATCGTCTATAGTGGTAGAGGCAGAGCGCTATGTTTTATATTTATTTATATTTATATTTCGAACATTTTATTAACATTTGTATAGGTAACTGAACCTATTAGTCAAATAGTTGTATATTTGAATATTTTAAAACGTTATCTGTGTAGTGTATAACGTTATTTTAGTTTTTAACATTGATTTCGTCTCGCGCCAACATTGACATTCGCTTTAGGGGTCAAATCGTAAACGATCGGAAATGGACACCAAAACGACGTTGGAATCGATAAATAATTACAAAAGCATTAATCGGCGGTCAAATCGTTCCGTTTACTAACACGTCAAACGTGTCTGTGCCCATTTCACCTAGCGAAACACCTTTCTTTACCCACACATGTATGTTGTGTGCACATAACAACGACTTCACGTACTTTGGGTTCCGTTGCACACACACTTTATGTCTGTGTGCGTCTGTGTGTGTTCGAGTGTTCGTCTCTGTACTGTTGCGTTTACGCACGCAATGCCAATGCCAGTTACGCGTCGGAAAGTCGGTTGTAAAACTTTTACGGTAATATTACATGAGCGGAAAAAATTGTTCGCAAACGTAGGAAATTATGTTTCTTTTTGTAATTAATAAAGAAATGTGTAACACGCTCGTAATGTCAGGAACTGCGTTGCGGAACTTGGATTTGTTCAATTTGTTGGATTTGACAGAATTTAGATTCCTGCATTTCTAATCAAACATTTTTAATTCTTTAATTCCAACTGTGACAAATACTGAAAAAATATTATTTTAAGGTATAAAAGTGGGAAGTACGTTCTATGGCGATGGTAGCAATTTAAAATAATAAAGATTATACTTTAAACGAATTAAATAACCATGTAATGTTATGACTACACTATACAAGGAAATCGTCTTCAACATATTTTCCTGTGTAATTTTTTTTGTTTTTTAAATCCTGTATAACCCAGTATGTTTTACATTTTATTATATTTACTATAGCCTAAGGAAAACACTTCGGCTGGACAGTTAAGTATGGTTTTTGACATAATGTTTGCATTGTTTTCGTCTAGGTCATTGTAAGGGCGTAGACAAAATTATACTGTTATTAAAATTGATTTGACAAAATTATAATGCATTATTCTGCAATTACGTTATGATATATTAGATCAATAATTATAGTCAGCTGAAGGGTTGAAAAAGAGCATCAAATGTTTTATGTACCTACCTATCTGCACCATGTCTACGGCTTGTAAGACTTTGAAATAACTTAATTTAAAATTTTAAAAGACTTTAAACAAAATTATTTTACTTTTTTTCCTACTTTTTGTGCATATTATTATTTTAACGTATTTGTTGCAAATTAATATTTAGCGGTCTCGTGATCTACAATAACGATTATAACAGTCGATTGGACAGTGTCGATTATATTTGCAATTATAGAGCCACAAAGTTATCTGGCCCGGTGGCCAAAAGTGAAAACAATAACGTCATTTGAAACGTCAGTCTATCTGCCAGTCGCTGACATATCTGCCATTGGTTGTTTACTAAATGTATTTATTTTTACTGCATTATTTAAAACTAGTAAAATATGCCGAGAACTTGATAAAGTGACGCTAGAAACGCTAGACTTCAGGTATTACATTTTATGAAGGAAGAAAAGCATCTCAAGCACCAATAATACCCTTAGAAAAATTGTATCAACGCGTAATTGCCGCCACAGGTCTGTGTTGTCAGCTTTTCAAAATAAATACCACATAAACAAAATGTTGTACGTACTAGTACAATACATGTAAGTACATATAATAAACTAGAATTTATCGTTACGTTCGTGGAGGCCTGTTGATGAATGGACCAGACGCGACTGCCAACATGTTCACGGTGGTCGTAGGCTCGAATCCCAGGTCACAAATCTGACTTTTCGGAGTCATGTGGGTATTGATAGTCAATAAACACGCACTAAAACGGTGGAGGAACACATAGTGAGGAAATCTACATAACATAGCGATTTATAAGAATATCTATGGTATGTAAGTCCACCAACCCGCATTAGGCCAGCATGGTGGACTATATGGCCTATGATATGGCCTAACCACCCTCAATGGCACTCTCGATTGTAGAATTGGGCAGTTCCCAACAGTGGGACATATAGTATATGGGCTGATACAGATACACTTGTTTAAGGGTATAGGGAGCGATTTGTTAGAAATCTTGGGAAGGAAAAATAACATGCAAAGGAAACTGGTCCACTAATTTTCCTGACACTATTGATCGAATTGAAAAATCTTACTTCACCCACTTTATTGCTATATCTATTTTTAATGGCAACACCAAATTCGACAACAGCGACTCTCTCACCGGGTCAGATAAGTTTGTGGGACAGTAGCTATGTTATGTGTAAACTGTTTGGAGTGAACGGTTGCCAGTATTTTTAATTGTTACAATCGAATTATAATTTGTACGATCGAGTGACTCTTTTGTATTAATAGCTGCCTTTAACGTGCCAGTAATCGTTTTTATTCTTATGTTGGCATTTTTTTTGCTGCAGAATGTAGATAAGTATTCCGTGGAAAGGAACGCAACTTATTGTTAGGCTTTGAATATGAGTTGACAGAGCTCTCTTGAAGAAAATATAAGATTATTTTGTCTCCTCACGTCGCGTCGTCTCGTAAGGCAGACGTTACTATTTTCGGTTTGTAAAGGTATGGTTTCGTGGTATTGTCCATCTCAGTTCGATACATGTGATTATTTCATATGTTTCTGCCCTCTAACGGCTTTCGTGGTCCCTCCTGCATATTGGTTGCGGGTTCCAATCCTAGGGACACAACTTTCACCTTACCTAGATATGTTTGTATTAGTTAATAACCAATTTAACAGTGAAGAAAAACATCTTGGGCTAACATACATACATATTAAACACCATAAAAATCTTAAGAACATTATGGTGGACTTCAGTCTTATGCGTCTCAATTGTAAAATAGGCTTTTGCCCAGAGAATACTGTATATTAATGAATTAGTAACAGTTACAAGTATTTCCAAGTAAAGGAGCGCAGGTCCCTCGCGGCGAGCCGTCTCGTCTCGGCTGGTGTAAAATAATTTATCAATTACGGCGCTGTCTAGACCGTAGGAAGGCGCAGACTGCAGTGAAAGCTGCAGCGTTTACTGCATTCTGTGTATGGCGACCCGGGTGTTTTGATACTTTTGAAAAAGGAAATAAAAAAATAAAAAAATGTGTGTTATTTGTGATTACTGTTTATTGAGATTTGGGACTAGTTGTTGCAAGAGTGTTGAGAGAACGAAAAGTTCATTGTTTTTTGTGATCATAATTTAGTAATTTACTGCGAAATCAAGAGACGGGATTGTGTGCGAGTTTTGACAGCGTGATACACATATTTAAAAAAATATGATATTTTAATTCAAGTATAATTATTTTTATCCGTAATTGATAAATGAGTATGTTAATAGTATTAAGTATAGTATTGCATTAAAACTTCGCGTAATCCACAATTCTAGTTGGACATATTAAACGTAAATTATGGGACCAAATGACAAGCACAAGATTTCAATCGAAGAAAAAAATCAATGTACAGAAGAAGGAGGAACCAAAAAAAAAATACAATCGAATTGAGAACCTCCTTCTTTTTTTAAAGTCGGCTAAAAATGTGCATACAAAGTACTTTCCAAAAATATTAGCATCTATTGTCTAATCCTTGCCCGACAACGGGATAAAAAATATATTCAAGTATCAAGACTGTCAGGCGGCGTCTAACACACTAGAGTCGAGATCTGAAACCAGGGAAAGTTGCACACTCTGGGTGTTTACTGACAGATCACCGTTAAACTAAACCTGTACTGTTCACGTTAATTAAACATTGTACCATTTTATATTTGCACTTGTCAAATTAGTAACAGACGGTACAGTAATTAGTCTTTTATTCGCTTCTATAACTACGCCCCAAATTAATCAAATTTAGGTTTGGTCTGGCCAGGTGCCCCACCTGGGTCTGCACTCTGTCCTTTTTTAACCGACTTCAAAAAAAGGAGGAGGTTCTCAATTCGACTGTATGTTGCTTTTTTTTTTATGTTTGTTACCTCGTTTCTCTGTACTGTGTGAACCGATTTCGATCATTCTTTCTTTGATTGAAAGCTGGTGCTTGTCGTTTGGTCCCATAAAAATATGGTGAAGATCTGATGAATCTTCTAATCTTCGGACCTGGAGAGGGGAACTCCTTAATATTAAGGAGAATTGCAATGGTTCTTTTTGCGTTACGTTCATTAGAAAAGTTAAGTTACAGTGAGAGAGGGAAAAAGGGGTGAGAGGGGGTGGGTGATAAAATTAAAATACACGTAAATTCTAATATCTTCGGCAGCTTTCAACCGATTTTAGTGATTTCGTTTTCATTAGAAAAAACGTATTGACAGGTTGATCCCAGGAATACAACATGAAGATGTGATGATTATGTTCGGACCTGGAGAATATAACTCTTCAAAATTTAGTAGGATTCCAATGGTTCTTTTTTGCATTAGGTTTATTATAAAAGTTAAGTTACAGTGAGGGAGGGAAAAAGGGGTAAGGGTG
Organism: Hyles vespertilio; assembly: GCA_009982885.2. NCBI lineage: Eukaryota > Metazoa > Arthropoda > Insecta > Lepidoptera > Sphingidae > Hyles > Hyles vespertilio. The sequence continues at coordinate 4,651,746 of CM042830.1, forward strand.
AGGGGGGGGGGGTGATAAAATTAAAATACACGTAAATACTAATATCTTGAGCAGCTTATAACCGATTTTAGTGATTTCTTTTTCATTAGAAAGAACGTATTAACAGGTTGATCCCAGGAACATAACATTAAGATCTGATTATCATGTTCGGACCTGGAGAGTAGAACCCCTCAAAATTTAATAGGATTTCAACGGTTCTTTTTGCATTGGGTTCAGTATAAAAGCTAGGCTATAGTGGTTGAGGGAAAAAGAGGTAGGCACGAAGGGATGGGGGGGGAGAAAAATATTAAACATGTGAATATTCCAATATCTTTGGCAGCTTTTAGCCGATTTTAGCGATTTCATTGTCATCGGAAAGAACACATTCCTTGTGGGGACCAAATCTTCTAAAATTTTTAATAAAAAAAATAAAAACCGACTTCAAAACAAAAATCCACTAAAAACCAAAAAATAATAAATACCACTCCAAAGCAAAAAAAAATAATATTTATTTCATGGAACTCGTGCATGTTGATTATACACACAGAACAGTTGAATATGGTTAGAAAGGCAATAGCCGTCAAATTGTATGAAAACCAGCGTCGTCGTTTTCGGAACACAAAACCTCAACGAATTCAATACATAAAGCTTGCAATAGTCTATTTAAAGTATCGATAAAATTATGGAATTATGCCTTTGTTATAAGACCGGAATTTATTTTATCGATATGCTTAATAGTTTTTTTCTGATACAGTTATTTAATTAGTATTATGTCAATAGACGGAAAATAAATGAGACTAGTATTGAAAATTAATTTTAATTTGTATACTATTTTACAAATCTATACCGGGTATCTCAAGACTGCTACCGAAAACGAAGCCGGGTGGTAGTTTTTGTGACTACAAACACAAAGCAACTAAAAATTTCGCAAAGAAACGCGACAGCAATTTTTTATGATTTTTTAAATATCGTCATTTTTGGGTGGTAAATCCATAGTTTTTGCTAAAATAAAAATTTAAACTCTTTTATACCTTAGATTATTTATAAATAAAAGGGTATACACTGTTATTTTAGGAAAAAAATGCATTTACCACCCAAATATGGTCATAGGAAAAAAATAACAAAAAAAAATTGTCGCTTTTTTTTTGAAACTTTTTCTGTTGCATTGTGTCTGAAGTCGCTTAAACTACCACCCGGCTTTGTTTTCGGTAGCACTCTTGATATACCCTGTATGTACAGTATTTTTAAGATTTTCATCCGTGTTTGAGGTATTAACATTTTTATTATTGGAAAGGCACATATAAGCATTTATTATAACCAAATTACGATTTTTTTACGTTAATAGATTCAGTGGTTTTGATTTTTCATACAATATTTAATTATTTCATCGGCATGATACAGTTTTTCTATAAGCGTTGCACGTAATTATTTTTGGTTTGTATATTTCTTATGATACAGATTTTTTTATTGTCTTCCGTTTCACGAAAATGAATACTTAGAACAAATCGTACTGGATTTTGTAGGAATCCAGTTGTCTCTTCCTATTGCCTTTATCGACTCATTCTTGGAAACGTATAAATGAATAAGTTAATATATTATAAAGTATATTCAGACATTAAAATATGTTGTTCTCAAGTTGGCAAAGGTATGAAATTAGAACATAAGGATAGGTCGTTAACGTTATCAAACGTTACCACAATGATGAATACTACTACAATGCATCAAAATTACTAAAAACTGATTAACGGGTATACGAAATCTATAACTACATCGATATAGTTACTATGTACAAGACTACAACACTACGTGACATGTGCCAATTTTCGCTGTTGACATAACAAAAATGAGTCGTATGCATTGCGTAGGAACTTGGCATTCGCGAGCATTGTATGTACGCGTAATCAGCAATGTATATTTTTGATTTGTCGTCTATCATATTATCGAATTCTTCAAAATGTCGTAATTAATAACCGCAATTTTTGAAAATAAAGGTGAAAATCAATAAATTTTGGTTGAATATTGGTATGAAATTCCTCCTCTATTGATATTTGATGCTTTAGTATTGGAACTGCGAGATATAATAGCATAAATCTGCATTTTTACTCTATTTCTCCGGAGCACCTCTCTCCAAGGCATTTCGACAGCGACTAATTTGACAACCCATTCGTTCCGCGGCAGTGATGCTTTTTATGCACCACCTTGCGACGCGTCAAACGCTTTTATTTCCCTTCTAACTATATTCATCTGTTCTGTGATTATACATATAGATATTTAAATTAATATAAGGCATACGTCCTACATGTTTGGTACTTGGCGGCCTGTCTTCAATATGTTACGCATATATTTTGATTTGTTGGCTAGTCAAGTCATTAAGCAAATTAATCAACATGCACGAGTTCCATGAAATAAATATTATTTTTTTTGCTTTGGAGTGGTATTTATTATTTTTTGGTTATTAGTGGATTTTTGTTTTGAAGTCGGTTTTTATTTTTTTTATTTACAATAGAGGGACTGTCGCGCTCTCACACCCAGTAAGCCAGGATCAACAGTGGCACGCATTGTAATGACACCGAGTATTGAAGCTCGGCGAGTCTCCGGGAATGTCTAAATTGTCTTTAACCCGCAATGAAATCAATCAGAAAGTTTAATTAATAGAAGTTGGTTTTATTCAACATGGGTATCGTCCATTTGGATCCCTGTTTATCATGAGGTTGGTAGATAGGGTATGCCTCTATATATATTTTATCTCTATTGTAGAGGGGGCTCTTACTGGTCTTTCATATATGTGAGAGGCCGCCTGGGTAGGTACCACCGCAATGTCTACTCCTCCCTGTAAACAGGAGATTACATTGTAGTCAGTGTAACTACAGGACATATTGAGACTTAACATCTTATACCTCAGCGTTGCGAGCGCAGTCGAATGCCATACATTGCTTTGTAATTCAAGGTGTTGCTTGGTTTTGATACTGTTTTTCGTTCATATTGATCGTGCCCTGCAGTAGGACGTTTATGGGCTGAATAAGTACAGAGAGCTAGTGGTAGGAAATCCGTAGTGTTTGGATTAAGACTTCCATAACCAGCGATTAAAGAACTGTCATACTGAAATGCGTATGTCGCGTTTCAAGTTCATGCTACAAATTCCGTGACTCATTCTGGAATTTCGTTTTAAACTTGTGAAAAAAGTAGTTGACGTTTATGCAAGGGTCAAAGATTACAAGCGTAACAAACAGGAAATTTCCATATTCTTTAATTACTGTGTGTTATGCGAAAATCATTATATCATTAATGCTGCGGTTACCTCGTTAAGTGTTAAAAAATTCTGGGAATAGGACAGCAAATTATAATTACCTACAAGGAAATTGGAGGAGGAATATCCTTGCTTATGTTGGTATAGCACATAAATTGCGTATTAGTTCTGACATACCTATGGTGCCATTGTGTCAGACGAGTTACTAACCGCAGTAGTTATTTTTTTAAATGGAATGCGAAATTTTAAATGCAATTCTTAAGTTTAACACAGATCAGATTGAGCCTTATGAGAGATTACTATATATATTTATTTATTCATGACCACCAGAGGTGGTTCAACACTTTCTGACACTAGAAGAATACAAAATGTATTAAAATAACACCTTAACAGGCAACATAACCAATTGAAATAAAAAAAACATAACAGAAATACATAATAATTAGTGAGTACCGACCCTTCCAACCCTTAGATAGGAAATAGTTAAGAAATTACATATTATGTGTGTGAGAGAGAAAATCAAAATGCGGTCTAAATTATTTTGGAAATGAAAACTCAACATATTTTAATTTGTAAAAATTATCACTTTGTAAAAATTATTATTAAAAATTATCCGCATTAGGCCAGCGTGGTGGACTATATGGCCTAACCACTCTCAATCGTACTTTCGATTGTAGAGTAGGCCCGTGCCCTGCAGTGGGACGTATATGGGCTGATACAATACAAAAAAATCACTTTGTACAACTATTGCGCAATATTTCTTCTATGTCTGTGGTCGGTTGTAGGCACGCGTTTTTTTTCACCCACGAACCATAAACTAAACGGGCCAAATGTCATAACGGTACAGTTTAGCATCACAAAATGTAATCGCCGCTAAACTGGACCGCGTTACCAACCGTACACAATAAAAATGTAAAAGAACAATGGCAGCTGGCAACCTGATGAAAGAAAAAAAAAAACTGTGTTCCAAATTCAAATAATTTCCCACCACACGTAACGTTACGCGGGCGGGCATCGAGCGCAGGCCGTTATATGCGCGGCAGTGACCCACATTGACTTAACAACATTTTCGCCGGGCTCGTTTGCTAACCTTATTGTTTTTTACATGCAGTATAAATACATTGACGGTTGTGTTCATACTTTCTCTTCTCTCACTCTAGTTCAACATTCAATGGATGTTGAACATAATAGTGCAGTGTTTATTTTCATCTTCAAATGGTGAAGGCATGCAGCCGGTGTAAGTTTGCCGCGCTTTCTGATTTTGAGACGAGAAATTATCTGCGCCCGCCATTTCAAAGTCACGTACCTACTTATCGGTTGTTACGTAGGATGTAGCAATTTATTATGTGGTTTTATTTAGTATTATTGCCATTATTAGATTTAATATGGCCATCGGCATCTTGTTACGTAGAGTTAATGTTGTCTATTCATTTAGAGGGTTTGTTGCGGTTAAATAAATTTTATGTTCTATGGTTATTATGATTAAATGACCTCATGGCTTATTCATTGTTATTATTAGATTTGCCCTCAAGACTTAGAAGGAGATGGATAATTCTTGGTTTAGATTTATAATAATTGGACAAATATGATTTAAATTATTTTCAAAATAACGGAAATTTCAATAAGATATTCCAGCCATTCCATTCCGCATAATCATTACAATAAATTAAAATGTATTTTACAATTTCTAAGGTAATATTATTAATATTTCTAACATAGAAAATGTTCCTACCCTGTAGTGTTAGTAAGTTATCTCATTAACCTACTACGGAGATATTATCTTAACGCTATGATAAACCAACGATACGTAACTGTTCACTAGTGTTCTAGGCTTTTATACGGAGAAAATTATTTGTGTCAACTAGATAACACTTTATTGGACAACACTTGATACTAGTTTTAAGCTCAATCGTAATTATGAGCAGTAACTCAGTGTAATAAAAGTACCTAATGCAATGTATAATTACTTTAATAATGTTGGTATTCCTTTAAAGCTACCGGTAACCAGTCATGACAATAATTAGATAAGTTGAAAAAGTAGTTGTTTTTTACCGATTATTCAAAAATGAGGATTTTGAATTTAGAACAGTTGAAATGCTAGGTTGTCTATGGTACAATTTATCACCTGTCACAGATCCATAAAATACCGCCATTTATCTCTTATTCATGCGCCAATTTTGCATGTTAAAGCAAAATACAGCGCAAACATACGCTATGTTTGTTTATAAAATAGTCGCGTTGAGTCATGTGTCGAAAGCGCTTTCTACATAATTTTCATTGATAATAACCCAAAAACCCAGTTGTGCGCCAGTTACATGCAGCACCGTTAGTCCTTTGCGTTACATTATGTGCGTAAATATGGTAATATTGTGTCATGGCGCGATGGGTAACGCTTGGTAAATAACATGGGTTGACGATATATTTTTGGTAAATTTATTTTTAGGCTCTATATTTTTGGTTCTTTGCATGTAAATATGATAATAAAAAGTATTAGATTTGGTTATGGTGAGATAATACCTCCTTTGTATCATCATAAAAAAACTGGGCTCTATTATTAATTATGTTATCACTGATTTGTAGAATTGGAGAAGATTTACGCATTAGATTTATAGGTTTTCTATTGCCATTTTACCGTCACCAGAATAGCCTACATACAGCTTAAGTTCTGTAACGATCTGATATCTGAAATCTACCGTTGAATGAAGAATTCCCCAAAATTCTCACACCGATTTACAGTCTCTTACACCTAGCTGGCTAGTTGCATAGTATCAATATAACATGCTCAACATCACCTTCAAGAAGTCTTCTCGGCTCTCGAAGCCGGTCGAAAACAAACTTTCTTCGGCATGCCGTTAGCCGCAAAGTGTGACGCGTCCCAAAAACTCGCTCCAGTTAATGTCCGCTCGGATCCGTGCAAGATGGCGGCCAACGTTTCTTTACACGCTAGATCTTATCGTTGTTATGATTCTTAAATAATACCATGTTTCTGCGGTGCGGTTTTTATAATTTTGTTACGGTTTCTGTTAGAAATGTGTGGATTAAGATGATAATTTTATTGAATATGGATAAACGATCGGGTGAACCGTGACGGATGCTGGTTGTTTTTGAAAATTCACGACCGATGTGATTTTGAACGTCGGTAGGAAACATCCTGTCGATCTACAACAGCAGATTTTCATTTTTATAGCATCACTGGTAAAGATGATAGCTCTTAAAACTCCACAATCGTCATCTTTTAAGAGGAACTATTACGAAAACACAAATATGAAACGACAGTTACAATACAATGTAACTTCAATAAGGTAAGGAACATCAGAGTTTTCAACCACGATAGAGAATTTTCTGGTGATTTTCCAAACAATTGCCTATCTCACATCAACCCTTCAGGGAAAATGCAGATCAATCTACTACGCTGGTCTGCAATTGTGGTAAACTTCACAAACCTATAAAATGCAAAACAAAGTTGAAGTCCGCCCCGTGACTACGAAAACTGTAAAGTAACCGAAACAGTCAAAAATGGAAAAAATATATAACTAAATTCGCTGTAAAATCCGTAAATAATAGTTTTATTTCAATGCAAAACAAAGTTATTAAAATTATGCAATTGCTTCGCAAATTCTTTTTTGTGCCGTACCGTCAGGCGATGGAATTGTTTGCCGTCTCGCATGTTCCCTCCTTCCTATAACCCTGGGTACTTCCGCCCAAGTGTGAAGAGGCATCTTAGCAGGCCGGCATAATTGTCTCGGATGGCATGGGGCTACCATTCGTTGCCAATGTAAGAGCAAAAGATTAAAAGATAAATTGTATATACCATTACAAAGGCGCAATGTTTTTATAAAAAATGCTTATTGTATGGGCATAAAAATTTACAATCACTTACCTGACTATATAAAACAAAGCGAATTAAATGGATTTAAAAATAAATTGACACAAATATTCCTACATAAGTTATATTACAACTTCTTCTTCTTCTACCTGGCGTTATCCCGGCCGGTGCCAGGGTCCGCCTTCCGGCAAATTCTCCTCCATTTCGCCCGATCTTCGGCATCCTCAATAGTAAGGCCATTGACCCTCATATCTTCCTTGACGACATCGAGCCAGCGCTTCTTGGGTCTACCCCGCGGTCGAGGACCGGGAACATTGAGGCTCAGGCACACATTACCGACGTACTCCTGCGGTTTCCTTAGGACGTGACCATACCATCTCAAGCGGGATTCCTGGAGTTTATCAGTCACAAATAAGTTATATTACAACATAAATGATTATTTTAATGATAAAAATATTAATATAAATTAACATTGACATAATATTATTCGTTTTTCGTTTAAACAGCTTATAAAATCTAAATTATGATTATTAAAATTATATTGACATCTTTTAACATTTATTTGATTACATACAAAGTTTTATTTGCTCAATTTTTTTTTCTATTTGTTACGTATAATGCTAACATTAATGTAAAACAATTATATATTTAAAATATTTGCACGTCAACTATGACAGATTGTGAGACTCCATGGAACAAAAATGTTATCTTTATGTAACCACATTCTTGCAAATAAATTTTCATTTCATTTCATTTCAATCGATACTCTGCCTAGACGGCATTTGTGCTTACCATCAGGTACAGTGTGGTCACAAAGGGCCAGTAAAAAAAATTAAATTAGCCTCACAATTATAGAAAGTATTTGCGCAGGCGTTAATTATACCGGGTATATCAAGAGTGATACCGAAAACAAAGCCGGGTGGTTGTTTTAGTGGCTACAAACACAATGCAACTAAAAATTTTGCTGAGAAATACGACAATAATTTTTTATGATTTTTTAAATATCATGATTTTTGGGTGGTAAATTCATAGTTTTTGCTATAATAATAACTTAAACTCTTTTATCCCTTACATTATTTATAAATAAAAGGTTACACACTATTATTTTAGGACAAAATGGATTTACCACACAAATACGAGAAAAGGAAAAAAAAATACACTTTTTTTGCAACATTGCATTGTGCCTAAAGTCGCTTAAACTACCACCCGGCTTCGTTTTCGGTAGCAGTCTTGATATACCCTGTATATACCCCCAAAAGATTTAAGTTGTATGCGAAAATATGTATGTACATTTAATATATGAACGTTACAATGTAACAATGTAGTTTGTACAGCCGAGGCGTAAAGAAAGTTCCGTCGCAATTATCTGTCGCTGTAGCTTGTTTGCTTATTAATTTATAACTGACTGCAATTTATGCACGGACCTACAGACTTATGTAAACATGGATATCTTTACGCTTATCTGTAAGGCGTGGACAGAAATATTATTTGTAAACACTGCGAATTTCTAGATGTGTTTGTTGATTCGAAAATCTTGATTTATTATGAAAAGATACGTTTTAGTAGGATAAGCGTTAAGTAGAACATTAGATGAATAAGTGCATGTATTTTTTTGCTAATTCAACAAGATCTTTTTAATGTTGTAAATGGTATTTACTCTTTACCCACCATCATCAGCCTATTCGCGTCCACTGCTAGACATAGGCCTCTCCTATGGAGCGCCACTGGGCTCGATCTTCAGCCCATCGTTTCCAACCGCTACCACCCATCTTTTGGATATCGTCATTCCATCTGGTTGGAGGGCGTCCTACACTATGCTTGCTGAGACGTGGTCTCCACTCGAGAACACGCCTACCCCAACGGTTGTCGGTTCTCCGACAAATGTGACCACCCCACTGCCACTTCAACTTGCTGATCCGCTTAGAGTATTTATATATAGAGGGAGCGCTGTCATACATTCGCATTGTGAAAAATGTAGATATTTTCTTGTTCGTAATGTTGGTAGCGCTCCTATGTTAGTAAAAATTGAATTAATTATTTAGCAATAAATTGCTATAAATTCCTTTGATATCCGAAATTATATTTAACTATTATCCTTTCAAAATGAGTTTGAGTGGAATTAAATAGACCTAAAGTAATAATTAAAAAAAATCTAATAATTTATGTATGTTGCACAACCTGTTCAAATATTAGCCAATAGCAGGGCAGAAAAAGGTGGTCCGGCACCACAATTTTTATCTACGTTTTTGAAGTACCAGCGCTCCCTCTATATGTATATATACTCTAAGCTGATCCGATACTCTTTACCAAATATTGAAAAACATTTAGAATAAGGCAAGGTTGGGAAGGCAGAGGCAGTAGAACAAAAATATAAAAACGCCCTATTTGCGTTATGTAGACAAAATCATTTTTACAAACTAGGCTTCAATTATGAATGATAATTCGTACTACATTATATAGTATCAGAAAAAAATGATATCTTTTAGAATACTGTTAGTCTAGAAACTATGATTAAAAAGTCTGCAATTATGTATGTTACATTTATTTCTAATGTTTATTGACCAACTTTTCTTTAACTCGAGGAATTTGATGGGTAGACACCGAATCTTAGAGTATATATATATAGAGGGAGCGCTGGTACTTCAAAAACGTAGATAAAAATGGTGGTGCCGGGGCCACCTTTTTCTTCCCCACATCCAGTATGAATTGTGACAGCTTGGAATACGCATGACTTACATGAAAAAGAAAAATCAAAAAATGTAGTTTAGCGCTATGGAATACTATCCAAAATTATTTTAGGGGTTAATTATTAACTGTGTATTCGTTTATCATCGACAATAAATCCAATTTCTTATTAATTAACAAGAAATAATATAAATCATTTTACAGAAAAACCATAATATTTTTGAATTTTCGAACGCCTTTTTATTCAATGTTGCAAGTAATTAAATTGTTGAAATTCCGAAAAAGTTCCGGAATAATTTTTAGGTAGAAAATATAAAATATTTGAATTTGGAGCGAAATAAATTATAATAAGCCAAGGCTGAGTTTTATTTTTCATTTATTATTAATATTTTGTATTATGATAGCTAAAAATAATGTAACGTGAAAATGATAATTTCCGTTTATTTATTTATTTTTATATTTTTCGTGGATAAGTCATTTATCGGTAACATTAATATAGCAGTGCTACCAACATTACGAACAAGAAAATATCTACGTTTTTGAAGTCGCAAATGTATGACAGCGCTCCCTCTATATATAAATACTCTAAGCACCGAATATAGGAAATGATGTACAAGTTTTCTGATATAATTAACACTATCTTAAAAATTTTATTATCAAAGGGTAGCGCCTATTATTGTTTCACATAAAAATACTAATAAACTTTCTTTCCACATTTCCAATAGATTAAAATTCACACCGTTAATGACGCAACTGATAAAGATTACGATGATTATGCGCACAATTATGAGAGTTTCGGAGCGTGCCAATTACCAAGTGATTATTCAAAGGAGAAAATACCGTTTCCCCCATACACAGAGCACAGGGGAAATGCAATTTTCTTATGCAACCGCCTTTAATGCGATGCAACCGGCACAAAACCAACCTTTCTAATATTACACACATGCAGTTCGCTTGCTTTCTTCGACATACTCTTGGGTAAAATGGACGACAACAAAATCCAGTGCTTTCTTTTTCAATGTCGGCGGGAAAGAAATAAAGATATATAGTTTGTCAGCGTTAAAAGAAGACGGATGTACTGTGCGTATTGCGTTTAAATTTCGAAGCGTAGTGTACGTCAAATTTCCCGCCAAAAGACTTTGACAGTTCCCCGATCGAAATAAAGTCGTTTATATATTTGAAAATGTCGGCGCAGTGTTCCGCCGTTTTCAAGTCGCGGAACGATTCGCGTGCGGTGATATGTGGGGCAATCGAAAGCCTTTCTCCGCGCGGTTGTTAGGTATTTTATTCCGTTAGTTTTTTTTGTGGCAGACATTACAGCAATATGGCGGGTGGCATCATTTTTTCGCTTTGTCACGTTAGATCATTCTTGTTAGACGCTGTTCGAAAGCTGTGTTCTGCTTCTTGGAACGGAGTCGCATAACTGTAACTCACTGTGGAGAATGATGTAACTGATAGCTGATCTATTATATCCATGGAAATATCCATCCAATTAAATTTAATACAAATTATGCATTACTCATTAAAAAAAAACACGATTTAAATTATTAACGCCCTTTGATAGCTAACAATAAAAAAACGTGAACCCTAACCTAACAGATTAAAAAAGATACCATATCGATTTTATCGATTAGAAAGGTTATATCGATAGTTGTGTTCCTTTTTCAAAACGCAATTAAAAATGCAATTACATCGCGTCAGATGGGCCGTCGGCTAGTCTCTTGTTACGGCCGGTTGGCGTTTAATTGCATAATTTGCATAGTGTGTGCAGCGGAGTCTCAGTGGCACTTTCTCCCGCTAACGGGACGTGGATGTGGGACATCCGCCAGCTCTAGTTGTCCCCGCGTGCCTTTGTGATTTGAACGCCGCTTGTGGAGGCTTGTTGCAACAGATTAACTGAACTGCCTCATTATTTGACTTCAAGTCGAGCTAGCTTGAAATGCATGAATGTGTGTTTATTATAGATAACTGTCAATTATGGACGTTTTGTAATATCAAAATTGCGAATATTAAAGGAGTTGAAGTATTATTGTGATTACGAAATTTACTAAAAATTATCATAACTGCATTTAGCTTATTTTACTTGTTATGTATTTTACGTAGGCAAAGAGGCTTCTCGAAGGCGGTGACATTCCTTACTGACGATTATTTTTTGGGGTAAAGATATGCAGGATTAAAATAAAATTTAGTGAATTTAGGCCTAAATTATAAATACATTTTGTTAAGTTATTAAATTAACAACATTAACTCCAATTCATTTTTCTTGATTGTATAATGTTAAATAAAATAAAATTAAAGGTTAATGGTTATGTCTTTAATATAGTAACATTTTAATGATTCATATTTTAATTATACTTAACAATTATGACATAACATCACAACAATTTATTTATTATTATGGTTGAAATTAAAATTACGATTTGTGTATTACGCGAATTGTTTATGGTGTTAATTTGATAATAATTGTATTCACACATGATTCATACTGCGTATTTGTGCTCATATTCTATTTGTAGAATAAAAAGCCTAAGGCAATGAGAGGAAAGAGGTAGATGACGTCATAAGAGGTGATGTCAAGTGACATGCTTTGGGAAATATTCCCGTTAATTACAAATGGCGATTGAGAACAGTAGATAAGAGGAATCATTAATTTTATTCATAAACATATTTTATTAATTCCAAGAGAATTATTGATGACTTAAAATGAAGACAAATTTGAAGAGCTATAGAGATTTCTTTTCTGGTATTTTATTTGTATTTTTAGGTATCTTTCAATAGATGCTAAAAAAATCTAGGTCGCTACATTCAAAACATATAAGTAGGTTTATCATAATCTGACATCAATACAAACTTGTTTAATTTCAGATTAATGAAATCAATCATATATATAATGGATACGTAATTTAATCTTCATTGCAAGATTTATTTCTTTGTATGAACAGCAGAATCAATAAGGGAGTTTCCAATAGCGCCAACATCCTAATTATATAATAACGTTCTCCAAAGTATAGGGGTTGAATCCACAATCTGTTGTTTCGTATTTCCTACTCGCCGTAATTCATTAAGGAAGTCCATGGTTCAACATAGATATCCATACAGGATAATAACACCGACTTGTTAAAAGCAGAATGTATCCAACGACTTCCAGCTTCATTTACCGCCTGGTTATTGTAACGAGTACTGAATATTCCAGATTATTCTAAGATGTGGTACCTGGGAATAAAGCATCAAGCGCTGCACGGCGATGCAAAAAATGTTTATCATCTCGTCCATCTAGGTCTCTCCTTTTAGTAGGTACGGAATATTCTAGAATGGCATTATGGAAAAGTGCGTCTATTGTTGCACGCCACACGGCGATGCAAGGAAAGTTTTCTAGTTTCTCCCTCTACCATCCTCCGCCTCTAAACTGAATAGAACATTCTAGATCCAAGACGACGGTATACAGCGTCCATCGCTGCACGCTGCACGGTGCAATGAAAGCGCTACAGCTGTAATCTCACCATCATTCTACTCTCAGCCTATTATACGTTATCATAGAATAAAGCGTCAAGCAATGTCTGCCCCTGTACGGCACTGCACTTCGGTGCAAGGAAAGCTTACTTGCTCTTCCCTCCACCGTCTGCTAAGCTGCACAGAACATTCTAGACCTACGTTGACGAAATAAAGCGTGAACCGCTGCATATCGGTGCAAGGAAAGTTTACTAGCTCCTTCCTCCAGGCTCCACCGTCCTCTAAACTGCACAGAACATTTTAGATCTATGATCACGGAATAAAGCGTCAACCGCTGCACGCTGCACGGTGCAAGGAAAGTGTCACAGCGCAGAGAACACACGTAACTTGACGACAGCGCTGACCTCCTTGCGGACACCTTTCGCTGTACTTTCACCACGTGCCCTACTTCGCTCTGACCGTGAACTTAACTTTGGCAGTGAACAATAAGTGTGAATTTTGGATGGGAAACAGTAAGTTGTTTTAGTGTTTGGTACTTTAGATTGCACCTCATTGTAGTTAAAACGACCTGTGATTTATATTGTTGATTAGCCTAAAGAAGGAGCCGATTTATTATAATTAATGTAATCAGATCAGTAGTTTAAAAATAGATTTAAAAATATTACGATATTTCAAATACATAATATGTTTTAAGTTTTATTGATATGATACTTTCCGTTGATTTTTTAATTTGTTAAATATATACTCGTTTAAGTTATTTTTATGATTCTAAAACAATTCATAATTTTGTTTTATATTCTTTCTACTGGCAATTGTTACACTTGTGGCAGACGTATATAATTAGTCGTGAAGATAGTAATTTTACTTCCTTAAGAGATCAATTATCAAAAACTTTTTCTTAGATCCCCAGTAGTATAGAAGCAAAAGTAACTGAAATAGACCAGAGGATTGCAAATTGGATGGCCTGGATACAGCGCGGAGAACTAATGGCCGATGGCTTTGAGATGTTCTCAATTGGCCTCCCACAAAGTGGGCAGGAGATGCAATAATGGTCGCTCGAAGTCTCTAGATACATGATGCTTCAGCAGGTCCTTTTAGGATTTTTCAAAAATGCCATATTCAGCAGAGGAACCTGCTAAATTTATTGAGAATAAATCCTTCTTACATGGTTATCTAAAACCAAACCGTATAGATCCGAGCAGATATGAATATCAAAATGCCCGTTTTATTACGTGATATATTTAAAACATATGCTAAGCGGAGATAATTGATCCCGTGTAATACTGTTAGTGCGAACAGCGTGTGGTATTGGAACGGTAAATCACAACGCATCATGTCATCGTGATACCGTTGCGCGACACACATCTCATGCGAATTATGTGCTAATGTCGTATTACTGGTGATTAATAGATGCTGGTTAGTATTGAGACACAGTGAAAGATATGCGATGTTTTATCTATTTATAAATAATACATACACCTAATAATACAGTCACAAGTATAGTTCAACAGTAAGCTCGAGTCTTGTGTCGTGGGTATCGGGAACTACGAGAGACTTATCGGTCTCACAAACAATCAGATGCGAGACAAATATTCGACGACCTCACAAACATTTGTCTTTGTGCGGAGATCAAATCCGCGGCCTCTCATTCCACCGGCAGGCGTCTAATCAACTGTGTCACGGAGGCTATCGAAATCAGACTCTATAACTCTTGGTTTTCAGTTAAAATTTAAATAATTCGAAGTCTCGTCTATTTTCTATAAATTTCCTAATAACTAGTATTTAAAGGAGTTTTTTAATAATGAGGCGATAAACACAATACAAACAATATCAAGAAATCTATATTTTCAATCTATTAATCTTTAATTTTCCATCTCTCGATGTGATAGGGGCGATTGCTATCGCCATATCGGGCACAAATTCCAGACTCAGGGCTGTTAATGAATAGAAAAATCTAATATAATTTTGCCCAACCCGTGATTCAAATCCAAGGCCACAGTTTTGCAATCATATCTTAGTACAACAGCGTCAACGAGGCGTTAAATACGTATTGAATAAGCATTACGTAAAACTTTTATAACTTACAAAATCCCTCATATCACAGAACTTACCTATCACTCAAAAAGTATCTCAGCATATCTTCGCATATTTTATATCTTTTACTACGCGCATTCTTTACCAGTGTATATGAGAATGCGGTGCGGGGAAGTGCTCAGTTATTTTCACCACTTTTCCCGGCCACTTTCATCGCTCTTATTGTGTCGGCCTGTTGGAAAACTAACCGCACGAGCTCATATCACATATTTGGCATTTTTATATCTTTTTCTCACGAACTTATCGGCTTTGTAATGTTAGATGATATGTGATGTGTAAAACTATTATATAAGGTTTTAAAACTTTAGCTAATATTATTAATATTATGTCTGAATTGTATAATAGTATTACATGTATGGTTTTATTAAATAAGTAATATGTTGTAAATATGTAGTTGTACACTTGCAAAGCTGAGGTCTCAGGTTCGAATCCCGGGTTGGGCAAAGTGACATTGGATTTTTCTATTCATTATCAGCCCGGAGTCAGGAATTGGTGCCCGATATGGCGATAGGCTCGCTCTCTATCACATCATGGGACGGAACATAAAAGGCGAAATGTGGGTGTCTAGGCACGTCTGCCGGGAAAAAGGCGTGAGTTTATGTATCTATGTATGTTATTGTTGTTTGTTATTCTCACGAATTCACTTCATTTTTATGTATTTTAACATGTTATATATAAAATATAATAACATACTGTTTTTTAAGTTTAAAAAATCATATTCACCTTCATTTAGTTGTCATACTAAATGAAGGTGAATATGATATAAAATTGTAACAGAAAATGGACAAAACTTGGAGAGTTAACATCTTATGTCCCAGGATAGCGAGCGCAGTGGAATGCCAAGCATTGTTTTGTATTTCATGTTGTTTGGTTTTGCTACTGTTCATCTTACGGTCACTTACCATTAGGTGAATGGCTCGTTTCGCCATTCTTTACTATAATAAGCCCTTACAACCTCAACTTGAGGGCTCAGCCCTACAAATAATCACACGTCATAGAAAAATTAAAATCTAAGTGTGCAATATGCATTTTATAGTAAGCGAGTTTCCCTACAGTATTTATATCACCCTTAAAGCGTATTGGATCGGCAATATTCAAATGACTCCAAGTCTTCAGAGGTTTGACCTTAGACCTGACCTCGCAATTATACAGGGTATATTAAGACTGCGACCGAAAACGAAGCCGGATCGTAGTGTCTAAAAACACTGTACTGTACTGTATCAGCCCATATACGTCCCACTGCAGGGCACGGGCCTACTCTACAATCGTAATCGATTGAGAGTGGTTAGGCCATATAGTCCACCACGCTGACCCAGTGCGGGTTGGCGGACTTACATACCATAGAAATTTTTATAAATCGCTATGGTATGCAGGTTTCCTCACGATGTTTTCCTTCACCGTTTTAGTGCGTGGTGATTGACTGTCAATACACACATGGCTTTCGAAAAGTCAGAGGTGTGCCCTGGGATTTGAACCCGCGACCACCGTGAACATGTTGGCAGTCGCGTCTAGTCCGTTTACCAACAGGCCACCACGCACTTCTCTAAAAACACAATGCTACTAAAAAAATAAAAAACTTTTAATTTTTTTAAATTGTTATCTTTTAAATAATATCATGTTGGAGTGTCTGAAGTTGCTAAAACTACCACCCGGCTTCGTTTTCCCTGCTGTTGTATTGTACAGTACCTATAAATCCTGAAAATATCAGCTCTATAAATGCCTTAGGTCTTATTCCAAAGGTTGCTAGGTGCATCCGCTACAGCTCCAGTATAGTATACACACGGGTACTATGTACGATGTACTATGTAGTATATAGTATGTATACACGTCGGTACCGTTATGCGGCTAGTCTGCGCCATAGACGTACGTTCGAGGTCGCTTTCCCATTTCACCGGCCGACATTGCAGGGCTGCCAAAGATACTCGTATTGTACGGTTTAGATTATTTTCAATTGAGTGTATAGCTGTGGAAATTCTTGGAGACTAGTAGACATATTATGGCGAAAGAAGAATTGTGTGTGAATTGTTTTGGTTTGATTGTTATGTGTTGCTTTAGATAGAATTTATTGTCTCGTATGGTGATGAGTTTGCCGTGTTTAAAATTTTACAATCACGTTTATTTTCGAAATTCTTAAAAAACACAAAGTAAAAATATGCATTTGTCTATTTTATAAAAAAAGAAATCATTTTTATTTGATACCTCCCTAGCCATGTGCACTATGGCCTTTGTTTGTGGTAGTATGTTGGTAGCCCTGCGCGTGCAACAGCGCCAAACATCGCGGCCACCTCATTTACTAAATGCTCGTCTCGATGTGCCAAGTGTGATTGAGTCGATAGTAATACGCTATGTATTAGAAAGTCAATTCATTAGTAAATATACTTTAATCCGCCTGTACAACCATTTGTTTTTTATTGTCTATGGCAGATGTCACCGTCCGGCGTCCATTTTGATTTCAATTTGTATGTAAATTAGGTGTAATTATTGTTATCATGGTTGCATTTTGCGGAAGATTCTAATTAGATAAAAAAGCGATATTTATGCTCTTTTGTATTTTTATTATCATTTTGTTAAGTGGGAAAACGTATATATAAATACATCATTATAATAATATTTTCTGTTACAAAGTTTTTTATAATTTACATTAACATTTTCTTCGTTTCTATTTATTATTCTTTACCTAAACGTAAACAAACATAATATGCAATTAAGTAATAGTATGTTTTGAAGATATCTAAAATGAAATCATACCTTTAACGTTGGAACTGTATTTAGTTTTTAAAATGTGTGTAAAGGAAAACTTTGCCGGACATGTTTGTCCAGGAAGAGTCTGGAAAACTTGGCAACGAATAGTAAAAGTTCTGAATACAAGAGGAAACTTTACAAAATATCCAGTCTGCAGTGTATTGTTATGACGCGGAGAGATGCGTTTATACGATATTTTGTAACAAGTAATTATGATTAATAATGATCATAGATTATAATTGACTTATACTGTGAAAATAATGAAACATTACTTCTACCAGAAGACAATTATAGGCGGTACATTTACGTTGTCTTATTACACTTCTGCATCAATTTTAATTAGAGTTTCGAATATCATAACTAAGTAATAAGCAGTTGTTAAATGCATAGAATACAGTGCACATGTTTAATTTGTAGCTTAATGACGTCTGAGCAATTAAAATCTTTTAATAATTTGTAAGAAGCAGCCCCATTTTTGTTTTTGTCAAATATTGACAACTTTGTGTTAAAAATATTATTTTATGTCTTTTAATTAATTCTACATATTTAAAAAAAGAAACATTAAATTCACTATCCATGTACTACGTTGGTGTTCTGTATCAGCCCATATACGTCCCATTGCAGGGCACGGGCCTCCTCCACAGTCGACATTGCGATTGAGAGTGGTTAGGCCATATAGTCCACCACGCTGGCCTAGTGCGGGTTGGCGGACTTACATGCCATAGAAATTCTTATAAATCGCTATGGTATGCAGGTTTTCTCACGATGTTTTCCTTCACCGTTTTAGTGCGTGGTGATTGACTATCAATACACACATGACTCCGAAAAGTCAGAGGTGTGCCCTGGGATTCGAACCCGCGACCACCGTGATCATGTGGGCAGCCGCATCTAGTCCGTTTACCAACAGGCCACCACGCACCACACGTTGGTGTTAAAGAACCTATTTTGACGTGACAACGTCTTAAATTAGGTTGCGGCTGGGAGTCACTTATGAAAAAGTGTAACGCCCGGTAACGTAACGGTGCGCGCGCAGCACTAGAGAATTATTTTTCAGTTTCACCCACTTTTTCCAAAATTGTCCCATAGCCCCCCCCCCTGCCTTCCCCCACCCTTATTCCGAAATAGTGCCTATTAGCCTCCCCACGAAACCTACCCCCCCCCCTCCCCTACCCCCACCCCGAAAATTTACCTCACCCCCCCCAATCCTATCTCGGCCAACATAGGTCGTAGACCCACCGAGTTTGGTATCCTCGGAACCGTCTTGGTGAGGGCTACAAATTGACCCCGCCAGAAATCCCAAATTACGCAAAAAATTACCCCCCCAAAAAAAAATATTTTACCTCCAAAAAATTAATTTAAGTTAGCCTCCCCACGAAACCTTCCTCCCCCCCCTCCCTTACCCCCACCCCGAAAATTTACCTCACCCCCCCCCAATCCTATCTCGGCCAATATAGATCGTAGACCCACCGAGTTTGGTATCTTTGGAACCGGCTCGGTGAGCTCTACAGATTGGCCCCAACCAAATCCCCAAATTCCTCCCTCTCTCCCCTAAAATATTTGTCCAGGCATAACTCCGTCATTTCTTAAAGTAAACCCCCCGTGTTTGGAGTCAGAGGAATCGTCTTGACGAGCTCGACAATCGAGAGCAGGCAAAATACGATTTTTCTTATTTTGACGTGACAACGTCTTAAATTAGGTTGCGGCTGGGAGTCACTTATGAAAAAGTGTAACGCCCGGTAACGTAACGGTGCACGCGCAGCACTAGAGAATTAGGCGCATTGAATCGGCGCATGCTTGTGTCTCTGTCTTTGTCTTTCTCGAACGTTCTTGGCGTTGGAAAAACAAGAAAGCGTCACAATACAAGTTCACACGTGTGGTTAAAGTATCGTCAGCTGTGTCTGTAGTGAAAATATGGAGTGCTTAGATTCGTCATTACATGTACAATGTTTTAGTAAACAAAATATATTTCTATAGTTAAAATTTGTGCAATTCTTATTTTCATTCAATTCCTTGTTCCTATTGTGCAATTTAATTATATTCATATCAATAAATATTCTACCGAGAAAAAGACGTTGTCACGTAAAATCTTCGCCCGTAAAACCGACTTTACAGGCAACCATTTTTTTTTTTAATTATGAATAATGGACAACAAACAGCCACATATACAACCTCGATCAACACCTCTATGGTTAAAAAATAAATTCCATTTATAAAATTATACATGTAATTTAAAAATAGAATCACCTTTCCAACATAACCTATTTCGCGGCGTGTGTGGCGTCGTGTGCGCGCGCTTTTCGCATTGACATTAGGCGTTGGTTGGCAGCGCGGGTCGTCGGCCTCACTTTCACTGCGCGTCCGGAGCGCGCCACACCCCCGCTTTCCTGTTGCGTAACCCGGAGAAGTCGCTTCGCATACCTACGCATCGATCATCGGAATCAATATTATTGAACTTAGGTATTAGATATTTTATGGGAACTAAATTATATGATATTGAATTGGTTTTACGAACTCTGATTTTTCAGGATGTTATAATTTTCTTTTTGCCTCCACAATAAGTTTAAAAAATGTGACTGTTGGGTGTTATTTATTTATTTATATGTTAAAACACTGATTTTTTAACATATAGATTTATATCTTTCGTAATATTTTATGACTGAAAATATCTTTAATTTATGTGGAGGTTTTCTTAATCTTGGTAATAAGTATTCAGAATCTCTTCCGGTAAGTTTCATATAGAGGTTAAATTCAACTGCAGTCGTTAAACCTCATACGAGACTGTTTTAGAAATAGATATTTGTGGATCAGACCTGTACGGACCTCTCTTTTCGCAGTCCACGTCATTACCAACTGAGGTTGTCAATTCAAAGCTTTTGTTCATGAATATTTGTTTTTTTCCTCTCCTGAGTTTTTAGTGGACTGATTTAGTGTGTAGTGTTAAGACTTCTTTTAGTATTAGTGTAGTGTATAAGGCTGTAAGGGTGTGTAAGGGTGTAGTGTGGTGTATTTGTTTTGTGTCATGAATATTATTGTTGTGTCGCATGTCACTCAAGGTGACCACTGAAAACCAGCGTTGCGCTGTGGCTCGCGCCGCGCCGCAGTGCAACATTAAGCTGAGTGGTCACCTACGTGTCACTTTTTTGCGACGTACAAACTTTTTTTTTTATTATTATATTTCTGTATGGTGTATGTAAATTTATGTTATATGAGTGTGTGCGTTGTGATAAGTGACAAATAAAGGTATTTTCTTTCTTTCTTTTCTTTTGTTTTTACCGTTATCTCTCTGAATCCAAGAAGCGTTTGCATCAACACAGGTTGTCCAATTTCCAGCTATTTGACTTGCTTAGTGGACTGCTCAGACTGCCTCGGTGGCTTAGTTGACCTAGGGTATGATTACAGAGATGAAGTCACGGGATCGAGTCTTGGGTGGAGTGAAGTGATAGTGGATTTTGTAAGTCATTATCATCGTATGGTTAAATGTGGGTGTACTCGTTGCTACCACCTCTGCCTACCCCTTATGGGCTAAAAGGCGTGAGTTTATACGCACGTAAGCTTTTCGACCATCTGCCTGATTCCGTGAAACAGTGCGTCACCACGGATGCTACACACGTCAATCATTATAATTACGCAACAGGCGAGGAAGTTAAGAAAGCGGCATTCAACAGGCGTATTATGAGCGGCATTATGTGCATCGTTATTGTGTTGTGACGTAAGGTGAAATGCGAGGAAATGTTTATGTAACGCGGGCCTTGAACCTCGGAACTGACAGACGGAACTCCACTAGGAACAGCTAGTTGTGTTGTTTCGTAATACTAGATTGATAATTATTTATACTGGTAATGATGTTTGAGTATGACGCTTTTTATAAGTCGCTATGATAGAGTCTCGTGCGGTTGGAGACGTTTTGCCGGCCTGCTTAAAATACGATCTGGTGATCTTCAAATAAATAATGTATTCCTTAAAGGCTAGTAAGGCATCTCTATGCTCTATGGTTTTCAGAAGTTCATGTGCAGCAGTGATAATATACCATAAGGTGATTCGTATGTATGAAAAAAATCGGATAAACACGAGCTGAATCCGGAACGCATTTTCGGTCGTGACATTAAACTTTGTAGTGCACTTGTGTATTTGCCACAAAAATGTCACAAGTATGCGAAAATTGCTAACCCTGACTAAACCTGCGTTAAAATTGTATAAGAGAAAAATTTATGCATGCTTCCTCAGAAATAGGTCATGAACAACAATATATTATTAACCTCGATGCCTCGGTGCGACTGCCTCGGTGGCGTAGTTGTACTAAGGTACGGTTACAAAGCTGAGGTCTCAGGTTCGAATCCCGGGTTGGGCAAAGTGATATTGGATTTTTCTATTCATTATCAGCCCAGAGTCAGGAATTTGTGTCCGATATGGCGATAGGCTCGCCACCTATCACATTGTGGGACGGAACATACAAGGCGAAATGTGGGTTTCCTGGCACCTCTACCTACCCCTTCTGGGATATAGGCGTGAGTTTATGTATGTATGTATGTATTATTAGCCTCCCTAATGTGAGATTGTTCAAATCGAAAAACAAAATGGATTGTCCGAACTCGACATCCAATACCTCAAAGTTCTCTACATATTGCCGATAGACCCACACGATGGCTTTCCTTGAAGTAGAAACCTCAACTTCAGGATGACTATGAATGCAACGAGCGTATTTCGCTGGTGTCAGTTTAATACCTGAAGGCTATGTGAGACCATACTCCACACATGTTAGGGGAGGCCTATGTTCAGCAGTGGTCCTCCTCTGGCTGTAATGATGATTATGACAATTCATACATATAATATCAGCTTATATACGTTCCACTGAATCGGCACAGGCCTTTTACAGTCAAGAGTACGATTGACAGGGGTTGGATTAAGACCCAACTGTAACTATACTATAAGGAGTCCCCAAAGCTGGGCCAATCCGGGTTCGGTGATATTGCAAGTATGATTGAGAGGGGTTGAGCCATATAATCTCCCACGCTAGGCTAGTGCAGGTAAGACATACACACTGGCACTAAACAAATCCCAAAGGCAAAGTATAGGAGACTGTCCCACCCTCACACCCACCACTGTAACTCCTGTGAGCCAGGATCAACAGTGGCACGCAATGTAATGACACCGAGCATTGAAGCTCGGCGAGTCTCCGGGAATGTCTAACTTGTCTTTAACCCGCAACGAAATTAATCAGAAAGTGAAATTAATAGGAGGAGTTGGAAATAAATTATTGTCCACTTCCCTCCGTGCAAAGCGGGCGACAAAACAATGAATGAAAAATGAAAGGCAAAGTATATTGAATGAATGTTAGTCTATGATGATGCGTCCCGCCCGTGTTCAGTTCAAGGCCCGGTTACGCGGCGGTTGCGTCAGCGGTCGACGCCCGCGCCGCCGCGACCAACGTGTCGCGTGCTTTTCTATGTCCTTGACGGGTGACGCGTCTTGCAGATTTTTAACCGACTTAAAAAGGAGGAGGTTCTCAATTTCAACTGTTAGTTTCAATGGTTTAAGTTTGGGAAATATATATGTAATTGTATTACTTGGTATGGAATTGATAGGAAGTGCAGAGCAGTGCAGAGTTATGTCTCGCTGGTTGAAACAATTATGCCAGCTTTGTGAACCTGGATGTCCATTCTCAACGTCACCTCGTATATGGTGGTCGTCTGTCTACATCATCGTACATGGCGGTTACTATTCTACTATTAGGTGAAAAATGGTTTTGCGCGGCGCGGTTACGCGGACGTAAGTCGGGGCGCCTTTCGCCCTGGGATATCCCGCCCACAATGCGCGTGACGGCCATCGAGGAGTTTTAAGCAGTATGCTAACGTACAGAGGTATGGCTAGGGATTCAGCTCAGCCACAATACCCGCGTTTGTATCGGGCCGGAAGACCAGAGACACTGACAAACCTCTTTCGGCCTCCCCCGGGGTATCGAAAGAAGAGCTTTTCCTATTGAATAAAAAAAGGTGAATACAGGTGACCCGCCTAGTTCTAGGGATTTATCAGTTTCATTCGCTCAACATAGTGTAAATCTCTTACCTTATATAACTTTAGACCTCCTAGAACTTCTAGCGCTATGTGAAAATATAAATAAACCCAACAGGCATACATATAAATAATCCTCTGTCCTGTTCTTACTTGTTGTAAGTATCAGAAAATACGAGAGATCGTAAGACGCCAATTGAAATTAATGTCTTGCTGCGAGATCTTACCTATGACGCGACGTTTCTTTTAACAGCTCTTTTTTTTCTTTCTTTTAATCAGTATCAGTATTAGTATCAGCCCATATACGTCCCACTGTAGGGCACGGGCCCACTCTACAATCGACAGTACGATTGAGAGTGGTTAGGCCATATAGTCTACCACGATGGCCTAGTGCGGGTTGGCGGACTTCCATACCATACATTTTTTTATAAATCGCTATGGTATGCAGGTTTCTTAACGATGTTTTCCTTCACCGTTTTAGTTCTTTCGTTACTAAAACGGTGAAGAAAAACATCGTTAAGATAAGATAAGATGTTAAGCCTCAATAAATCCAGTCTAATGACTGGATTTATTGAGGCTTAACATCTTATGTCTCATGCTGCTACTGTTGATGAGTATACAACCGCTCACGAACAGTAACAAAACCAAACGACACTGAATTATAAAGCAATGCTGGGCATTCCACTGCGCTCGCCACCCTGAGACATAAGATATTAAGCCTCAATAATATGTCCAGTTACTCCGGCTAAAATATCCTTTATACCGAAACACAAAAGTGCATGGCAGTGTAAATGTTTGGTGGAAGAAATAGACATTGTGGTTTATTTAATATGTAGTTCTAAATTTCGGCACGGGCCGAAAGAAAATAGATTATTTGAATGTTTTGTTGCTATAAACCAAATACAAACCAGATGTGTATACAGTCAATTAATAAATTACTTAATTATTGATGAAAAGGCTACGCTACTATTTACTACAGTGGATCGTGAAAGGCTGCGTCGTCGCCTCGTCGTCGGCAGAATACTAAACAGCCTGTGAATCACGAACTCAGGAGTTCAAACATGTGAGTGAATGAACTCGTTCTAATATTTTATTGTGGAATTTACTTTCTGATAATAAAGGGAATTTTGTGATAGCTGTGTGCTTTAACTGATTTGAGAATTGAATTTCAGAATGAAGTTTTTGTCTTTGTAAAAAGCCATCTCGGCTAGGTGTTTCTATTAAGCCCATATTGCTCTATTAAAAGTGACTTGGGAACAAATATCGTATTTGTAATTTAGTTAAATATTGCATATAGAATTTATTTATCTTGATTTTTGCTAAAAATGACTTAGTAATTTTTGAGTTACAGTTGGTTTTTATTTCAATAGGCTAACGACATTGCAATATAATTAATTTTCTTTATAAAAGACATTGAAAATTTATTTTGCAATTGCAACATTTCAAAAACAAAATGCAAACACTCCAAACCCACAAGAGTTCCAAAGGCAAAATCATTTAACACTTCAATGTCAACACAACCGCCCAAAAACCGGTTATAACCCGTAAATGTTTCCAACATCCCATAAAACACATACGTAGGTCCAATCGACCCTGGCAACCGTTACCCGTAGAAAGTGAGAAAGCACGGGCCACGCACTAAACGTATCACATTACGTCATCACGGCGCGGGGTGAGGCGCGGGGCGGCGGCGGCCGGGGGGGGGGACCGTCGGGTCGATGACACCACGTACTGTTACGTAGTAGTATACGCCACGTACTACAGTTTGCATATCTATGTATATTGTTTTTTGTGTAGGGTTATGTTGGTGGCGAATTTCTAGGTTCAATTCTTATTTTTTTTATTTACTCAGTATTCATAGTCCGGAATTAATTAAGAGACAAGTTATGTGTAGTGTGTAGTATCAGAAATTAGAAGAAACTTTATGACATAAAGTCTCGAAAAACTTTGTGAAAATTGTAATTATTTCTTTCGGTGCGGGAATTGAATCTGAAACCGCTCGTTTCGAAGCTCACAAGGCTTATAGTAAACTCCCAAAGCTTATGGACTCTAATGGTTCCAATTTCTAGGGGTACAGCCAAACTGTGTCTAACCATGTGGTAGAATGGGACTATTTAACCCTCAATTATAAAAAGACATGACAAACTTTACAGAGAACTCTGAAGTAAGAATTTCATTATAGCAGGGTTAAGGGCGGGGCAGTCTGAAGTTCTCTAGAGTATTATGCAGAGTAATAACAATCAATTACTACTTGGCAAATGGCACTTGGCGACGGCAATGGACGTCATCGTGAGGAAATCTACGTACCAAGACTTAAGAATTTTTATGGTATATAAAGTCTGGCAATTGGTTATGGACCAGCGTGGTGCATTACGATTTACGGCCTAAACCTTCCCAATTGGTTTCCCTATTTTAGACGAGTCTTGTGTAGAGTAGGTGTATATGTGTTTGTTTATACATTAAATCATATTACGCTAAATAATAATATTCTTTTAATAATTAAATTCTAGTGTAACCATACATACACTAAGTGCGTGGTGGCCTGTTGGTAAACGGACTAGACGCGACTGCCAACATGTTCACGGTGGTCGCGGGTTCGAATCCCAGCGCACACCTCTGACTTTTCGGAGCCATGTGTGTATTGATAGTCAATCACCACGCACTAAAACGGTGAAGGAAAACATCGTGAGGAAACCTGCATACCATAGCGATTTATAAAAAAAAATCTATGGTATGTAAGTCCGCCAACCCGCACTAGGCCAGCGTGGTGGACTATATGGCCTAACCACTCTCAATCGTACTCTCGATTGTAGAGGAGGCCCGTGCCCTGCAGTGGGACGTATATGGGCTAATACAGACTAACCATACATAGCCAATTCGTGTTTACCTTTTTACAATATTACGATTTGTTTGAACAAATGTGGAATAAACTCCATACTAGACTATTTGCATTTTTTAAATACATAGTTTTATTACGTGCAAAATTATATTACAGAAACTAGCGGCATGTTCCTGTTTCGCCTGGGTGCTGATTTTTGATTCCATTCCACACCAGATATATGTAATTTTTCTTACAAACTGGGACAACCCTGTATATGTATTATAAATATAAATATCTTGAATCATCCTGAAGATGAATGCTGATGATGAAAAGATCTATGCATACATTTTTTTTATTGCGGTTAATGGCGACACTATCTCGCTGTGACTACGACGACTCATAAATAGTAGCAAAACCAAACAACACTTTCAATTAAAAAGCTGGGCATTCCACTGCGCTCGCCATCCTGCGCCATAAGATGTTAAGTCTCAATATATCCAGTAGTTAATCTGGCTACAATATCGTTAAAACCGAAACAAAACAGTGCTTAATGCATTTACATTACTGTTTCATGGGAGAAATAGACATTACGATGGTAGGTACCTACCCAGGCGGCCTCATATGAGAGACCAGTAAATACATAGGGACATACAGACGAGCAGCGAATTTATATTAAACTATGTAGTATTGTACGTTCACAATGACTAGTAATGCGAATATATTTGTTTGCACTTTAGTATAATATTACCTATAAATGTATTTAATACATTATTTCTTATGGCATCGTTTATTTTATACCGGGTATCTCAAGACTGCTACCGAAAACGAAGCCGGGTGGTAGTTTTAGTGACTACAAACACAATGCAACCAAAAATTTCGAAAAGAAACGCGACAATGATTTTTTATGATTTTTTAAATATCTTCATTTTTGGGTGGTAAATCCATAGTTTTGCTAAAATAATAATTTAAACACTTTTATACCTTAGATTATTTATAAATAAAAGGGTATACACCATTATTTTAGGAAAAAATGTATTTATCACCCAAATATGGTCATAAGAAAAAAATTACAAAAAAAAATTGTCGCTATTTTTTGCAACTTTTTCTGTTGCATTGTGTCTGAAGTCGCTTAAACTACCACCCGGCTTCGTTTTCGGTAGCAGTCTTGATATACCCTGTATAACGTAGTATTGCTATTAATAATTTTGATGTCTGATTTTATATTTACTATGGTTTTATTATAAACTAGTTAATATATAGTTTGAAAACTATATATTAGATATAATTGTATAGCTTGATAAATGAGTCTGTTTTTAACGAGGGCGCTAAGATCGAATTTAATATTAATATAGCAAACCGATATACTAAGTCGGAAAATGTTTAGATACATGCTTTTTTATTTACTGTTATAATTTTTTTTGTTTATTTTAAATCACAAAACCAATACTACAAAAATGTATATAAATATTTACGTCTTAAATTATTCAATGAACACTATGCCATTTTTAATAGTGTTGTCATAATTTTTATTCTTTAATGCCAATTGTCATCGCATCATACTCTTTTTGCGTCTTTTTGCCAAGTTATAACTCATTCCGAATTTACACCGAACACCGAACACCGAAGTTCGCCGAGTCTCTTGGGGACACTACAATGACATTAACCCGTAAATTAATGAATAACAATGATGGACGTTATACCTGCCTAATAACATTTTGTAAAGCCAATGACCCATGCCTGTGAAATATGTGTTTGAATCTCTGCCCCTCCAATTTATTAACTCTGATATCATCTACTCCCCATTGTTTAAATAGGGTTGTATGTATATACACATACAAGGGCTTTCATCATCATTATCAGCAACAGGAAGTCCACTGCTGAATAGGGTTCCCCTAAGGATCTCCACATCGACCTGTTGGAAGCGGCCTGCATTCAGCGACTTCTTGCAACTTGAGCCAGGGCTAAAGGGAATTGACATATTTTGATTTTTTTCTTTAATTTTCTTTAGTTGACATTTTTGGGGAACAAGTTTACAACAATGGTAGTAGCAACCGATAGCGAAGAAATCATCGCAGATGACCTAGTTAATTGACAGAAAGATATCAGCGTTGTGAACATTTCTAGGAAGGTACAGAGCAAGGACGAAGGTGATGAACGTGAGTCTCACACCGAGGAATGGACCCGGAAGTATTTGTCTTCATGTAAGAAATCCTTAAAATAGAATTGCTCTTTTCATCGGCCACAGAAGTTTACTGCTAAACACAGTAACTTTGAATTTCTA
This sequence comes from Hyles vespertilio, assembly GCA_009982885.2. NCBI lineage: Eukaryota > Metazoa > Arthropoda > Insecta > Lepidoptera > Sphingidae > Hyles > Hyles vespertilio. The sequence goes on from CM042830.1 coordinate 4,680,880, forward strand.
TTGGGACCTGTGGGAAAATAACAATATTTTTATAAAAAATCACAAATAATTAAATGATTTTTAGCATGTTGACGATTAAAGCAAAAAATTGTTTTTTATATTTAAACATTGGAAATCATACGTGATCCTCTCACTAGACAAGCCTGTACCGAGGGGAAGCGCTCTGCATCCAGTCAATTCTCGCATTTTTTTCTTCTCATACATATAAAGGGTACTAAAAATATGTTAATATTGTTTTTACCCTTTTATGTTAAAGTGCATATTGGATGTGAGACTGGTTTAGGCAGGGCCTGTGTTTCAGATAATATATAGATATTGTAGATATTTTACGAAAATTCCGTAAAACTGGTTAGTAAAAAACTGTGTCAAGTAACTCAGGGTCAATATGCGTGGAAAAGTTCAAATTACTATAGATTAGCGTTATGCAAACTGTGGCCCTGACGGAATCGAACGTCGACCCGCGCGCCGGTCGATAACCCATTACTTCAACCTACCTACTTTATATTCCGTAGACTTTCGTTTTGATTGTGAATTTCATCTGTGATGCAACTATTGTAATTGGTAATTACTGTCTTTTGTTTTTATTTGGCTTGTACCATTTGGTATGTATTTCCCGTTTATAATAATACAGTCTATAATATCCCAAAAAAAACATTTTCATATAAAATGTTCCCAAGAAGAAACCTTATGACTTACACTGACAACAAGTTATCAGATCTCATGTAGACCCAAGCTTCTTAATCTCCATTTCCTAGCTTTACAAGGCCTTACTTTGAAAACTTTACAGGTATACCTACCAGATAACTTTTAAACTAATATATCGTACAGTAATTAGCTGGCTACAGGTAGAAATATATATTATATACATGATAATGTGAAAATCCTTGGCTGTTTATACTCCCGTCCCATTACAATTAGGCCATAAACCACGATATTGGCTTAGTGCGGAGTGGTGGATTGGAACCGCGAACCATTCCGCCAGTCGACCGCTCAGTTTCTGATAAGTCACCGTTCATTAATATTTGTAAATGCTGATTTTTTAAAGCGAATGAAAATATGAAAAGTTTAGGTCGATGTTAAGAAAATATATTATTGAATAGAAAATATATAACGAGTAGTCTATTCTTCAAACACGCCGTAAAATGCAGTTATAAATAATTAGCAACAATACGTATTTCCTATGAAGCTAAATATATCCGTTTTGTTGAGGAAAATCGTTTGTGACTGCAATTCAAAGGAATGGTAAAAATCAAATGAATTCCTTGTAATTAATTAAAACTTATCGTGTATACTAAATAAACGCAAAATATTTACGGCAGACTATGCTACATTCATTGACTTCCTTTGCCTATTATAATATTTGCATTAACGAAGTAAAATATAGATATCCAATTAAATGGATAACTGATATTACCAGGAAATTTACTACAAGGAAAAAATTCGCGTAAGAATACTTTCTATAAAAAATACATTCATCCGAATATTTCATTTAAATAATTGCGTGACAGACAAGGCTGTACGATCCTTCGACCTTTGCTTATTTTTTACTTATAAAAAAATCAAAAAAGGTGGCAAATAAAACTGCTCTTATTTTTTTCAGCGTTATCTATTAGTACAATATCCGTCCGCTTATAATTCCGGGCGCGCGGCACTTTCGCGCCGCCGCTTGTGCATGCTACGCGCGCGCCCTGTTTAGTGAAACTACGAAAACTGTTTGCGCACTTTCTGACCGGATACGGATGCGGCGAAAAAATTATTTAACACACACATTACCTAAGCAATGACGTGAAAAATGCCCGGGTTGACGAACTTTGGTTCGGGTTTTGGTGTTTAATTTTTTTATATTTACTTATCGAAATTTTAAGACCTTCGTGGTTTTTGGGGTTTATGACCATGTTTTTGGGGTTAGTGTCAAATGTTTGTACGTTTGTTAATATTTTATATATTCGATTGGAGGTTTTGCGTTGGTAGAAGAAACGAGCTGATGTTTTTAGCTTACTTACTAGCAGTAACTAGGGGCCCTACTATATTCATCCGAAACGAAGTTCGAAACTTCGGATGATCGAAGTTTATATACGATACGAATGTACTTACATATACTTATGGTCGTTATTGACTAATGGTCGTAACCATAGACTTATAGTTACGATGTACGTTATACAAATACGAACTTTTACAGAGTAGATACATTCGTATCGTATAAAAAAACTTCGATCGTCCGAAGTTTCGAACTTCGTTTCGGATGAATATAGTAGGGCCCTAGATGTTTCTGTATTCTGTATCAGCCCATATGGTATATACGTCCCACTGCAGGGCACGGGTCTCCTCTACAATCGACAGTACGATTGAGAGTGGTTAGGCCATATAGTCCACCACGCTGGCCTAGTGCGGGTTGGCATCCTAGATGTTTACCTCCTATTATTATCGCATCTATTATGTACATGTAGGCAAACCGTTTACCAGTCAATATTATGAAATATGATTATAAAAATATGATTAATTTATTTATATTTTATATACAATATAGTACAAAGACGGACTTAATGCCTTAGGAATTAGTTAATTAATTAGGAATTCTCCGCCAGACGACCTTCGGATGGTACAGAGAGAAAACAAAGCAGTTAAGTAGTAGGATTGATCCTATGCTCTACTGGTGGTAGGTCTTTCATATGTGAGAGGCCGCCTGGGTACCAGAGTGCAGTGGCATGCCAAGCAAAGCTTTGTGATTCAAGGTGTTGTTTGGTCTTGCTACTGTTCATAAGCGGCCGTATCGCTTACCATCAAGCGAACGGCATGCTCGTCTAAGACAGCTAAACCGTCTGCGACATTCACACATTATAATTGAGTATAAACTGCATTGTAACATACGTGATACGACAGGAAGTGTTTGCGCAACACATTGCCGGTGTTATTACCGAGCCTTGAACCTGGCAAATGCGAGTTGCGGAACACGGTACACATTTATAAACATTCATTAGTGATGTAATCTAAGGATACGAATATCCGCACGGATTAGCAGCCGTTCTCAATCTATCTTTAACAAGAGACTTCATTAGATATTTCGATCCATTTTATGTTTCAGTTAGCAAGATTGAGAGGTATTGGTATATACAGGGTATATCAAGACTGCTACCGAAAACGAAGCTGGGTGATAGTATTAGTGACTTCAGACATAATGCAACTAAAGTTTGTGGAAAAAATTGTGACAATTCTTTTTTGTTATTTTTTTTCTATCGTTGTATTAGGATGGCAAATACATAGTTTTTTCTTAAATAATAGTGTACACCCTTTTATTTTTAAAGACGCTATGGTGTGCAATACTTTAAATTATCATTTTAGCAAAAACTATGGATTCACCACCTAAACTCGATGATATTTAAAAAATAATAAAAAAAAATTGTCGCGTTTCGTAGCGAAATTTTTAGTTGCATTGTGTTTGTAGTCACTAAAACTACCACCCGGCTTCGTTTTCGGTAGCACTCTTGATATACCCGGTATAGTCCACCACGCTGGCCTAGTGCGGGTTGGCGGACTTGCATACCATAGAAATTCTTATAAATCGCTATGGTATGCAGGTTTCCTCACGATGTTTTCCTTCACCGTTATAGTGCGTGGTGGTTGACTATCAATACACACATGACACCGAAAAGTCAGAGGTGTGCCCTGGGATTCGAACCCGCGACCACCGTGAACATGTGGGCAGCCGCGTCTAGTCCGTTTACCAACAGGCCACCACGCATTTATAGCCTCTTGTTAAAGACAGTTACCGTTGACATGAGTATTGAACCCGTCACAGTAAGGTGAGGTGTAGGTGCCACCGCAATGTCTATTTGTCCCGCGAAACAGTAGTGTAAATGTACTGCTGTGTTCAGGTTTGAAGGAAATTATAGTCAAAGTAACTACTGGACATATTGAAACTTAATATCTTATGTCTCAGGATGGCGAGCGCGGTGGAATGTCATCATTGCTTTGTAATTCATGGTGTTGTTTGGTTTTGTTACTGGCCATGGGTGGTCATATCGCGTACTATCAGGCGAATGGTAAGCTGGTCTCGCCAATTAAAGCTATTGGAAAAACATTTATTTTGTTTTAAGAGGAAATCAGTCAAAGTTTTCTGTTTAAGCCAAGTTTTGGACGCCTGTCAGGCGTACTGGGTTGTGTTCTCTGGATAGTTGGCACAGTGTTATTTTTTACGTTATAGTTATACTGTTTCACCAAAACATGACTGGCAAAAACTTTTCCTGTCTCCGGCAAATTAATCATAACATACTCCGCTGATTCCTAAGAAAGACTTTGCACCCAATACTAATTTTCCAAGCGGAATAAAACCATTATAAAACAATTATTTGTAAATACGAAAACATTCCACGTCGAAAATATTCCATGAGTCATGTGGCGCGATCCCTCGGGTTAGGGAAACACGAGTGACGTCATAATTGTGACGTCATCGGTCTCAGAGATCGGATATTGTACGTCACGTAGCAGGTTTTGCAATGATTTGTATATTTACATAATATTTTGATTATATTTATTACGAATTGAGTCATAGTTTTTAATTAGGTTGGTCGTGATTTCAATATTACGCCAGTGTCTGAACGTAAACCGTTTTAAATATGGAGTTTGAAACGTACCTCTTTGGTTCTCCTCTCTTTTAAACTCTGGTTTATTACGTGGTAAGTTCAATAGAGCTTAGAGATTCCTAGAAAACCACCGATTTTCAGCAGTCAGTGTTAAATGTGTCATATGATTCTGGCTTACCGGAGCAGAAGTTTTTAAAAGTGGTAGAGCCACGCTCTCCATTTCGCTGTTTGTGTGTCCGGAGCGTCCACTATCTCAAAGGAGATTGACTTGAAGCGACAGCGTTGCTGTTGCATTTTGTTAGAGCAGACAACTTCATTTTGTTATTAAGCTTTAAGCTTTCTGTATATTTGTTACATTCAATTCTATTACAAAAAACGATAATTAACAATTTACCCTGTAAATGTATACAATTATAGTTAAGGATTTATACAACGCCTTATTCATAAGCAGTTTTAAAACCTATTTTAGCTATCGAATGTTGTGTCCCTTTCCAACGACTTTTGAATACAGTTTTTGTGAAGAAGACAGAACATACGAACAACGAATAAGGCCATCACTAAAATATTGCAAATATAATGAAGCAGGTAAATTACTGGTGGTAGGTCCCTCATATGTGAGAGGCCACCTGTGTGGGTACCACTGCAATGGTCTATTGTCTATTTCTCCCATCAAACAGCAGTTTAAATGCACTGTTGTGTTTCGGATTGAAGGACATTGTAGCCAGAGTAACTACTGGCGAGCGCAGTGGAATGCCATGCATTGCTTTGTAATTCAAGGTTGGTTGGTTTCGCTACTGTTCATGAGCGGTCGTATCCTACCATCAGGCGAACGATATGCTTGTCTTACGATTAATTGCAATAAAAAAAGGAAGGTAAACTTACGGGCATTAGTTAGTTATCTAATTAATGCATAATAAAGGGTTACAAATGTCCGCGTCATGCTCGTGCCACGCTATCAATGTTTATGTTCACGGAAGAGTATTTGCGTCATACACGTGTTTCGGGTTTTTTGTTATGATTAATGTAATGACCAACCTTACGGTTTACCTCAGTGTTTTCTTCAGTTTTAAGGTCCCTCAAGATACCACAAATACCTAAGAGGAAACCTAATATATAATTTTTATTCATTTGAATAAACAATTGGGAAAAAACTGTTTCGAAGGAAAATGACCAGGAACAATACACAATTTTTGGGATTACGATTACATTTTTTTTTAAATTTTGATGTGCTAATTGGCTTGGGGAACTTTTTTGATGTTATGGGTTTCCGGTAAGGAGGACTTTGAGGATATTGCTCTGTTTTGAGGTTGCCTATAGTTATTGATTTATGCAAATATAGACTATCGGCGATAAAATGTCTACATTTTTTTAAATACTGGTCTGGCATAATGACTGCACTGCACCTGATGATAAGCGCAAATGCCGTCCAGGCAAAGTATCAAATGGCATCCGTCGGCAGTCCCATGCCATTCAATGAAATGATACCAGCCTGCCAAGATGCCTCTTCACTATATGGCGGAAGTACCCTGGATCTGATTTAGAAAGTCTTTTGCTGAACAGCCTACGGTGCGTCCACGTGCTCTTTTACCCTTCACTTCTTAGTTTCCTTCTCTCTCTAGTCAGTTCCTAATAACTGAGGACCGTGGTATCGTTGGATGTACTGCATTTAGAGTGAATTGTCTCCACTGGTTTCTGTTCATCGCTTCTTCCACTAGTTTTTGAAAACTGGTGGCAGACGAGTGCTTAATCTGGTCTGTCCGTCGGGTTGGCATTCTGCCTCAAGAACGCTTGCCTTCGGTGTTGCCAACACTGATAATTCTTTCCAAATTCTCGTTGCCTTTTCGTACTACGTATCCGAAGTATGCAAGGATGCGGTTTTCGGTTTAATCAGTCATTATTTCTTTGGGTTATGTGCTCTTTCCAATACGATTTCCACATAGCAGAATCTGACTAATACCCATTAGTATGGAACCTCTAATTCTTCAGGCCCCATACACTTGACCTTTTTATAATAAACATGTCTGCGGTATTAGCATTACTGAGAAATGTAATTTTATTACTTGTAATGCATTGATTGAACTATAAAGAAACCACGTATTTGTCATGTCTGGTGTAAACGAGGAAACACATGTAATGGTAATATTCCTATCCGAGAATCAAACCTGCGTCACTCAGGTAGTGTCTCCTACTTACTCGACTTGAATAAACAACAATTTTAAGAAATAAAGCAGCAGAAATATCTTGCATAGGAAGTTGTAAGAAGTTGTTGGATGCAGGCCGCTTCCGACAGGTCGATGTGGAGATCCTTAGAGCAAGAAAATATATTGTAGGTTGACAGAATTGCGACCACCATATGCAATAGTGAATACTCTTCATAGTGATAAAAGCTAGTGTATCTACATACATACAGAAGCTCACGTCTTTTTTCCTCAAGGTGTAGGCAGAGATGCTACCAGGACATCCCCATTTCGCCTTGAAGCCGTCGTATAAATAAATAAATACACCCAACAGTCACATACATAGTAATGATCCCACACTAATATGGAGTCTTGTGTCGTGGGTATCATTTAGTTTCAGGTTACTTTGCCTGAAATATATATATATATATATACTTGCACCCTGCACTTTTTGCAAGAATTTCCAAAGACTTATGATTACTTTGGTCCCTTAAAAGGTCTAGTTTTATCGATAAATACGATCGATATATACGAATTGTTCAAATATTTTTAGTATTACGTATTAACAGCCTCCTCCTTTTTTCGTGATTATATACAGATTTGTATTAGCCTTTAATACTTCTCAGTACATGACTGTTCTTTAACTTAGAATGAAGTTGTCATATCTGAGGCCATTGTCTTTCACATTTGCCTATTACGAGTTAGATTTTACATACCATAATAAATAAATAACACACAACAGTTCTATACATAGTCCTGCCCCAGACTAAGATCGGGTCTTGTGTCGCGGCTATGGTAGTAGAGCTACGAGAAGCTTTTCGGTTTCACAAACACCCAGACCAGAAAAAAATATTTATGGGCCGCACAAATATTTCTTTCGGCACGGGGATTGAATCCGCGGCCTCTTGTTTCACAGGCGGCGTCGTACCAACTGCGCCACGGGGGCTGTCGAAAAATTTTTCTTGTAAAAAAACTTCCTCACGATGTTTTCCTTCACCGTTAAACTGCGTGGTGATTAACTATTATAATCAATTCGATATACTTCAAATAAAGCATGAATAATTCAAAAACAAAGTGCTGTGTTAATAAACTATTAAGTAAAACTAATATGCATAAATAAACTGCTATTTTATTGAAGCTGTTTTGAAAGTCAAATTGTTAGCGCGATGACAAAATATTTTCAGGTTATTGACTGCGTTTAGAAATCACTTTATGCCTATTTTAATTCGTTTAGATTGTTATGAAACTATTGGCCTGTAAAAAGTACAATATTAAGCCTAAAACCCTGAGGGGTAGACATAAGTAAACTAATGATATTAGTAAGATCGATAATTAACAGTGATTGCTAGTTTTATTATGTGGTGGTAGGTGAGCTTATCGCCATGTCAAGCGCAAATTCCAGTCCCATTGAACTGATATCAGATTTTTTATTGTTTTGTGTTTTTTATACTGATCCGGCATAGTGACCACATTGCACCTAATGGTAAGCGCAAATGCCGTCCAGGCAGAATATCGATTGGCATCAGACGGCAGTCTCATGCCATTTGATACAATTATGCCGGCCTGCTAAGATTTCTCAATCATGTGAAATTAGCTAATAAGTGGTTATTGTCGAATCTCAAGTAACACAAAAAGGACAGGTATTGTACAATATGACGTCACTCGTACAGTACAGATGAGAAGTGATTGAGATATATGCTTTTCTTATAGTTATCATTAAAATAATAAATGCTGTTTCATTTTACAACATTTCCACTGTTTCGATTAATTTTCGACGATATAAATGTTTAAGTATATAGTCATTAGCTCTTGTTTATAAATAATAAAACAATAAATATATAAAATTAACCATAGAAGATCATACATTTTTTTTAAATTATATCAATCTTCTTCCTCATCCAATTTTAGAGGTTACCTTTTCCCAGCCGTAGGAAGTATATATTTGACCAGGTTTTATAAGCCGAACACTATGTTTTGCGTATTTTTTAATTTTAAATTACAATTCTCAACGCAACTTAATTGATATTTTAATTAATTTAGATGTAAAATTCCACATCCCGGGATATACCCTTATATTTCCCATAAACGATATGAAACTAATTTGAATACTGTAGGTACTAATGAATAATGGGAAGCTGTTGTTTCCCGATTATTTAGTTTCATTCGCAGAAGTATTAGTATTAAGAGTTGATTGTGAAGGAAAATAGTGTATCGTTAATATTTATTATTAACGGTGCATAATTCATTTTGATAGTAAAAATGTGCTGCGTACGTGTTGAAGGCAAAAATTTATCATTCATTCGTTTTAGAGGAAAATGAAATATGAAGCTAACAAAATACAAGTTACTGATGCATCTTTTAGGTAATAATTATTCATATAAATAAATACACCCAACAGTCACATACATAGTCCTGACCCGCATTTAGAGAATGTGTCGAGGGTATTAAAATATACGGGATTTTTTCGGCCTCTCAATCATCCAGACTCCTCAGAAATACCAGTGAAGCATAGAAACGTTTATATCGGTGTGAGAATCGAACCCGCGAACATTCGTTTTGCAGCCTGCGTCTTACCAAATGCACCACGGAGGCCAGTCATTGGGTGTATGTGAGACCGAAAAGTCTTATAGTTTCTGATACCCACGACAAAAGTCTTGATCTTAGTGTGGGTTTAAGACTATGTAAGTGACCGTTGGGTGTACATATTTATTTATTTAATGTGACGAGAAAAGAACTATTTTCAATGACTCCAAAAAAAGAAGGAGGTTCTCAATTCGACTGTATGTGTTTTTAAATTATTTTGATAACATTTCAGCGCTTTCGATGAAAGAACGTGGACAACCTGTAGACATCAGTTGTTGCAATAAGTTGGTAGTGTGATCACTTATGTGTATGGACTTCGATGTATGATTTATTGTTTAGTAGAAGGGGTGGGGGGAGTGAGTTCCCTATTATTGACTCTATTTCGGGCGTGATAGGTGAATGAATTTCGTGTAGTCGAGGTTGTTTAGGAGAAATTATTGAATGTATCAATATTATTTCATTGAAATTTAAGGATTTATCTTATAAGTATTTTTACTTTTTTGCTTTATAATAAATACAATTGTAATAGTTACAAATAATATGTGATTATTTATTTATTAATAGTAAACAATTATTATGATTAAACTATGCCACATACTTTCATATTTTACTATAGAATTACTCTAATGTCGTAATTTCACGCAGCAAGCAGTGGAAGCACACAATCTACATTACTCAAAAAAAGTGAGTAACCTATGGAAATATTTATTAGTGTGGACATGAACTTGGAAAATCACGCTGCATGTTATTGTTCATTTTAAGGGATAGTCCATTGTAATAAAATTATTTTTTTACGGATTTTATCGCACAATTGGTTTAGTTTTTAATTTTTTTAATTCCTATCGTTTCGATTACTTTACAACTTACGTGGTCACGAGGCGGACTGAGGTATTAGTCATTCCCTCATTGGCTGTTACAATTTGACTACCTTTATTTTCATCATCATCATCATCAGCCCGTTGCAGTCCACTGCTGGACATAGGCCTCTCCCAAGGTACGCTACAGAGCCCGGCCTGCTGCTTTATGCATCCAGTCGCTGCTGCCCCTCTTGTGCAAGTCGTCCCGTCCCGTCATTAATTAATTAAAAAGCATTGATTTAAAAATTAAGGATAGGGCCCTCAGTACATATGCAGTTTCACGAAGGTGACCGTGAAAATCGAGTTAAAATAAATATTGAATTAATTTAATAGGTTTCGACAAAACTATATTTTTTTAATTATTCTGCCATAATACAAGCAAGCATTTTAAAAATACTTAATAATCAGAATAGATGTACTGGAGCGCGCGCACCACTTACGTCGGAACACGTTACGCGCTTTCCGCCCTGTCCATATATTTATTTCAAAATTAAATTGGATCCCACACAGTTGATTTCATAAACTTACCTTTATATAAACTTACCCTTACTTATAGGAAATAAATCTTTAAAACTTGTCATACATTATGAATAGCGGCGATGACGGCGTGACTCACGGGTTGCGTAACGAGTCACCGAACCCGCGACCTTCGGCTCACGTGCGCGACTCGCGTATTTTCGGCGAGCCGTGACCCGTGATCACTTTGTTTTCTTATTGACACGTGATGGGATGTGACTGTAATGGAATTGGAATTCCAGAGGTGTTTGTTGTATGGAATGGAATTTATGTGCTGTGATTTGTATTGAGAGAGGTGATTGAAAGTGTGACTTTGACTTTGTATAGTAAATTCGTTTTGATTTTTTTACAGCTGTATAAAAAGAAAGTTAAGGATTTTGGAGTTAAATTCAGGATTACCTACTAACTGATTTTGTCATACAATTTTCTTAGTACAAAGTAATATTTGAGTAGTTTAACTATTAGTTCCAGGCAAAATAATATGCGAAGGGAGGTATATTTAAATGAAATGAGTTATCATATTTTTAATATAATAATCATTGATCGGTTCGTTTTAAACGGAACTTTCACATTGCAAACTTGTAGAATGAGTTTTCCTCTGCGGTATTTCCGGACCGATACAGACCTTTCAGAACAGACTGTACCTATTGATTAAATGTCCACAATGAACATTTTATTCTCTTTAATCTGTCCACAAAACAATTAAGCAAATGCTTACTGGTGGTAGGTCTCTCATATGTGAGAGGCCGCCTGAGTAGGTACCACCGCAATGTCTATTTCAGCCGTGAAACAGCAGTGTAAATGCACTGTTGTGTTTCGGATTGAAGGACATTGTAGCCAGAGTAACTACTGGATATATTGAGACTCTTATGTCTCAGGATGGCGAGCGCAATGGAATGTTGCTACTGTTTATGAGCAGTCGTATCGCTTACCATCAGGCGAACGGCTTGCTCGTTTCGCCATTCATTGAAATAAAAGAAAATGCTATGAGTATTGCACATCGTTCATGCCGAAATTTATAAAGTGCATCTTCACGCATTCCAATATAATTAGAGAAAAATAAATAAATAATAGCACCTTTCAAAATATATACATATCCTAACGAATCAAGGGCCCTATGCTAGAATATTCCAGTTCTTCTACAAATAGGCAACCTTGTAATGGATACATTCAAAAAATAAAAGATAAATTACAGTAAATATCTAAAATGTTAATATTCAAAAACAAAGGTGGTGGTAGGTCTCTAATATGTGAGAGAGAGAGGATGCCTGGGTTAAACAGCAGTTTAAATGCACTGTTGTGTTTCGGATTATAGGACATTATAGCCAGAGTAACTGCTGGACATATTGAGACTTAACTTCTTATGTCTCAGGATAGCGAGCGCAGTTGAATGCCAAACATTGCTTTTTAATGGTGTTGTTTGGTTTTGTTACAGTTCATGAGTGGCCGTATCGCTTACCATCAGGAGAACGGCATGCTCGTTTAGCCATTCATTGCAAAAAAATACAAAGTTGTTATACTATAACATTTCAGGATGCCTAGGTTTCTTTCGGTTCTTACGTTTAAGCATAGAAAAAGGTTGGAAAATGATGTATGGGTACTATTCCTGGGTAGATTGGCCCATGGCACTTTCTTATTACAGCTAATAAATATATTGATATGTTATATAAACAGTAAGTTATAGTACGTGTTATTGTAATAGGCAAAACAAAGGTGCTCGACCGCGATGTCAAAGAACTCTACTAATAACAACGTTATAACATTCAAACAGCATCAGTTTGAACAGGTGCTGTCATAGTTGCAAGGTTTGCAGTAGGGCAAATGAGAATATCCATTATAGTTGAAGGGATAACGGTAGGTCAACTTAGATCAGTTGTACAAACTAACTTTTACGACCTTGAAAATGTCAATACCATACGTAAGCAAGGTCAGATACGACTCAAATGTATGGCGATGACATTTACAAAGGCAAAGGTATTGGCAAAGTTAGTTTGTGCAACTCAACCTTAGTATTGTTTTTTATAGCCTTTAGCATATGGTTATGTCGACTGTGAAAAGAGATTTCCAGGGTTTTAATACCGGAACAGAGTGAAATGTTAAGTTATCTTAAATATTTACTGGTAGTAATTGTCTCATATGTGAGACGGAGTCTGGGTAAGTACCACCGTATTGTAACAGTAGAGTAGACGAACGGTTGTGATCCGGTTTGAAGGACTTTGTAGCCAGAATAACTACTGGACGTATTAAGACTTAAAATCTTACATCTCAGGATGGCGAGCGTTTCAGGTTGTTTGGTTTTCCTACTGTCAGTGAGCAATATCGCTTCCATCCATCCATCCATCAGCCAAAGGAAGTCCACTGCTGAACATAGGCCTCTCCTAATGATTTCCATAGAGACCTGTTGGAGGCAGCCTGCATCCAGCGACGTCCTGCGACCTTTACCAGACTTAAAATCCAGTGAAAAACAAGATTTCTATGAAACCAACTTTTAATAGAGAACACACGTTACATGAGGAGGAATACACAAGACAAGACAAACAAAACACAACAACCGGAAGGAAACTATTCTTTTTAAATATATATTACTTTTTTCATAATACCAGTATTAAAATTTATTTCAATACTCCCACTAAATTTTATAATCAACACACACCTTACTAAAACTTCCTGCGCCATAACTATGCAATATTTAATAAACTAATCATCTTAAGCAAATATTCTAAGAATTATACAATATTACATCCCTTATACATTTGTATTTAATCGCAGGTAAAGCTTTAGTAAAAATATCAGCAAGTTGATCGCTACTTTTCACATATTTTATTTCAATCATTTTTTTCTTTACTTGTTCCCTAATAAAATTATATGTTATATCAATGTGTTTTGTTTTTTTATGGTACACTGGATTATTGATCAGTTTTATGGCACTTTGGTTGTCTATATATAATACTGTGCCCATTTTATTGACATCAATTTCAACTTCTTTAAAAAACTGTCTCAACCATAAAAGATTCTTAGCAGCTTCACATCCAGCTATAAATTCAGCCTCAGTTGTTGATAACGCAACACAAGATTGTTTTTGACTAGCCCATGATATGGGTCCACCATTTAACATAAAAATATAGCCAGAAGTTGACTTTCTTGTGTCCAAATCGCCACCAAAATCTGAGTCTGAATAACCAATTAAATTCTCTTTACATGATGTATATCTTATGCACAAATCTTTCGTTCCCATTAAATATCTTAATATTCTTTTAAGTTGAGTTAAATGGCAATGACCTGGTTTATTAACATATCGACTTAACAAGTTGACAGCAAATGAAATATCTGGCCTAGTTGCCATTGCTAAAAACAACAAAGATCCTATTGCCTCTCTGTAGGGAAAATTAATTTGCACACTATCATCATCATTACTTATTTGAACATTTACATCAATAGGTGTATTACAAGGATAAGCTGTATTCATATTATACCTATTGATTAACTGATTAATATATTGTTCTTGACTAATACATATGGCATCTTTAGTTTTTAAAATATCTATGCCTACAAAGCGAGTCAAATCTAATTCTTTAATTTCAAAATGTTGTTTTAAATAACTTATAATCTCATCTAATACTACAGTAGAATGAGACATAATCAAAGCATCATCTACATACAAAATCAACCATGCCTTAACATCATGAAATTTACCTACAAATACACAACTGTCTACTTGTGATTGAATAAAACCAAATTCTAACAAAAAACTTGAAAACATACTGTTCCAGCAACGAGAAGCCTGTTTCAAACCATAGAGTGATTTATTCAGCTTGCATATTGTATTTGCAGGCGCTTTTATCCCATCAGGAACCTCCATGTATATATCTTCTTCTAATTTGCCATATAGAAATGCTGTTTTGACATCAATTTGTCTAATATTCCAATTGAACTCAGCAGCAAGAGACAATAAAATTCTTATCGACTCATATCTTGTAGTAGGCGAAAAAATCTCATCATAATCAAATCCTTGAATTTGTGTAAAACCACGTGCACAAAGTCTCGCTTTATACTTCTCAATTTCACATTGAGAATCTCGTTTAATATTAAAAACCCATTTTTAAGTTATAGTCCTTTGATTTTCATTTTTGACAAAACTCCAAGTATTATTTCTTCGATGAGCTTCCAATTCATCCTGTATGGCCTCCAGCCACAATTTGGAGTTCTTGCTATTAATAGCATCTTGATAAGTTACAGGAATATCTAATTCTACCAAGTTAGCTTCAAAATATCGATTTTTTCTTGGTCTTAAAGTCATATTTGATCGTGGTATGTCATTCATTCCAATTTCTTGGGAAGGCTCAAACATCTCATCATTTCTATCAGCAATGTCAGTGTTATCAATACTATTATAACTGTCTTCACTGGACTCAACATTATCTACATTATCTATGATATCTGAAAGAATATTTCTTTCATCTTGAGAGTCTTCATTATCAATAAACAATTGAGCCAAATTTCTTTTAAATTCAGGAGTCTTCTCCTCGTTGAAAATAACATCTCTTGACACTGTTATGGTTTTTCTCTCTGGATCATACATTCTATAGTTAGTGTGATCATACCCTACTAATATCATCTTACGGCTTTTTCTTTCCAACTTCTTCCTCAACTGATTTGGTACATACACATAACCCTCACATCCAAAAATTCTTATGTGATCTAAAGCGGGTTTGACACCACTCCATAGCTCCAATGGTGTAATGTTTGGTGTTTGACTAGAAGAAGTACGATTTAATAAATAAACAGCACAACTAACCGCTTCAGCCCATAAAAAGAGTGGCACTGAACGGGCATATAGCATGGATCTAGCACTTTCTACAATCGTCCTTATTTCGCGCTCTGCCTTACCATTTTGTTGTGGAGTGTAAGGAGCAGTAAGTTCGTGAGTTATACCTTCACTATCAAGATATTCTTTAAAATCTTTACCAATATATTCTCCTCCATTGTCAGTATGCAAGACATGTACACTGTGTAGAAAAATGTTCTTAATTATTGCATTATACTTTCTGAAATATTCTAGTACATCACTTTTGTTCTTTAAGAAATAGACATGTCGATAACTTGTGGCAGCATCTTTAAAAAGAACAAAGTATCTCATACCTTGTACTGATGACTCGTTAAAAGGTCCACAAACATCACTATATACAATATCACCTGGATTTACTGACTTTCTATTTGACTTCTTGAATGGTTGTCGTGCATGCTTATCATAAGCACAACCACTGCAAAAAAATATATCATTATCAGTTATTTTCAATCCTTTAATGACATTATTATGACACATCTTTTTAATCTCATCTACATTTAAATGACCTAATCGCTCATGCCATGTTTTTAAGTCTACACTATGAACTACATTACATACCGGATTTACATAAGTTTTTACATTCAATTCATACAAATTGTTACTTTGAAGATACGCACACATCACAACCTTATTGTCTCTATAAATCAATGCTTCACTACCAGTCTTAATAATTTTATACCCTTGTCTCGTAACTACACCTTCAGAGAACAAGTTTCTTCGCAACTTGGGTACGTAAAGAACATTCTTTAAGATGGATTTCTCCCACTGTTCATTAACACACTTGCTAATCAAAACATTTCCATATCCAGCAACTTCAATTAGCTCCTGATTTCCCAATTTTAATGGTGCACCTGTGTATTTATATAATACTTCAAAATTCTCCTCTTTGTAAGACATATGCGCTGAGGCACCGCTATCTAATATCCATTTATTGCTCTCATGTTCATTTCCAGTCATGCTAGTAATATTGAAAGCCAACATGTTATTGTTATCACCTTGTCTTTGCTTCTGCTTCGGTGCTCGACAATCTCTGGCATAATGTCCCCGTTTTCCACAATTATAACAAACAAACCGATG
Source organism: Hyles vespertilio (assembly GCA_009982885.2). NCBI lineage: Eukaryota > Metazoa > Arthropoda > Insecta > Lepidoptera > Sphingidae > Hyles > Hyles vespertilio. Next base: position 4,697,516 of record CM042830.1, read on the forward strand.
TTTATTACTTGGATACTTTTCTCTCACAGATGCGGAATATTTCTTACTTGTACTCGGCTTTGCTACCAGCAAAGCTGTTTCACTATCCTCCGCATTAAAACTGGCTTCTTCATCCAACAAACGAGCTGTCAAGTTGACGATAGTTTGATTTTTAGAGTCTAGTGACATCCAGGCCTGGCGTAGAGATCTATACTTAGAAGGCAGGGTGCTCAATATTTTCGTCATAATCGCTGTCTCGCTAATTTCTTCTCCACATTCTTTTAACTGCTTGGCCAAACTTTCAACTTTCGCAATATGTTGCGCCACGCTGTCACCGGCTGACATTTTATATTGATAGAATCGTTCATGTGTAATCATTTTTGTCAATTCTGACTTTTGTTCATAAATCGATTCCAGTCTCGTCATAATTTCAAGCGCCGTTTCACAATTTTCAATTAATGCAATTTCTTTCAGCTCCATTGCCGATGTCATCAGGAACATAGCCATTCCGTCATCCTTATCCCACTGCATATCATTTGTACTGGATCTTGGAGCATTTATGTTCAGCCCTTTTGCACGTAGAGCACATTTAATGTGAAATTACCACTGTTTGAAATTTGATCCATCGAACTTCTCAACACTCATTGTTTTGCCGATCTCCATGTTCCTTTCTTTATTCGTAGTGTAAATTACTTTCTACACTCGAAATTCTATAATAACTTTACTGTTTACTGCTCTTTGTTTATTATGGGTTATGGGTTATCGTCCTGGGCCCATAACCACTTAAAATCCAGTGATAAAACAAGATTTCTATGAAACCAACTTTTAATAGAGAACACACGTTACATGAGGAGGAATACACAAGACAAGACAAACAAAACACAACAACCGAAAGGAAACTATTCTTTTTAAATATATATTACTTTTTTCATAATACCAGTATTAAAATTTATTTCAATAACCAGGTCGTCTGACCATCTTGTGGGTGGACGTCCTACGCTGCGCTTTCCGCTACGTGGCCTCCATTCGAGCACTTTCCGACCCCATCGGTCATCAGATCTCCGCGCTATGTGCCCTGCCCATTGCCACTTCAACTTGCTAATCCGGTGGGCTATGTCAGTTATTTTAGTTCTCCTACGGATCTCCTCATTTCTGATTCGATCTCGTAGGGAAACCCCGAGCATAGCCCTCTCCATAGCTCGTTGAGTGACTTTGAGCTTCCTAATAAGGCCCATAGTGAGAGGCCACGTCTCGGAGCCGTAAGTCATCACTGGCAACACACAACTATCGAAGACTTTCGATTTAAGGCACTGAGGTATTTTGGACGAGAAGACGTTGCGTAGTTTCCCGAACGCTGCCCAACCGAGTAGTTTTTTTTTATATCGCCATTTACAAATAAAATGATTCATGTCACAAGTTACAATAATGTCAATTTGATGCAAAACATGATAAATTTATTCCCAAGCAGTTTTATCTTCCACATAATCTGAAATTCTATAATATGCCTTTTTACACAGCTTAGCTTTTATTACTTTTTTAAACTTAATAATTGGAAGTTCTCTTAAACTGTTGGGAAGCTTGTTAAAGAAGCGTACACTTTGACCCATAAAAGAATTATTTATCTTTTGATTGAGACGAGTAACGTGTAAGGCAAGATTATGTTTGTTCCTAGTGTTCTTACTATGCATGTCACAATTACGCTTAAATTGAGTTATATTTTTACGAACATATAATAAATTTTCATAAATATATTGAGATGCAACAGTAAGAATATCTACTTCTTTAAACTTTTATCTCAATGAAACTCTTGGACCAAGTTGATAAATGGCCCTAACAGCTCTTTTTTGTAAAATAAAAATACTATTAATATCCGCAGCATTTCCCCAGAGAAGAATTCCATAAGACATTATACTATGAAAATAGCTGAAGTAGACAATTCTTGCCGCTGCCTCATCCGTTAAACGCCTAATGGTTTTAAATGCATATGCCGCTGAACTTAATCTACCAGATAGTTTATTGATATGCGTCGATGTTGAATTCGACGATTGACCTCTCTCTCGAAGTTGGACCTGCCTAACCGGACCACTTGTCCTAAATAGACATATTCGTCAACACCTATGGGGGTGGGCACAACATGGACATTAGACATGATCTTGTTTTGTCCATGTTCATTTTAAGACCCACCTGTTGGGAGACTCGATTGAGGTCTTCGAGCATAGTGCTAAGGTCTTCCAGCGATTCTGCCAAGACTACAATATCGTCGGCAAACCGAAGGTGAGTGATATACTCGCCGTTGATGTTGATGCCGAATAATCGCTTACCATCAGGCAAAAACTTTAATATGGTGTTAGAACTATGTGTTCGACTTTTGCGTGTAGTTGTTTTTTAAAGTTATAAGCCGATTATTTTTTAAGAGTGGAAGAGCCTTGCTGCACCTAGTTCTGGAGTAGCAATAGGTCGTTTAAGTATGGTGTTGTATCACTATATAAATAAATACACCCAAGTCACAACAGTCACACACATAGTCCTAACCCGATATTAAGATCGAGTCTTGGGTCAAGGGTATCAGGAACTACAATAGACTTTTCGGTTTCACAAACACCCAGACCTCAAACAAATGCCTCTGGATCTCACAAACATTTGACTCGGAGAGGAAACCTGCATACCGTATTTCTATGGTATGTAAAGTCTGCTCACGCGCACTAGGCCAGCGTGGTGGACTATACCGGGTATCTCAAGACTGCTACCGAAAACGAAGCCGGGTGGTAGTTTTAGTGATTACTGCAACTAAAAATATTGCAAAGAAACGCGACAATTATTTTTATGATTTTTTAAATATCGTCATTTTTGGGTGGTAAATCCATAGCTTTTGCTAAACTAATAATTTAAACTCTTTTATACCTTAGAGTATTTATAAATAAAAGGGTATACACTATTATTTTAGGAAAAAAATGTGCTTACCACCCAAATATGGCCATAGGAAAAAAATTGACGCTTTTTTTGCAACTTTTTCTGTTGCATTGTGTCTGAAGTCACTTAAACTACCACCCGGCTTCGTTTTCGGTAGCAGTCTTGATATACCCGGTATAACCACTCACGATCGTATTTTCGATTGTTTGGTAGGCCTGTGCACTGCAGTGGGACGTATATAGGCTGATACGAAGTGCATTACAAACCTTGCAATGAGTCAACATGACATGTTTTCCATCATGTACACCAATGAACTCGCAGAAACTAACTAGCATATATGACAAATCCCGTTTCCTGTAAATTGCGCTATTTACTCCAGAGAAAAGCCTGGAAAAGGTGCGGTCTACTTACAGGATACGTAAGGATCAGTCTGCGGTCGATGTGTAACACTTGTTTATGTTACAATGAAAAATGTCTGAACTTTTACGAAGAGTTGTTGCGGTCTATGTCGATTAATGAAGGAAACAATATTGCATAATTTTGGATTCTACTGACATTTTTAAAAGGAAAATGAGTGTGGGAACGCGAGTGACATTTTCCTTGTAGATACAATTTGCAGGGTTCGTTAATGTGTTGTTTTATCGATCATGATTGGATCTGTAACTATCTTCGAAATGTTTACGTGGTCGTGGTATCTAAAAGGTAATAATACAATAAATTTCCATCAATACAGGAATTGACAAAATCTAGATTAGGCTTGCGTGGTGGCAGCTAATCCTTCTCAATGATAAAAGTGTTTATTGGATTTTGACCCGAGACATGAACCTAAAACGGTTCACAATTCATCTGCTCTATTTCTTTTAATTTCTATATGTTTATATTTAATGAAGAATGATTAATAAAATTAAGCTAGTATTTGAATTTTGATCTAATTGGTTGAAGTTCAAAGGGGTGTGGTGAGCGACCTGGAGGCAAGGTCGCGACTGTCTAGGGACATTGCACTGTTCCCAAAATATTTACTTTAATGATTTTTGAATGTCTAATATTGAATCTGCTTATATCATGCGTGGAATGTGTTCAATATTATTGAAATTGTAGAATTAATATTAGCGCCATCTATTGTTCCAACTTAGAAATTAATTTAATTGTAAAAAAATGCAATGAATGGCGAGATGCCATTCACTCGATAATAAGCGATGTAACCGCTCATGAAGTGTAGCAAAATCAAAAAAACAAACAACACCGTGAATTACAAAGCAATGCTTAGCATTTCATTACGCTCGCTATCCTGAGACATACGATGGTAAATCTCAATATGTCTAGTAGTTATTCTGGCTACGATGTAATTCAAACCGGAACACAACAGTGCATTTACTGCTGTTTGACGGGAGAAATAGACATTGCGGTGGTACCTATCCAGATGGCCTCTCACATATGAGAGATCTACCACCTAATATAATCTAAATACACCTGCTGTACTTCATCTCTACACCACTCTAAGGTAGACTGTAAGAAAACGTCTCAGGCATTAAGTCCTCCTTACTATTCAGTATATGAAGCTTATTATAAAAAAATCTTAACGAACCTTACAATAATGAAAACTATTTAAATCTTAAATAAAAACTACTATTTAAATAAGTCACATATTCTCAGAATCGAACCCGCACGCGCAGTGCTTCCACCGCGCCCACCGATGACAACAGCGTTACGTAATCACCAAGCTATCTAATGTTTTATTTTGATTTGGGTTCACTGATCCGAAATGGGCGGGGTGAATGACCGCGCGTACACTAGTAATAGGAAAAAATTGCGCGACGCAAAGTTCATCAAGTGTTGAAGGGGACATGAAAGGGTATGGGGGGTAAAGTGGGGGTGGGATTGCTTTGTAGTGTTTTATACCCACGACTTTGTGGGATTATAGTACTAATTTTAGTATACCATATGACAGATCAGTATACATTTGTGGGATTCCGCTTTTAAAGAAGAGTCCAATAATTATATGGTTCGACAGAGAGAAGGAACCAACATTGGTGTAATTTTGCGCCAAGACGCATACAGATAGATGTTGGACTGTTATATTATTAACAGTAAGCCTTATTTTCTCCTATTGCTCGACAAAGGCTTTCTCAGACCCCTTATTCATAAAAAAGGATACATATACGTAAATTTGATAAATCATGTTAAGAAAATAAAACGTTCATTAAGTTTTGCTATTTATAATGGCTGTTTCTACATATTTTAATTATTATTACCACTTTGCAGAAAAAGTGACTTCATTCACTTGACATTAGTATCAGACGTGCAATTGACAGACACTCGCCATTTTTCTATTTAAAACTTGCTTACAGAAGGGTCTTGGCTATTTTAAAGTTAATGAGTTGTTATATAGCTGATTAGTGATTTCTAACGTCTATTAATAACGGTTTTGAGTCAGCTTATATTAACGGCATTTGAAAACTGCGTTAAGTCCTTATGAATAAGATGACAACATATCTATCCACTATTTGCATTGCATTCGGAAATATTCCAATTAAATAAATAAATATTCCATATTCCATTCCATTCCATTCCATTAAATATTCCATATTGTATCATAACGAAGAACTTAGGCTATTTTGGGAGTTGATAAAAAATATATGTACCCTTTAAAACAAAACAAAAAAAAATCCAAATCGGGTCATGCGTCTTTGAGTAATCGGTGAAAATACACTAAAAAAAGATTCCGATGAATTGAGAACCTTCTCCTTTTTTGAAGTCGGTTAAAAATGAAGCTAAGATTTTACCAACAGACAAACATGTTCTAGGTACATACGTAAATATCGCAAGTGTAAATACGTGTTATTCAACGATGTTCTCAAAATAAAATATATTTTGGAACATAAGAAATGTACGTTTAAATGTATATCTTGCGCGCATTTCTAAATTCGCGTAATCTATGTTTTTGTGAAAATTACCGCATGTCGGGGTCGTTGGCCTACTTTATCTATCGCTTTGGGAAAGCCACGTGGTCTCCTGTCACGAAAGGTCAAATACATTATTTGATTATATTTTAATAATTTAATGGCATAGAAAATATACCATTTTGTAATATAAAGCAAAAAAAGAAGAATGTAGTAACAATGTCGATATGGCTCTTTTTTGATGAATAATATTCAATGTTTATTTAATCCTTTACTACACTGTCCGAACATAATACAAAACGAATTGAAAAAATGTTCTTAAAAAGAAAACAAAAAACAACAAAATGTGGTTTATTATTTAAAAAATTTTTTTCCTATAACATTTATGCTATGAAAGCTTTCATTCACTATGATTAAAAGAGTTTGTAACTTTGGTTTACTAACCTTGTAATAAATATTATTCTATGATGATACTATTCATTATAAATGACATAATGGCAACATTCATTTCAAAATTCTCATTACTATTAATTTATTCTAAATATATCATGATATGTTTGTAAATATTTATTCTTTATGCAATACCGCAATAAATTCCTTTCAGACATGTATTTATCAACGGCACATTTATATAAAATGCTGAAAAACGAACGCTACAATGTTTAATTAAAAAAAAATTAGAATAAGAAATGTAATTTCTTTTAGAAAACAATAAAATTAGAATAATTAAAACAAAATGATATGCCAACGACATTGACTCTTCACCGAAAACCGTCTAATCACGGAGTCAATTTGCGAGCTGTAAATTAAAAAGTTACATTTATCCTATTTGCCCTCATTTGAGTACATTCCGTTTTCGCACAGACACACGCAACTTTTCGCCCTGTCTGTACACGAATGTGTGTGTGTGCGAGTAGTGTACATACACTGACGGAGCGTCGCGACGTTGTGTGTGTGTGTGTGAGCAATACTGAGGGTCGTCGACCGGCGAATTTTCGGCGGTACGAAATAGGTGGGTATTGCACGATTTAGCGTAGTCCGATAGACCAATGTAAATTGACCTGTGGAAATTTCCCGGCCCATGTACCGTTGAGGTCAATCTATATTGGTACTTTTATTAAGACTCGTTAAATATCTTAAGTACTTATTGACGTCATAATAGCGTTGTGTAATGTAGGACTAACCTCGGTTAAGTGTCACGTCCAATATTACCACAAAATTGTTAGATCATTTTTTAAGTATTATTAAAGAAAGAAGTTGGCCCTTATGTAATTCTTCAGTATATGAAATTACAGCTCTCTGTCGCGTTTTATCAAAGGCGTAACAATTTTCCTGCTTCATGCCACTCCTAAAATATTAAAGAATGTCAAGGTTTAAAAACAATTGATCAAATGATCACGTGTTCTCAAAATTAATATATTCAGTCCTAATACATATAAAGAAATACACTACAGTCACACACATAATACGGCCGTATAATTGCATAGTGTATTCTGACTATTATAGAAAATTATGAGGATTTTGAATGTTACAACACTCAAATATAAACCAAAGATTTATTAAAGTATAGTCTTGATAGTTGATACCAAGGATGAACCCGCAGTTTCAACCGTTTTTTTATTGCAATAAAGACGAGATGACTATCCATTCGCCTGGTGGTAAGTGATACGACCGCTTATGAACAGTTGCAAAGCCAAACCACACCATAAATTACAAAGCAATGCTTGGCATTCCACTGCGCCATCCTGAGACATAAGATGTTAAGTCTCATTATTTCCAGTGGCTTCAACTTCCTTCAAATCGGAACAAAACAATGCACTTATGCTGTTTGGTGGAAGAAATATACCAAGCCTTGTATACTTTTAAGTACATACATTTGGTATATAATTTGTGATTTATCTCACAATGTATGATGTAACGTGTAGTTCTAATTTTAGTAATATAATGTCGCTATGTAAACCTCTTATCAAGAAAGATTACGGCAGTTAAGGTGCTCGACCGCTGTTAAAAGAAATTTATTTAATAAAAAAAATACTACAAGGAAAAGATATGGATGCGCTTGTTGACGGCCAATCAAATGAGGAGGGTAGCAGGAAGAAAAGGATATGAAGAGGAAAGGGGTATAGGGCATCTGGAAATATCACTCACCGAACGAAACACGACAGCTAAGCTGTCGCTATACGTCGATTTACTGTGAGACAGTGGTACCTTTCCGGACGAGCCTATCCAATCGTACTCCGTCATGATTTACAACAGCGTGGCTTAGAATATATCTCTTCTTTATAAATAAGATGGCTAAGAGCGCAATGACGTTAGCCTATTGGGATTTGGAGGACATATAACATGGATCTTCTTATAAAGATGAATCTAGTATGCAGGTTTTCTATCAATGTTTTTCTTTGCCATTAATATGCCTGATAATACTACCCTAACTTCGGAAAGCCAGTGCTGCCTTGGGTTCGAAACTCAAATTTCTGTATTGCCAATCTTACAATCCTAATATTCAAGCCGCTAATACTAGAGTTTCAAGTACCAGTGTCTACACAAAATAGGCAAAATATTCATGTTTCGTAACGTGAAATATTAGTAAATATTAGATATAGCGCGGTTACTAAAGCGACAGTCTCGAGTCAAGGTCCGTTTGCAACAGTGTGGGGTTTCGCAAAACCCAACGGAACGCAACATGTTGCGTCAAATGTTATATGAAAATAAATCACTCTTGTACTACATTACTGGATTTGCAACGTTTAGTATTAATAGATTTTATACGTTTCTGTTGGACGGCAGTTTTGTAAATGGAGTTTTGGTGTGTGCATTCTACTGAATCCGTTTAAGTTTTGATAATAGAATTGAGTTTTTTCGATCGCATTTTAAGATGACGTGTAAAAATATTTTGAGTATCAAAAACCTTCCTATTTGTTTCCCCCATCCTTCCCCAAGCTTAAGACCAAGAGCGCAATTGCAAAAATATACTTTGTTTTCTAATACGAGTACCTATATTCTATATTACTATCTTATATTTTGTTTGACCAACCAACAAGCGATTTGTATCTTTCACGGACTTAAACAATGTATTAAATAATAAAGATAATGCTTTGTTTAAATAATTATTAATAGATACATATCAATGAAGTAATTGTCCGTGTATGAGATTATTCGATAAAACTAAATTAGGACGCTCCGGTTATTTATTTGGAATATTTTTGTGATAGCATTCAAAATGACAGTGATAACGCGTATCATGCTGAATAGATAACGTAAATGGCACAAATTGATATTTTTTTCCTTTTGAATGTTTAATATTACGCATCATCACGTAGAAACAGCATGTATGGGTCATGAACTAAAAGGTCGCGGGTTCGTATATTTGGTCTTTGTGTATTTTGTTCAATAATTTGGGCAAACAATGAAACGGTTAACCAGATACTGATTACTACCGCCACTAGAAATCTATAGAACAAGAATTTAGAGCTTTTGATATGAGACGAAAAAAATAGCAATGATATAATGATATAGCATTTTTGAATGATAGCTTCGGTGGCGTAGTTACACATCGGCTTTGAAACTAGATGGTGCGGGTTCGACTCCAGCATTGATATTATGAATGGCTCGGCTATTGTGAGACTAAGCCCCTGTAAGATTGATAACCACGACACCAAACATTCTAATGTGGAGTCAGGACTATGTATGTGACTATTGGATGCATTTATTTCTTTAAATGGGTAGGGAAAGATATAAATTACGTTTTACACTGTGGTTTTATACAAGTATATGAATATTTGTTTTATAGCAAAGAAGGACGAACTATTTTTAAAGCTTTCAAGGCGATGTGAGTGAACTGAGGCTGTGAAATCAGATGCGTGTTTTATCTCGGCACTGAGATTTTTGTATGATCAACAAATGTTGTATTCGGGTTAATCGATTCTCAGGTTGAAATATTTGTGGGATTATTTAGATACATTGTATGAACTTAAATAGTCTGAAAGGAGTTGCAAGAATTTTTTTTATTTTATTTTTATTTTATTTAAAAGGTTTGCCAACAATTGTTTACCCTAATTCTTACATATTTTTTTTTTTTTATTGCAGTGAATTGCGATACGAGCAAGCCGTTCGCCTGATGGTAAGCGATACGACCGCTCATAAACAGTAGCAACATTCCACTGCGCTCGCCATCCTGAGACATCAGATGTTAAGTCTCAATATGTCCAGTAGTTACTCTGGCTACAATGTCCTTCAATCCGAAACACAACAGTGCATTTAAGCAGTGTTGTTTGACGGGAGAAATAGACATTGCGGTGGTACCTACCCAGATGGCCTCTCACATATGAGAGACCTACCACCACCAGTGAAAAACATAAATATTTGACTAAAATTAAATAATAAATCATAAGAGCAACAATTAATTACAGGCAAACATCACATGCAAAACAAATAAGAATATACATCATGAACATCATAGTCTGAACCAATTAGCGTTACAATATAAAGTCAATGCAAATAACAGCAGCATAGTGGTTTGATGATATTACACAATATAATTAAATGAAACAATTATAACAAATGCAATTAAAAACAAGAATACAGTAAAAAAAAAACTAGTACAACAAGAAAGAAAAAAACACATAAAAATACAATAATTAAAAGAAACAGTAGCTATTTGTAGAGGCTTAAAGAATAACATAACATTAACACTTTAAAATGGCAAATCAGCAAGTGGAAGTCAGTAATACGTGAATTAGGTATTAATTATTTACTCAGTCAGAGGCGGGTAAACAGTTATTTAACGACTGTAACAACGCAGCAGGCGAATCAAAATTGAAGTTAAAGAGATCACTACAACCGTTTATAATTTTGCACAAATTTGCGTAAGGCGAATTCGCAGCTAGGATCGTTCGTCTTAGTGGAGGACATAGTGGTGTGATAGGTTTGCGAGGTAGTCTATTTGGTACACGAAATTTAAAAAGAGACAACAATGGGGGCCAGTCTATTTTGTTGTTAAGGATTTTGCAAGCAAATTTTGTGTCTAAGATTTTTCTTCGTTTCGATAGAGAAGTTATATGGAAATAATCAAGTCTAGACTGATAAGATCGCAACAACTTGCTTTTACCCACTGAATATGCGAGGTGCCACATGAACCGCTTTTGCACTCGCTCAATACGCAATTGGTGAGTAGCGTAGTGTGGCCGCCAGACAACACTACAGTACTCCAAAACGCTCCGGACCAGACTGTTGTACAGTATAATCTTGGTTTTCGTGTTGCGGAACGGTTTACATGTCCTTATTACAAATCCTAGCATTTTAGATGCTTTTCGTATTATACTATCAATGTGCACGTTAAAAGTCATTTTCTTGTCAAAAACAACTCCCAAGTCTCTTATTGCGTATACTTCATTAATTAAATGTTCTTCTATGTGGTAGTCAAACTTTATTATGTTATGATTACGAGAATATTTTACATGTTGGCACTTCCTGGAGTTAAGGTGCATGTTATTGTTGTTACACCACTTTATCATACGATTCAGGTCACTCTGTAGCTTATTGGCGTCTTCATATGAATTTACCAATCTTAAAAATAAATATAAAAATAAAAATTTTAAATCATCGGCAAACATGAAAACGTCAGAGTAAAGAAAACAATTAGAAATGTCATTGATAAAGTAGTTGAAAAGTACAGGCCCCAAAATAGATCCTTGGGGCACCCCTGATGATATTTTAGAGGTGGTGGATTTATAGCCATTAAGCATTATAAACAAGGATCTGTGGGTTAAGTATGACTTCAGCCAATTAAAGTAGGAACCGGCAATGCTATAGGCGTGTAGCTTGCTTAAAAGAATTCTATGCGACACCTTATCGAACGCTTTACTGAAGTCAGTGTAAAATATTTTTAGTTGTTATTAATATTGAACCTGCGACTTCCAGTTTACATACACATACTGAGCTTACTCACCAAAGTCTTTGTAGTATCATCACACATAAACATAAACCCTCAGTACACATTTGAATTTAATTTCGTATTCACTATTTATATCATTAATAGTATTTATGGAATCCGCGTGGGCTTAAGGCCATTGTCGGGCTCTACTAGTCGTTTTATGGCGGGTAATGGCCACCTTGCTATTTGTGGGCCACCCACACGCCTTCAGAATACCGCAGTCTTCATCCGCATACCGCGGAAAGACTAAATAGGTCAGTAGTATAAAAATCAACAGCAAATCATTTTAACTGACTGACTGAAAAGAAATTTCTAGAAAAATCGAAATACACGTAGGTGTGTGAACGAAACGTTGCCCTCAAAACTGACCAGTATAAGAAGACCTCTGGAAAATTATCCACTCGCCCTACGTTTCTTTGGTTTTGGGTCGTGCGAGAGAAGTTCGCGGGTCATTATGGTTGGTCGATAGGGCATTTTCCTTAGAGAAAAACGCCCGAAAATATTGCAGGGCGTTGAACTGCAGGCAAGGTCGACGTAGCAAGGTCAGCGGCCGACGTGTCGTCGCCCCGCCGTCGACCAAAACACTACATTGATTGAGGGAAAAAAATGGCGTCCGATGTCACTTCAATATTGGTGTTGCGTCATGGTGATTTGTGGGTATATTTTTAAAAGCAAATTATCTGTGTACACGATCTTTGGCTAGAAAAATATTTTCACGTCCAAAACAAATAAAAGTTTTTTTTATAATGTTTGTTCATGAGTTCTTAAAATGCAATCACTGACCTAGGCTTTTTCACACGCTTTAGACTAATTTTCATATTTTCGCAACCAGTTATTTGAACACAAGTTATTCAAAATTAAGCAATAAAAAAATAAGCTACCTATTACGTCTTACTAGTTTGAAATGGTTATAAAATGTATTCATATGTTTATTAAAAATATCATTAATAACATTTAAATTAATACCATTACAATAATAATATTTATTTATTTTAAATTTATGTTAAGCAGTTGCAGCCAAATATTTACATTGTATGTAAATACAGATGACATAAAATTGAGTATCATATAAAAGTATATAAAATTTAACGCAAAAAAAAAAACAATACAAAGTTGTTACAGTATTTAGAGGCAAAATTAAAAAAAAAAGCACATGTTGTGTATACTTCGTATGAGGTTAAATAAATCAATTATTTGTTAAATTAAAAGTAATAATTACGGTTCTGTGTGATGGTTTTTTTAGTTTACACGAAGTTTAAACGTTAAACTATTTTTACGGGTTTTATCACGTATTTGGTTTAATTTTTTCATTGTTTCTACTTTATTTTTTTTGTTAATTTTTTCGTACCTAAATCGTAATTAAATCTTTTTCACAAATGTTACAATAAATAAAAAAATAAATCAAACTAAACAAAATAATTATACTTCTTACAAATCTTACTTACGAAATCAACAATCATATAATAACCAAATTTATATAAGTAAAAATAGAAAAAAAAAAAATGTAAGTCGTTGTGGTTGAAGTGTTTAATCAATCTTTGCCTAAACGTTTTGTATGAGTCTGAAAATATATCGAAGTTATTGTCTGATTTGCAAAGAGAATTATATGCATTACACATTCTAGAGACTGGCGAGTGCAGACCAAGGTTGGTTTTAGACGGTGCAGGACGAAATATGTTAGTGATAGGATATCTAGGAGTCTTCACGGGCACAGCAATATTAATTTTTGATAATAATGAACAGTCTTCCAACTGTGAGTGGATTATTTTATGTAGAAATAAAACATCATGACAATATCTGCGTTGACGAAGTGATGTAATGTTAAAAAACGCCAAACGCTGATTATATGGACATCGGTGTGTACCAGACCAGGTATAATCTGGGCTGGTGAAGGCTAGTGAGCGCGTAAAAAAGCGTTGCACCGTTTCGATTCTTTGTGAATGAACTGCATATATTGGATTCCAGACAACACTAGCGTATTCCAATATACTGCGAGCTAACGAGTTGAACATTTTGGCGGTTGGCGGTCTTATCGCAGAAAGGCAATGTCTTACAGACAACCATGGGATAGATGTAGGAAAAGGAAATGTATTTATTCATTTATTTAGTGTAAGGGATAGAAGCTAACACGGAATAGTATATGAAATACAAATAATTTAATAAGCTAAAATAATCAACATATTAAATAATAATAAACATAAATACATATTCATAAAATACAATATTATATACAATATAATTTTGATGAAAATAATGATTTAGCTTGTATCCACATAGTTTTATTGTTCTGTCGTGTTTAGTTGCGGTCATTGTCCTTCGGAAAAATGCGGCCTTTCAACTTTGGTATTTTCCTGAGTTTATCAATCTTCGGAAAATTTGTACCAAAGGGTCGTGAGATTGATATGGGGATATTATTTATGAAAAGATATCTTCAATGGTTATATTTACATCTTAAGATTCACTTATTTGTATGTACATGTAGAACATTTTATTTCATTTCATAAGCTGTATTTCTTTCTTCTTATTTTTTTATTGGTGATGTAGGCAATTAGCTGTCATGACAAGTCAATACATAGAGTACTTAATCTCTATTTATAAAATTATCATGATAGTCCCAGAACATATTATAATGAACATCATGAGGTATAACGCGTGCACACATATTATCCGCTCATGTATCCCACTAAGTATCTACTGGGTTGCCTTGGTTATAATTCCTTAGAGGTCAGAAGATGGAAAGACCAATTAACAATCATGTGCAAGGTTCTCCGGGGTATGGTTGATGCTCCCGATCTGAATGGTGAATTATGTAGACTGTTTGTGCCCAATAACTACTGCTGCGGCCGCAAACACAGGTTGTTCGCAGTTCCTACGTGTCGTACAGTGGCTCGTGCCAGGTCGCCAATACCGCGAACTCTCACCGCACTCAATGCTCTCCTGAATAGTGCACCACACTGTGATATATTCGCAGATGAATGGAAGGTGATCATGTCGGAATGTTTGCACTACTGTGAAGCGAATGCGTGATGTGTGTATGAGTTTGTCTATGTGATATTTTATTGTGTACAGTATTTTTTTTTCTTTCTTTTGTATAGCTACAGTTGTTTTTTTTTATGTTTAGAATTTAGATGTAAGTTGAATGTTTTGTTTTATGTTTAAATATTTATTTTATATAGAATATTTTTAAAATTGTTATTAATTAGTGTAATTGGTGTCAACCGTACTAATTTTATAAATAAATAAATAAATAAATGTAAATTACATCATATGTTTGATAGATAGTAGGGAAATAGTTTATTATTTTTCCGGACCTATGCAATAAAAAAAATCTTTATCTCTCATTTATTTTCTGCCACAAACGCTGTTCCAATAAAAATAATCTAAAAAAACGAGTATGCCGTTCGCCTGATGGTAAGCGATACGACCGCTCATGAACAGTGGTAAAATAATTTAATTACAAAGCAATGCTCGGCATTCCACTTCGCTCGCTATCCTGATACATAAGAAGTGAAGTCTCTAATATATACAGAAGTACTTCTCAATAAACCTGTAAATAGACTCTTAAACGAGTTTAATATCGGTAAAGTAACACAGATTCTAATCCGAGTGATCCATCAATGAAGTCAGCGAATGCCACACCACAGCTATTTTCGGCGCCGACGATCTATTCTCAAGAGTAGGATTTTGAACTGTAGCGATTTGCGTAGAAACGCCGTACAGATAATCACTTAAATTGTATTATTGGGGAAAATTTATATTTATTTTTAGAATTTCGTACCTTAATGGGACATCAGCCTATATACGTCCCAGTGCAGGGCACGAGCCTTCTTTACAATCGCGAGTACGATTGAGAGCATCTAGTCCACAACGCTGGCCTGAGTGAGGGTTAGTGAATTTTACATATAAATTCCCACAAATGTGTGATGATGTTTTTTTTCACCGTTAAAGTGCGTGGTGATGACTATCTATATAAGTATGTTTACGAATATTCTAAGAGGCATAGTGTTCGGAAATCTCACTGACACTACAGCAGTACTATCACGTCACGTTATTTTACTTGAGACATGGCAGCCCGGTTAAATCGGCCCATTGGTGTTATAACTTAAATGAACTACTACTCAGAATATCATGAAAACATTCTTCAAAGTAGAAGCCACATGCACAGTCCTGACCCTACGCTAAGATCTAGTCTTGTGTCGTGGGTATCAGTAACTACGAGAGACTTTTAGTCTCACACACACCCAGACCCAAAACCAATTAAATTAAATATAACCTGAAACAAAATATATACGTTATGCGCATGAATAGGCTGAAATCATAGTACTGTCTCTTTCATAGGCAGATCAATTTGTTGTTCATAAATATAGACTCAATAAAGATAATGTATGGGAAATTAAACTGCCATTATGTCCATTACCAATAAACGACACAGTAAGTATCATATGATGTCAGCGCAGATGACGTCACAAACGACTCATTACCCAACGTTTACGGTATCAAAGTCATTTAACGTAAGGACAATGAACTTACACCTAAATAATGTCACATGGGTGCTGTAATTCTATTCGCCATTATGATGAGGAAAATATGAAAATACTGGCGCGTAATTATTATTTTCGTGTTTCTTTACTCTGGTAATTCAAATAAGGAATTCTAAATTCAAATTCAACTAATGAGTAAAGATGAACATGCAACATTTTTAAATTTAAATCGCGAACATCAAAATTATCACAGAGAAGCAAAACCTTTTTAGTTCGTTATAAAATCCAATTTGTTTATTTTTAATTATTAAAGAGATAAGTATGCTAAGCCTGCATGTTAAGCCAGTTGACTGACACTAAATATAAAAAAAAAACATTAATGAAAACATGGCTAATTAAACCAATTTCCCTTAGCTCAATTGCTATGTGAATTAAATTATTATCATAGTCTGAAATCTGTAGCGCAATGAACCGCAGGGTTCATCGGCACATTTGAAGTTTTGTAATAAACCGATATATTTCAGTTACAGCCGCCTAATGCCTAGCGTTTTTCATTCGGACATTGACCTCCAAAATTGTGCTATTCGGGGATTGAACCCGGAACGCTTGGTAACTAGGCCTATTTACTATAATAAGCCTATCGTGATGTGCAAACATTAGTTCAGTTAGTAGGTTTATGTGTATAAATATTTATGTACGGAAACGCCAATTTTAACAATGTCTGAATACTTTTTTGAGCATGATCATTTTACGGCTCTTTTGTGGAGCATCTTTTAAAAGTTACCATGTGTTTTTGTTTGTGTAAGGATTTATAGCTCAGGGCATTTAAGTATTTTTGCGCTTAAGCATGTTTTTTTTATTATTGCAATGAATGACGAGACTAGCATGCCGTTCGCCTGATGGTAAGCGATACGACTGCTCATGAACAGACTGTGGCAAAACCAAACAACACCTTGACTTACAAAGCAATGCTTGGCATTGGACTGCACTCGCCATCCTGAGACTTAAGAAGTACAGTCTCAATATGTTCAGTAGTTATTATGGCTACAATGTCCTTCAATCCGAAACACAACAGTGCATTAACACTGCTGTTTGGCGGGATAAATAGACATTGCTTATTTGACAGCCTCCGTAGCGCAGTTGGTTAGACGCCGCCTGTGAAACGAGAGGCCGTGGGTTCGATCCCCGCACCGAAAGAAATGTTTGTGCGGCCCACAAATATTTCTTCCGGGTCTGGGTGTTTGTGAGACCGAAAAGTCTCTCGTAGTTCCTGATACTCACGACACAAGACTCGATCTTAGTGTGGGGTCAGGACTATGTATGTGACAGTTGGGTGTATTTATTTATTTATTTATTGCTGTACCTGATCATTTAGATAGACATGTCTATGCTTTTTATGTTAAAAGTCTTCAACGGATATTCATCATTTAGTCTTTCTTTTTCATCATTCATTCAAACTCCTGTAGAATAAAGGCTAATTATATCCAATGTGAACTATTTGTAAAAATTACTGTAAATAATATTATTGAGATTTTTATTTAATAATTTTATGTAAATTATTATTCTGTTATAAAAAGAGTAGAGCAGCCGCAACTAAACCATGTTATAGAGGTGTTTACAAGAACATGTTTAATTTGTGGAGTTCGCCAACCTGCCAGCGCAGTCCATACTGACTTAGCCACCATAAACTTCTTGATTAGATGGCTAAACGCTGGTTGTCAGACTAAAATCGAATTTTGAAACAAGTGGTTGTCCAATCAACTTTATTTCGGGTCTATGTATCTGAGAACTCTATGATTCGACACGAAGTTCGAAAGGTTCGGATGTCGTTCATAGAAATGTACGAATGTGCCAAGATACTCCACAAACTGATCGAATCTTCTATCGTACGTATACATCATAATTATAGAATAAGTTCGGAGAAAATGATAATCAACATAGATAATAGTATTGATTTTTAGAAGTGGTTGTTACTGTTGGTAGGTCTCTCATATGTGAGAGGCTGCCTGGGTGGGTACCACCGCAATGTCTATTTCTCCCGTCAAACAGCAGTTTAAATGCACTGTTGTGTTTCGGATTGAAGGACATTGTAGCCAGAGTAACTACTGGACATATTTAGACTTTACATCTTATGTCTCAGGATGGCGAGCGCAGTGGAATGTTAAGCATTGCTTTGTAATGTTTGGTTTTGCACATATCTTAGCGTGGGGTCAGGAATATGACCATCGGGTGTATTTTTATCTCAGCCAGGTGTCTTTATCTAACGCCATACCCCGCTGTATCCGCGAGGTTGAACGTCCAATCCGCGTGCTACTGAACTGTACGACCCAGTTTTGTTTTATTACATACGCAAATATGTACGGTTATGATGGATTACTAATATAACACGTGATCACTCGCACGCGGACTAGTTTTTAAATTTTCCAGAATTAAGGACTAGAACTTTGTACAGGAAATATAAGTCCGCGAATTGACTGGCAAAATATTTGATTGAGGAAAAATTAATTCGCATTTTGGGATGTACTGTGTACGTATTGACCAAATTGTTGGTAATTAATTCATTATAACATCAAATACCTATTCATGATATGAGTTCATGTACGTTTTTTGGGAATGTTTGGACTTCAGCCTACCATGGTTGCTATTTGGGGTGGCTAGTACCTGCATTTATATTTAAAATCTTCTTAAGAGTTCTCAAGGATACTCTTCCTCAAAATGTTTTCTTTAAAATTAAACGATTTCCTTGATATTAAGAAGGTTTCTAGTACAAACACATGCCAATTGCATACATAAGTGGATGAAGAATAAAATAAATAAATACACCTAACAGTCACATACATAGTCCTGACCCTACACTGAAAAAAGAAGAAGGAATTTTAGGCAGAAATTGTTCATATTGCGATGTAGGTTTCATCTATTTAGCATTTTTTTTAATTCTTATAATATGGTGCTTTTTTTAGGTATCTACCAAACTAGTCCATTCTAAATTTTCTACATCAAATATCTGCGAGCTATTCTTTTAAATATAAACGATGAAATAACGTTCAAATTAATGGCGCAGTTACATTTTTTCCATACATTACGTGTCGTGTCGCATGACATCACTGAGTTGAAGAACCTACCGCCAAACTTCTATCTAATTTAGGCGGTTCAGTCCGCCATTTTGTTTCTTACTAATTGATTGATTTTTTGATTGCCGACTTATTGCTGTGACCTTATTTTGTTATTGTTTCAATATAAATAAGTGTTCGTATGTTTCTTTTTGTTTTAAAATTGTTTTAATGGATTTGATTGTTCATGTTGTGTATGTAGTGATGTATGCGTCCGATCACAATAGGAACTTTGACATTCTTCCCGTATTATTGAGAGTAAAAAATGATTAATTATACAATAGAAGATGATTTTTCTCTTAATAACAATTTAAATCAGGCTGTGAATATGGAGTATGTCTTTTTCTCCCATAATACAGCAATGTAAATGCACTGTGTTTCGGTTTGTAGGAAATCGTAGCCAGTGTAACTACTGGCAAATTGAGACTTTACATCTTATGTCACAAGATGGCGGGCGCGGTAGAATGCCATTTATTGATAATTCAAGGTGTTATTTAGTCCAGTTTTATACTGACCATGAGTGGTCATATCACTTGCCATCAAGCGAATGGTATGATCATCTCGCCATTCATACCAATAAAAAAAATATGAAAAAGTGAAAATGTTATGCCCAATATTACCTTTCATCAATTTGGTTAGATGAATCCAAATAATAGCATATTATCCTTTTAAGAGTTTTTCAATTTCTAACGATTTACATCAGGTTATTTATCTTTATGCTAAAACATGAAATACTGTCTGTATCGCCCATATGCGTCCCACTGCAGGGCACGGGCCTCCTCTACAATCGACAGTGCGATTGAGAGTAGTGGATTTGAAATACTGTGCCAGCCATTATTTAAGATCTACTCGAGATTTTTTGTACCTATCGACCGTGATAACTTTTATAACGTCATAAGCCTCCGTGGCGCAGTTGGTTAGATGCCAGGTGTGAAACAAGAGACCGCGGGTTCGATTCCCGCATAGATATAAATGTTTGTGTCCCCAAATATTTGTACCGGGTCTGGGTGTTTGTGAGACCGAAAAGTCTATCTTAGTTCTTGATATCCATGATACAAAACTCGATCTTAGTATGAGATCAATACAATGTATGTGACTGTTGGGTGGTATTATTATTATTCTATCCATTTCTATTTTATTATAAGTCATTTTTTTCAATATATTGTTATTTTACTGTTTCCAACATATTGTTCACTACAACTAGTAAATGGTAACAGGAAAAATAAATTCAAAAGTGTATGTTTTAGCAGTGGCGCTATCGCTATCAGAGATCTGTTCTATACAAACACATTCAGTAGATCTTGGCAGAGATAACTTGGAGCTGTGGGATATGAGAGCTCAACCTACAATGGTTGGTCATACAGTTGCGTTGAAGACATCTGCCCTTTAAAGACAAAATTAATTGCAAAATCTTTGTATGAAAATGAAGGTATTAATTGTGAACTAGGTTAAAGGTTTAATGTAGAAAAAAAAATTTGATCTTCAATCCATTTAGTGTTAAATTAAAATTAAATACAGTTAATAATAAATTCATAGTCCTGAAATATATGCAAAGAGCAAAAGTAAACTTTGGGTTTTTGAAGTCGTGAGATATTTTTCGCTCTGACCATACACAAAATCCAACATAGTTGACCACTTTGTAGTGACTACAAACAGTAATAATTTTGTAGTCAGTAACTACAGGTGGTAGTATCCTAAAAACAGTGCGTTACCACGACCTCGCGCGCGGTCACCGCCCGGGAAAGCGGCCGGAAACGAGTGGAAAGCGAGTGACGTCATACAGTTAGCTCATTGATACTGATGGGTTGATTTTATTGTAATGGTGCTTTTATTGTGTATATACTACTTATCAAAAATCAAAACACCTTGCACGTTTATGTCCTATAGAGATTATCAGAAAAATGTGTAATAAATTTAATTTGACTTTAGACCATCAACCTTAGGCTTTTAAAACATATTATTCACTATTAAACGACATAATATGACATGCATAATTTAGAAAAAAAAAGTAATAATTCATGTTATTTTAATATCATTTAAGTAAGAACTAATTTTATTTGATTTTTAATGATAAATGTAACTCCAAACTTCATACGCATGTCGTGGTCGCTTATAATTGTAACGGTATTTAACATGTGTTTTAATTATTGCTTTGTTAATTTGTTAGTAAATACACGTTGTGTTGGCGATCTTAATAAAATAAAATAAATAAATCAAATTACTAAATATACACATTTTTCTGATAATCCTTGCAAGATAAACTTGCAAGGCGTTTCGATTTTTCTTACGTGAAGTGTATTTATAAATATACCATAAACACCAGCGTTATTCATAGACAATTTAAAACCTATTTAAAATATCGAATGTTTGGTCTTACGAACTGAATTGAAAAGTCGTTTACGTACAAAACATTAAGGAGAAACCCTTGTATTTTGTTTGCACGCGCTCATCTTTGCAAATATCGATTGGATATCAGATTTAAAAATATTTTCACAGTCAATAGCACAATTATGGAGGAAGATTACAAGTTTGTTTTTATATTTATTTATTTTTACGCTGGCCCGGCATAGTGACAATCCTGCGCCTGATGGTAAACGCAAATGCTGTCCAGGCAGAGCATGGCATCAGTCGACAGTCCCAAGATTCAATACAACTATGCCGGCCAGGTGAAATGCTTCTTCACACTACGGCGGTAGGACCCGGGATCATAGGAAGGAGGGAACACGCGTGACGGCAAACAATTCCACTGCGTAATGGTATATACTTTGTTTATTTATTTTTATTTTAACCTTTCCAATCAGAGCAGTTTTAAACAATGCTGTTTCCTTGATTTGGTTTTTCCACAAATGCTTAATGGTACAATAGGTTTGAACCACACAATAGATCGGTAACTTGTTGCAGAGATGTCACCGCTTAGTGGTTATGTGGCACAATGATGTAATAATCAATAATGATAGTCTTAATTCCACAATATATTTTATTAAAATATCAAATAATTAAAAATGTAACAGTAATTAATATATTAACCGTCGGTTGACAATGGATTTTTGCTTTGTAACTTATGCGGTAAATTACAAATTGCATTAATTGCATTTTGTTTAAATAATTTTTTTTCAGCCTCAGGTATTTTATATAACAATTTTCAAATCTAAAATGAAATTCAGATTACTACGGAAAAACAGTGGAAGCCTTCGTTCAATAGTAGATTTCCTGTGGTTCTATAAATGATAATAATTATTCGTAGAGAAAATCTAATATTCAGGACTCATTTTTGATAGAAAATGGAAGGTACTGGAGACTGCCCCCTTTACACCCACCACTGCAACTCCTGTGTCGCAGGATCAACAGTGGCACGCAACGTAATGATACCGATCATTAAAGCTCGGCGAGTCTCCGGGAATGTCTAACTTGTCTTTAACCCGCAACGAATTCAATCAGAAAGTTAAATTAACATAAGTATATGTATATTTTTATCCTCTTCGAGACGCAAGGTAAATTAATTTCAAGGAACTCCGAACAAATAACATTATTATCATAGAGATGATAACTATAATTTTTATTGTTTATAAAGTTCGCTACCCCGAACTAGGTCAGCGTAGCGGACTATAAAATCCCTCACAATCGTACAGTAGGCGAATGTTCTGCTGCTCTGCAATGGACATACAGGGTATATCAAGACTGCTACCGAAAACGAAGCAGGGTGGTAGTTTAAGCGACTTCAGACACAACGCAATAGAAAATGTTGCAAAAAAAAGCGACGATTTTTTTTTGTTATTTTTTTTCCTATGGTCGTATTTGGGTGGTAAATACATTTTTATCCTAAATAATAGTGTATACCATTTTATTTATAAAGACTCTAAGATATAAAAGAGTTTAAATCATTATTCCAGCAAAAACTATGGATTTACCACCCAAAAATGACGATATTTAAAAAATCATAAAAAATAATTGTCGCGTTTCTATGCGAAATTTTTAATTGCATTGTGTTTGTAGCCACTAAAACTACCACCCGGCTTCGTTTTCGGTAGCAGTCTTGAGATACCCGGTATATTATGAGGTTACTACATTATGACTATTTCTCCACCAAACAGCAATGTAAATGGTATGTTGTGTATCGGTTTGAAGGAAACTATTGAGACTTAAAATCTTATGTCTCAAGATGGCGCAGTGAGATGCCAAGCATTGCTTTGTAACTGGTTTTGATACTGTCCATGAGCCGTCGTATTGCTTACCATCAGGCGAACGGCAGGCTCGTCTCTTCATTCATCGCAATAAAAATAAATACATTTCATATTGTAATTAATTAATTTACTAATCGTATTTCACGCATATATTCTCTGCTTAACTAATAACATGATTAATCAAATGACTTTCATTCAAGATTGTCAGGGCAAAGATGTCTCTATCTGGGGTCAGTTACGCAACAACCCTGACACCCGTTGCTATGGCAACCGCGAGGTGCCTAACCCTGGGGTCAACGACTCCGCGTAACACTTTCCTCCCAAATTGAAGTTGTTGAGCCCTATGCCAAATCTATGTTTAACATTACATGTATTTACGGCGATTGTTTTTACAATATTAATCACGACTTATTAACAAGGGGTAGGCAGAGACTATAGATCTTCATGGCGCTAAATTCTGATATTATTTTAAATGCGTTCACTTTGATACTCCTTTTGATGCATTTTCGTCAAAATCAACTTATTAGTACTTTCATTGACCTATATAGTTAATAAGTAAGTGGTGGCCTGTTGGTAAATGGACCAGACGCGGCGACCAAGAATATGTTCACGGTGGTCGTGGGTTTAAATCCCAGGGACCACCTCTGACTTTTCGGAGTCATATGTGTATTGATAGTTAATCACCACGCACAAAAACGGCGAAGGAAAATATCATGAGGAAACCTTGCATACTATAGTGAATTTGTAAGAATTTCTATGGTATGTAAAGTTCACCAATCCACACTAGGCCAGCATGGTTGATTATATGGCCTAATTAGCCCAATCGTATTTTCAATTGTAGAGGAGCTGTCCTAACCCATCTCAACCATATTCTCGATTGTAGAGTAGGCCCGTGCCCTGCAGTGGGACGTATATGGGCTGATACAGATACAAATAGGGTATGTACAGTAAGTTGTGATTATATTTCGACCAAACCATGTGATGACTATTACGGGCTGGGAATATTGGGTTAGCGTAATATAAACGAGCTCGGCACATAATTGTCTCTAAGTTTTCCTGTTAATTATGATAAAAATACAGTTCTGAACGTTTAAATGAATTTGGCGATGGAAACTTTTTTCAAATGAGTACCGCTAGATGTCGCTACGCTACTTTGGAAATGTGTGTAATATTTAATGAGAAATATCTTGATTTGTACTACGTATGTCAAACCAAATATTCTTGGTCAAAATTAAATACAAACAAAATTGCTACAGTTTAGTTAATAATAATAACAGAAGAGGGGTAATAAAATAAAATAAAAAATCTTCCCAATATAAACCAAGATACTGACAGAAGAACACGCTTAGAGAGACGACATCCCTCCGGAGTTGTAGCGACTCTAAGTTGCTCGTAGCGTCTGCATCATTCACAATGTGGATGGCCCGGCGCTGCAATCCATCCAAGGCATCGTAAGTACTGGGCGGAGACTAAAGCTTTAAGAGCGTTTACATCTTGCGCGCAAAGTCAAGTATAGGTATTTCTTCGTTAATTTCACGCACACATAAGCGACTAAAGCTGTGTGCGTAGAGCTGCCGCGTCGGCTCGCTATACAGTCAGCGCAACCAACTTTGATCGGTGCGCTTCAAAATTCTAATATTGAATTGAAATGTAACTTATGATTTATATATTGGTAATATTATATCATAAAAATATTTTATTTGCATTATAAGTAGACAAATATTACTGTGCAAGCAATGAACAATACAAATATAGATACTAATCATATTTTCGTTATTATTACATTGTTAAGTTGCATTCAAATCAGTGTTCAATCAGTAGACACTACGGACGTTTATTGATCATTTCGTGTTCGAACACATGAAAAGAGTTAGGGGCCTTACAACCCCTTACAATTACAAAATATATTTAATTTTATATTACAACACATAACATAATTTAGCCTTGGAATTACATCCCATTATATTATCTGAAACATAATTTATACTCACTACAAAATCATTGTAGGTAATAAAAAGAAAAAATATGTTTAACTACTTAAGTACTAAGATGTGGCAATCGCAGTCCGCGCGTGGCTATTTTTACGACGCACGGCAAAAATCGACTGCAGCCAGGCCGGAGCGACGAGCGATACGTCCTCCCTCTAGAACGCCTTGCGGCGCGGCGGTCTGATTTGATGCACGGCGGACAGCGTGTTTTATAGTGGTTTTTAAAATATACGTAGAAAACATGAAAACTAATTTTATTGAAATATAAAAATGGCAATTTATTGATAAGATGTTCTTCTATTATAATATGCAATTGCTATAAAAAATTATGTACGATAAGTTGGTGCAAAAAATATGTTCTTGACGAGAGTTTCTGAATAATTTCGCATTGTTTAAATTTTTATGTTTCAGGAACTAAACATAAAAAGATTATTTTTCTCAGCAAAATCCCTCCATAAGGGTCTTATTAGTCGGATAATATTTTTATTTTCATCTTATATTTAGTAATTTCGGATATCTTAAGCTTCTAAATTGCCACTTAAAGCCTAAATAACGAAACCAGTGTCCAGTAATCCTTATAGTACTCACAAATTATCCATCAATCTATAATGTTTTCCACCAAAATCCCTAGATGACAACCTTTTCTAAAATTAGTACTAATTATTTTTCCTTTAAATTATTTATTGGTGGCTATTAACTCATTTGAAAAGTCCTGTTTTTTAGCCAAAAAGCGCGCAAAGGGTATTAACGCTCTTAATGATATTTATACCGGGTATCTCAAGACTGCTACCGAAAACGAAGACGGGTGGTAGTTTTAGTGACTACAAACACATTGCAACTAAAATTTCGCAAAGAAACGCGACAATTATTTTTTATGATTTTTTAAATATCGTCATTTTTGGGTGGTAAATTCATAGTTTTTGCTAAAATAATAATTTAAACACTTTTATACCTTAGATTATTTATAAATAAAAGGGTATACACTATTATTTTAGGAAAAAATGTATTTACCACCCAAATATGGTCATAGGAAAAAAATAACAAAAAAAATATTGTCGCTTTTTTTTGCAATTTTTTCTGTTGCATTGTGTCTGAAGTTGCTTAAACTACCACCCGGCTTCGTTTTCGGTAGCAGTCTTGATATACCCTGTATAGTTATTTCGGTGGCCTTGTGGCAATGTGACTGTATGGGTATGTATGTATGTATCGGTGAGGTCTGAGTTCGATTCCCAGATCGAGAAATGTAATCCATATGATTTGTTGTGTTTTAGGTAAAGAAAATGGTCTACACTTTCCTCATGGGCTGTTAATGGTAGCTCTGTTGTTAAGTGATTTTATGAGCGAAGATGACTATTTACTAAAGGGTATACATTTGCTACTTATTCCAAAAAAATCATATTACTACAAATTGTACTCGATAAGTGCGTGGTAACCTGTTGGTATATAGACCAGATGCGGCTGCCTACACATTTACGGTGGTCGCGGTTCAAATCCCAGGATAAACTTCTGACGTTTCGAAGTCATGCTTGTATTGATATAATCCATCACCACGCACAATAACGGCGATGGAAAACATCGTGAGGAAACCTGCATACCATAGCGATTTGTTAGAGTTTCTATGGTATGTAAAGTCCGTCAACACATACTAGGCCAGCGTGGTGGTCTATATTACTTATCTTCTCTCAATCATTTTCTACATTGAACAGGATCCTCATGCCCTGCAATTAGACGTATATGGGCTGATACAGTACAGTATGATAACCCCCACATCTTGGAACAAAAGTCCAGCAAAACATAAGTCACGAGCATTCTCCGTCCACCTCACCATACAGATGTTATTGACGCGTTAAAAATAATTTAGCATTGCGTCGTATAGCAGTATGCAGGCGCATTACATTACTGTGGAGTCAACAACCGTCCGAACTTCGATCAACCTCCAGCGCCGTGGGCGAGAATAACTCATTTGCATATATTATCTAATTCTGTAAAATTTAGTGCGCAGTACAGAATACTGAGAAAAAATGACGTCACACCTATATTCCATAGAGGTAGGTAGAGATTATAGGCCTCTACTTACTTGTGTATTTGTATCAGCCCATATATGCCCCACTGTAGGGCACCTCCTCCACCTCCACCTCCTCCGCCTCCTCTTCAATCAAGAGAAAGATTGAGAGTAGTTAGGCCCTATAGTCCAACATGCTGGCCTAGTGCGAGTTGGCGGACTTTGTATATCATAGAAATTCTTGCAAATCTCTATGGTATGCTGGTTTCTTTATAATTTTTTCCTTCACCATTATAATGAAATGTATTTATTGGTCACGTAGGCAATTAAAGAGTTCTTATGACAATATAGAATGTGTTAATCTACTATCAATACCGGGATTTGAACCCGAGACCACCGTGTTCATGTTTGCAGCCGCATCTGGTCCGTTACTAACAGGCTACCCCGCACTTGATGAGAGGCTATTATAGTGAATTTGCATTTGGCTCTATCCTGAATCGTCAAGATTCTTGTGTAGCTAATTAAGAATGACAAGTAATTAAATATATATTATAATAAGTGTTTGACATATGGGTAGGTAGAGACTATGGATTTCTACTTTTCCCGATTTTATCACTTTCGCTTCATCCAGTTTCATAATTCACCTCATGCATTCTTGTCTGAATTGTCCTCTCTGGATACATCAGACCTGACCATTATTTACGGTATCAATTTTACATGGATATTTTACTTCGTTCGCTGTATTTTTATGTTCCAGAGTTGAGGCATTTGCAAGCACCTTGGATGAAAAAGTTCTACAACCTTTGAATAAATTCAGAATGAACTTGAAATTGTTTATTCAATCATGCAAAAATATTTTTGTTATACAAAATAGTACTTTAAGCATAAATAACTTCATAAAATGTTTGAATAATGATTACAAATTAGTTTTTGAGACCAAGTCCCATGATAAGCAAAACAGTACTCGTTTTTTTATTGCAATGAATGGCGAGAGTAGCATCCTATTTAACTAATGGTAAACGATACGACCACTCATGGAAAGTAACAAAACCAAACACTGAATTACAAAGCAATGCTTGCATTCCCCTGTGCTTGGCATCCTGAGACATACGATGTTAAGTCTCAATATGTTCAGTAGTTACAATGTTCTTCAAACCTGAAAACAAAAGTGCATTACAACTGCTGTTTGGCGGGAGAAATTGACTTTGCAGTGGTACCTACTTAGGCGGCCTCTCACATATGAGACACATAGCTCCAGTAAACTTGATTTCATATAAGATTTTTGAGCCAATCCTAGTACAATTATACTCGTATTTAAGTACAGAAATGCAAGGAGGTTCATTTATAGTTAATAGATTCATTTTGATGCTGGCATTACTGCGTGGAAAATTACTTATTCCATTTTTAAATTGAAAAACAAAACATTTCCATCGCGATTGTACCAGCGCATTATGTTGATCGCATATGCTGGTACATGTTGGTATATGTTGGTATTGGTTGGGTTGGTATATTGTTATATGTCGGTGTGGTATGTTGGGTTATGTTGGACTTCGGCGCCGAGACGAGAGGGCAACGACGTCCGGCCTTGACGTCCGTTTCGTGAGTCGACGATGATTATTATTCCGCACTCGTCGGCGGAACAGCGAGTGGTGTCGAGTCATTTGTCTCTAAAATTTTTGCACTTTCATGAGTCGTTCATTTTTTCTTTTGATGAATCAGGATTGTGGAATTATTATATGTGTTTTTGGCTGTTGGTGACGCATTTTTTTAGAAATAATCGTTTGAAAGGAAAATGGAGAGGTAATTTGGAGTGTGATCGAGGAAAAATGCCGAGTGTTGTATGTCGTACTATAGGTAGTTTGTTTAAATTAACTTACTATTACCTTGATTGTTTGAAGTACATCTTGCAATTCAATACTATTTGTAATCTTATGATTGCATAAAAATATGTGATTGCTTACAAAACATGACTGTATCTGTAGGTATGTATGTATCAGCCCATATAAGTCGCACTGCAGGGCACGGGCCTCCTCTACAAAACATAACTATGCAGAACAAAACTAAAGAAAAGCATCGAAAAGCTATAATCAGCAAGCTAGAAAAAAAAAACATCTTCCAGCACAATTATATTGCCCAAATCAAATAGTAGTCAAATACACAGATCAAATATACAATCAGATATACAGTCACTAGATTCACTATGACGGGTTTTCCACAAGTATTAAATATCAAGGATATTAACTAAAAATAGGTAATAAAGCTTTAGCTCTTGATAAACAATGAATTAAGAGTAATCATTAATAGCTTTATTCATAAACATTGTTTAAACGTATTTTAGCTATGGAATGTTTTTCCTTTTTGAACGACTTTTGAATTCAAATTGGGCAAAGAAGATAAAATATAATTTATTCCATAACTAAAATTGCTTTTAAAATTGTTTTTGAATAAGGCCTTAAAACTTTAGGTTTATACTTACAGGAACTATTATTTCAGCGCGTCTATTGTTTCAAATGACGCAGTATTTTTCATATTTGCATGTTTATAGATAACTATGTTAGTTCACTATTGTTATATAGTAACTAATGTTAGGTAATGAGATAATTTTATCTATTGTGTACGTGACTTGCGTCTAGTATTTTACCCCTGCAAGGCAGGGGCCCCTTCTACAATTCAGAGTACTATTGAGAGTGGTTAGGTCATATAGTCCACCACCCTGGTCAAGGGCGTGTTGCCGAACTTTACATACCATAGATTTTTTTACAAATCGCTATGGTATGCAGGTTTCCTCACGATGTTTCCCTCCACTGATAGGTTAATAATAAATAATATATTTGCGTTTACATGCCAGCTAGTCTCTTATTGGATTCGAAGACAATTTAAGGCAAAGTTATTTCAAGATGTCACATACCTTTGAAATTCTTCTAAAATTCATTCTTCTGCTCAGTTGCTCGGCCACACTTAACGCCATAAAAATGTTCATGTCATGTGGGGCCGACGTATGTCGCCAACAAAGATTTTCGACTTGCAATGAGTGAAGCCACCGACAATACCGTCAACAAGAAGTTGTCGACATGTCCCGGCGGGACGGCGGCTTTCATGTGTAGTGTGCTTAAGATTCACGTACGCTGGTTTCTTCACGATGTTTTTCTTCACTGATAAAGTAATCATTAAGAATACACATGTAACTTAAAGCCAGACGTAAGGTAAATATTGTGTTAGTTACATAGGAGAACAGGGTGAGGTAAAGAGGGAACAGTGCCTATCATGAAAATAATATTATTACTGACTCGAATTAAACGAGCTGACCTCCGAGATAAAGTAAATATTTTTAGATTTTTTTTATTGTTTTTTTTTTTCAATCACTGAGCCACACAATTATCTTTGACTGAATAAGACATAACCTGGGATGGCTTTTCTATTCAATTTGGCTATGCTGATGCCAACTACTAGACATGTTGCGACTCATTATCTTATGTTTCAAGATGGCGAGCGCACTTGAATGCCAATTGCTTTGGAATTTATGGCGTTGTTTGGTTTTGCTACTGTCCATAAGCGGTCGTATCGCTTACCATCAGGAAGTATACATTGCAATAAAAAAATGCCGTCGTGCATTGTTCAGCGAGTGAGATCTCCAATAATACCATGCGCTTCTCATCTTATTGTTTCTCTTTTAACAATTAAGCCTTTTAGACATTCATTGCGGATAATCATGTATCACTATGTGATCTGTGTGCTTCATAGCCGGACTTATGCAATAAATTAATATGTAATGTCGACTCCACACATTTGTTTGTTCGCCCTTGAGCGCGGGCGCATTGTGGCAGGTCGCGACTGCGCACCGTCTTGTACAGTTATAACATGAGAAAGCCACGATGTTTGTCGGATATTAAAATATGCTTTATTGTACACCATGATGACACACAATTTACAGAATAATCACACAAAAATATGGACATTGGGCGGCCTTATCACTAATAGTGATTTCTACCAGGCAACCTTTGGATGGACAGGAATTATAAGAATAACTTTCGGTGTGCAGTAAAAGCATAAAAACGAGAAAATATAATAATAAACAATAAATAACACCCAACAGTCACATACATAGTCCTGACCCCACACTAAGATCGAGTCTTGTGTCGTGGGTATCAGGAACTACGAGAGACTTTTCGGTCTCACAAACACCCAGACCCGGAAGAAATATTTGTGGGCCGCACAAACATTTCTCTCGGTGCGGGGATCGAACTCGCGGCCTTTCGTTTCACAGGCGGCGTCTAACCAACTGCGCCACGGAGGCTGTCATTAGAAAATAGAATAAAATTGTACAACAAATAAACGCAATATAATACTATATTGTGTGAACATACCACAATATATACACACACACGTACACGCAGTACGCATATTATACACATATAATGGCATTATATATAAATAAATACATACATATTTATATATACATACAAACATACATAAATACATAACGTATAAACAACGACAGGTAATCTAATTAACTAACGACAGATAATGACATTTTATCAGTTTTTTAAAAGAACCTATATGTATTTGAAAGGAAAGGGTGTTCCATAATCTAACAGCCTGCACTGTAAAAGATTTGTCCAAGAAATTAGTGGTATGCTTCGGAGTACGAAGCTTTAAATTCTCCGAGGACCTCAGTGACACCGAATGCGATACACTTAGGAACTCAAACGTTCTTTAAGATAACGTGGAGAGGATGATTCAAATAGAATATTATAGAGCAAAAAAAGAAGATGAGCATTCCGACGAAGTCGAATTGGTAACCACTTGAGCTTAGCGCGAAATGCGGAGACATGATCATATTTGCGCAGGCCAAATATAAATCTTATACACAAATTTTGAAGTCGCTCAAGCTTATCTAGTTGGTCTTCTCTGAGATCATGATAGCTGGAATCGGCATAATCGAGAACTGATAGAAGAAGGGCTTGTGCCAGCGCAATTTTGGCAAAAAGTGGCGTAGCCGTCGCAACCTTCCCGCTGAGGCGAAGATTTTGCGACTGACAGCATTTATCTGAGGATTCCAAGAGAGTGTATTATCAATAATAACGCCCAAGTTTTTGACACTCTCAACAAACGGAATTACGGTTCCATCAAATCAAACTTGGGGAAGATGATTCCACTTTACTTTGGAGATCATTCTAGAGCTGCCAACAACAATAGCCTGGGATTTCATGGGGTTCACCTTAAGTCTATAAGCTTTGCTCCAATCTTCAATGTGACATAAGTCCCTATTAATTGTAGCGATTACTTCCGGCAATCCTACTAATGATCCATGAGAATAAATTTAGAGATCATCTGCATAAAGATGGTAGGATATTTTGTTAATTAAGCATTTATTTCTTATGTATTTGCAAAAAATATTCGCAGATGAGTTAACAAAGGAGTTCATGGAAGTGCTAATAGTCATAAACTGTTATTTTCTAACAAACGTGTTAAGAGATAATATTGCCTCCTTATTATCATCTTCAGTTATATTAGGCCCAAATATATTCACACAAAGAATTGTATATGATCAAAATTAAAACCTAGAACCTTAAAATTCACAAGTCACTTAAACTGCAAGTAGACAAATTAAGCCGAAAGGAGAATATATAAAAAAAAAGCAGGGTCTATTCAATTCCAGGCAAAATTGCTCAGAAACAAGAGTAGAAACTCCAAAGTTAATACAACCTTTTTAAATACCTGGAACTCTTTGAGTTACGAATGAAATCGTATTCGATTGTGGTATATTATTTAATATGAATACACGTAGGAATTGTCGTTTGTTTGTACATGTGCACGAACAAGGCCGTTGCGCAACGTGAATCACTTTGCAAATATCTCTGATTTTTGTACTCGCTAATATGTATGACGAAGCGTATTACAAATAGTATTTATAAGCTGTTGAATTCATTGCTATACTTATACTTTTCCAAGGAATTGCAAAGGTACTCGTATGCCATGAAAATTTCAAGAAAGAATGAAAAAAAAACACGTACAAAAATGTCACTTCGTAAATGGATGATAGGACCCTCAGATTCATTAAGTGTAGTCCATAGATTCTGGCTTACTGGATTTGCAGTAGTAAATACCTACGTGACCAGCGTTGGCTCTCTCTCTCTCTCTCTTTCTCCCCCTCTCTCTCTTTCCTTCTTTCTATCTCTCACTGTAAATCAATTTAATATACACAACATTCTTTGTCCTATATTTCGCTGCTGTGGTTGGTTGTTAGCCTTGTGTTGTACAGCTGTGATTTGGTGAGGGTAGGTATTGAGTTTATTGAACTTCCAATGAGCAGGTTTATTGAACTTTTACTTCCAATCTGGTCTCATTTTTAATTCGCTCAAGTATGACTTTGCCAAATAAAAAAAAAAACGCTAATTATATGTGTGTAGCAGACACTTTTACGACAAATATAAACAAGCGATGATTCCAACGCATAAATACGTGCTTTTATGCACGCACACATAAAAACATCATAAACTAGTATTTGTGCCAATAAATAAATGCGTTATAATCGACTTTACCATTTCTGTGCATCGTGAAAATAATACAAAAACGCGCCAAAAATAAACGTCAAAAAATGCAAGATGGCCGCTGACGGCGTCGCGGCCTCGACCAGCCAGGAAGTGCATGTAATATCAACGAACTCCTCAATGTTACCCACTTCTGATGTGGATCCTGGTGCATGCACAAATATGCGTTTCGTTCAGGGCTGTTGTTGAATAATTTCCATTATAACAGCGAAGGTTTTGTTGAATTGTATAATTTTTGGCGCATTAATTTGTTGTTTAATTACATTTACAGGCATTATATTACCATTTATATGTTTATGATTTAGTAAACAGTTCATAACAAGATTAAAAAGCACCTTATAGAACTAAATAATGTAATTAATATACTTAACCTAAAAGGTCAATGTTTAAGATATTTTAGTTTTTCAACAATTAATAATATTTTTCGGTTACAAAACAGCAGCCCTGCATCCATTGTGTATGTACGCGTAATTGTTGACCTTTTAAAGCGAGATGTTCGTTAAAAAGTCGGTGTGTTGACTTGCATGCGTCAGCCATTTTGAATGTCGCCCGCGCGACCTTGGTCTTCGAATAATAACGTAATTTTCAGTATATTCGTTCTCACTTGTACAAGTTATAATGAAAATTTATATGTAATGTTTGCATATTTATATTTTTATTGTTCATTAAATCGTATTCTCGCTGGAGATTAATTTGACAGTTTTGAATACAATAGGCTGCACGGAGCGATGCCCCGGCAATTGTTGCGTTTAAAAAGTTAAATCGTAAAGCATTGTGTAACTTAGGACAATGTTATGAAGCAATAAACATGCGCAGATAGGCGACAGTGATAACTCAACGAGTTGTTTTGTTAACAAGAGTATTATCCTGAACAGAATTTCTTTAGAATAAATTAAAACTCTTCAACCCTTCATGAATGTATTATTTTTATTGCAACGAATGGCAAGACGACCTGTCATTCGACTGATGATAAGCGATACGACAGCTCATGGACAGTAGCGAAACCAAAAACCATGAATTACAAAGCAATGCAAAATTATCAACATATTTGATTCAGCAATCCACATTTTAACCTAAACAATGTATTTTATTTTGGCCGCAGCGCCTGTGTTTTCCACCAAACTACTCCCTATTCCTAGCGTCCTTAATAAATTCAAAATAACCGTCTGCTATTTGCATATCATCATGAGAGGGAAGTTGTAACTACGAGGTCGGCGCGCGGAAGCGAATCTCGTGGATAGTAAAATGTGTTTACTTCTATAATTAAACGTTACATTTCATGATAGTGATGTCATTGCGAAAACACTTCGACTCTTCCGCGATGACTTGAGGAAAAGTCCCTTCGTTATATAATTAAACCAGCTTCCATGTCCGGCTCCCCCTGGGCAAAGATATACTTTTTTGATCATATTCTATCGTCTATGTTCAACAGGGATAATGTTCCTACACTATTCTATAGGATACTAACGTTGGAAGATTTTTTGAAATCGGTCCAGAAGTTTCAGAGCCTGTTCAATGCAAAACAGCAATCAAATCTATCCTTTTTATAAAATTAGTTTAGATAAATAAATATATATGTATATTAACTTAATCCTTTTTGCCTGAAAGGGTAGGCAGAGGTGCTACCAGAACACCTACCTTTCGCCTTGTGTCTTCCGACCCATGATGTAACAGGAGCCTATCGCTATATTGGGCACAAACTCCTGACTCCGGGCTGATGATGAATAGAAAAATTTAATATAAATACCATAATATATAATATATATTATTTATATGTCTTATATGTTATGTTTTTTAATTTTATAATTATTTTCGTATGTCGCGTATTTTGCATGTATGATTTTATTTAATATTATTATTATAATCATTTTTTTTTTCGTTAGTCAAGCTTTATCCTACTTGGTACACTATTGACTACCCTCTGTTTTTTCCATCTCTTATTGTCCATCCCAAGGTAGTCGGTAAGAGATTGCCTCGAGCGATACGATCGCCTTTTGTACTACTATGTAATATAATGTTCTATTATTAAGTTTACTTAGTGTACAATAATCACTACATAGTATAAAACAAAGTCGATGTCTCTGTCCCTTTGTATGCTTAAATCTTTAACGGCCGGTTTATATAATCTATCTATCATTAACAAGAGATTTCTCTCGAAATTCCGATACATTTTTTGCTTCAGTAAAGAAAGACAGAGATATTTAGGTAAGGTGCATATATTTATAGATACCTAGGCAAGATAATATTGTATGTCTATCTTTGTTTATTGAAGCATACAGTGGTATCGACATAGTAACGATATCCATTTTAACCTCTTGTTAAAGATAGATAGGATATAGAGAACGGCCGTAAAACTACCCAACGGATTTTGATGCGGTTTTTTTAATAGATAGAGTGATTCAAGAAGAAGGTTTATGTATAATACGTACATATTATTGTACAGAAATCTATTTGTACCCGGGCGAAGCTGGGCCGGGCCTAGCGGCCCAGCTTCGCCCGGCTAAATAAATAAAATAAAAAATATAATTAGGATATTGTCCACCACGCTGGCTTCTTGTTCTCAATGATATGCTGGTCTCATCAAGATATTTTCCTGGTTATGTAATTAAGTGTCCACAACTGGTTATTATAGTGTCCAATTCTGGTTATTAAATTAACTTGAATATTGTTTACCTCATGATATTTCGCATAGGGTAAGGTTTTTTTTACTCAAGGTTATTTTAATTCAATTGGTCATTTATTATTGGAGAAAAAGATGATATTAGTGTAATTAACTTGGACGTAAAATAATGGATACAATTTAATTAATAAGAGAGTGTGTTCCCAGAAGGCAAATTAAATTAAGAAATATCTGAAGACGTACTAACAAAAAATGTTAACAAGGTACATATGTATTATCACATTTTTTTTTTTTTTTTTTTCTCTCTTCTTGGCAATGCACTATTCGTGCTTCTGCCAGTGTCGATGTCTTTTGATCTTATTAGTTATTTAAGGAGACTCGATGAAAGTTAGGGAAACGATAGTTTGTATAAGGTACACGGATATTGGGTAACGGATAATTTTGGGATTATACCAGTGGATTAATTTTAGGATGATAGCAAAACAGAATAGGGGCTAAATTTTAATATTATTATTACATATATAAGTAGATAAAATATTATAAATCTTCAAGTTGTTAGTACATAGAAGAGTGGCTATATTGGTAGGAAAAGGTACAGGAATGGACTGCAATTGGTTGTACAAAGGGGCTGAATCATGGTTGGGACAGGAAAATATGATATGATTTAAATCTCCAACATCACACCCACATGAGCAGGTTGAACTTTCAATAATGCCAAGCTTAGCAAGATGGGCTGGGGTACAGACGTGCCCCAGACGCATCCGTATTAAAATAGATGTAGCCAGCTTACTAAGCGTAAACTTGAAAAACCAGGGTTTTATTGGTATATTGGGTTGTATTCTGTAATAATAATTACCCTTGCTACGGCTACTAACTGCCCACAGTTCATCCCAGGATGCCCAGAGATTAGCCTTGCTTAGAGCAGCTAGGTCAGTATAATAATTTTGATATGGAAAAAGGTCTCCACAATCCACCGCACGCTTGGCTAGCTCATCAGCTCTATCGTTCCCTTTAATACCGCAATGACTTGGTACCCAAGCAAAAGTAACTGAATAGTTATATAAGGTACACTGATATAATTTAGACCTAATTTGCATTATTATATGAGATAATTTTCCTTTAAATGGGTACCTAGCTAATGTCAGTAACGTACTTTTAGCATCTGTAAATATGACAGTGTTAGTTAATTTCATGATAAGTACATATTCAATTGCTCTGAGTAGACCTAAACATTCTCCAGTAAATACAGATGACTCAGGAGGAAGCTTAATTTTCTGGACTATTTTGTACTGGCTATGATATACTCCCACACCCACACATTCACGGGTTGAGAGTTTAGATGCATCTGTGTATATATGATGCCACGAGGACCATTTGTTATCTACTATATTATTAAAACAAATGTTAGCATTTGTTTCGTCTTTGTCTATGCCTAAGTTAAAATAAATCTTCGGTGACAATATTAGAGATTCAAAATTTGTGGAGAATATTGGAAGATGTCGGGAATTGTGAATAGGAGCTTGTATGGTTTGAAATTTTCGTAGGCTATTGATTAAGCAAGGGAGGAATTTATGTGTCCAATATTTAGACAGTCTAACCTGTTCACTGAGCGTCTGTAATTTATTTATAAGCGGAGAGTTGTAAAATTGCAGGTTTCGTAACAAAAAATTATCAGAAATAAATTGTCGTCTAAGAAATAAAGGAGGATCACCACATTCCACTTGCAACGCATTAATAGGACTTGACTTCATAGCTCCAGAGATTATCCTCAAGGCTTTCGTTTGAATCGCATCTATTTTTTTAAAACCCGCTCTACTTCCAGGCTCCAGTAAGAAAGTTCCATAATCAAAGACACTTCTTATGACTGCATTATATACCAGTTTCAGAGAGAATGGATGCGCACCCCACCAAACACCCGAAAGACATCTAAGCATGCCTAAATGTCGTTCGCATTTAGCAGTTATATAATCACAATGAGGCAGTCCTGTAAGTTTAGTATCTAGCACAACACCCAAAAACTTTGTATTTGTTTTAGTTGGTATCTGATGACCATCATATTGTATATTGAGGGGCGAAGTAATTCTTTGTCTAGAAAAAAAGGCTGCTGTGCTTTTTGAAGCAGATAATTCAAAACCATGTATATTTAACCAATTCTTTAAGTTACATAGTGAAGAGGATATAGTAGAACAAGCGGAATTTATAGATTGGTTGGTTGTATATAAAAGCAAATCATCAGCATATTGAAGTACACAGACAGGCTCGTAAAGTGATGATGCTAAATCATGTGTATAAATGTTGTATAGAAGGGGGCTGAGGACAGATCCTTGGGGAAGCCCCTGCCACACAAGTCTAGATATTCTTGGAGAGTTAGGAGTGTCTAGAGTAATTTTCCTTTCAGTGAGGATATTTATGATAAAATTACTGAGCATTTCTGGGACAGCCAGATTATACAATTTATTTTTGAGAAGGTCTAAGCGAACATTATCATAGGCCGAAGTAATGTCTATAAACACAGCAACTACCGATGCCTTAGTTGAAAAGGCAAGACGAATATCAGTAACGAATATGCTGACACTATCCATAGTACTTCTTCCTTTTCTAAATCCGAATTGACTGTCGGATAATAAACCCCTATGCTCAATAAACCACTCTAGTCGATTTTTGACCAAATGCTCAGCAATTTTAGCTAAAACAGACGACATTGCTATGGGACGATAGGAGCAAACACTATTGGCATTCTTATTCGGCTTTAATATTGGCAACACTAAATTATGTTTCCATGAAGGAGGCACTTTTCCACTTGTCATCACCAAATTGATGATGTCTAAATAATACGAAAGAGCTATGTCCCCTAGGTTTACAAGAAACGAATATGTAATGCCATCAATTCCAGGGGCCGTGTCTCTCATACCATTCAGAACTCCCTTTAATTCCACAAGTGAAAAAGGTGAGTTAAGGCCCGTTCGGTTAGAAACTTCAAAAGGGTCTGATAAAACTAAATCTTTCTGTGGCACGTATGGAGGAGCTAAATGATCTATGAAATTGTGTGCTAAATCGTGAGTAATAACACTTGAAAAAACTTTGTCGTCTATACCCAATCTGAATCTCCTGATATTATGCCAGACTATTGTAGGGTGTGATTGTGGGGAAAGGGAGCTACAAAACTTTTTCCATCCTTCAGATTTCTTTTTTTTTAATGTCTTTTTTGTATATGTAATGGTTTCTTGTAGAGTTTTAAAATTTATATTGGACATATCTCTACGATATGCCCATTCTGCTGCTCTTCTTTTTTTAATAGCTTTTGTACATTCCTCATCCCACCAAGGTGGAGAAGGAAGCTTATTTTTTGGTATTTCTTTTACAGGGAATGTTTTTCCAGCTGCTTCATGTAATAAATTCAAAAAAGCATCTGAACAAGTAGACGGTTCATTGAGTGATATACTAGGAAGAGTGGATGTACACTTTTCAACTATTGATCGATATATTTCCCAATCCCCACCATTCAATTTATATTTTAATCGAGGCGCTTTTTGCAGCTTCTTGAATTTTTGGGGAAATTTTATTAGTATTGGAAAATGATCACTCCCAAATGTTGAAAGTAAGGTACACCAAGATAATGAAGAAGCTAAATTAGGGGTACAGATTGACAGATCAATTGCACTATTAATCTCATCAGGACCTGTACGATGAGTTGGACTACCTGTATTTAAGATACATAGATTATGACTATCTAACAATTCTAGTAAAGCTTCTCCATGGGTATTTGACACAGAGCTACCCCAGGATCTGTGGTGTGAATTGAAGTCTCCTAACATAACAAGTGGATGAGGGAGCGAAGAAAGAATACCACTTAATTGATTAAAAATGATTGATGAAGGACGGGGAATATAGATGGATACAAAACATATTTTATTGATGAGCGCTGCAATGATTGAGAAGTCATCACTGTGTTGAGGGAGGGTTATAGGAGAAAATATTTGGGATTTTTCAATAAGTAGGGCAGCACCACCATACCCATCATGTCTATTTTCCCTTAGGCATGTATAATATGGTATTCTGAAGAAAGACTCTGGCTTAAGCCATGTCTCTGAAAGTACAATAACAAAAGGGTTGTATTTGTTTACCAAATATAATATATCACTCTTCTTGCTGATTGCACTGCGACAATTCCACTGGATTACTTGGTCCATTATTTATATTAGCATGTAATAAATTCAATATTTCTGAGGCAACGTGGGACGGTTCTGTTATATTAGACTGAGTCAAATAATTTATCAAGGCTAAAACAATGTCTATTATTGATTTCTGTTGATGTTGGGGTTGTAATGCAGTACCATTAGATGTTTGGGATGGCATGTTATAATCCTTAATAATTGTTTGATGTTTTTCTTTATTATAACCACTAGCAAGCTTAGGAGGGGAGCGAGGCTTTAAAAAAACTGTCTTTTTATGTGATGTGGAAGGCTTATTAAGCGCCTTGTTTAATTGTAAAGGCTGTGTATGTGTTGTTTTATTGTTTAATACATCAGCAAAGGATCTATTAACAGAAGGAAAATTCTTAGCTGCTTCTGCATATGATACACAATTATTAGCCATATACAACTTAATATCTTTTTGTCTATTATATTCAGGGCAACATTTATTTATAGCAAAATGGTTACCAGAACACAAGCAACATGAAGCACAATCCTCCTCTACACTACATGAATCTCCAGAATGTTCTTGGCCACATTTGAAGCATCTAGGCTTCGATCTGCATTGTATTTTCGTATGACCGAAGCGACAGCAAGAAAAACACTGGATGGTGGGGAAAATATACATTTCTACAGGCAAAGCATTATAACACATAAATATGCGTTTAGGTAGCACCTGTCCATCAAATGTTAAGACGATTGTTTGGGAGGGTTTCCACACTGGGGACCCATCCTCAAAAACTTTATAATTTAGCCTTCTTATTTTTATAATTTTACCGCATCCTATAGGTACTGAAATGTTATCTAGTACTTCTTCTGGTGACCAGTCGGCAGGAACTCCGCGTACCAATCCCATTCGAGTAACATTGAAGGTTGGGATATAGGCTGTAAGATTTTGTGACATCAAACTATTGTGCGCAAGAAAATTGTTGGCATCAATACATTTTGAAAATGCCATAGAAATTTTATTTCTGCCAATACGCTTTATACTGCCATTGATAATATTTTTGATGTCGTGCTTTTTAAGAAATTTGCCAAACGTTATAGGGTGGAGAGTGGAGCCATCATTGGGGGAAGATTGAATTTTTTGTACGTGTAGTAAGTAAGGAGCGCTGTCCGTGGCTTCATACATTTTTCTCCCTATTGGATTAGGTGTATGTTGGGGATTTATGGATTCGGGGCCCTGGCCCAAGTCAGTTTGGGTGGTAATTACTGGTGGTACAGGCTGCTCATTGCAATCATTATCGCATTGGCAGCTAATAGATTTGTTGTCATCCGAACCATGACGCGTTCGCCTGCGCTTATTGCAGCGTTTACAAATTTTATTTATGCGACTGCGTTTCAGTGGACGCTGCGAGAGCGAGCCATCCGTGTCCATTCCCGACTCTGATTCTAATTCCGTGGTAACAATTACATTGCATGCTACCGGAGGGACTGTCCCCCCCGGGTCGGGGGGTTCAGCCATCGTCCAACAAGAAAATTAAATGACTTACCGGTGGCCAGAAGTAAACGAGAAAAAAGTAAATAAATTAAATACTTAAACTAAATATATATCTAATAACAGTATTTAATCCACTAGTCACCAATAAATTACTAATTAATCATCAAATAAAATTCAAAATAAAAAAAGCGCGCCTAACAAGTCGAATGTTTCCCGCCCTTTTTTCTATTATCACCTTCTTTCTTAAATTAAAATTAGGGATTTTGAATCACATAAATATCACCCCATTGTTTGAAAATCGAACATGCATATTTCTTATTCAACATTTTTTAAGCCAACTCCTTGCAACCAAGGCGGTTATAAAAAATCTCATTAAACCTTTTTTCACGGAAAAATGCCGACGTGCAGACCATCGCGTTATAATACTGTTTTACAAAACAATACAAATATGCGGAATTACTAGTTTTCCTCACACTGATGTTTACGACACTTATTTCATCTTGTAATTGTTATTGTCAGGCTTCGTAAACTTTACCTAAAGATATAATTGTTTACTACGATGTTGACGTTTTTAAGATTATGTAAACCTTTACTACACGATACAGGGTCTTTAAAGGGAGGTAAGTGTGGTTAATAATAGATATTGCAATAATCCCGGAAAGCGCGGAAAATCTGCCTAGGTTTCACAAGATTTCCTAGCTTATAAGGAAAATGTTACCGATTTAAAGGACTTATAGAGCGAAGGATGTAGTTATGTTGATCTTTTGATCTTTGTACCTATCAATATTTATTTTTTGTTAACTTATCTAGGCGATTTCTTACAGACAATCTTTGGATGGATATAAGAAAATGAAAAGTAAAGAGGGTAGTTCAGAAAGAAAGGATCTAGCTCCAATAAAATAATGATAGACGAATTATTTATAATTAATATGTAAACAATATTTGAAACATAATTGTATACACCTTATATAAATACACATATAAATACTTATATAGATAAATATACATACATACATAAACATACTATAAATTCATTTCAGAGAGAAAGGTAGATTTTTACCAATATCGTAAGCTTTCATTCCGGGAGACAGATATAAATTGGATATACGCACCTGGTTTTTGATGACGACTTTTTTATGTTTAGGGGGCAAACGAGCATGCGGTTCACCTGATGGCAAGTGATCACTGCCACCCATGAACATCTACAACACCGTAGGGCATGGAGATGCGTTTTCGGGCTTTAAGGTGGGAATACTTATTGAGTCTAGGGACGAGGAAAATCTAGATATTACCTATGTAACATATTACTCTTATTGATGGCATCCGTGGCGTAAACGCTCAATACCTCTCCTCTTCCTATGTTTTATCCTCGCCGCTCGCCTCCCGATTTGATAAGCCACACATCCATGACAAAAGTGTTGTGGATGTTCATAGGCGGCAGTGACTTACCACCTTTTTGCTTGTATAACAATAGTGTCAATGCACTGTTGCGTTTCGGATTGAAGGATATTGTAGCTATAGAAATTTAAATGCACTGCTGTGTTTGGTACGAAGGATATTGTAGGCAGAGTAACTACTGGACATATTGAGACTTAACATCTTATGTCTCAGCCGAGCGCAGTGGATTGCCAGCATTGCTTTGTAATTAAAGGTGTTGTTTGAATTTGCTACTGTTCATGAGCAGTCGTATCGCTTATCAGGCGAACGTCACGCTCGTCTCGCCAATAAATGTATTTAAAAAAATGACAAATATCCCACTTTCCCCTTAACACGCTGGCACCAAGTTGTTTTTATGCGTGATAGGTAAATGAATACGAGTATATTTTAGCGTTTTGCGCAGTAAGATCATGTAAACAACGAAGCCGGCTCGTCTGACCTTCGTCAAGTTTCCCTTTGCTAATGAAATGTGTTGCAGACCCGAATTATCACATTTAAAAATCACTAATTTTACCTCATTTTTGTACTGTGCATTTCGCTTCTTTGGTCTCGCGATTTTAAACAAATTGTGAATCTTGAGACTTGGAACGATTCTCAGGTTGTGCAGACCAGTTTGAA
Source organism: Hyles vespertilio (assembly GCA_009982885.2). NCBI lineage: Eukaryota > Metazoa > Arthropoda > Insecta > Lepidoptera > Sphingidae > Hyles > Hyles vespertilio. Next base: position 4,741,859 of record CM042830.1, read on the forward strand.
TTTGAAGTTAGGATTAATAAAAATAAGATAAATTTCCTTTCTTTATTTCAGTCAGGAGTTAAAGGCCGCTTCCAACAGGTCTATGTGGAGATCCATGAAAGAGGCCTATGTTCAGCAGTGGACTTCCTGTGCCTGAAGAGGAGAGGAGAGATTTAAGGGATAGACTGAAGATGAATAAATGATTAAAAAAAGATGGTTAGCAGCATTATCAACTGGAGAATCTTCGTCCTTGCAAATCCCAGCTACCAAGTGTGGTGAGTATCGACAAAATTCTACATTATGAAATTATAAATCCGTAGGGAGACTTTTATTTTCCACATTTTTATGTGATTTTATTACACCGATAAAATAAACTCAATGTTGTTGATGCTGAGTGTAGTGCCAGCCTAATAAGGTATTCATCGTGGTGCGTGGTGGCCTGCTAATATATTCATGGTAGTCACGGGTTCAAATAACAGGTAACTTCAGCTTTTTCGAAGTTATGTGTGTCTTGATATTCAACCACCAGACACTATAACTATGAAGGAGAACATCGTGAGGAAACCTGTATACCATAGCGATTTCAATTACATGTGTAATCCACAGGTTTTGTTTCGGGTCTGGGTATTACTAAGACCTAAGTATCTCGTAGTTTCTGATACCCTCGACACAAGAGTTCATAGATCATGTGTGGTCAGAACTATGTATGTGACTGTTAGGTGTATTTATTTATCTGGAAGAATTTCTATGGTATGTAAAGTCCTCCAACCCACACTAGGTCAGAGTGGTGGACTCTATGGCCAAACCACTTTCAATTATACTCTCAATTGTAGAGGAAGCCCATGCCGTGCAGTGGGACGTATATAGGCTGATACTGTACAGTAAGGTTACTCTGACAGGTTTTCATTACCACATAATTTACTATCCATATACGAATGTCCCGTCAACTCAATATACTTTGAAATAAATATGTACATAGCCTGTCTGGGAATGGTTTGGCGTTTGAATCATTTGTCACAATTTACAAAGAACAAGCGTTGGTGCGACCGTATTGTCGAGTTGGCAACGATCACTTAGATAATAGACTAGGATGTAATATCGTTTTATAGGTACGTATTATGCGATTAGGTATAACTATTAGAATGTAGGTAAAAATTTACATGCTTTGATAATTTAATAAACAAGGGGGTAGGCAGAGTTTTTGCTTTTCCCAGCCTAACGACTATCTTGATACTTTCAGTCCGAAGCAAGTCTTATGATAATATCAATATTGAATTTTTAATGTCCCAAGTGTTGTACTATGTATTATACAGAGTATTTTGTCGAATCCTCTTTCTGAATCAGGTATACAATTATGTATAGCAGTAAGATAGCAGTTAAGGTCTAGTTAAAATTACTCGTAATGTAATATTAGGCTATGATTGGGCTGTCATAGACTCTTGTCTAAAAGCTCATAAAATTATGATTAAAAAACAAATACCGTAGGTAGTATGTATGTTTGCTGTCACTAGACCCATGAGGAACATAGAATAATTTTAGAATAAGTTTCAGAGGTCGCAGATGGATCCTGGATACAGGGCTTCCTATAAGTTACTTTGAAAGACTTTCTCGGTTGCCGAAATTCAACAGTGCATATTTAAATTTTTTAAAGCGCATATTTAATTAAAATAAAATTAAAGTTAATATTTGAGAAATACAAATTTTGAATAATTAGCATAATAATTATGTCCAAAAAAAATTTGATAAGTATTGTAATCACTCAATAAGGAGATATAGAGTACATTGACAGTTGTTTCAAAATGGCCGCCAACCAGCACATTCGATTTTCAAACCAAAGGAATCTTTTTAAAATCGCATCAGAACAGTGCGCCGTCTCCGCGTTTATAATCAATGCACATGCACCGGATGACGCGCGTCGGGTAAATTTAGCGCGCAGGTTCACGGCCGCGCGGCGCAGACGTCGCCATCTTGTTTTTGTTGCTGTTCCCGCCAGATTGTCCTTACGCGCCAAACGACCAACGCGAAATATCACTGGAGTTTTTGCTGCAATCAGTACCTATGTCTTTCAATGAATAATCATTCATTGAAACACATAGGTATATTTTAAAATACGTATATTTGGTATTTGAATTATGTTATTTTGACTATGGTGGACTTGGTGGTTTTAGCCCTCTTAATCGCACTCTCGATTGTAGAGGAGGCCCGTGCCCTGCAGTGGGACATATATGGGCTGATACAGAATATTATATTTTAATTCAGATTGTAAAAGACTTATTTTTCTTCGTAGGTATTCGCATTTAAATCTGTGTGGATAATGGTAGTTTTATGTAGAGTTCATATCATTGTTCGGTATTGAACTTGAAAAGCGCTTTTGATAACATTTCATAAGATTGCGTTTTGTTACTTCTCATATTTTAATTGAACGATATAGGCAGTGATGCAAACTGATATTTGAAAACTGTACGATCATTGTTTTGACATATTTTGAGTCTAAAGTCCACAGATCAAGTTGCCATAATATCTTTAAACATTTGTCATTTTTATAAAATGTCATTTCACAGGCATTCACAGCGATATAGGGGAGTCTAGATATAATTGGCCCAGTGTAGATTTGTGGACCTTATATACCATAGAAAGTCTTATAAAATCTACAACAGGCAGGTTTCCTTCACTCATTAAATCTGTAGTAGTTAACTAGTTCACTACCAATACATATGACTCCGAAAAGTCGGAGGTGTGGATTCGAACCTGTGATGACCTTCTCAACAGTCGCATCTGGATCTTTAGCACGTAGACAAGATATTAAAAAAGATAATGTCAGAACATATAAAAAATTACATGTCAAGTGTTCAGAACATACCACTTATTTTCTGTTATCCTCATTGTCAGTACTCGTTGTCGAAAAAAAGAAAAACTTTTCCGTGGCTATGGTACATGAAATTAAAAAGAACAAAACCAGCAGTAGGTCAACACACCCCTGGAGAATGGAAAGGGTTCGCACGGTACAAGGTTCTTGCAAATGGCATTGACTCAGAGATTCAGTGTCTCATTGGCGGACGGGTAAATAAGAATTCATCGATATATTATTCAAGTCTTCCGGGCAAGGTCTTTTTTAATGGAATTTTCATTCTTTTAGCTGAGGTATCTACCTAGACTGGATACAAAGAATCAGGTAGGTATGTCTTAAAATAGACGAGTTCTTTATCCTATAGAAGTAGGCAAGGATTTCATTTTTGCTTTACTTTTCATGCATCGATTTTGTTTCATCTACTTAAACCAATCTCTTCAGGGGATTAGACCTTAGGCCATCCCATCAGCCTAATGAGGATTTGTAAAACTATTACAAATCATTTATTTCACTTGTGAATTGTGATAAGTAGGTTACAAGGTTAGGTCGGTTAATTGTTGTCGATTTAGAGTATTTCTGACCAGACAAATAAATCAGCACTTTTTTTCTATTTATTACTACTTAGGAAGACACAAAGTGAACATGCAGCCTACAGAATAAGACAACCATTGGCTGCATGTTCCTTTCGTCATTCGGATTTCAATGGCAATTTTATTTGACCAATACTAACATATTTATTTATATTTAAATCAGGAAACTTTTTAGTTACTATAAAAAGACAGATTTCGATCGTATTTCAAATATGTTTGCTTTAGATGTTTGTTATGGAGGATGTCTCGTAAACTATAAGGATTTATATCCTCCAAAAGCATAGGAAATGGTAACTATAATATACGGTTACATAAAGACATTGACGATTTCCTTTCTCATTAAAGATCTTTTGTCCTCCGCCGGTTACAATAGCAATCAATCTTTTTTCTGGACTGTGTCGGATGTTGGTACTGTCCTAAAATAATAAATGTATTGGTGGGTGGATTTGGGTGGATTTAGTGGGGCTCTAACCCCTTTGCAACGGTGAGTGACTTAGGTTATTTTTAAAAGTTTTGATTGTGCAAACTTTTAATAAACGAAAGTCTCTATTTTTGCATGTTCTTATGTTGGGTAAAATAATATGCGAGCTGATTATTTTTTGATATTGATTATTTTTACATTACTCCATACAATTATGAGTATATTTGATTTAAGAACACAAATTTAAATGAACTTCTTCCGCGACCCATAAGTGTGTCTGTTGCTCAAAACAATATTTTTCCTTGCAGAGATACGTATTGAACCTAAGCCAGCCATGTGCCCTCTAGCACGGTAAGCAATTTTAGTGCCTTCTTATCTTTAAGTCCCCTCAAAACTCATGTAAAATACATCACTGCGCGCATTTCGGGCGGCGCGTGGCGCTGGATTTTATACCATGTTGGTAAAGGGGTGCGCGTATAATTATAGCATCGAACGCAGCGGAAATTGTTGCCGGCTGAATCACCAACTTACCACGTATTAGGTATTCACGGTCAATGTTTTAATGCTAAAATATATATTTAATAGAGGAAGGTCTCTCATATATGAGGACCCCTGGGTAGGTACCACCGCAGTGTCTATTTCTCCTGCCAAACAGCAGTTTAGATGCCCTGTTGTGTTTCCGTTTAAAATATATTGTAGCCAGAGTAACTACTGAATATATTGAGACTTAACGTCTTATGTCTCAGGGTGGCGAGCGCAGTGGAATGCTAAGCATTGCTTCGTAATTTAGGTGTTAGGTTTTGCTACTGTTCATGAGCAGTCGTATCGCTTACCACGAAGCGAAGGGCATGTTCGTCTCGCTATTCATAGCAATAAAAAAAGTTACATTAATTTTATTAATTGGCAAAAGCATTGACTTGCAAAATGATAAGCATATTGGACGTCTCCTATCACATCTTGGGACGGTATTGATGTTACCAGAGATTAGGTATAGATGGTCAATTATTTAATATTATTTATTTATTTATTTATTTATATATACTTTATTGTACACCATGAAATAGGAAAAATAACAGATTAAATACTTAAAACTAAAGACATGGTAACAATAGGCGGCCTTATCGCTAGCTGCGATCTTTTCCAGGCTACCTTTGGATGGACTGGGTTAATATAATAAAGATCTAATGGGGCAGTACAGAGGACGAGATAAAAGAAAATTATACTAGATGTACATGCTATACCGGGTATCTCAAGACTGCTACCGAAAACGAAGCCGGGTGGTAGTTTTAGTGGCTACAAACACAATGCAATTAAAAATTTCGCCTAGAAACGCGACAATTTTTTTTTATGATTTTTAAATATCGTCATTTTTGGGTGGTAAATCCATAGTTTTTGCTAAAATAATCATGTAAACTCTTTTACACCTTAGAGTATTTATAAATAAAAGGGTATATACTATTATTTTAGGAAAAAATGTATTTACCACCCAAATATGGCCATAGGAAAAAAATAACAAAAAAAAAAATTGTCGCTTTTTTTGCAACTTTTTCTGTTGCATTGTGTCTGAAGTCGCTTAAACTACCACCCGGCTTCGTTTTCGGTAGCACTCTTGATATACCCTGTATATTATGTTTTAAATATAACATACTTATATACCTAAATTATAAATACATAAATACATACATATATATATTAATACACTATATATTAAGTAAACAGTGAAGATGACACATATATATATATATACACACATACATACATATATACAATTATGACAGGAATAAAGATTACTGTAGTGATAAGTAATGTTCCTTAACAAGTCAAGATGGTAAAGGACTTGTCAAGAAATGATGTGCTGTGCTTGGGAATCTCTAGCGTTAAATATTACTTTAATTTATTATAACAATCACAAAATCTGAAGTGGAATTTTTGTCCAGTCTGATATATTGATATAGAAATAAGTTTTGCTAACTGTGGGTGGCAAAAGTTGTCATAGAATTTTTGAACCTTGCCCACAACCGAGACAAAAGTTTGCATCGCCTATTTAATTCAAGCCCGGGTATTATTGAACCAAAAAGTCTCACATAGTTTCCGAAATCCACGAGACAAAACTTCATTTAATTAATCTTTATGTCAGAATTAATGTCAGAGTTAATTGATCTTTATATCAAAACTATGCTTGTGACTGTTGGGTATATTATTTGTTACTAGCGGTCCGACCCGGCTTCGCCTGGGTGCTGATAATTTTTGAATCCTCTCTTAAGAAACACAGGAATTATTTCCCGTAACAACTGTTATAAATATTTAAACTTAACATTACTGCCGTACTTTAACTTCCCATCCCATTGCTTTGGGTTTGAAAAATTATCGAATATAATATATATAATTCATACATCCCATGGGAACACTACATTTTGTTGAGATAAAAGTAGTCTATTTGTTAATCCAGGGTGGCAGCCATCTTCATACCTTACCTAATATCTTCGTACCAAATTAAATCAAAATTGGTCCAGCGGTTTGAGCGTGAAGAAGCAAGAAACCCACAAACTTTCGCATTATAATATTAGTAGGTTTCAAGTCTCAGGCAAGCTACAAAATATATGAGATTTTCCAAACCGGAGTCGCTTACAAAGTAGATTGGGAAGGATCTTTATAAATAACTATAAAGGTTGACTTTACACATGCCTGCAAGTTATTTAAATGCAAATATTCGCGATGAGAGAACATATTAACTTAACACGCATTGTGTGGAAATAATATCTTACTTACTGAATTGTGTTTACGAATTTTTCATGTTAAGCTGTATCACATACGATATTTTAGGTTTTGGCTAAGCGCAAAAAGTGTCATTTTTAATTACATGTAAATGTGATCCCATCAAAAACATCCTGTAAAAAAATTCCAAGTCTCGCAGCTCAGGTTTTCTACCGCAAAAAGTTGTGAGATCGACATATGTAATACTAAGTCGATTAATTTATTTAGCCCTTGCTTAAGGGACCTTCTGTATAAAGTTATTACATAAGATATTATCATATCAATATTAAACATTCTTTACGTTTTAAATAAATAGAATTTTTAATATTGATATGATAATAACTCATGTAATAACTTTATACAGAAGGTCCCTTAAGCAAGGACTAAATAAATTAATCGACATATATCGATCTCACAACTTTTTGCGGTAGAAAACCTGAGCTGCGAGACTTGGAATTTTTTTACAGGATTTTTTGATGGGATCTCACATCTTTTTGTAGAGTCCTACTGTTTTCCTTTTCGGTACTTTTTACTTCTAGAATATATATAACGATTTTTCTTAAAGCTTCTGTCTTATGGTTTTTTCTTATTTTTGTAGGTATCAATTTATCACAAATATAGCGGATTTGATTATTAGTGTTCTTTCTTTCATTGTAATTGATAATTTCGTGCTATTTAGTCTATTTATTTGCAAGTTTTTCTTCGTCATGTTTTTCTAGAGGAATGTTGTACAGTTTCATGGGCTGAATACACCCTTTTCTTCTCTATACCCCTCTCCTGTTATGTCTCATATATATATATACCTATCTACAACTATTATTCTATTATATACGGGTACAATGAGTCATTATCCTATATATTTATATGGGATTACAAAGTTATTCATGCAGTTGGTGTATCTAGACAACTTGACATAAATTATAAAATGTTTAAATTTTTCCTTAATTTAGACACTAAAGATTAATTATATTTTAAAACGTTGAACGCCACGCGGCCCACCGGTTGGCCGCGTGGCTTGTTTCGTGGTATTTTCTTAAGAAAATATCACGAAAAATTGTTTTAATCAAATTGAATATGCAAATTTAGTATTTTTTTTATTGTTTTGTGTTGATATTAACTTTAGCGAAAAATGATGGAATTGATGATTTCCACTTGGCCCGAACAGGTTTGCTTGAATCGCCCACTGGTGGGCCGCCTGGCGTTCAACGTGTTAAATTTGAAGGTTCTATGACTGCTAGAAGTGCCTTAGACTTTTGATGATCGGTCAGTCAGTCAGTGAGTGACAAAATTAGGAAAGTTTTACAAGTTACAATTCTTAAACTACTGGTTCAAATTGAATGAAATTTTAAATATAATGTGTTTACACAATGCCTGCTTAGTAACTGAAAATTCAGGCTTCTTGCTTTAACCACAACGAAGTATGGGGGGTTGAAAATGGTCTGAATTGCTTCGAGAAAAGGATGGTACGACTGTGCCGCTTTTTAGCTTGACTTAGAGGGGGCACTGCCGTGCCCCCAGATATACATATTTATAGTTATAAATGTACATAGTTTTTACTAAAATTATGTACACTCTGTATTTTAAAACATGCAAAGGTACTCAACGGTTTAAATTAATAATTTAGGCAAACAATGTTGTTTTTGTTTTTATTTATTTATATATATTATTGTACAAAAATTATAAAAAAGAAACTACTAAACAGATAAAATACTTAAAACTAAAGCCATGGTTACAATATGGGGCCTTATTGCTAGCTGCATCTCTTCCATACAACCTTTGGATGGACTGGATTATTGTAATATAAAATTAATGGGGAATTACAACTTACATAGTGTTCTAAGGTAACATAAATAATAGCTCATCCATTTTAAATTAACAGATTTGATAAAATTATCCCTGTCTGTTAAAATGGCGTTATGTTAGCACAAGTTATTTATTTAGCTGCGAACATAACAAAGTAGTGAAATCTAATAGAGCGTTGTTTGCAGTGTCTGTTGATTTTGATCAGATAATGGGCGAGGGTCGCCGGCCGGGTCCTTGACCGGAGTTAGGGCGGCCGAGTATTGAACCTAGCACTGTTTAGTGTGTTCTTTAAGATGGAACTGCATGTCATGAACTCTATTTTTCTAAGTATTCATTGTTTATTGGGATAACTTTATAATATTGCAGAATTTATTTAAGAATCATTGGAAGTAGAACTTCTATGATCAAAGGAGGTTAATGACTTGGGAATGATATTCCTGATTGAAATATTTTAAAATGATAATTATAAGTTGATGTTATCAAAATTGTTGTGTAGTAGTGTGCAATGTACAGACATTGCACACTACACGCACTAGACAACAATCTTTGTATGAAAATCGTGTTCTAAAGGTACAGACCTTTAGGACACGATTTTCATACAAAGAATAATGTGTTTTGTTTCAAGGACAAAATGTTGACAGTTTAATGAACTAAAAAGCCGTGTCTGCATTATATTGCACGAAGTCCTATGTAAATAAGTGATGCTAGAATATTCTATCTGGATTCTAGTAGTGGTATATGGAAATAGTTTCGTCTTGGATTAACAAAACAAAGAGTGGCTTAATAATCTTCAGAGTATTTTTTTTTTCATTTACGTCTTTCGTCATGCTTTGATCATGTCTTCTATCGTCTTCCACGCAGTTCTTTGCTCTTTCTATCTTTGGGACGTTTATTCTTTATCTCTTTCACATGAACTACGTTCTATCCAGTGATTTATCGTGCATTTCATTATACTCATCTTTCGTCATATTTCTATCCTATAGTAATATAATTTTCTTTAACCGTTTTTCACCAACAATAAATTATGTCAGTCTCAACCAAAGTTATCTATGAAAGCGATACATTTCCATAACATAATATAGCTTTAATGCTCGGTGTCATTACATTGCGTGCCACTGTTGGTCCTGGCTTACAGGAGTTAGAGGGTTGGGTGTGAGGGCGGGACAGTCTCCAAAAAATATAGCTTTAAACCTTTGTGAAAAACAATTGACAGTCGAAACGACTACCAGACTAAAAATATTTTAATATACGTGTGCGTGCACCTTTACATTATCCTTGAAACTCGACTTTGGCTGTCGACCTTCTGAATGCACTTTACAATAGGATCTTTGCACCCATAAATGAGCTGTTGCATCGAAGTCGTCTTGTGATAATGAAATTAGGTTTCCTTGTTTGCATTTTGATTTAGTTTCGGGTAGGTATTAATTTTTTTGTCAGCCCATATACGTCCCACTACAGGGGACTAATGCCATGATCTTTTAAGCTGGTGGTGGTATAAGTATCTTCCCGATACATTTTGATACCAGAATATCATAAATACTATATTGTCAATTATATTGCACAATATTACGATATGTGCAACATTATTGACCATAAATAAACAGCAGCATTACCAGCTTCCGTCATGCAGTTGGTTAGACGCCGCCTGTAAAACGAGAGGCCGCGGGTTCGATCCCCGCACCGAGAGAAATGTTTGTGCGGCCCACAAATATTTCTTCCGGGTCTGGGTGTTTGTGAGACCAAAAAGTCTCTCGTAGTTCCTGGTACCCACGACACAAGACTTGATCGTAGTGTGGGGTCAGGACTATGTATGTGACTGTTGGGTTTTATTTATTTATTTAAATAGTTAATATTGAAGATTTCGAAATAATTTAATCTTTCGTCCACCCCGTGACCACGAAAGATGTAAAGTAATCGAAATTTTATTATCGATTATATATATTTTCGATTATATTGTACAATATTCTAGGGGCCGTCTTAGAGATATTACATTTCAATATTATTGTCACTACGTCTTATTATAAAAAATAATCCAGAATAACTCATCAATAAATGTATTATGTTTACACATAACAAACCCTTATCATAAGCTTTATCAAATTATTTCAGTGAATAATTATTATTTTCCCCGTTATATCGGGTTTTATCGTAACCGACAGTGCGCTAACTTTGTTTTCTATTCGAGGCTATTGCTTCGTCCGTCTGATATAACTGAAGGGCACCCCAAGTCACGTTGGAACATAATAATATATTTTCATATTAATAAACTTATATCCTTATAGGCAGTTGTGCCAATATTACATTTAATTATTCGTCTAGTTCAGTGGTACTTAACCGGTGGTCCACGGTCTACTGCTGTACCCCAAGCAGGAACATTTTGAAGTATCGTATGGTAATAGTATCGTGTCAACGATTTCTATACTATTACTACAACGATACTATACGTCAAAAATTATTCGTGCTACCACTTTTCATACATTTGTATAGTAAAACTATCGCTAGACTATACGATTACCATACTATAGTGTCGTAAACGTTTCCCGCTGCCATAATTTAGTTCCAAATACGCTCACAATGGCGCTGTTCAAATTCCCATACAAAATTTTACTATTACGATTACTATACTATAGAGCCAAATGTTCCTGCTTGGGGCACTGGTCTCTGAAAGCATCCCAAATGGTCAAAATAAAAAATCAAATCAAAATCAAAATATTTTTTATTCAAATAGTCTTTCACAAGATCTTTTGAATCGTCCTTTTCTGCTACCATCGCGGTCATCCTAGCCATAGGTATCAAGAGTCATCCTAAGGCTATCTTTGAAATATTTTAACACCCGACAATCACATACAGTCCTGTCCCCACACTAAGATCTAGTTTTGTGTCGTGGGTATTAGAAACTACGAGATACTTCTCGGTCTCACAAACACCCAGACCCGAAACAAATTACCTGTGGTTCATACAAATATTTGTTTCGGTACAGGGATCGAACCTGTGGTCTCGCGTTTTATAGTCGGCGTCTAACCGACTGCGCCACGGATGTTGTGCACGGTGACTGATTGTTATTGATACGCTTACATCCTTGTAGGGTAGGTAGAAAGGATAATAATACTACTTATTGTCCGGATAGCTTAATTCTGCCTCAGAACTTGCCTATTGCCATCGCAATCACCACTTTCTGTCTCTGGGGTTCATAAATCAAAAATAAGCATGCATACAAACTGAAGGGTAGGACTGGGGAATCGAACCCAGGCCATAGTTTGTTTAAGTTTATGGTTCGTGCTTGTTTGAGACGGAATTAACTCAATGAACTTTGGATAGTATTCCTCTTACATACGTCGAATATATACCGAAAATCGTGACCTTATTCACATTCTAAATCTCTATTACATTTAATTACATTATTTATGCATTCATAAATTTAGCTACAAAAATATAATTATAAAAATAAAAATAATAATATTAATATCTGTATCTGTATCAGCCCATATACGTCCCACTGCATGGCACGGGCCTCCTCTACAATCGAGAGTACGATTGAGAGTGGTTAGGCCATATAGTCCACCACGCTGGCCTAGTGCGGGTTGGCGGACTTACATACCATAGAAATTTTTATAAATCGCTATGGTATGCAGGTTTCCTCACGATGTTTTCCTTCACCGTTTTAGTGCGTGGTGATTGACTATCAATACACACATGACTCCGAAAAGTCAGAGGTGTGTCCTGGGATTCGAACCCGCGACCACCGTGAACATGTTGGCAGTCGCGTCTAGTCCGTTTACCAACAGGCCACCACGCACTTAATATTAATATTACAATACATAATATTCCGATAATAATGTATTAGCACCCATTAAGATTCTTTTCGCGTCTCAAATAAGGTAAACAAGAGTCAACGTGTCGCTGGTAAAAAAAGAAAAATAATTAAAAAACAAATTCTTCCTACCTGCTCAAGATCAGTACAATGAACCGTATTAATAGAAGATAAAAATTCCTTTATTTATACAGGGTATATCAAGACTGCTACCGAAAGGAAGCTGGGTAGTAGTTTTAGTATACCCAAATCAAATCGCAGGAAATTCTTTAAGATGTTTTAAAATAAAAAATACAACTAAATGGATTTCCCAACCTCGAAACATAACATAGACCTTGTTGTTTCTATTATTAGAATGTACCTTTGTTTTTCAAATTGAAATACATAATATGCCATACTAGGTTATTGAACCCATGACCACACAGTTCAAAGGCACTAATACAATTTTATGTATTTGTTATTGAAATGTCAAAGCAGTTTGCAAACACGATGGAACATTTGTGACATTAGGGGGCATCCAGTAAATACGGTAGCTCAAATTATGAGGCGGAGGGATAAAAATCTTAGGTAATAATCTATGTTTTCTTAATTTTCGATGATCCTTAATTTTAAAAGAATAAATCACTATCAAATTAGAACGGTTTTCTTTGAAGTAAAACTGCTGACGTAATTAATAAATGTCCTTTTAATAACTCAGTAAAATATCATGGCAAATTAAAAACGACATTCTGAGAATAAGATAAAAACTAAAAAATAATCCTTTTTTTAAATTCTTAGTTTTAATCTAACAAATCTGGTAAGAAGTAGGATGTCAAACTTTAAAAACAGGTAACGTAATAAATAAATTGTGCCCTTGATTATCATAATCATCATCATCTCAGCCACAGGAAGTCCACTGCTGAACATAGGCCTCCCCCAAGAATCTCCACATCTACCTGTTGAAAGCTTAATAATAATACTAGGCAAAATTGAAAAATCACACCTAATAAGTTCGATCAAAATATTAATGTACTGTGTCAATAACTCTTTATTTTCACCTACTGACCCCCTTCTTTTGTATTATGTGTACATGTTTTTATGTAATCTAGCTGTAAGTTTTCCGTAAATTATAAATAAAAAATAAAATAAAAATAATAATACTATAATATTACTATTATTATAGGGATACGTCCGGCGACCTACACCGGTGTAAGGGCGCTCGTCCACTAACCGATAGCTTATCACATTGATAACGGGCTTGCACCGATGTCTAGCCCAGATACGGTAATGTAACGTCATTGTTTCAGAGGACGGTGATCTACTGCCCTTCCTATTGTTATAATATAATTTCGTCGTATGGTAGCTACTCATTTATTTAACTCTATCTATTTACTCTATACTATTTATGTGTACTTTAATGTCATCATCATCATCATATCAGCCACAGGAAGTCCACTGCTGAACATATGCCTCCCCCAAGGATCTCCACAATGACCTGTTGGAAGCGGCCTGCATCCAGCGACTTCCTGCGACCTTAGTCAGATCGTCCGTCCACCTTGTAGGCGGGCGTCCGACATTTCGCTTGCCTGTACGTGGCCTCCACTCGAGAACCTTTCGGCCCCAACGGCCATCGGTTCTACGAGCTATGTGTCCGGCCCACTGCCACTTCAACTTGCCAATCCTATGGGCTATGTCGGTAACCTTGGTTCTCCTACGGATCTTCTCATTTCTGATTCGATCTCGTAGGGAAACTCCGAGCATAGCCCGCTCCATGGCTCGTTGAGTGACTTTGAGCCTTTTAATGAGGCCCACAGTGAGAGGCCACGTCTCGGTGCCGTATGTAACTGGTAACACACAACTATCGAAGACTTTTGATTTTAGGCACTGAGGTATTTTGGACGAGAAGACATCGCGAAGTCTACTTTAATGTAGACAGTAAAAATAATAACAGTTTAAAGAGACAATTCAAACAAAGTACAAATGGTGGTCTTATCGCTCTAAGGCAGTTTCTGCCAGACAACTATGAGATGGACCTCTCAAATATCCTAGAGAAGGAAAAAGAAAAGGCAATGTAAAATAAAGACATTTCATATATAGAAAATAATAAGCCGCATAAAAGTACATAAGCTTAAAGTACATAAAGTAAAAGTACATAATAAAGTCAATGATTTATTTTTTTTAAATAAAATTTGGAGCTTGCAACTTATTCATGAACTGTTCTGCATTAAACCAACTTGTTATTTTAGTAATAAGCATTGTGAAAGTGTTTCGAAAAGAGTAACAATATAATTTCCTTTTAGGTATTTTCTAGGGAAATCATTTTTCGGAGGAAAATGAAGGCAAAGAGCCTTTAAAAGAGACAAAGAGTTTTTGCCAATAACACTTACTGAAAATTTGCAAAGCCCTTGTTTCATAAAACAACTCGGGGCACTGTATATAATTCACTTATTTCAATAAAGTAGGATCTATGTAGTTCATCGCAGTTCCGAGATATAAAAAGCCACGTATCGCCAAACAATCAAACCACTAGATGTACAGACATGACGATTTCATCATCATTTTCAGCCTCAATAAGCCCACTGATATTTCTGCAGCTTCCCTTTGGACGAATCCAGCAACTTGCAACTTTTGGTCTACCTTGGTGGTCTAATTAGTAGATAATGACTTTGTATATAAGGATAACAGTAATTTTTCCTTCTTGTGTGATAAGGATAGGCAGAGAACTATAATTACTCTCAAGGAATCTCCTTTGACTCTTAATAATTGTGTTCAAAAAGTCATTAATGTTTTATCAACGATTGCCTTAATGTCGGCCGTACGTTTCGGGCAAACACCGACATCCTTAACACAATGACACAGTTGTGATAGCGCGGGAAAGTGAGGTCGCTGATAACGCAAACCTTGGGTTATTTCGTCAGGTTACTGCGTGTTACGTTGCGACAGTTACATAAACATCGATACCGTTTAAGAATTTTTGGTGTGTAAGATTGTGTATTTCATGTTTTTGAGGTGAAACTTTTTTATCGATGAATGGGAGAAATTTTATAGCAATGTAAGCAAATTGCAACGTTTTTCTGTTACGCGCCTTTTTTCCGCTACGCGACATATTTATTTGTCCATATCCATGTCTGATAATAAAAGCTTTTTGCTTAAACTTAATATTTATAGCTTCTTTAAGCTTTATTTAACCAATTTCTGTGAAGTTTTAAATAGTAGACCATTTTTCGAAAAGTGTTGTCATTAAGAAGTTTCACTTCTTCCGTGTGTACATTAATACACACACTTTTTTTATTTTGTGCAGTTTAGAAAATTATAAAAGTCTGCCAATCGACAGAATTTTGCCGGCCCACGTAACTTCTTCTCAGCTTGGGATATCTATATCTGATATCCATGATACAAAGTCCTTTCCTAGAAATATTTGTGCGCGGTAGGTACCTAGGTTTTAATGCAATGTTTGAGGCTACCACGGACCAAGAAGTAACGTTTTTGTGACCAATAAACATGAATTAGGGTTTTAGGTGTCGTAATACCAACAAGGATTGTTTGTAATTGGGTTAAATTCTTTTAGATAGATCGAATAACGCGAAATTCGCGGAAAAGGCCTGTGTTATGCCGTAGGTTTCCCGCGGCTGAAGATTATGGCACACTATTGTTATATGAAATGTATCAACTCACAGCCAACCTCTGTAGCTCAGTTGGTTAAACGACGCCTGAGTAACGTGAAGCCGCGGGTTTGATTTTCGCACCAAGACATATTTTTATTTCCAGTCTGGGTGTTTCTGAGACCGAAAAGTGACTTCTAGTTCCTGGTATCCACGACACGAGATCTTAGTGTCGGGTCAGGACTATGTATGTGATTGTTGGGTGTGTTTATTTATTTTATTTACATAAAGCCAGCCTGGTAGATAAACTTACTATCGAAACCGTCAATTTCAGTCAGTGTGGGGGGGCGAGGTTGATTGTAAATTGCTGGATCGCCAATAAATCTTTCCTTTTCCCTTAAGTTAGCCTTCCCGCTCTTCTCCCGGTTTCAGGGGCTAGCAACACATTCACGATCCAAGTGTTGTGGGTATTCATGGGTGGCAATGACCACTTACCATCAGGTGACGTGCTCGTTTGCTGGACCTATGGAATAAATTTTTACTAACCTATTCTATTTAAAACATTTTTACATGTATATGTAATTGTTTTTATACTATGTATGTATAAAAAAGTATAAAAAAAACTTATCAAAACAAAGGAAATGTTCTGAAAGTTACTCTTATGGACAGAGGTGACGCATATCAATGAAGCGTACGAACAAGCGAGCTACTCGTCTCATTTTTTTTTAAATTATTCTGTCCCACTGCTGGCATAGGTCTCCACACAACTCCTTCCACTTATCCCTATCAATTACTGATGCCATCAAAGTACTTCTAAATTGGTCTAGGTCTTCACACCACCTTTTCCGAGGCCTGCCCTTAGAGACGAGCATTCAGAGGTAGAATGCTCGTTTCAACATTAAATAAAATAAAAATGCCAGCTACCGGGATAAAAGTGACGTATATATATTGTATATAAAGGACGATTACTAAGTGTAATAACGTATTTATGTATGTTTGCAGTGCGATAATGAACGCTTACCTTGAATGTTATCTTTTATGACATTAAGCCACAAGAAAAATAAAAAGTAACTTTATTTTTCAATGTTTGTTGCATGTAAGTGACCTAATCTTGTGCAGAACAAAGGATTCTATGATTAGCAAATAGTTAATGCTTTAACAAATATTTTGTATTAATATAAATAACAACGTGTAGGTCAGTTGTAAACATTTATTTGTGCATATTGTTATACTAAATAAATAATTTTATAGAAGCATTGACTTTTCGCTTATTAGCTATTAAATGATAAAAGTATTTATTGGTAAAAAAACAATGTCTGTAAAAACAACAAGCATGTAGCATGAAGTACAAACAATTTATGAGAATTGGTGATGATTTTTTCATGTACCTACATACATTTATCGTTTTGTTTTATTCGGCGAATACAGCATTCCATAATTCACATATTTCCGAAAAAAATCATGGGGACTCTATAAACGTAATAAAATCCAAAACAATTTTTTTTTCTCTATTTGTTTGGGTCTTTGTACGCGTAATTTTAGACACGGATTAATGAATTTCGATTCGATGTAAAATATAACAGTACGAAGAAATAACAAGTGGGTATTGTGTGAACTCAAAAAGAATCTGTACGCAGGCAAAGTCGGACTCCTAGTCTATTAAAAACTCTTTCGAAGACGTGCAACAATAAAATATCCTTAACAATAAAACAACGTATCTATAAATAAGCATCCGCGCGTTGCATCATGTTGACAGTAATTTATTGTGTGGACAACGCACCGGCGTGTAAGCAAGGTCAGTAAACAAGCAGATATCGACGGCAATAAATCAAATGTATTGATGAACTACGGTGAAAGAACCTTTGGGAAGTATGTTGTTAGAGAGTTCTGGGCTTTTAAAACCTATTACTTTCCATTGCTGGACTAAGGTTCCAAGCGCCAACCATCCCGGACTTGAATGGCTTTTATACACTCGCTACTGTTCTTTTCAAGTGTTTTTTATAAGTTCTGGGTTCAGTAGAGCTATTACAAGTAAATAAATAAACATTCATATATAAATTCACATATTTTACCGAGAAGGGGTAGGTAGAGATGCCATTAGGACACCCAAGTTTTGTTTTGTGTGTTCCGTCAGCGATGTAAAGCTTTCTTCGACAATATTTGTGGCTATACTATTGGTTGTCATAATATCTTCTTTGACGGCATGAACTCAACTTTTTATTCAATCTCAGTATATCTTAGGTATACAGGGTCTCAAGGATCAAGACTAGTAGACTAGTAGTCTAAGCTACTTCAGACACAATGCAATAGAAAAAGTTGCAAAAAAAAGCGACTTTTTTTTGTTATTTTTTTCCTATGACCATATTTGGGTGGTAAATATATTTTTACCTAAAATAATAGTGTATACCCTTTTATTTATAAATAATCTAAGGTGTAAAAGAGTTTAAATTATTATTTTAGCAAAAACTATGGATTTACTACCCAAAAATGACGATATTTAAAAAATCATAAAAAATAATTGTCGCGTTTCTTTGCGAAATTTTTAGTTGCATTGTGTTTGTAGTCACTAAAACTACTACCCGGCTTCCTTTTCGGTAGCAGTCTTGAGATACCCAGTATATTGCCAAACTGAATGACTGTAACAAATTAAGGAAATTATACAATATTTCAAGATAACATCTAACTCAGCCTCTGTGGCACAGTTGGTTAGACGCCGCTTGTGAAACGAGAGGCTGCGGGTTCGATCCCCGCACCGAGAGAAATGTTTGTGCGGCCAACAAATATTTCTTTCGGGTCTGGGTGTTTGTGAGACCGAAAAGTCTTTCGTGGTTCCTGATACTCACGACACAAGACTCGATCTTATTGTGGGGTCAGGACTATGATGTTGGGTATTATTAATTATTAAACTAAATGACTGTAACTTTAATAAATTAGACAATAATTTCAAGATAGCATCTAACTAGGTGACGTCATCCATATCCTAAAGCGCTAACACTAGATTGTAACCGTATTTATAAAGAGAAATTACAAACAGGCTCCTAGTGTTCTGTTCTAGGAAATCTGTAACAACATTTCTAATATGACTCATTGATTTTTCCTGTTTGTTTTTTGGTATGAGCAATGGTAGCGCATGCCAAAATGTGTGAAGTTCATCAACCCGTACTTGGGTAGTGAGCTGACTAAGGTTTACCCAAACCTTAAAAAATCGTGCAAGTGACAACTATACGGCCTTTTATACCGATTTTAGTGTGGATAAGACACATACATACATAAACTTCCGCCTGTTTCCCAAAAGTAGTAGGTAGAGGTGCAACCAGGACACGCACATTTTGCCATATTGTTCCGTCCCAAGAGTTGAAAGGAGGCGAGCCTATCCCTATATTGGGAACAAATTCCTGACTCCGGGTTGATAATGAATAGAAAAATCCAATATATCTTTGTCAGAACCGGGATTCTAACCCGAGACCTTTTCGTACCGTAGTACAAGTACGCCACTATGGCAGTCAGAAATAATAAGATACAACATATTTTGTAAACTACCTGCTTAGTCGACCTACTTCAACCATATCTACGGCATGGCGAAAGTCATGTCAGGATCGAGCAAAGTGAAGATCCGTAGTCGCTGCCTACCCCATGGCTACCCAGGCGTGACGTTTATGCATGTTTGTAGTTTTTATATACTGAGTTTTGCATCACCAGTTCGTATGATAAAAAAATCTATTAGGTAATCTATTAAATCTATATATATATTAAGCATTTCAATGGTATTGGTAAAAAGTAGCGCACCGTCAGGCTGTGGAATTGTTTGCCGTCTCACGTGTTCCCTCCTTCCTACAATCCTGGGTCCTTCCGCCGTGGTGTGAAGAGGCACCTTAGCAGGCCGGCATAATTGTTTCCATTGGCATGGGACTGCCGTCTGATGCCAATGGATACTCTGCCTGGGCGGCATTGGCACTTACCATCAGGTGCAATGCCGCAACTATGCCAGGCCATTATAAAACAAAAAAAAAATGTGTAGCATAATAAGGTGCGTAGTACTAATAAGCATACTAATAAGCAATTCTTAGAGCATATACACTAGAAATTATTCAATTTTTTACCGACTTCAAAAAGAGAAGGAGGTTCTCAATTCTTCGAAATCTTTTTTTTATGTACGTACACCGATTACTCAAAGACACATGAACCGATTTAAAAATAAGCTAAGTCATGAATCAAAAGCATATGCATGATTTGAATACTAATTAATCATATTATAAAAATCTACCCATAATTAAACGCAGACGTTCAACAAAAATCCAAATATTGACACAGAGCAGTAACTCTTTGTCTCCTTGCTCCAGTTACACGTACATTTCTTTCGTAACGCAGATTACTGTGGACATTTGCAAGCCTTATCAATGTTTGTCGTGTATATGAGGAAGATAAAACCTATTTATTTTTTCAGTAAATGACCTTATGTTATTTGTATGTGCTGATTTATGGAAATGGGTATTATTGTTGGCCTCTGTTTTATCTGCTTATGAATAACGAAGGTATGTGAAGTAATACCTATATTGTATTTATTTTTAGCTGCATATTCCTTCACTTATGCTGTGAACGTGTAATAAAACTCTTCATGGGTAGTAGGTTCTTTCGAAGGTAATGCTACCTGCGGTAACTAACTAATGCTTAGGTTATTCTGGGAGACAAAGGCAATTTTTCCTGTTAAACAATAATTACGCAGTCAATAGAAAGCTCAATCCTTTGTTAATATCTATTTTAGATACTTTAATCTGATCACAGAGTTAATATTATATTCCAAACAGAGTTACTCTTGTACCCTTTAATTATTGTTTCCTAAATTAGTTGATTAGGTTTAAGACTAGTGTATCTGTGACACAGTTTCGTAGATTCGCGAAAATAGATTAATAATTTGATTATACCTTTACAGAGGGAGGCAGAGATTCGGCTCCTATCACCTACAGTTGGTCAAGCTTATTTTCATTCGACGAGCAAGAACATAGACTAACCCAAAAGCGAAACTAACGCCTAAATACTGGAACGCAACTTAAATATAAATGGCGCTTAACTACGGTAATCCCGATTAAATGTACTGGCTAAGTGGGCCGTGCGCTGTTAAGAGCAACATATTATTTGAATGGCGTTCCAGTATTCGGGCGCAGGTTGTCCTCATAGCACTTCTGCCTACCCCTTCAGGAAAAAGGCATGAGTTTATGTATGTATGTATATATAACAACTGTCTATGTAAGTATGCATATATACATACGACAACCAAGCAATCAAATCAAAACACAAACATTATAATTCTCAATTTATCGAAGCATTTTAATGTTACGATCGTAAATTTAAATGCATAACATTCTTTATGCCACTGTAAATTATATAAACAGTGTAAGTAGGTATTGGTTTGGGCGGAATCGAACATTTTTATTACATTACAACGCCCTTGCAAGGTCACCGGCTTGGCAAACATCGAGCAGGCTTACGCACACTAATGATTTTAAATTGTTTATGCATTGAATCGCGTCATGAAAACAGTGTCTGAATTTGTAACATACCATATAAGTCCCACTGCAGGGCACGGGCTTCATCTACAACCGAGAGTCCGATTGAGAGTGGTCAGGCCATATACTCCACCACGCTGGCCTAGTGCAGGTTGGACTTGCATACCATAGAAATTCTTATAATAGCTATGGTATGCAGGTATAGTATGGTATTCTATATTATGATGATGATAACGTTGATAATGACGAAAGACCAAAAACAATCGATAGTGTGCGTCACGCGGCTTTTAATCGATTCACGCCGCGTAGAGTTGTGCGCCAGCGCATTGAGGAACACAAAACCTGTTCATCTTTAATTCTTTTGGCGACACTCATATTAAGGATTGTAGTGTCTGTCACGCGTTTTCCTCAGATTAATTAGCTCGTTTAGGAACTGATTTGAGATTAAATTGCGTACTAATAATAATTTAATTTGAACCCGCGGCTTTACGTTTCGCAGCCGGCGTCCAACCATCTGCGCCACGGAGGCTGCGTTAGATTTCGGATTTGATATTCATACGGATAACTTGATACATTAGAGTTCAGTGTTAGTTAACTCTTTAAAATAGGTCTCTCAGAGATTTTCACGACTTCAGCTGTTATCAACTCTCTGATGTATTTTTTCCTGTTTTTGTATGGTCTGTGGACAGTATAGGTTATATGCATATGTTTCTGAATTAACTTTGTAGGAATAATGATTAGGTAAAGCTTGAGTTAATATTTCGGTTATATGGACGTGAAATAAAAATAAGTCGGATGCTTCCTTATGTATTTGTGATATATGATTTCGGGTTCGATCCCCGCATCGAGAGAAATGTTTGTGCGGCTCACAAATATTTCTTTCGGGTCTGGGTGTTTGTGAGACCGAAAAGTCTCTCGTAGTGCCTGATACCCACGACACAAGACTCGATCTTACTGTGGGGTCAGGACTATGTATGTGACTGTTGGGTGTTATTTATATTTATATTTATTTATATGTAAAAAAGGAATCATCATCATTATTATCATATCAGCCACAGGAAGTCCACTGCTGAACATAGGCCTCCCCCAAGGATCTCCACAATGACCTGTTGGAAGTGGCCTGCATCCAGCGACTTCCTGCAACCTTAGTCAGATCGTCAGTCCACCTTGTAGGCGGGCGTCCGTGTTTCGTTTGCCTGTACGTGGCCTCCACTCAAGAACCTTTCGGCCCCAACGGCCATCGGTTCTACGAGCTATGTGCCCGGCCCACTGCCACTTCAACTTGCCAATCCTATGGGCTATGTCGGTAACCTTGGTTCTCCTACGGATCTCTTCATTTCTTATTCGATCTCGTAGGGAAACACCAGGAAAAAAAGGAACATTTAAGATTAAATTATTAAACAGTCTACATGTATAAAATATACTCTGGAGTATATTTTTAAGACTCTTAAAAAACAATGATTATAATCTTAATTTGTAAAACACATCATGGGTTTTTACAAATTTATTTTTTTCGAACCCAGGTTATTTATTGTTAATATAACCAGTTTTCAAATCCTAATAAAACGGATTAAATTAGCACTAAAATCTGAACCCTTTACCTCAGGTTTTGGATTTCAAATTTTCTTTTTAAGATTTTATAATAATCAGCTAAAAATAATCCACTGTAGATATATACCTCTTTAAATTAACGAAGAAGGGCTTTCTGGAAAATATTTATTGTAGAAAACATTCAGGGTGTTATAAGTGATAAATTGGCTTTAAAACAAGACGATGTCGGTTCCAATTTCGCACCGAAAAAAAGCCATTTCATAAATTAATATATTTTTAGGGTCTAAGTATTCCGAGAGTATTTTCTGGTGAGTTTCTCATAACTGAGAGGCCGCCTGGGTAGGTACCACCGCAATGTCTATTTCTCCCAATAAACAGTAGTGTAACTGTGCTTTTGTGTTCCGGTATGAAGGACATTGTAGCCAGAGTAACTACTGGACATATTGAGACTTAGTATCTTATGTCTTAGGATGGCGAGCGCAGTGGAAAGCCAAGCGTTGCTTTATAATTTCTGGTGTCCTTTGGTTTTGTTACTGTCCATGAGAGGTCGTATCGTTTATGATCAGGCTATTGGCATGATTGTCTCACCATACATATTAATTTAAATAAAATATTCTACGACCCAAAATCCCATGGGTTTCCACCACTCACGGTATGTGGCATATTTTATTGCATTGCAGACTCGGGAGTTTTTGTGCTACAACTAATTTGAGAATTTATTATTTTCCGTTTTGGATGTTGACACCGACAAGTTCTCCGAAATTTCTAAGACCAACAACAAAAAACGTATAAACGTATTTTACTATGACGTCAAGAGTATGTCTTTGAGTGGTATTTTTTTAATTATCTATGGATCAAGCGTTAAAGTAGGACATTATGGAAATGACAAAGCAAACTAGAATCATTATATTAGCGGAAGGAAAGATTGACGTCATTAAAATTTTAAAACGCTTACACGACTTAATTTAATTATATTGTTTTTGTTGTTAAGGTAATCTTAAATAATTAAAAAGTATTATAAGTGAATTAAAATACAAATAAAATCTTTGAAGTTCCTATAACATTTTTACTGTATTTTTTTTTGTTTAGGTACATTGCAGATATCGTTTATTATTCTATTTTTAAAATAGGTATATTGTATTGTACTGTTCTGTATCATGGCCTCTCGTCCCACTGCAGGGCACGGACCTCTTCTACAATTGAAAGAAGGATATATGGGGTATGAAAATTTTCCAATCAGTATTAAACCATTGTTGTATTAAGCTATCTTAAACAAGGGAAGAGCTGTTAAGCCTTAGAAATGAAGGAGGGATTAAAAGCAAATATAATAGGAGTACAAATAATTTCCCGCCGCTTGGGTACAAATGACATGGCACGAGATTTACCTTAGAGTTCACTGATGATAACCGGCTTGAAAATTAGGTTGGGCATGCAAGAACAATATAGCTCTATCATATTATTAAATTTGTATTAGCATCATATATTTTTTTAAATCCAAAAATGTAATCCAAATAAGATTCATTTGCGGGAACATTTATTTATTATTTTGGTAGAGTTCGTTGGCGTTTTATAAGCCCTTTCATACGATAATAACTAAAAAATACTTATAATTAATTAATTAATCTGGTATTCCTCTCCAGTTTAGAAATTAGAATTTTCATATCCATTAAACCCCTGGTTTAAATACAATTTATTACTTATGAATGTCGACCACGACAAACAGCCTGTTGTTATTGTTAACAGTCATAGTTCTATGTAATACAAAAACTATTACAGTTTACATTACGAATAATTGTTCTGAATGCAAAATAACATTAAAAAAACAACGAATTTTAATGAATAATCGCTCTATTTTCCTCTCAAGTGTACCCTATGGGAAATCCTGAATTAGGGCTGTCAGTTGTAATTAATTGGATAATTTAAAAATAAGAAAAATATAGAAATAAAACTTTCGTGGTCGCGGAGCTGAATGAAAGCTGTAAAGTAATCGAAACATCGCCGAATGTGAAAATCTTACGAAGTTCACGATAAAATCCGTAAATAATAGTTTAATTTCTATGTGTAACATTCGCGTTAATCCAACAAATCATTAAAAGAATAAGAAGAGTTTATTTGTGTTACATAGGTAGGTACATTGTTGATCTTAAATTAATATTATGTGCTCTACGTTTTGTCGTAAAGGCGTGCAAATATTAATATTTCAGATTTTACAGTTTAGAATAGCATTAAAGTATTTTTATTGTTATTAATTACAATAAATCAAAATAAGGAAAAACAAAACATCTATTTTAATGTACAATTTACTGTATTTAATAATATATCATGTACACCTTGGACTGCCGACTCATTTTTCCAATTTTATATTCATGCAATGTTTGCCTGGAAGAAATTACCTAGTCTAATAAGGCGGCCTCTTAAACTATCATTATCTTGTAATTTCTATACTGCAATTTATTCTTAGTACAAAAAAGGATTTAATAAATAAAAAAACTGTTCAATATTACCATTATTTTATATAGGTCGATGTGAACATCCTTGAGGTAGGTTATGTTCACCATTGGACTTCATATGGTTGAAGAGATTAAGACTTCTAGACTTTTTACTTTTAAAGGCATAGGAGTAGCTTATTTCACCACTTAAATATTTTATTTGTTTAGTATTTTGAAAATGGAACGCGTTATTTAAATTCCCTTTAAAAAAACCAGAAGAATAAAACATGAGGTAATTGCAAATTCCTTTTTCCATCCCTCTTTCTACGTTAGCCAAAAAATTCGGCAGCTAAAAATAGGCCTCCCACAGCTATAATTTCAAAACATAAGGTAGAAAAAATATAATAAATTTAAATAATGAAGTGGCAACCCTATGCCATAGTCGTAGTCGGCGCGGCGGTTTTACCTAGAAGTCGAAAGATACAAATAGGAAATCGACATAAACAGGTCACACACGTCGTTTTTAATTACTTATATAATATTGACGGAAAATTTAGAAGGTTTTCGTTTTGTCCTCAACGTATTTTAAATTAATTTTAAATCAACGTATTTAATGTTAAATTACTGGTGGTAGGTCCTTCATAGGTGAGAGGCTGCCTGGGTGGGTACCACCGCAATGTCTATTTCTTCCGTCAAACAGCAGTTTAAAAGCATTGTCGTGTTTTGGATTGAAGGACATTGTAGCCATAGTAACTACTGGCCATATTGAGACTTAAAATCTTATGTCTTAGGATGGCGAGCGCAGTGGAACGCCAAGCATTGCATTGTAATTCATAGTGTTATTTGGGTTTGCTACTGTCCATGGGTGGTCGCTTGGCACGCTTGTCTCGTCAATTATAGCAAGAAAAAAATATAATTCATGGACTACCTTAATTATTGATAAATCCGAATCTGCAATAAAAACAACTGTAAAACACTTTCGACTATTTTTTGACTTCGAAACCTCAAAAAGTGAATTAAATTTTATTTGTTTCGGGTCAAGTGTCAACACTAACAGGCATGAAAATTTGACTACCTCCGTTATTCGCTTTTGATTGAAGAAAGCTAAATATACAGGGTATATCAAGACTGCTATCGAAAATGAAGTCGGGTGGTAGTTTTAGTTACTTAAGACACAATGCAACCACAGAGTACATTTTACATACTAAGATAGAGACGTCACTCAAACAATTCAAGGCGCCCTCTGGCGTTAAGTAAGAAAAACAATCCAGTAATATGTTTATACTTACTTTCATTATGTTTATATAAGAAAATAAAAGATTTAGGAAGTTTGGGCCTGAATTAGATCTAACGGGGTCGATTTGAATTTTGTCTATTTGAAACAAATTATTCTGTATAGAAATGCGAACATAACAATTCTTATTTCCGCATGTGTATCAATTTTAATAATTGTTTTAAAATAAACTAATCAGCAAATAAGCTAATCAATACTGTTTGGAGTAATTTAGGGCCACTAATATCCGCGTAAAATATAATCTACGTAAAATGGAGAAACCCGTAAAAACCAAAGATTTTTTCGCCCTCTGGTGTTAAGTTAGTCAAAACGATGATTATAATTCGTCGTCGTTTGTTCTAAGTTAAACCACCTTGAATGCAACTAATAGTTGTGCAAAAAAGTCAGGATTTTTTTGTATTTTGTTACCTATCGTCGTATTTTGGTGGTTATAACGTATATTCTTTTTTTCTAAAATAATAATAGTCTTTTATTTATAATGACTGTATGGTAGGCAAGGGTTTAAATTATTATTTTAGCAAATACTATGGATTTACCACCCAAACATGATGATATTTATAACATCACAAAGACAATATCGTTTTATTTTGCAAAACCAATATTTGCGTTGTGTCTTTCGTCACTAAAATTACCACCCGGCTTAGTTTTCGGTAGCAGTCTTGATATACCCTGTATATTCTATCTGAATAGCTTTGGGGGTCCTTGCATTGCTTTTTTTATGGTACAACAGAGTTGTACTACAATACATAGATGGCGGAAAAGTGCAGTGCAGTTACAGACTTAACGTCTTATATATCACTGACGGAGATTTTTTTATTGCATATTTCCGGCAAACGACCAAACAGGTCATCTGATGGTAATTGATCACTGCAGCACTTGAGCACTGAATATCCATAACGCTTTTATCCTGTGTTGCCGACTTCTCAAATCGGGAGAAGAGTGGAAAATGAAAAATATGGCAAGAGGAAAGGGATATTGGGCATCCGGAAATTTCACTAAATTAAGCGTGACAGCAAAGCTGTTTCTTTACGTCGATTTCCTATGAGACTGGTACCTATCCGGATGAGTCGACCATTCATACTGAGTCATGAGTGACAACAGCGTGACTACCACTTGTAGATTATCTCCGAATATATTTATCTCTTATATAATTTTGCCAGCGTCTTCATAAGCAGTTTATCCACAAGTTTGTCTACAGACGGGATATATTTATTTTATTTTAATTTTATTAATTAAGGTATGTTAACAGTCATACAATTAGTTAAATTATTATACGAACAGGACACATTTATGATAGTATCATGTGTTTTCTACCTTCGTGTATAGTCGCTATCCGGGTAGATAGAAAAATCGGTCAAGTATCTAATTTACTCTATTCGCATTGCACTTAACTCACCTTGTGTGCCTTTCAGCCACTTTTTCGTGCCATTATACCTATAAAAAAAATCATTTATAATATTATATTCTATATTTAAAATACTGAACAAATTGAATTAAAAAAAATGTATTTCTAAACATTCTATCATATAATAAACCAGGATTGAAAAAAGATTAATTAACCCGTAATTTTTTGCTCGCACAACTTAACCCTCCACTGACCTTCATCCGTGTAATGAACGTGTTTTGCACCAATTCCCCACAATGTTCTAGCCGGTGCGAGTTTTTGCAGAGACGGGTTACAGAACGGTATGGGACCTACCTCAACGCGGCGGCGCGGGCGGGGAGGGGTACAGGACGAGCCAACGGGTATTTCGAGCCCCGGTATGGTTGGCAAAACAGTCGTTTTATTTAGCTAGGGTTAACCCGCAGATATGCTTTTGTTTTAATTTATAATTTACTAGCAGTCCGGCAACTTGGTTTGGGTGAAGATATCTTATTTTAAATTGGTAACTAATGCAATAAAAAATATAATAATTATACTTATAAAATTTATTATTGACTCTATTTCTATTGATGAAAACTGAATTTAAATCCGTTGCTTAGTTTAAAAGATCTTAGCTTTCATAGAGACAGCGGGACACGACTTTATTTTTGTGATATTCCACGTCTAGAACTCGCATGAATATCAGGATTAATTATTTGGGAAAATAAACACGACTCATATAAACATTTTATTATCAAAACTGCCATTTTTTAATAATTACAATGTATGACGTTCGCCTGATGGTAAGCGATACGATCGCTCATAAACAGTAGCAATATCAAACAACACCTTGAATTACAAAGCAACGCTTGGCATACCACTGAGCTCGCCATCCTGGTACATAAGATATCAAGTCTCAATATGTCCAGTAGTAATAATATTTGAAGATGGCTATGGTTTCAAAATATCGTTGGATATAGATTTCAACATGTCACCAATGTAATCTTTAAGGGTTTTTCTGTGGCTGAAGAGATAAAGAGAGGCAGTTGCGTTCCTCTGTTTGAAAATGGGTGACAGAAGACGTTGTAGCAGCACTTTTTCTGTATACATATCAATAATTGTGACAAAATTGTTACTTCTCGTCGGATTGTTTCAATCAAAATCTTTAGTACTAAAAATACAGCATAATACTCTCCCAGAAGCTATTGCATAAAATTGGAGCAATCAGCTGCTTGCTGCGTATCGGAAAGCGCAGCGTAGGACGTCCACCCACACGATGGTCCGACGACCTGGTAAAGGTCGCGGGACGTCGCTGGATGCAGGCTGCCTCCAACAGGTCTCTATGGAAATCATTGGGGGAGGCCTATGTTCAGCAGTGGACTTCCTTTGGCTGATGGATGGATGGATGTAATCAGCTGCTTTGTTGCTGATTGAATACGGTACAAAAACAGTTGTGTTTACAACAGCACTTTATTTACAACAATACTATAACTATTAGAAACTACACAGTAAAACCCAAAATACTTGTGATTGTTTCACTGTAACATGCTTTAAAATAAATACACCCAGTTGCCACGTACATATTCTTGACTTCACGTCATGGTAGTGTAAATGGACACAGTTTCAATTCAGTCTTCCAAACCAAATCATTCCAAACCAGATCAGTCTCGAAACAAATACTTGTGGATGACTCAAACATTTGTGTCGGTGTGGGGATGGAACCTGGGGCCTATCGCTTTACATATGAATCGCTTTGCTGCGTCCACAGACGCTCTAATATTAACTGTATCAGCCCGTATACGTCCCACTGTAGGAAACGGAACTGCTCTACAATCGAGAGTTTTTTTTTTATTTATTGCTGTGAATGGCGAGACGAGCCTGCCATTCCTGATGGTAAGCGATGCGACCGCTCATGAACATAAGCAAAACCAAACAACACCTTGAATCACGAAGCAATGCTTGGCATTCCACTGCGCTCGCCATCCTGAGACATAAGATTTTAAGTCTCAATATGTCCAGTAGTTACTCTGGCTACAATGTCTTTCAATCCGAAACACAACAGTGCATTTAAACTGCTGTTAGACGGGAGAAATAGACATTGCGGTGGTACCCACCCAGACAGCCTCTCACATATGAGAGACCTACCACCAGTGTACGATATAATTATCAACTAACAAATTGCAATGCAGAAAGTTCGAAATTTTAATTTGGGTTTACCGGGTGGTAATATCTTCGTATGCAAGGGGTCTGGTCTCTCAGCTTCGTCTTTTGCTTTAAGAATGACTCAGCAAGCAATATCAGCAGTACTAAATATTTTTGTCTGATTCCACTGCTTTGTCTAGAGTTTGAATGAAGGACTCACCACGGTCTATTTTTGTATAATTGCGAGGGAGTGTAGCTGTAGTCGTCGATAATAAGTTTGTACATGCCCATGAATTATTTAAAATTTGATTCATCACCACATTCAGCACATTTAATCCACTGCTGATAAAAAAGAGATGCCAAGAGTGTAATCATCAGCTTGATAGACAGACAAACAACCTAGTAAAAGTTCCAATAAATTTTTGTACGTAGACCGCTTGAAACAGGCTGGCTTGGAAAATAATGGATATGTAAACAATTCGAACATTTTAAAATTTCATTCAATGTCAAATAACAACTGCGTTTTAAATAAACACTAATTACTAGAATACAAATGCGACATATTGCAACAACAAAAGCTCGCACATAACACAAAATATTATCTAAATTACCAGTTATCGGTATTAATCTTTATAGAAAATAATTAACGCACCGCTTATCTTAATCCATTAATAGATTGCGCCGCTGCTGACGGTACAAACAAAGCATCCGCGCCATTGACTTTCTTGATGCCATTAACCGAATAACCCATTGCACAAAGAACTGGCGCTTTTCAAGGTGAACACACACACGCACACACTGTACACACGCAATTGCTGTCTGTACACGTACACACACATACAAATCACCCCTGCAATGAACATGTGATTCAAAATAAGAACTTGCAATGTTTCATTCGCTGCTGGCTAAACCAAAATCCAAGTGATTATGAACCTTAAATGTTTGTGGCATTTTTTGTGATGAGCAAATGTAATTTTGCCAAGACGAGAAGGGTGCACACACACATGTGCAAGCAGACGTGTAAACTGCAGTCTGCACTCACACACAAAAATATCGCATTAGAGATTCGTGTACAAACTTTCATTGACCCGCGCTATAAAAATATAGCACTGAAATTATAGATTGAGTGAAAAAATATTAACACATATTATATATGTATGTGTATTTTTTTCTGGGAAATGACACACACATAAAGTGTTCATATCCTGTCGGGACATGATTTGTGTGTGTTTGTGTATTTTAATATTCTTTTGTGTACGAGAAGTGTTTTGTAACATGTAACGCAACTTGTATATTGCAATGATTTGTAAACAGCGTTTACAATAAGTTATTTATTACGTTGTATATATGTATAACAATGTATGTAATTATTGATATTATGCGATGTTTCTAAATAGGTATTGTCAATAATGATATTTACCTGCTTTTGGGTCGACAAAATTTTATTGGATATCTTCTTAATTGAGGAAAACCGTAGCAAGAAAACTTATATAATTTGTGTTCCATAAAGTTCAACCGCATTCAGACAGAAAATGGTCGGTTATAAATTAAGTATTATACGATGTGTATCGTAAAAACAATGTTTTCTGCTAACAATTTACGTATTTATGATAATATGTATATTTTTATAACTTCGAATCACTTTAATACCTATCATCCATTTAGGATTTTATTAAGTGCTTTAGTACTACATACATACATAATCGTCACGCGTTTATCCCATAGGGGTAGGCAGACACTATAGATCGCTTCTTTTCTCGATCCTGACATACCACTTTCATTTCATCCACTTTTATCAACCTTTTCATGCATTCTCATCGAGTCAGGGTACTTTTGACCTGACCCTTGATGAAGGTATCACCGATTTTGATTGCGTAGGAAATTAGCTTGGCTGAATCTGGATACTTATAGCACCTCTGCTTATCCCTGGATATACAAGTGTGAGGCTATGTTAGCTAGAGCAGATGTAATTGAAATAATATGATACCCCTGTGTGCCTTATGTTCAGTGTTTTAATGTTGGAACGAAGTAGCTAGTCAATTGGTCTTGAGATTCGAAAATCCAGCTATATAATAATCTAATAACAAAACAATCAAAGTGTGTGGTGGTCTGTTGGTAAACGGACTAGACGCGACTGCTAACATGTTCACGGTGGTCGCGGGTTCGAATCCCAGGGCACACCTCTGACTTTTCGGAGTTATGTGTGTATTGATAGTCAATCACCACGCACTAAAACGGTGAAGGAAAACATCGTGAGGAAACCTACATACCATAGCGATTTATAAAATTCTATGGTATGTAAATCCACCAACCCGCACTAGGCCAGCGTGGTGGACTATATGGCCTAACCACTCTCAATCGGTAGTCGATTGTAGAGGAGGCCTATGCCCTGCAGTGGGACGTGTATGGGCTGGTACAGAAAACAATCAAAATTGGATTAGTAGTTTTTGAAAAATGAATATACGTAAACAGAGGTTGAGTATATTTAAAGTCATTTAAAAATAACATAATCTAATAAATAAAATGCAATTTTGACAATGTAAATAAATAAATAACACACACTAAGATGGAGTCTTGTGTCGCATGTATCAGGAACTACGAGAAACATTTCGGTCTCACAAACACCCAGACCCGAAAGAAATATTTGTGGGCCGCACAAACATTTCTCTCGGTGCGGGGATCAAACCCCGTTCATGTTTTCGTTCATCTTGCGTTCATGACAAGTCACTTAGCAATTAGCATGTAGATGTAAGAACACAATTCAACGACCTATTTCGATTCACGCAACTGACGTAATTCAAAAAAGTATAATGCTTCCTCAAATAATATATGATAATTAATCTGTTATTATGAGTTGATATTTAGGATGATTTTTTGTGGGTTTTAAGCATAAAAAAGAATTGAACAAAATGTTAAGGCATACGGCCGCACCCAGATACTTTTAATGTCAATTAAATTGTTCCATCGTAGAGATTCTCTTCTTAAAATCTACACTAAGTAATGATTTAATTGATATTTACTTTCTCTAAGAATGGCAAATAGTAATTAGGCGCTGTACGCCTAGTGCATTTTTTTTTTATCATGTAATGGCGAGACGAGCTTGTCGTTCTCCTGATGGTAAGTTCATCATTTTGCCAGAAGACCAATACTTTGTTGTGCTGGGTCCTTGGCACTCCGAAGGTCCATGAGGTGTGGTAACTCCTTACCATCAGGCGGGCTGCATGCTCCTCTGCCTGCGAAGGCCATAAAGAAATCTGTGATACTGTATAACAAATAACGGGCATATAAATAAAAAAAAAAACTATTATATGTTTAAAGTGGTAGATTTGTTCTCGCGCGAACCTATATCTTAATCTACATCATAGTCTTACATCATGAGAAGCAATAATATGGGCTCAATGCAAGTGCGAATAGTTACAACTATATAAGGAGCAGTCTTTCAGTATACGCATACTTTCATATAGACGCGTACATATCTGAATTAAACATTAAGAGCCAAGCGCTAATCGATAGCTATTATATTATGAGGCACTAAACTCAGCAAAATATGAGTGTCGCTAGTATTCCATTCTGTTCCCCACATTAGGGTTATAAACATACATACATAAACACGTCTTTTTCCCAGAAGAGGTAAGCAAAGGTGCTACTAGGACACCTACATTTCAATTTGTATATTCTGTTCAATGTCGTGATAGGGGGCGAGCCTATTACTATATCGGGCATGCATAAAGTCCTGAATCCCGGCTGATATGTAATGAAGAGAAAAATTATAATATCACTTTGATCTCCAGGGATTCGTATCGAAGACTTCAGCTTTGCAATTATACCGTATATCTGCGCCACCAAGACAGAGTTACAAAAGTTTTAAACATATCTCCACCCCTGTCTCCTTTCAGGATTTTTTTGTCTATTTTGTATCTATACAAGAAATACTATCACAAAACGTTTTATTTATTTTTCCTGTTTTCAGATGCGTGCAATTCCTAGCTTCCTACAGTGCATGTGGCCACGTCACCGCCGCGGAGTCGAACGCGTGCGTGTGCGTTGTTTTACATAAGAGCGGTGGGTCGGTGCAAGGGCAGAAGGCCGTTGCACCAGCCGGCTGTAGTACCAACAATGTACTAGACACGGCAAGGCCAAGGTGAAGTATTTATAGCCTATAATTATTTGTATAAAGTCCGCAAATCCACACTAGGCAACCTTTTTTTTGTTTGCAGTTAATGACGAGATGAACATGCCTGATGGTAAGCGAAACGACCAACCATCAACCACTCTCAATCGTACTCTCGATTGTAGAGGAGGCCTGTGCCCTGCAGTGGAAAGTATATGGGCTGATACAGTACAGTACAATATATTACCTTCAGTATAATTGGGCTTCCGGCAATCTCACTCAGCGAACCAAACACAATGACATGGATTTTGCAAGACAGTAGCACAACTCTGGTCAAACCAATCCACTAGTCCAACAGTACTGCATTTCTAGCCGCTTGAAATAGCATTTTC
Organism: Hyles vespertilio; assembly: GCA_009982885.2. NCBI lineage: Eukaryota > Metazoa > Arthropoda > Insecta > Lepidoptera > Sphingidae > Hyles > Hyles vespertilio. The sequence goes on from CM042830.1 coordinate 4,776,432, forward strand.
AAAAAAGTACCTGGTGGAAAATGTCGATTACTATTTCTGGAAATGAACGGAAATGAAATGATATTGATTTATTGGCCATGTAGGCAATTAAATAGCTCTTATGTCAAGTCAAATACTATATATTATTCATTCTATATTTACAACATAAATGAATTTTATTTAGATATAATTTTAGGTAGTCGCCTTATATTTTTTATAACTATTTAATTAATTGCCATATTAGGATAATAGACGACGCTTCATTTTCCCACGATAATCTAATTTTGTATCCCTTTGTCTGAACTCTAAAGGTGACGTAATCGCCCTTTGACGTAGGTCGTTTTGTTTACTTCATTCTTTCACAATAGAAGTTGAATGACATAGCACCGTATGATGTATTGCCAAATGACATACTTAATGGCAACATATTTGTCGCTGGTCAGTGTTTCTGTCAGCACATGAAAGACGGATAAAGGTGTCACGAAAGTGTAGAGGACGGGACGATCCGGGAATGCGTAGAACGTTTTGGTCAGGTGATATTATTACTGAAGATATTGGCTGTACATGCAGTGATGAGTAAAATGAGATAGAGTAGCTTTTGTTCAGTCATGGGAAATTAAATTATTATAACTTTATTAAATAAGTTTTACAGATAAATGTTATAATAAAGGCGTACAAACATATTACACTAGTTGTTCATTTATTAACTAGACACAATTAAACATTATGTTCGTGATTTACAATTTATTACCTAATTATTGAGTTGCATGAGCGTTTTCTAACCGTTTTTTTATATTGTAGCTAGAGTAACTACTACGTATATTGAGACTTAACATCTAATGTCTCAGGATCGCGAGCGCAGTGGAGTGCCAAGCACAGTTTTGTAATTCTAGTTATTGTTTGGTTTTGCTACTGTTCATGAGCGGTCGTATCGCTTACCATCAGGCGAACGGCATGCTCGCCTCAACATTCTGTATTGTATCTGTATCAGCCCATATACGTCCCACTGCAGGGCACGGGCCTACTCCACAATCGAGAGCACGATTGAGAGTGGTTAGGCCATATAATCCACCACGCTGGCCCAGTGCGGGTTGACGGACTTACATACCATAGAAATAAAACTCAACATTCAGTGTAATAAAAAACCTTTGGATGGACTAATGGGAACATTAAATAATGAGAACAAAAGAAAATAAAAACTGATGCACATGCTATGTATTAATTTACATAATACTATGTTTATCAGTGCACTTTTTGTAGCTGAAGAGAGAGAGAGGCCCTAGGCTTTAATAAATGTGAGTATATTATGACTTAATAATGTGCCCTGTCGTCTCATTCCTTGGTCTGCGCGCGTTATATTTGCGCTGCGTCCAACTATAAAAACAAAATGATTTGATGTTGGAGCGGTGCGCTCTGTCATATCGCATGCGGCCGACGCTCGCTCAACTAATTGGGGCTGAATCATTACCAATGGAACTCAAAGCCTACGTATTAATTGCAGAGGGAAGTTAAATTTGACTGTTTTCATCTTGGAACATAGGGAGAACAGTAAAAGAGGTGCACAATTCACTGGTGGTAGGTCTCTTATACGTGAGAGGCCGCCTGGATAGGAACCACCGCAATGTTTATTTCTCCCGCCAAACAGCAGTATAAATGCATTGCTGTATTTCGAATTGAAGGACATTGTAGCTAGAGTAACTACTGGACATATTAAGACTTCACATATTATGTCTAAGGATGGCGAGCGCAGTGGAATACCAAGCATTGCTTTGTAATTCAAGGTGTTGATTGGTTTTGCTACTGTCCATGAGCGGTCGTATTGCTTACCATCAGGCGGCCGGCATGCTTGTCTGGTCATTCATAGCAATAAATACAGTTTTTTTTTGTAACTTGTACTATTAATATATTGACTAACCTGCACTAGGCCAGCGTGGACTTCATGGCTTAACACTCTCAACGATAGTACAAGAGGCCCGCGCCCTGCAGTGGGACGTATATGGGTTGAAACTGAATTAACATGTTGGGTACATGTTCTAAAATTGAATCTTAGGTTGTTGGATAGGGTTTCGGCAGACTGGGGGTGGGACGGGACGGCGACGAGACATAGACTCAACAACGGCGTGTCGTCGGTAGTTTTAATGTATCGGTTGATATAGAACATGTCATAAAAATACGTCACGTTTGCGTCGCGTTGTCGTCCCATCTCGACGGCAGTCTATTTATTTACTAGCGGTCCGTCTCGGCACCGACTGTGTGCAGATACTTTAAAATGGTGGCCAAAATGTTCAATTCAATTTTTTTTACATTCCTAAAAAAAATATTGTTTTTTTCATACAAAGTTTCACGATGATCGGTTAAGTAGTTTTCGCGTGAAAGCGTAACAAACTAAATTATATTAACATTTATAATATAAGTAGAGATTTATTAATTCTTTATTGTACACAATAAATATAACAGCTAATAGAGACAATGAAACAACAAAGTACAAATGCCGGTATTATTGCACTATGACAATATCTACCAGACAACCATTAGATGGATTTATAGGAAACACAAAGAAAGAAAGGACAGCGTTCAATGAAGAGAAAAAAGTTCAAATATGTAATACTGTTTATACATAAATATATCATACGAAAAAATATATAAACAAAATATAAGCTGTCTACCGAAGTCATTCGATATTGGATAATAATAGTATGATTTTATAAAGTTAGGAAAAGCGGTTTCCATTCGCAAAATAAAGTAAATATTTCTACTATAAAAAACTAAATTAATCCGTCTTAGTACAGGAATCGAATCAGCGGCCTCTTAAATCACCCACCTGCGCATAAGAAGTTGATGTTTTTATGCATTCCGTCGAGAATTTAGCTCACAATATTACGAGCGGCTTGATTGACGTCAATTGTTTGGCGAACTTATAATTGGATCGTGTCACAGCGGTTAACAAATTTTCTTTAATGTGATGCAAACATTTTCATAAGCATAACTTTATACACTTGTCATCTGAAAAATCGTAACACTTTGCAAGTTTAAGTAAGGATTATCAGAAAAATATGTATATATAGGAATATATGTCACATGTCGTTCAATAATAAATAATACGAGGTTTTCAAATCCCTAATGTTGATGTTCTAAATTTACATTAAAATACACATATTCTGATAATCCTTACAAAACATATGCAAGGTGTTTCGAATTTTCTGATATGAAATATATTATTACGCAAAGAAATAATACAAGATATGCATAATATGGGTTTTTATGTACAACACAAATGTACAATACCACATTTTTTATCATCTTTATATAACGATTATGTAGTATAAATTCCGTAAGTGTCAAAGTACTTTATATAAGGCGAGTCAAGATGAAGCGTTGCTCTTAATTACCTACTAAACAAACTACAAAGAATTAACTGTAACTTCAGTGAAATCATAAGAAAAGAAGACTAACTATATAAATATTCTATCATATACATATATTATGCAAACTATTACTGCTACGAAAAACTAATATCAAAACTTTCGTGTCAATATTTGTATTGTGTCTTTTCAGCATGGGCGAGTGGATGTTTATACAAGAAAATAAGGTTATGGTGAGTTGTCATCAAGAATTAATAAAGTCCAACCTTACGAAGTTTTTCCCATATGTATGAAAGTGCGTCCTTCGTCCCATATAGTGACCTAGGCAAAACTGACTATTGGGAGTCCGCTCGACCACCAAAATTAATGAGGCGTCACAGGTTTAGTGTATTATGTTTTTTCACACAGCAGATAGGAGGAACCAAAGCAATTTCATCTGCAACGCCCAGCAACTTCATTTTCAACGGATTAGAAATCTGCCCAGGGTGCCTCTGGTACCACAAATGATACTTTTTTTTAAATTTTAATCCAAGGCGAGATGAGCATGCCGTTTACCTGATGGTAAGCTGGTTATATTCAGAAGGCAAGTATGGTTTGAGTTAAATAAATATACCTCAAATATTTAAGACACAAATAAATCTCACTAAAGACCAGACTCAACCTTTGATTAAAACAATTATGTTTAAACAATTTAATCCCAAATGGTCGGTGGCGATCGCGACGGGTTCAACGACCCGCCGTTCCTCCAAAGTGTGTAAGAAATATTATTGCTTAGGACAGACAACTCAGGGTGCTTGGGGTGAATGACCGATCGATTAGGATGCTGTTTGGGCCTTCAGAGATGGCAGATGTGGATTCGGAGGTTGTTATTTTTGGGTATTTTTTTGTTGGTTCTACTGTGATTTCAATGCAGATAACTTAGTTGCAGTATAAATGGAGTATAAAAACGTTAATATGTCCGCCCGGCATCGCTATTTATTTATAGTCAAAATTAAGGCTATAGTCAAAGTTAGTTTAAGCCGCTGACGCTTACATTGCTGACTTTAAAAATAAGATAGGCTAAGAGGAAGATGTATCTATTTCTTATTCATCATTGATTTCTTTATTGCCCATATACGACCCACTCCAGGGCACGGGCTTCCTCTACAACTGAGAGTACGATTGAGAGTGGTTAGACTATACAGGGTATATCAAGACTGCTACCGAAAACGAAGCCGGGTGGTAGTTTAAGCAACTTCAGACACAATGCAACAGAAAAAGTTGCAAAAAAAAGTGACAATTTTTTTTTGTTATTTTTTTTCCTATGGCCATATTTGGGTGGTAAATACATATTTTCCTAAAATAATAGTGTATGCCCTTTTATTTATAAATACTCTAAGGTATAAAAGAGTTTAAATTATTATTTTAGCAAAAACTATGGATTTACCACCCAAAAACGACGATATTTAAAAAATCATAAAAAATAATTGTCGCGTTTCTATGCGAAATTTTTAATTGCATTGTGTTTGTAGCCACTAAAACTACCACCCGGCTTCGTTTTCGGTAGCAGTCTTGATATACCCGGTATAGTCCACCATGCTGGCCTAGTGTGGGATGGCGGACTTACATACCATAGAAATCGTTATGGTATACAGGTTTCGTCACGATGTATTCCTTCGCCATTCTAGTGCGTGGTAATTGACTATCAATACACACATGACTGAAAAGTCAGAGCTATACTCTGTGATCATTAATATACTTGCAACTAATTTATTGCAATCTACCTCAGTCACAACTTATAAATAATAATCTCCATATTTTTTTGTAGTGTAAGAGATAAAAGTCTAATGAGAAAATTCTCTCGAAGTTTCTGATATGACGTAAGACCTGATCTTAGAGTGGCATCAGGGTTATGTATGTGACTGTTGGGAGTGTTTTTTTGTTTGGGTTCGAACCCCGACATTTACAAATTATTATAAGATTTATCCATTCATTATCATAGGCTCGCCTCTTATTACATCGCGGTATGGAACACACAAGACAAAAGGGTGCCCTGGTAGCATCTCTGCCCACCCCTTCTGGGCAAAAAAAGCCAAAAATGTTCGCACTTCAAATATTTCAGAATAACACGTCGAATTTTAATCCCATTATTAGGATGTGTAGGTTATACAACGATTTGTCGGAAAAACATAAAATCCTCGATATTATGGATAATAGATCTAGTAGATTCAAGCGAGATATATCCAGATTGTGTACATTATAGTTTTAAGTTTAATATTTATTTTTACTCAATTTTTCTTTTATATATATTATTAATTATATTATATTTTGTACTTAATATTTACTAAGAGCGAGCGAGAGAGAGTTTTCTTTATATAAAATTATTTAAAGGAAAATAATCTGAACTATTTAAGCATAAGTTATAATTATTAGATTAGGACATAAGCTTGGGAATGCAATCTAGTTATTAACAATTATTATAAAATGCTTGTATTTGTGTCTGATTGTATTCTGTTTTATGTGTTATATAAATAAATAAATAAATAAAAATAAAAAGGCGTGAGTTTATGTAAGGTTAATAAACGACAATTTTATATGCAAACTAGTAAACAACGGAATAATTTCCTCGAGTTTCCAGATATAGTAATTGTAAACAATATTATCCAATGAAGGCTGCAGACGTATTACTAAACATCGAGATAAATGACCCACTTGACTCATTACGATCCGTGGTTTTAGGTAAGCGGGTTTGAGTCACCGTCTGGTAATTACTGCGGAGACAGTTACTATGTTAATTGTATTTTTATTATGTATTTTTCCTGTGCCTGAATGGTTTAGATGCAGCATTTGTAAGTTGTGAACCTATTGATATTGGGTTTGATTTCCACGGCGAAGATTCAGCTTTGGTGGTGGGTCTCTCACATGTGAGAGGCCGCCTGGGTAGGTACTACCGCAATGCCTATTCCTCCTGCCAAACAGCAGTTTAAATACACTGTTGTGTTTCATATTGAAGGACATTGTAGCCATAGTAACTACTGGATATATTAGGACTTAACATCTTATGTCTCAGGATGGCGAGCGCAGTGGAATGCCTAGTAATACATTTGTAATTCAAGGTGATGTTTGGCTTTGCCATTTGTCATGGGCGTTCGTATCGCTTACTACCATCAGCATATCAACTAAAACCCTTCGGTAGTTGTCGAGCGTATTTTCGCTTTTTCGAGATTGTGTATTGCGTCTTGTTTTGTAATAGGCTCGTCGCTTAGCACATGTTAGAACGAAAGCTATCTTGGCAAATTGTGGTATTTATGTCTGTTGTCTAGTGTATTGTGGATATAGGCGTGATTTTTCATAAAGTTTTTTAAAATATTTTCTTCAGGTAAGTAGGTGTACAATGGGTTTAATGTGTAGGAAGAGCGATATAAAAATATGCGTTTTTATACAATGTTATTGTTGGTACAACAATCAACTGCTTTCTTAAGGCACAACATGAATTTATGCTAAGACTATATAGGATAACAGCTTGTTCAAATACATCCCACTTCAAAAATAAATCCTTTTCGTTCCCATCTTTGGCGTTCCCAAATCCGGCCCGCCCTGCGAAAAGGGAAAGTTCGTTTACTTCGCAGGGCAGAGTGGTGTCTGAAATAAAATTCAGTTTTCCCGAGTGCATTCACCCGGCGGGAACCGAAACAGGACCTCCACGGTTCACGACCTCACGTTACATTCAAAAATTAAAGTTGCATTAAAGTTTTATTTGAAGAACGAGCTGTATCAATTTTCATCTAATTTATATTTGGAAATATTTTCATTTTCGTTTAGTTAAAACAACATTATGACGTCTTTGGCCTCGATTAGCAAGCCACCTCAAGCATGGATCTGAAGATAGATCAAGCAAGAATAATTATTAAATTTTCTTTAACTTACAGCTTTTATTACAGTGTAAATGGGGTACGAATCTTGAATTTCCGGGTTCGATTCCTAGTTCGGATACATTTATTAATTACTAGCATTATAGTCAACATACTTGCACCTGATTTAAGAAGCTTCAAAAAAGGAGATTATCAATTCGATGTGTATGATGTGTGTATGTATCATACATAAATAGAATTTACTCTGTGTTATGTATGTAATTTTGTCAGATATGCACAGTTTTTGTATATGTTCCATACCAGAGGCCCTACTATATTCATCCGAAACGAAGTTCGAAACTTCGAATGATCGAAGTTTATACACGATACGAATGTACCTACATATACTTATGGTCGTTATTGACTTATGGTCGTAACCATTGACTTATAGTTACGATGTAAGTTATACAAATTCGAACTTTTACAGAGTAGATATATTCGTATTGTATAAAAAACTTCGATCGTCCGAAGTTTCGAACTTCGTTTCGGATGAATATAGTAGGGCCCCAGCTTTTGAACATATGTGCCAAGTTTCGTAAGTGTGTGTATAATAATAACTTTATTTATTTCATACCCAAGTGTTAGTCGACAGTGTTACTTATTAAGGAAATAGAAATAAAAACTATGATAGTATTTTTTCACATTTTTTTGTTTAATTTAATCCAATGTCCAGCCTTTCAGGTATTATAGCTAACAGGTTGTCCCTGGCTGTATGTTTGTAAGTCTGTGCATTCTTTGAATATCTGTAAGAATTTTGATTTGAAACATAATTTCATGAAACTCAAAGTTTCTCCGACGGTAAGCCTTGTATCATATTCTTGGATATAATTTATCTCACATAGAGTGTAGCCTATCCAAATACTCATTAATGGCAGTTTTTAGTTGGCTATGACGAAGATTTCGTCAGATGACGTGCCCTTTCGCGACATGTCAAGGAGGTCTGGTCTGCGTTGTGCAACGCGAATAGATATGTACATGTAGTAATGCCTGCGGGAATGTGGCATGGGTTCGGTTGTGGTATAAGGCAAGTTATGACTACCTGATGTGATGGAAAGGTGGGTGCGGGTTTGATTCGAAGGCAGTTCTTGGGTGATCAATTTCGGTTTCGGATTTGGGTGTCCTGGTTCCGAACTGAAGTATAATAATGACCATTAACACTCTGTATTAGTATGAAAGTAATACACGCATTATTTAGTCATAGTTGTTAATGCACTCTCGGATAACGTGTTGCAATATGTGCAAATTAAAAATAACAGTGCAACGCATCCCTGCTTGCCCCTCCCCTCGCCCCTCCCTCACCCCCGCCGCCGTGTCATCGACAGAGGTAAATAACATTTCAATTCAAATATATTTTTATTTGTTTTATTGCAATAATAATTATTATTAGTTGTTTTCTCGATCGCACTCTCGATTGCAGAGACTTATATAGAGACTTAGAGAGAGACGTATATGGGCTAATAAAATATTACTGGATGTGTGGATATGTTGGAAATAAATGTTAGGTGAAGTTTATTTGTGTTTTTTTTATAATATAATATAAAAACATATCGAATAATAATAAAAATATCTTTTTTCAAGAGCCTTGACCTATTGATAGGCAAGGCGTTGAATATCTACCTACAAGGTGGATAGAAAAGGCGGTAGGCCCATCGACCCTTTAGATCGCCTGTTACGGCAGGCAGGAGATACCGTGGTGGAATTCTTGCACCCTAAAACTAAAGGCAAGGACCTTACAGTATTCTGACAGTAACATTGAAAACGTAGTAAGATTTTTTACCTTTGCCATCCACAGTCCCTTCGATTTTATTTTCACCGCAATATGTGATAGCTGTGAGCCTAGCACCATATAGCACACAAAATTTAAGGGGTTACTCTATGATCCGAAATGAAATTCGAAAGTTCGGTCATCGTACGTAAAACTGCTACGTATGCCTTGATTACTCCACAAAATTTTCGAATTGTCGGACGTCTCGTCGTAACCATAGACTAAGTTCGAAGTGAATCATAAGTTTCATAGAGAAAAGTACTGATTTTTCTTTTTCCTTTTTTCAGACGTCGAAAATCGTCATTTCGGATCATGAAGTAGCCCCCTAGTTCCAAGAAACTTATGACATCATTCAAACCGAAAATCTGTCAGGCACTGCCCTTTGAAGTCCATCGACTCCGAACTCAAAGCTGCGACTTTTAAACATTGTCTTTAATTTTAACACCACTTATTTTCGGTAACGAAACCCAATACCGCACATGCTCAATTAAAAACATATTGCGCGCACGTAAACATTTAATTAAATAATACAAGTCGCATATGTGCATATTGTCCCTCGTGTAGTTTACTCTCTTAGGACGGCTGCCGTTGAACTTATTTTATTAGCAGGCCGTTACTCTCGTCGTGTCATTCTTAAAAACAGGGGTATATTGGAGAAAAATTATACGTAACAGTCAAATATCCTGTCATAGTAAGATCGAGTCTTGTGTTGTGGGTATCAGAAACTACGAGAGACCTTTAGGTCTCACAAAAACTCAGACCCGAAACAAATACCTATCTTGATGAGGGGATCTAACCCGCAGCCTCTCGCTTCACAAACACCCAGACTCGAAATAAATATCTATGCATCAAAAAATATAAAATAAACATGCAATTAATTCCGAGACGAGCATGCCACTCGCCTCATGGTATCGATACGACCGCTCATGAAGAATAGTAAAAACTAACAACACCTTGAATTACAAAGCAATTGGCATTCCACTACGCTCACCATCCGGAGACATAAGATGTTAAGTCTCAATATGTCTAGTAGATACTCTGGCATTGCCTTTAATCCAGAACACAATCGTGATTACATTATGTTGCCTAGGTAGAAATAGACAATGTGAAGGTAGCTAGACGGCCCTTGCATTTCTGCGATATACCACCTAATATGAAAGCTGTGATTAAACAAAATTCGAATAATAAATCCACCATATTTAGTTATTTTTCTAATCTGGGATATGAACCCATAACCTTTCGATTCCCATCCTTCCCACTAGACTATGAAACCTACGTTATTTATACCTCGATTATTTAATCCAACATTAATAATTACAAAACAAAATAAGAAATATAAAAATATCTCCTAGAACGCCTACGTGGTCGTTGACCCGCCGAAAACGTAGCAGCTGATAACGTACCGTAGCAGGGTTGTTGAACCCTAGCACTTTGAACTAGCGTAGCCTTTTTCAGGGCGGGTTCATCCCTTCGTGAACTGGAGTAAACTCTGTGTTTTTCTTTTATTGGTGAATTATATTGGAATTTTGTCATAAGATTATATATTGAAGAAATGTATTGGATTTTTTATTCAAGGTGCTTGATATGTGCCTTCTCCATTTTTATATAAATACTAGCGGCCCGACCCAGCTTCGCCTGGCTGCATATATTTTTTGATTCCACTCCACACTAAATACATGTTATTTTTCGTATTAATCTCTTGTATACCTAAACTTGACATAGCTATCCTACTGTCTGGCTCAATCCCGTCTCATCCGTTTGTTCAGTCTCTTCCCGATCCGTCCCGTCCTTTCTCTTTTATTATCCATCCCGTTTTATAACGTGCATTTACATTTCGTTCTATCAAATCTGTCAGCTATCCCAGCCCTCTCCCGTACATTCTACTCTATTATATCCCGTCTCTCCATATACATGTACATATAAAGATTGCCTTATGAAATTTTGACATTAAAAACTTTAGCGTTTTTTATTGTCCATCCAATATTCCGTCCCTTATTTCAGCTCCAAAATGCTGTTTTTCCTTATAATATTGCACGCCATTACTTTTTGTTAGTAATAAATACCATTTAAAAAAAGAATTGGCCAAATTGGTCCAGGCGTTGTTGAGTTATGCGCTTACCAACACATTTTGCGATTCATTTTTATATTATAGAAGAAGATATTATAGTCCACCCTGCTGGCTTAGTGCGGGTTGGCGGATTTTATTTCACGTAGAAATTAATCCGAAAAGTCAGAGGTGTGCCCTGGGATTTGAACCCGTGACATCGTTAACTTGTTGGCAGTCGCGTCTAGTACGTTACCATTTACAAATTAATAAAACCTTCATACTGCCTTACCAGGTGACGTAAGTAATAGAACAAATATTTAAAAATATAAAACTGCATATCGTTTCATTATGATGTCTAGATACGGCATCAACGTACCAATATTTTTTTTATTCTTGAGTCTGAAAACAATACTAATGCGAAATTTAAATATGTCCCCCAGCGCATCTAAAAGTATCAATTCAAAAAACAATGTCGTTTATGAAAACGAAAAATTATAATTAGATATATTTTGGTGTACTCCGGCAAAACGCTTCGATACCTTGTTTAAAACTGTTGCAATAATCTCAAAAAACAATGGGCGATTTTGGTAGATATGGACGTCGTTTTAATTTACATTTAACAAAATTATGCGCAAGACGCCGTATCTAGATAATATTATATACACGATGTACAATTTTTTTTAATTTTGTTCTATTTCGTCAGCCGTCAATGAAAGACAATGGAAAGATAGAATATTTTACGTTGGATGGTAGTTGAAGCTGGACCGTCTTTTACGTCTCCCGTCAAATAAACAAAGATCATCCTATATTGGCTGGACGCATCACGCTTGAACGATACCCAAAAAAAAGGTTTTTAGTATATTCCTCAGAAATTTTCCTATTTTTCTCACCCCTAAAACCTTCCCAGGACTTCCACGAATATTTCATGACCAAAATCAGCCAAATCAATCCAGCTGTTCACGCGTGATGCCGTGACAACGCGATACGGGTTTCATTTTTATATACTGGGTATCTCAAGACTGCTACCGAAAACAAAGCCGGGTGGTAGTTTTAGTGACTACAAACACAATGCAACTAAAAATTTCGCAAAGAAATGCAACAATTATTTTTTATGATTTTTTAAATATCGTCATTTTTGGGTGGTAAATTCATAGTTTTTGCTAAAATAATAATTTAAACACTTTTATACCTTAGGTTATTTATAAATAAAAGGGTATACACTATTATTTTAGGAAAAAATATATTTACCATCCAAATATGGTCATAGGAAAAAAATAACAAAAAAAAAAAATTTCGCTTTTTATTGTAACTTTTTCTGTTGCATTGTGTCTGAAGTCGCTTAAACTACCACCCGGCTTCGTTTTTGGTAGCAGTCTTGAGATACCCTGTATATACAGGAAAAAGTTGCAAAAAAAAGCGACAATTTTTTTTTGGTTATTTTTTTCCTTGGACCGTATTTGGGTGGTAAATACATTTTTTCCTAAAATAATAGTGTATACCCTTTTATTTATAAATAATCTAAGGTATAAAAGAGTTTAAATTATTATTTTAGCAAAAACTATGGATTTACCACCCAAAAATTTAAAAAATCATAAAAAATAATTGTCGCGTTTCTTTGCGAAATTTTTAGTTGCATTGTGTTTGTAGTTACTAAAACTACCACCCGGCTTCGTTTTCGGTAGCAGTCTTGAGATACCCGGTAGATATAAATTTCGTATGGTTTGTATAGCTCAAAAATTTATATTTGTATACCTGATTTCTTAAAGAATATGGCTATAGCAGAATTAAAAAAAAAAAACTTTGAAGTTATTGATAGATGTTAGTGTAATATTAAACAGTTACAAAATGATGCGTTGGAATACAAAATGTGTTTTTTATTTTTTGGATCTTAAATTTAAAAAATATAATTGTCATCTTCTAAACAGTAAAAATGGAATATTCATATTTGTACGCGTTTATGGTAAAACATAGACTACATAACATTTATTAAGATTATCGATTATGTAACACAAATCAATTACCCTTATTCTTTTGGCCAATTTTTAATTATATTATTTCGTCAAACTAAAAGACGACTAAATTAAACGTCATATTAATTGTACATATAATACTGTCTCATTATGCCACCGTAATTCATTCAAGTTATTTCATAGTGATTGTGGGCTCGAATCCCAGGGCCACCTCTGACTTTTAATTTATTGATAGTCACCACGCACTATGACGGTAAAGGAAAACATCGTGAGGAAAACTTCAAACCACCTTCAAACTCATCCTAGGCCAGTGTGGTGGACTATATGGCCTAACCATTCCAATCGGATTTTCGATTGTAGAGTAGGCCCGTGCCCTGCAGTGGGACGTATAGGGGCTGATACATAATTATTCTTTATCTCACTATTGAAAAATCAAGCATAAATATTTTGTCTACTTTGTCGAGATTAGTGGGTCTTAATCATGTCAACATGATCATATCATTCATATCACAGTCATAAACTTGATAATCATTTGTTTTTGTATCATAATTACATATATTTTTTTTTTTTTTTTTTTTTTTTTTTTTTATTGCAGTGAATGGCGAGACGAGCATGCCGTTCGCCTGATGGTAAGCGATACGACCGCTCATGAACAGTAGTACAACCAAACAATACCTTGAGTTACAAAGCAATGCTTGGCATTCCACTGCGCTCGCCATCCTGAGACATAAGATGTTAAGTCTCAATATGTCCAGTAGTTACTCTGGCTACAATGTCCTTCAATCCGAAACACAACAGTGCATTTAAACTGCTGTTTGACGGGAGAAATAGACATTGCGGTGGTACCCACCCAGGCAGCCTTTCACATATGAGAGACCTACCACCAGTAAATAAATATTAAATAGTAAATATTAAATTAAATTCCCATTATTTGTTTTTTCTTATATTTTACCGCCTGGGTAGGTACCACCATAATGGTTATGTCTCCTGCAAACAACAATGTAAATGCACTGATGTGTTTTGGTTTGAAGGACATTGTAGTCGGAGTATGTCCAGTACTGAACACAGGAATGCCAAGTATTACTTTGCAATTCAAGGTGCTGTTTGGTTATACAGTATGGTACAGTTCATGAGCAGTTGTACCACTTACCATCCAGCGAACGGCATGCTCGTCTCGTTATTCAATGCAATAAAAAAATTATAGTGCTCCTTTTTGTCATACGAATATACAGGGAACATTTACGTGAATACAAACACTTTATCACTACGTCACAAAATAAACAGCTTATCGCGAATTGAGCCACACGAAAAATGAAACGAATTCATATCGTGCGTTGACCCGCGATAGCCCAGTTTATGCTACCGTAACTTGTTTATGTAATGGCTGTAATCTTGCCTAATTATATATTAAAATGTTATGTATGTATTTACTAGATAAAAAGGTGAATAAAGAGAAATTAAAAGCGAAACACTGTATTAATTAACGGTGTTAGAAAACATTGTAAGTAAACTTGAATTTCTTAGACAATTTTAAGTAATTTTGTGGTGTTTGAAGAACATTAACTTGTACTATGCCAGCGTCGTAGAGAGTGGCCTAAACTGTTCCAATCGAACTATTGTGTGTAGAGTCTCATGTTCTATAGGAGGCATATACAGGCTTTATATATTATCATATGTACATATGATAAACTGGTTTTGAAAAGAGCAACACTAGAGTTTCTTGCCCGTTCTTCTCTAGTGAAAACCGCTTTCCGAACCGGGTGGTAGATAAAAAAATGACTGAATCTAAATGATGTTGAACATTTTAATGGATTCAATAAATTATTTTCATTTCATTTCATTTCATATGTACATTGTACGTATTATATTACCGTAGGCTTTTATACTTCGTGTAACTTGCCTGGTAGATCTCTCATAAGTGAGAAGAGGCTGCCTGGTAAGGTACCACAATGTTTATTTCTCGCGCCAAATGCACTGTTGTGTTTCGGTTTGCAGGACATTGTAGCCAGTGTCACTACTGGATCTATTGAGACTTAACATCGTATGTCTCAGGATGGCAGGCAATGGAAAGCCAAGCGTTGTTTTGTAATTCATGGTGTTATTGGTTTTGCTACTGTCCATTTGTGATCGCGTCACTCACCATCAGACAGAAGAAAAAATAATTAGGCCCTACACAGCCAAGAGACTAATGAGCCATTATCACCCATATAAAGCCCAGACGGTGTCGCGTGCACTACGTTGTATTTTCAGTGTTCAGTGCATACGCATCCAGACAACAAAGGCAGCTAAATCACACGCCAGACGGTCCCCGGCCATCACCGAACTTAAATGCATTATTAAATGCTTTATATATTTAAATTATAACTACACTCTTAGTCTGTAGGGTTGTTAAGTTGAATTATCACATCTGAAGCTGTCCCAACTTTCGTTCTTTCTTGTTCATCTATTTATGTATTTATTTATGAAAATCCACATACTAACTGACAGTTGGATTATACTGTTATGCTTATGTAACGTCCAATAATGGATTTACATTTTAAAAATATAACTTATAAAATAATAGGCAGTCCAAACGTCGTTAAAATAATATTATAAATAACAAAATTTAGTAAATTATTTACTCGTAAAATGGGTGCGCGCGTGTGTGTAAGTGTGTTTGAATGTTTATATGTTTTTCTTCATTGTCTTCATTAACGAGTTTTACAATATTTGTTTATTTTTTTTCTTTTATCGTGTTATCCATCCCATGGTTGTTTTGTAGAAATTGCTTTAAGCAATAAGACCTCTTCTGCAGTTTTTTTACTGTACTAATACAACCATTTTACCAAAATAGTGTTAAAATTAAAACAAATAAATATTTAAATAAGTTGTCATTTTATGTGATAATGTGTATGTTTTATATTTTCAACTTAGGTCGTTATAGCATAAGATAGCCTTCTAGTAATTTTAGGGTAAATTCATAGAAGGCCCTTTTTGTCTGAATACGTGACATGGCTGTAATTACTTAATATTTCGAAAATTTCGACTTGTTAACTTCTTAACCTTGCCTAAATTTATAAATATAATTTTTTAAGGCTTTAAGATTTTAGTCTACAGCGATTACACCAATGATATAGGGAAATCTCACAGAATAATATGCCACGTTTACACTAAATGAACTTAGTACTATACTTAACATATGACTGATGAGATGACTATCATTTTAACATATTAATTGAAATATGAACCAGTAACTAACTATAAAACAATATTAAACAATTATAGAGAAATACAAACAATAACACTTAAATTATACTATTTAAAAGCGCATGAGCAATTAAAAGAAGAAAAATAATACTAAAAAGCGATCAATAAATTTTTGTACCAAATTGTTCAATAGCATAAGTAAAAATTTTATCACATTTGTCACAATAATTGTCAACAACTTGGACTTGTTCAGTTAGCGCATTTAAGAGGTTTATGACTTTTTTTATTTATTTATAACACTAATGAGAGGCGCCCAAATAGCGAGATGGCTAAAATACTATGCGCGCTAGCTACTACAATTTAGTTTTATGTTTATATATATATCTTATTATTATTTATCTATGTAACTAGTATTGTTTAGATACAATAGGGTTGGTGTGTCCATGTGGACAAAAACCCTGGTAAAATAATAAATTAAAAGAAAAAAAAAAAAAAACACTAATGAGTAAAAATACACTGACGAGTGGTTACTTACAATGTGCTCGTACATTCATAACAATAAGTAAGTATTTATCATAAGCTTATTACGCTGATAAGGCACCGTAACTTTACCCGTTAGTTCGACATTAGGCCCTCCGTACACGATACAACATTTGTTTAGCATATTTTTATTTAATTAATATTTATTATTATATATTTTATGTGTATGGTGGTCTCTTGGTGACGGAATAGACGTAGCTGCCTACATGTACACGGTGCATGTGCGGGTTCAAAACCCAAAGAAAACCTCTGACTTTAGTCATGTGTTTTGTATTGATAGTCAATAACCACGCACTATAGTGATGAAGGAAAACATAGTTAAGAAATCTGCATTCTATAGCGGTTTGTTAGAATTTCTATGGTATGTAAAGTCCGCCAACCCGCACTAGGCTAGAATGGTGGACTAAATGGATTAACCCTTCTCAGTCGTACTTTCAGTTGTAGAATTGGCCGTGATATTATTTTATATGGCCTATTTTAATTTCTCCTAAAGATAATATACATGTGTACGTCCTAATATCCCTTAAATTAACGTTATATGGAACAAAGTTTTTATGGAAAACCGCAATGGATGTTCTAAGATGGAGAAAATGAGTTTCAGGTATGTGGGACTCTGGTGCCTTGGTTGATGTCCCAATAACGCCTCACTCCAACGGTGTACACACCTAAAGGGTTCAAATCAAGAATTTCAAATTGATGTTAAGTCCGCCGGGCCGCATTTGATCAACTTCGACGACAGAATAACAACTTTAAAATTTGAAGGAGAAACAACGGGAGAGTATAACACTACTGTGACTTTTTTCAATAGCAAACGCAGTCGGACTACTCTATATTTGCACAACTCTATAATTAAATATAACAATAATCCAGTCCCTCCAAAGGTTGCCTGGAAAAGATCACAGCTAGCTATAAGGCCGATTATTGTAACCATTCCTTCAGTTTTTTTAAGTGTTTTATATGCGTCTTTCATTTTGGTGTACAATAAAGCATATATAAATAAATAAATAAATTGGCAGTTATCCTAGAATGTTCTTGGAAGGTCCTTAACTATCGTAGGCATCACTATTTTCTTCTTATGCTCTTTGTTATGAAATATGTTGGATCGTGTCTGGAGGCCCTAACTGTGAGTGCACGTGCGTCGCCCACGCCTTATAATCACATTTAATATAATCTGCTCTGGGTACCGTTGATACGTTACGAAATCTGCGTGTAACTACTTATACTGCTATTTATAACCTACTGAGGAATACGTGACAGTCTCCGTAGCGCAGTTGGTTAATTATTAACAAAAATCGAGCGGCCGTGGATTACTTCAGAACTGGTGGTAGGTCCCACCACACCCCCTCCCGTCTTTCCCCTCTCCCCCTTTCTCTTTCTCCCGTCAAACAGCAGTGAAAACTCACTGTTGTGTTCAGGTTTGAAGAACATTGTACCCAGAGTGACTACTGGACATGTTGAGACTAAACATCAGTCACAGGAAAGCGAGCGCAGTAGAATGCCAATTACAAACCAATGTGTAATTCATGGTCTTGTTTGGTTTTGCTACTGTCCATTTAAAGTCGCATTGCTGACCATCAGGCGAGCGGCATATCTAATTGCTTGGACGCAAGACTTGGGGTGGGTTTGTAACTATATATTCAATAGTAAAGTGTATTTATTAATTTACTATTATTTATAATAGATTGGAGATAATTACTCGAGTCATATGCCGTAAAGGCTATAACTAAAAAAGAAATACATAGATAGGCTTTATAGAGTAGCAGATTAGAACCTGAATTCATCGTAAAAAGATTACGATTTAGCACGTGACTTAGGTGTTTTTATTTTTCTGTTGTTTATAATAATGCGGAAATGATTGCTCGAATCATAAGGTACTAAGGTCAAATCAAATTATCACAGGCTATATAGAATGGTAGAATTGAACTTGACAGTAAAAGAGAGGTGGAAAGTTCCTTTTACCACTAAAATAATATTTTCATCATAACCTAATGTCAACCCGCACTAAGCGCCAACCCGCACTAGGCCAGCGTGGTGGACTATATGGCCAAACCACTCTCAATCGTACTGTCGATTGTAGAGGAGGCCCGTGCCCTGCAGTGGGACGTATAGGGGCTGATACAAAAACCTAATGTCATGTGAACAAAGCGTTTTGGGGGAATTAAAAGTGTATCGCAATTTTTGATATTCATTACAAAAGTCTTATATCTTACTGGCAGGCCAGCACTATGTAACTCGCTCTCTTTCTCTCTTCAGTCTCAAAAAATTTCCATCTGAAGATAGACCTCCTGCAAGGCACTCAATATCGACCTGTGTTATATTATTTACTTTTACATTGAAACTTTATATAAATAGGAGTTGGAAATAAACTATGTTCCATTTAAAATCTGGAGGGTAATCACTTGATCAGTAATTTATTGAACTAATCAAACAAACAAATATTATGGTGAAAATAATATCTGGTCCACTTCAAATGTTGAGGGTAGTTTGTGTTTTCAATGTCGGTCTGTTGTATAATTCAGTCAGTCTCGGTGCAACTGTCGAGCGCGCCGCACGTGGCTCGCTGCTCGTGATCGCGTAAAGACGATAGTTAAGTGCTAGTGAAGTTTAGTGCTGTATGTTTTGTTCTTGTCACCTCGTCAGCGTATTTGTAAATTCGTTAGATCTTCATCAGCAGCCATTCGTCGGCAAATATAGACCTTTGGAAGCGGTATGTCGGTGAGTAATTTATACTTGTTTTTCTGTATTGTAATATGTATTATACTATTTGATTGAGAAATACCTGAACCACGAATGTGTGAGCTTATTTTTGATAAATTAATGTAAATCCAAAGTTGAAGTACATATTTTAAAAGTACCGATATATCACGAAATTTCATATCTCTCCAACCACCACCTCTTTCTTCTATGTGAAATACTAAACCCCCTGAACCACGTCAGAAATTATTAACCATCAGCCAATGCACCTGCACCGACATTTTACAGCATAATTATTGAACCATTTCTTACGTGAATCTTTACATAACGTGATGTTTTAAAGTATGAAATAATTGAAATAAAACACAATTAATTGAAGGTTGCCACAATACATCATTGAATACCGCAGTCAAATGGGTTAAGTCGTTTCTAAGATTAGTATGCATAAACGCACATCTAAATGTATTGTTTTGGGTTCTAATACGTGAATAAAGTCCTCCAATAATCGTTTTTCTCATATAAATAGTTGTCTTTAATGACATCGATCAGTCATATTTATAGACTTTTGTTGTATTTTAATTCCAGCTCCATTCTACAATATAAGTAGCACTCCATTCAAACCTGCGTATCCCTTTTCAATTGACAAAAGCGAGGCATTACCATTGACAAAATTTACTAGAACATTCACTATATTCAATTGGCTTCATTCACAATTCGGTCTCAAATCAGAATAGTGAGAATTGAACTTGTGACTTATATAACAGTGTCTTGTGTGTGGAGTTCAGTGGCTCCTTACATAAGCGTAGCAGATCAAACGTGGGCCGATAGAAAAATAACTCGTGTTGTACAACGTGACTAGACGGTGTGTCGCACATGTGATGTGACACACTGCTGCAAACAATCGATAACTTATGTGTTGGATTAAACTGCTTGCTATAGATCTATATGGAAGTATTGAAAGGATGATTATGTTAGGCAATAGACTCCATAGATTATTGAAGATATTTTACTCATCAAACGTCTTTGTAGCCAGAGAAACTACTGGACATATTAAGACTTAACATCTTATGTCTCAAGATCCAAGAGGAAGGCCAATCATTGCTTGTAATTCATTGTGTTGTTTTTACTTCTGTACAAAGGTAGTCGTATTTCTTACCATCAGGCGAATTTCATGCTCGTCTCCATTCATTTCTATGAACAAGTATATGGAGATATTAAAAGGATACTTATGTTCGGCAATAGACTCCATAGGACATTGATGTTATTCTATTGCAATCACCTGATGTTAATTGATTGTTCACTCTTTTAAAAGGAATCAATTGGAATTTATTTATTTATTTTATTTATTTATTATTTGAACAGTACGATTATTTAACATCAATTACACTATTCAATTATCTATTATAATATAAAGAACAAACATAAAACTTAACAAATTTTAACGTACGTTACAAACAAACTTATACCAAAATAATAATATTCATTTTATATATATGTATATAAATAATAGATAGCTTACTGATGAATATAATTTTCACTAAAATTAAGACAATTCCTAACAAGCGGCTTCCATTCGTCGTTGAAAATATCGAAAGGAAAAGGAAAGGAGAATAGGGATTCTAAATTCGTCTATAGTTATTCATAGTTACCGAACGAAACACGACAGTGCTAAGAGACTATCAGGACTATGTATGTGAGTGTACTTATCAGATATCCATTTTGTGCAATAAAGGATTAAATAAATAATATAAATAAATATTTAATTTCATCAATCTCGCCAACCTTCTACTTTCTTTTAATCTTCTATTCTTAAAACGCTATAACCACGATATTATCAGTCCAAGTGTAAACAATAAGTCGGGTCTTTTTCTTTGGCATCCAAAAGTTCTTTAATGATCATCGTCTTCAGCTACAAGAGGTCTACTGCTGATGAACTGCATTTTCCAAGAATTTCCATAGCAGTCTGTTGGAGCTTGGAAGCCGTCTGCGAATTTCCACAATCTTTATGCCTCCTTTACACGTCAACAGATGTATCTGCAGACGTGTAGAGGAGTATAAACATCATGTATCGACCATGCGTTGAAGTCTCTCTACAATAGCGAGTACGATTAAGAGTGGTTAGGCCATATAGTCCACCACGCTGGCCTAGTGCAGGTTGGCGTAATATACATACCATAGGTACTTAAACAATTAAAAAAGCGTGTAAATTACCAATCCGCTAAATGCCAGCCACGTGTGTAACATTATGTGTCGTAATGATTTATTCAGGCGGGGTAATTGTACCAAATGACCGGGCGCTATTGGAAAATCATTATTCAGATACATTTGTATTGTAAATCTTGAAAATATTTTTTTCAATTCACGTTTGCCGCGGCGTGAGCGTTTTCGAGAAACGTTTTGTTCTAATTGTACTTTGGATATGAATTGATAGAATTAGTGGCTATTGAAATTGATCCTCGTATTGTCAAAGGAAGTTTTAATTAATATTTGGATCTGGGTGATTGTGAGACCGAAAAGTATCTCGTAGTTCCTGATGTGATTCAAGACTCGATCTTATTGTGGGTTTAGGACTATGTATGTGACTGTTGGGTGTATTTTTTATGGGATTTGGTCTTAATTATACAATGATATATTTTATTGGATATAAAATGAGTAAAATACAATTATAGAGTAACAGCGAACTGATCGTGAAAAGTATTTTTTATTATTTTTACCAACTCCATTCAATTGTTGCCGATTTAATAATGTCGAATACCAAAAGAGAGATGTATATTTCTTATCTATTATCTTCTTATTTTATTCTCTTTATGAATTGCAAATTGCAATGCATTATAGCCAATTTGTGGTATCAATATTTACAAAATAATTGCTTCAATTTTGTAATGACATGTATGATATAATTACATGAAGACCAACTATTATTTATTTGCCATATTAAGTTTAATATCATTATAACATTTGTTACATACATACGTTTAAGAATAATTACCGCTCATCTTACGTTGTCTTCAGGTCGAGAGTGTTCAGTAGAGCATGTTTAATAGTTTTGGCAAAATATTATATTATAGTATTTTTTTATTTAGTTTTTTTCATGAATGCCTATGACTGCATACAACAAATACTTCGTCAAATATACAAAAAAAAAAAAAAACTAAAAGTAGATTTAATAAATACGGTTGAATTTAGGCTGGATTTTTGTTGTTTTAAAACGATTGTGTTTGGGTCTTATTCATGTAAACACTAACAATTTACAAACCTATTTAACTATTGTATATTTTGTCTTCTTCCCTCAAACTAAATTCCAAAGTTGTTCGACAGGGACAAAACATTCGATAACTAAAACAGATCATAAAATTGTCTACGAATAAGGCCGTTTAAAGTGTAATTTTGGTACGGAAAGTATTTTTAATACTACGCTACAACTTATTACCGTGATTGTTCTGTAAAAATTTGAGGATATTGTTTTTTTACATAGATATTGTTTTTTGTCACCTACTGTACGGTATCAGTTCATATACGTCTCACTGCAGGGCACGGGCCTCACCTTTGCCACCACCACTTACAATTAAGATTAGTTCTTTCAGATTATGAATTAAATATTTATAAGGTATGATGACGCTTGCATGATCGTGTCGATTAAAAGTCTCTAATCATTACATAGTATAAAACAAAGTCGCTTTCTCTGTCCCTATGCCCCTATGTCCCTTTGTATGCTTAAATCTTTAAAACTACGCAACGGATTTTGATGCCGTTTTTTTTAATAGATAGTGATTCAAGAGGAAGGCTTATATGTATAATACGTACATATTATTGTACAGAAATCTATTTGTACCCGGGTGAAGCTGGGCCGGGCCGCTAGTTAATAAATAAAGGGAAAAAATATGAGAGTAGTTAGGCCTATGCGAACCATTTTTTTATACGTCTCATATCAAACCACCCTGTAATTATAACTTGCAATACTGTATCCACACATATAGGGCAGTGTGCGCCTCGATGCAATAAGATTGCACCAGACCTGTTTGAAGTGCCACCTGGCAAAGTACAGTTACCGTAATCCTACTAACATAAAAATGTATTAACTGACCACCTGGGCCGGTAATTGATAAGCCGTTGCCCAACCATGGATACCGAGTTAGATACTAAAAGTAGAACTATAAGGGGTCAAATTAAACTGGTTATAAAAAAACTTAGGAGTGAATTTATTGAATTGTCTGCACAAGATATGTATGGTTATTAGGTAAAGAATTATGCAGAATTTGAATTTGTTCGAAAATAGCTTGTTGTTTGTTTATTGTTATTTTGTTGTGTATATGTCGCTGCCCTTATGATAAGCTGTACCTAAGATATTTTTAATACAATTTTAAGTCTTTTAAGTAAGGATAATTTAGTCAAGGGTGTTGGGTATTCTGCTAGTATTAGATAAGGGTGGATGAAATAAAGTTTTCTTTTAAATATATTAAGGATCGCTTTTCTCTCCAATAGTGTTACGAAGAACACAAAAGACAAAAAAATATTAAAATATATGCATTTTTCAAAATATTTTTAAGTCCTATAGAACGTTATGGATCCAAAATGGGTCCTGGGGTCTATGTTAAAATAAAATGAATCATTAGTTTCTACAATATATTATGTAATTATATATTTATTAAATAAGAATTGTTCATTTAAATTGATTAAGAAACATAATTTGGCACTTTTTTTAATTCAGTGCAATATTATATATTGTAACCATTTTTATTTACATAGGGGCTATGGAATATCCCATTCAACAAATCAATTTCATTTTATTTAAAATATAAATCTACACCCAACGATATAGTCCACAACAATTCAGTGAATTTCCATTGGGCTAAATGATATCCAATAGTGGTCCATATTTGTCTCAGTGTAAGTAGTCCAAGTATTTGTCTCGGGTCTGGGTGTTTGTGACACCGAAAAGTCTCTCGTAGTTTCTGATACCCACGAAACAAGGCTTAATTGATCATAATCATCAGAACTATGGATGTGACTGTTGAGTATGGCGAGACGAGCAGTTGGCTAGACAGTAAGCGTACGACCGCTCATGAACAGGAGCAAAACCAAACAACACCTTAAATTACTAAGCAATGCTTGGCATTCCACTTCAATCGTCATCCTGAGACATAAGATGTTAAGTTTCAATATGTCCAGCAGACTCTGACTACAGTGTCGTGTAATCCGTAATGCAACAGTGGATTAAATGGGTGATTGACTGGAGGAATAAACATTGCGGTGGTATCTAACCAGACAGCCTCTCATACCGGGTATAACAAGACTGCTACCGAAAACAATGCCGGGTGGTAGTTTTAGTGACTACAAACACAATGCAATAAAAAATTTCGCAAAGAATCGCGACAATTTTTTTTTTTATTTTTAAATATCATCATTTTTGGGTGGTAAATCCATAGTTATTGCTTAAATAATAATTAAAACTCTTTTATACCTTAGAATATTTGAAAATAAATATAACACTATTATTTTAGGAAAAAAAGCATTTACCACCCGAAAACGATATTTTATGAAAAAAAAAGTAACAAATAAAAATCGCCGCTTTTTTTTGCAACATTCTCTGTTGCACTGTACCTGAAGTCGCATAAACTACCACCCGGCTTCGTTTTCGGTAGCAGTATTGATATACCCGGTATATGAGAGACCTGCCACAAGTACCGTAAAATTGCGAGGCCGAGAAGTCTCTCGTAATTTTTGACACGACACAAGGCTTTGATCTTAATGTCATTTCAGAATTATGTATGTGACTGTTGGGTGTATTTATATTCAGTTCAGTAAATTTTCATTGAATATGGAGACTGGTAATTACTCGAAGTGCACCCAAGGCATACATTTGAGACGGATCGAACTTTACTATTTTTAATTGCGGTCCCACTCAGCACCTGGCGATACCGTTACTCTGGCATAATCTGGGATGGTGTGTTTACAATGTACGGTTAAGTGACGTAACCGATATTTATAAAAATATTGATAATAAGTCGATTATAGGAGTAGTGAAGTTTGCTTTTGTTCCTCAATAGCTCTAAACTATATTTTACGGGTACACAAGTACAAACATCACGCTTTTTGCCAGAAGTGGTAGGTGGAGGGGTACCTGGAAATTCACTTGTCGCCTATTTTGTCCCGTCCCACAACGTAGTAGGAGGCGAGCGTAAATTATTAAAAAAAAAAACACTTTAAAAAACACATTTGATCGTATTGAACTATTAGACAACTACTTAATCACATTAGTCATTTGTTGAGTTGCTTTTTCTGTAACCTAAAAACGTGGAGGACAGTCACAAAGTATATGGTTTTTTATTCTGGACGTTACAACTCCCCAGGTATTAGAGCTTGCCTAGGTTCTAAAACTCTATACAGATATGCAGTCCTAACAGTGACCGTTAAGTTTGTAATCTATTAGGCCGTGAAGCGACGTCTTCCCGCCTTGAAGGTAAATACCTCATCTACACCGATTCCCCACAAAGTTCTAGTACAAGTATTATAAATAACATAAAAAACAATTTTGCTTCAATTCAGTTACAGGATTAAACAGTCTAGTAGTAAATACATAAGATTGACCTATAGACCAAAAGGAAGTGACTCAGTTTATGCTATCAGCAACTCAGTACCGACCAGCGCTAATTTTCAGCCACCCCAGTCTTTCCGTGGTGTATAATTAAAAATCCCATCCGATATATCGTATCATCGTATCGTAACCTGTAAACCCGTTGAGATTGCCGCCCCACCTGCCGTGCGATGTGCATACCGTCCAGTTTTTGCGACATCGTTAAATACAACACAGTTACGTACAACAGCTATTCTTTGGCAAATTATTCCAAGCCGTACACTGAGACAGTTAAGAGTTATTCAACGTGGCTAATTTGATGGTTTGTGAATTAATTAATTGGTTTTATGTTTTATTAAAATATAGATGCATGTAAAAATGAAAATATTTATCGTGTCTCAAGGGTAAAAAAGAGTTACCGAATGGGTGGTTGTAAAAGTTCATAATTATTGATGATTGAAAAAAAATATTTTCGTTTGTAAATCTTCGGGTTTGCTAAGAATATAAAGATTTGTCGTTTTTATGGATTTTACAGTAACATTTATAATATGATTACAATATAAATCTGTCTGTCTGGATGTTTGTGAGACCGCCACTTGTTGGTTCTGATACACATGGCACAAGAGTATTTATTTATTTACTAGCTGTGCCCGCGATTTCGTCCGCGTGGAATTTAACAAAAAAGTTAATTAGTTTTTTAAGTTATTTTTTTAAATAAAAGATTTTTTCTCAAACAAATGTAGCCTAAGTTACTCCTTATTATATTAGCTCCCGGACAAAAAAAGTCCCGTCAAAATCGGTCCAGCCATTTCAGAGATTAGCCGGAAAAAACAGAGAGACAGACAGACAGACGGATAGACAGACAAAAAAAATTCTAAGGTTATTTTCGTTATAGGTATCGTGTATATAACGATATGTTATGAACATTTTTTTTATTTTCACTTTACAAACAGACACTTCAATTTTATTTATATGTATAGATTTACAAATATACAGGTTAAATCAATACTATTACCGAAAACGAAGCCAGGTGGTAGTTTTAGTGACAAATTGATGTAAGTGAGTGAAAAATTCGTCGCTTTTTTGCAATAGTTTTAGATGCATGTCTATGGTAACTAAAATTACCTCCCGGCTTCGTTTTCAGTAGCAGTCTTGATATTCCCGGTATGCTCATGCCGTATCCCACCCGTATCCCGAAAGAAGTTCTTAATTATGCTACCTATTTTTGACGTAACGCCCATTCCATTATGTTATAGGCGTGTTTATTATCTTCTTTGCACAAGTATCTATACCTGACACCTCGCATGATATTGTTTAACAGGAACCACGAAAGTGAGTTGCCTGACTTGGTAATCGAAGCTTGGATTTCACCGATTACAATTACATACTGTCCCTAGACAAAAGACGAGTATAAATATTCGCCTGTTGGTAAACGCACCAGACGCCATGTTCACGGTGGTCGCGGGTTTGAATTCCAGTGTCCACCTCTAACTTTTCGGAGTCATGTGTATATTAATATAGTCACTATGCCGGTGAAGGAAAACATTGTGAGGAAGCCCGTATTTCATAGCGATTAGTAAGATTTCTATATAGTATAGATTCCCACATACTCGATATCATAAGTATAATATTAGTGTAATCATCATCAGCCCGTTACAGTCCACTGCTGGACATATGTCTCTCCCAAGGACCCTCTTCTCTCTCCACAGAGCCCGGCCTGCTGCTTTACGCATCCAGTCGCTGCCGGCCCTCTTGTACAAGTCGTCCCGCCATTTGGCCAGAGGGCGTCTTACGCTACGTTTGCCAAGACACGTTCTCCACTCCAGAACACGCTTATAAAATGCTTCGATCAAATATATACTAGATACAGAGTCAGAAATAAAATCACACGCTAAAAGTGGCCGAGGTTGCTTATACTTATACATTTGAATTTCGAACTACGAGATGTAGCAAAAAAGCTTAGAGTATTTATATATAGAGGGAGCGCTGTCATACATTTGTGACTTCAAAAACGTAGATATTTTCTTGTTCGTTATGTTGGTAGCACTGCTATATTAATGTTACCGATAAATGACTTTTCCACGAAAAATATATAAATAAATAAATAAACGGAAATTAGCATATTCACGTTACATTGTTTTAAGCTGTCATAATATGAAATATTAATAAAAATGAAAAATAAAACTCACCCATGGCTTATTATAATTTGTTTCGCTCCAAATTCAAATATTTTATATTTTTTACATAAAAATTATTCCGGAACTTTTTCGGAATTTCAACAATTTAATTACTTGCAACATTGAATAAAAAGGCGTTCGAAAATTCAAAAATATGAATGTTTTTCTGTAAAATTATTTAAATTAATTCTTGTTAATTAATAAGAAATTGGATTTATTGTCGATGATAAACGAATACACAGTTAATAATAACCCCTAAAATAAATTTGGATGGTATTCGATAGCCCTAAACTACATTTTTTGATATATTTTTTCATGTAAGTCATGCGTATTCCAAGTTGTCACGATTCACATTGGATGTAGAGAAGAAAAAGGTGGCCCCGGCACCACCATTTTTATCTACGTTTTTGAAGTACCAGCGCTCCCTCTATATACAGGGTATATCAAGACTGCTACCGAAAACGAAGCCGGGTGGTAGTTTAAGCGACTTCAGACACAATGCAACAGAAAAAGTTGCAAAAAAAAAGCGACAATTTTTTTTTGTTATTTTTTTTCATATGGCCATATTTGGGTGGTAAATACATTTTTTCCTAAAATAATAGTGTATGCCCTTTTATTTATAAATACTCTAAGGTATAAAAGAGTTTAAATTATTATTTTAGCAAAAACTATGGATTTACCACCCAAAAACGACGATATTTAAAAAATCATAAAAAGTAATTGTCGCGTTTCTATGCGAAATTTTTAATTGCATTGTGTTTGTAGCCACTAAAACTACCACCCGGCTTCATTTTCGGTAGCAGTCTTGAGATACCCGGTATATATACTCTAAGCAAAAAAGTTATAATCAACTTCAGGTAACAATAAACCTAATATCTGTATCTGTATCAGCCCATATACGTCCCACTGCAGGGCACGGGCCTCCTCTACAATCGAGAGTACGATTGAGAGTGGTTAGGCCATATAGTCCACCACGCTGGCCTAGTGCGGGTTGGCTAAACCTAATATACATTTAAATTAAAATTGTAATGTTTTTGGATCGGACTAAAATCAAATAAGACCACACGCTTATTTGTGCTCTTATTTCTCTTGCCGAGATCGAGATCGAGGGTAAAATGTTCGAGATAGATCGAGGGTAACATGATTTTTTTAATCAAATAAATAAGTAAAAAACATTTTTTTTGCTTTAATTCAATTACAGGGTTAAACAGTATAGTAACATAATAAAAAATATGAATGGCCTGTAGAGCAAAATGGAGTGACTCAACTTATGGTGATCGGCAACTCAGTACCGAGCAGTGCTGATTTTCAGCCACTGCTTTCTCCATATGGTATTATGGTATAATTATTAAATTAGTTTTAGTGCATAATAATTATCATTTATCTAGTGCTCAATTAATTTCTTATATGACAGTGTTTGGTCTTGTAGGAAGTGTTGTTGTGGTTATAGCTTCATTTCACCAAGAAGGTTTGAAACAACACATAATATTCTTATTAATGTTATTGTACTGGTTGAGGCAATTACTGGATTTTTAAATTAAAATGGTCAACAGCGCGTACTAATGAAGGATGGACAGGACAAAAATATCAAAGGCTAATTTAATATTACATAAAATTAACCTTACGAATTAATTAAATAACATAATATTTACATAATTTGTAGACACAATATAATGACTAACAAAATGTCTCATTAAAATTATTTATTTATTCAACACCAACTAAGGTTAACTAAACAAAGTTCAAAAGCCTTTGCAACAAACACATTATCAATTTAATTAAAACACATATAATTTAATGTTCTAATTTCAATTAAATTAATTCGTGCAGATATGAGAGCTAACGGTACGAATTACATAAACACGTTGGCACGGTCGCCCTTGACGGGTGGCCGCCGACCCCGACGTCTCAAGGTCGACCGGAGAGCTCGCCAATGCTCTCCAATGCATCATAGATGAACTGCAATGCATTGCACTGGTGCATTGTATTCGCGACTTTTAAGTTTCGTACTGGCATAAATTGAAAGAAGAATATATTTTTTTATGTTCGATATTTTGGTATATCGAGTAGGGCGGGGCTCATATTTCCTCGGGTAAAGAGTACCAGCGTTCTTATAAAACTAGTGAGATATCGTTAATTCTGATTATAAATACGAGTGTCACAGAAAGATAAACGAACATTATAGCAGTTAAAAAAATATATCCACAAAGTGCCCAAAAAATTGAATTATAAAAAAATTTATTAAAATGTCTATTTCAACCATCTATTTATCGCCCAGTATTCAACAAAGCAGTCCTCTCCAATCGTAAGTTTTCTTAAGAGAACCTAGTCCATATTTCACCATGCTACCCTAAAGAGAATTGGGGGATTTCACATAAAAAAAAATTATAAAATTATCAGCTAACTGATTCATATAAGACGTTTTCTTCAACATATAATTAAATAAACTCCGCACAAAAACAACTTGAATCGCGAAGTTTACGTCCAAAATATTTACTCTCGCGTTTAAACTTGTCTGTAAAAGTGTAGACCTTATCAAATCGTCTAGATGTGTTCTTACAATAAAATCAAAATGAGCATATCTCTTGAGAATGCGCAAATGAATAGCGGCCCTTATGCCCGACGAGTAACAAATAAACCAATAAAGCAAGACCTCTGCCTGCCCTTTGGAGTGCAAGACTCCATCCTATCATGTTCAATAGGGGGGAGCAAGACAGGTCATGATAAACTGGACACTCACACATACATCTGTGAAGGAAAATGGCCAGACTATTTTTATTGCGAAGATTTGTTGCAAGCAGTTTGTATATTTATTTCTTAAACTATTTGTACGTTTACGCTAATGTGATCTTATAAATAGGTAATGACGTAGTGTTTGTGAGTGATAATCAAATCTTGGTGTTGTAAAAATTATCTACTTTGATTATCAGTAAAAAACAAGGAACTTATTTACACTGACAATATTATTATTTCTTACCGGAAAAGGTAGTCAAAATTAATAAGCCTAGGCTTATTTTGGCATTAATAATACTATATTTAAAACTATAACAAATTGAATTTCATCTTTTTTCACACATGATTTATTTTATTTTGAAAGAATAAATAATTTAATTGCATGTATTTTCACAAATTATTCCCAAATATAAAAGAAATTTCAAATTCAAATGTAGAATTTACTTCCCGTATGACGGAATATAGGACTTGTTATTCTAAATTCAAACTGTTTCATTCATTATGTAATTTTGAAAAAAAAAGTAAAACCTGCACGTGATGTTTTATTTTTTATTAAAGGAAGATAGGAACACAAAGGAGCTGGCAGACAGCACGTAGCGCGCGTCACTTGAGGAAGGTCGCTTGTCTAAGGTTATGACTTGTTATAGACTCAGTTGAGGACGACTGGATCTACGCCTTTATGCATTTCCTATGTATTTCTATTTAAATTTGTGTAGGAAAGCTAAGGTTAGATTCGGGGTATTTTATTTTTTAAGGAATTTATTTATTTTGTTTAAATATGATTGAATTTTCTGAACTTCGAGTACGTTGTATGCATGATGCAAAAAATATGTAATTTCCTTATAAGAGAATAGGCAGGTATTTCTCGGATAAGTTAAATAATTGTGTTATATGTTAGAAACTAAAATAATTGCGCGATAAAATTTAATAGGGACTAATAATGCCAACAAAATATAAGACTACTAGAAAACATAAAAATAAAATTCTAAAACCAAAAGATGCAGCTCACAAAAAAAAACTATGGCACAATGCACACGCCGCCGGTTTTTTTCCCAGCGATGCGCGACCGGGCCGTTGCATATCTTCGCAATGATGCAACTTACGCAAGGGGTCGTTCACCTCAAGGTGACCTCCAGACCTTCGGGCCCTCAGAAGGTTAGCGTCCAAGGACATCGGACTTATCTTTTGTACTCGTTTATCAAGTCGCGCCATTTTAATCGAGAGCAGACATCTTTCTTTTTAATCTGTATCTTTGTTCGAGTGGATAGATATTAGATGTCTCAGACGTGTTTACGTGTTCGTAATTTGAATTCATATTTTATTTTTATTGTGTTGCTTTATTGCATGCCAGTATTTATGGATAATAATAGCTAGGTTTTAGAACGGGCTGTTATGATTAAATGTAATACTTTTATTATATTTTATGTTATTATAGCCTAGTATTTCAGAACACGGAGTCATGTGTGTATTGATAGTCAATCACCATGCACTAAAACGGTGAAGGAAAACATCGTGAGTAAACCTGCATACCATAGCGATTTATAAAAAATGTGTGGTATGTAATTCCGCCAACCCGCACTAGGCCAGCGTGGTGGACCATATGGCCTAACCACGCTCAATCGTATTGTCGATTGTAGAGTAGGCCTGTGCCCTGCAGTGGGACGTATATGGGCTGATACATACATACATACATTTCAGTACAAAAATGCTACAAAGCTTGGGTTTGGAACGCACTTTTGTTTTTAAGACTGCCATGCTAATAGGGCAAAGATGACGCAATGGCCTAATAAAATTGACCGCACACGGAGCAGTGACTAATCAATTGTCCTATTAATAGGTGGTTTTGTGGGATATTATAAATAAGATATAGACTAAGATTTTTTTATCAAATATGGAAAATAAATGCTATGGCACATCTACTAGCCACACTTTTGCTTTGTCTCATTCACACTTGCGCGTTATTTACATGATATCCTTATAGTACAGCGAGTCCAAGTTTTATTCAGAATTTTATCAAATTATCACATTTTATATTTGGAAAATAAAGTTCTTTCTTGTTGTATGCTGGCGACTTATCTGTACATAAATTCTAGGAAAGGGCTATATTCAACGGTGGAATGGGTTGAAGAGAAATATATTATGTACTAGCGGCCCGGCCCAGCTTCGCCCGGGTACAAATAGATTTATGTACAATAATATGTACTTATTATTATTATACATATAAACCTTCCTATATAGGTACGCTGCCGCCGCCCCGGCCGGCCAGTACCGCCGCAAGCGCTACGTCCCGCAATTTTAAATCTGTAATATCTTCGAAAATATTCATTTAAATCTGGTGCTGTAAAGTACCATATAGATCTATATTAAATCAACAATGAATTTAAGCTATTTAATGGGATAAGGATTAATGCTGTATTGGTTAAAATCACTTCGAAAATTTGCCATTATTTGTCGTAAAAATAAATGACAAAAAAATGTTATTGTGGGATATCCATAAGAGATAGACATATACCATCGCGGAGTTTTCTGTAGACCTTTTCAATGTGTACATATGTAGTACATTATTTTGATAAATCTCGTACGGTTCAGCCTGCGTTTGCAATGTAAGCGGGAAAAAATTTATAATTAACGACATCACATTAGAAAATAGAAACCTCAAAAATAACAATATTTCTCCACTATCTAATGGATGTTATTACACATGTAAATCTTTCTATTGAATCACTCTATCTATTTAAAAAAAATCGCATCAAAATCCGTTCCGTAGTTTTAAAGATTTAAGCATACAAGGGGACATAGGGACAGAGAAAGCGACTTTGTTTTATACTATGTAGTGGTTTAAAGAGAGGGTTTTTGTCTCTGCCGATATCCCAGAAGGTGCAAAGTTCGCTTTTCTAAAATTTATGTAATTCTTAGAACCAAAAATGTTTTTTTCAGTAAACAGCAAATGTGAACTGAACATTTCTACCAAATGCGGAAATCTAAGTTGATTAATAAAATTTTGTTTTTTGACAAAATATAATTGTATTGATAGCAATAAAAAATACTTAGTGCATGTTATGTTAATAAATTATTATGTCAGCTTACTCAAGGTTCCTTTAAATTATATTAGCTCTTAAAACATGACACAAAATATTGGTCTATATTAAGGTTTAGAATAAAAGCAGGTATGAAAATTTCCGAAATTTTAAATTTTTCTGTAATTTAGCAGTAGGTTTTAAACATTACGAACGATCTCTATCCAAGCGGATACCGTATCCTACCAATATTTATGAACAAAATATCTGTAATCACTATAAGATTAAAATCTTCGCAAACCGATATTAAACTGAGACTTACAATATTATGCAAATCCTTATACATTATTAAAAAAAAAACATTTATATGCAAGCTTAAAACCATTGCAACAAGGATCTGAGTAGATCGTTTAATTTTCTTCATTCGATGCAATATTGGTTTGATTTTTATCTAGCTTGCGTCATTTTTGCTTTTTTGTGCAAATAAGGATACATGAAACGGAATGTGGTGGGTTTATTGGTAGATTTTTATAAATCACTTGGTTCCATATTGAAATTCGGGAATGGTGACTCGTCAAATGCGCCAGGCTTAATCAAAGGTACCAGCATAATAATGGTGAAAATATTTTAAAGTTCAGTTTGGCGGATTTTGGCAGAAAAATCGTAAGCATTTAGTTTTATAATCATTAATTTGCTTTATTTTGGATTTTGTTGCAGAAACTAGATGGCATTTTATTCAATATAGTTTATTAATGGCACACTAGTGAAGTGGATGCTAAGCAAGAGTGTTTTATGTAGTGAAATCGTTTTTTTTTTTCAAATCACCATAGAAGTTTTGGCCTTTGCCTGACTAAAACATCACATGGGGGATTCTACGAACCGACTGAAAGACTATGACAGACCATTCAATACATTTCACCACTTTAGCTGAAATTGGTGAAATTTGACAAAAAATATTACACGATCACAAAAAGTCTATTTTTAATAACAATGTGCAAGATACATTAAGTAAACTTTTTTTTATGTTCCTATAATTTTTGTGGGGGAAAATGAAGTTTATTATTAATGTATGATGTATGCTAAATAGGGATATATTTATATGTAACTGCAGTTCGAAAACTGAATAAAGCTATAAATATTTATGTGTCATATTCAATGAACGATACAGTTATAAATAGTTTTGTTTGTTGATTGAATTCCGCGTAATATTTTAATGAATTGAGATAATATAATATAATTAATATAAAATATTTGTTTTATATGTGGTTTAAGATTATTTTCATTCCCGGAACGTTGGGTTTTCAATGTTTTACTATCAACGGGAAAATTGAATTCTGCATGCATTTCGTACATAATAATGCATCTTATCTATAAGGTTTAAAATTATCGTAATAGTACTATTGTATAGATATAAAACCAACATTAACAAGCATTAAAGCTTAGTATTAAAAAAAACCTGTGATTTTGTGTGCTTTGGTTTCATGCGTGCTTTCAAGCGTACTCAGCTTTTCGTTTGACAGTCAGCTTCTAATCAACGGCGCCACCTAGTCAAAATATATCCCATCAAAAACATCCTGTAAAAAAAATCCAAGTCTCGCAGCTCAGTTTATCTACCGCAAAAAGTTGTGAGATCCATGTAATACCAAGTCGATTAATTTATTTAGTCCTTGATTAAGGGACGTTCTGTATAAAGTTATTACGTAAGTTATTATCATATCAATATTAAAAATTATTTACATTGTAAATAAATAGATCGACTTGGCCATTGCATGAAAACATAATGTATCGTACAATTTATGCATAATGCTACTGGCCTACTACTACTACTGGCTTTATTACAAATATAGCGGATTTGATTATTAGTGTTCTATCTTTCATGGTTATTGTTTTCGAGCTATTTAGTCTATTTATTTGCAAGGTTATCTTTGTCATGTTTTTCTAGAGGAATGTTGTACAGTTTAATGGGCTGAATACACCCTTTCCCTCTTTATACCCCCCTCCTGTTATGCCTCATATATAAAATATATAGATACCAATCTACAACTATTATTCCATTATATACAGGTACAACGAATCAATGCAAATTTATCTTTGTAATCCTATACATTTATATGAGATTACAAAGTTATTCAGGCAGTTGGTGTATCTAGAAAACTAGACAGAAATTATGAAATGTTTGAATTTTTTCTTACTTTAGACTCTAAACACTAATTATATTCTAAATTTGAAGGTTCTATGTCTGATAGAAGTGCCTTAGACTTTTGATGATCGGTCAGTCAGTCAGTGAGTGACAAAATTGCGAAAGTTTGACAAGTTATAATTCTTAAACTACTGGTTCAAATTGGATGAAATTTTAAATTTACCGTGTTTACACAATGCCTAATTAGTAACTGAAAATTCAGGCTTCTTGCTTTAACCACAACGAAGTTATGGGGGGTTGAAAATGGTCTGAATTGCTTCGAGAAAAGGATAGTACGGCTGTGCCGCTTTTTAGCTCGACTTGGAGGGGGCACTGCCGTGCCCCCAGATAACCTAATATGTAAGTCTTCTCGTGAGTATGATTCTCATTAAACATTTATCTTAGTGCTGGATTCGAATCCTTGACATCTAGTTTCTCAACCAGCATGTAAACTTGTGCCACGGAAGCTGCCAAATCCTAATTGCCAGATTACTCAAGAATCCTGTATCATCATCATCATAAAACCACGTGATCAGTCATAGAAAAATACACGTGATATTCGAGTTCAGATTTAACATAATACAGTTCAAGAGACGAATAATGTCGGTTCACGTGTCGTGATTCGAGACGTATCTACATTATACATCAAAAAAACATATTATTCTGCACGTGATGCTGCACTCGGCTTAAAGTTACGTCAATAAGATATCTATATCTATTTATATCTATAATTGTTGCCTTAACTACACTTTTTTTACAAACTCACGGCTTTTTCTAGAAGGGATAGGCAGAAGTTCTGGTAGTAACCAAGACTCCCACGTTTCCTAATGTGTGCGTTGTGTGTCTCTTTTTTTAGGGTTTGGTAAGTAAAGGCAAAAACGGATCATATTACTGAGCCTTCGCTGTATCTCATAAACCGTGATAGCTAGAAAGCTGAAATTTTTCACAAATTATGTATTTCCGTTGTGCTATAACAAAAAATATTACAAACTTTTACTTACCCTTACTTACCTTTTACTTTTACTTACCCGGCCCAGCTTCGCCTGGGTGCATATATTTTTTGATTCCACTCCACACCAAATACATGTTATTTTTCCTGTAAACTCTTGTATACCTAAACTTGACGTAGCTGTCCTACTGTCCGGCTCAATCCCGTCTCATCCGTCTGTTCAATCTCTTCCCGATCCGTCCCGTCCTTTCTCTTTATTATCCATCCCGTCTTATAACGTGCATTTACATTTGGTCCTATCAAATCTGTCAGCTATCCCAGTCCTCTCCCGTACCTTCCACTCTATTATATCCCGTCTCTCCATATACTATACATGTACATATAAAGATTGCCTTAAGAAATGTTGACATTAAAAACTTAAGTGCTTTTTATTGTTCATCCAATATTCCTTCCCTTAATTCAGCACCAAAATGCTATTTTTCCAAATAATATTGCACGCCATTACTTTTTGTTAGTAATAAAGTAATAATAAACATTTAAAAAAATGATTTGGCCAAATTGGTCCAGGCGTTGTTGAGTTATGTGCTTACCAACACATTTTGCGATTCATTTTTATATTATAGAAGAAGAAGATATAGTCCACCCCGCTGCCTTAGTGCGGGTTGGCGGATTTTATTTGACGTAGAAATTAATCCGATAAGTCAGAGGTGTGCCCTGAGATTTGAACCCGTCACCATCGTAAACTTGTTGGCAGTCGCGTCTAGTACGTTACCATATACAAATTAATAAAACCTTCATACTGCCTTACCAGGTGACGTAAGTAATAAAACAAATATTTAAAAATATAAAACTGCATATCGTTTCATTATAATGTCTAGATACGGCATCAATGTACCATTTTTTTTATACTTGAGTCTGAAAACAATACTAATGCGGAATTTAAATTTGTCCCCCAGTGCATCTAAAAGTATCAATTCAAAAGACAATGTCGTTTATGAAAACGAAAAATTATAATTAGATATATTTTGGTGTACTCCAGCAAAACGCTTCGATAGAGTATACCTTGTTTAAAACTGTTGCAATAATCTAAAAAAACAATGGGCTATTTTTAACCGACTTCAAAAAAAGGAGGAGGTTCTCAATTCGACTGTATGTTGCTTTTTTTTTTATGTTTGTTACCTCGTTTCTCTGTACTGTGTGAACCGATTTCAATCATTCTTTCTTTGATTGAAAGCTGGTGCTTCTCGTTTGGTCCCATAAAATATGGTGAAGATCTGATGAATATCTTCGGACCTGGAGAGGGGAACTCCTTAATATTAAGGAGAATTGCAATGGTTCTCTTTGCTTTACGTTCACTAGAAAAGTTAAGTTACAGTAAGAGAGGGAAAAAGGGGTGGGGGTGAGGGGGGGTGGGTGATAAAATTAAAATACACGTAAATTCTAATATCTTCGACAGCTTTTAACCGATTTTAGTGATTTATTTTTCATTGGAAAAAACGTATTGACAGGTTGATCCCAGGAATACAACATGAAGATCTGATGATTATGTTCGGACCTGGAGAATAGAACTCTTCAAAATTTAGTAGGATTCCAATGGTTCTTTTTGCATTAGGTTTATTATAAAAGTTAAGCTACAGTGAGGGAGGGAGAAAGGGGTAAGGGTGAGGGGGGGGGTGTTAACGTTAAAATACACGTAAATACTAATATCTTCAGCAGCTTATAACCGATTTTAGTGATTTCTTTTTCATTGGAAAGAACGTATTAACAGGTTGATCCCAGGAACACAACATTAAGATCTGATTATCATGTTCGGACCTGGAGAGTAGAACTCCTAAAAAGGGGTAGGCGCGAAGGGAGGGGGGGGGGAGCAAAAATAATAAATATGTGAATATTCCAATATCTTTGGCAGCTTTTAGCCGATTTTAGCGATTTCATTGTCATCGGAAAGAACATATTCCTTGTGGGGACCAAATCTTCTTCATTTAAATGCCTATCAACACTAAAAAGAAAAAAATAATTAAAATTTTTAATAAAAAAAAATAAAAACCGACTTCAAAACAAAAATCAACTAAAAACCAAAAAATAATAACTACTTACCACTCCAAAGCAAAAAATAATATTTATTTCATGGAACTCGTGCATGTTGATTAATTTGCTTAATGACTTGACTAGCCAACAAATCAAAATATATGCGTAACATATCGAAGGCGGGCCGCCAAGTACCAAACATGTAGGACCTATGCCTTATATTAATTTAAATATCTATTGCTTGGTACTGGGCGGCCCGCCTTCGATATGTTACGCATATATTTTGATTTGTTGGCTAGTCAAGTCATTAAGCAAATTAATCAACATGCACGAGTTCCATGAAATAAATATTATTTTTTTGCTTTGGAGTGGTAAGTAGTTATTATTTTTTGGTTTTTAGTGGATTTTTGTTTTGAAGTCGGTTTTTATTTTTTTTATTATGGTAGATATGGACATCGTTTTATTTTACATTTAACAAAATTACGCGCAAGACGCCGTATCTAGATAATATTATATACACGTTATACACATTTTTTGAATTTTGTTCTATTTCGTCAGCCGTCAATGAAAGACAATGGAAAGATAGATCATTTTACGTTGGACGGTAGTTGAAGCTTGACCGTCTTTTACGTCTCCCGTCAAATAAACAAAGATCATCCTATATTGGCTGGACGCATCACGCTTGAACGATACCCAAAAAAAAGGTTTTTAGTATCTTCCTTAGAAATTTTCCAATTTTTCTCACTCCTAAAACCTTCCCAGAACTTTTACGAATATTTCTAGACCAAAATAAGCCAAATCGGTTCAGCCGTTCACACGTGATGCCGTGACAACGCGAAACGGGTTTCATTTTTATATATATAGATAAAAAAATATTATGGGGAGTACCCATACAATAAACGTGTTTTTTTTTATATATGAGGATACTTTGTAGTTATATACTGTCTCTAAACTGTTATTTCTTTTTACTGTGTACAATAAAGAATTAAATAATAATAAAAAATAATACTTGTCTCTCTTCTATCTTCTCCTTGGGTTCAGGGAATATAAAATTTCTACTGGCCCAAAATCCCATGGAACATTTTAAGCATAAATCAGGGACGTCGGAATCTCATAAGAAACACACCAAAGTCCTTTCGATGCCACTTTCATATCTAAAGCATGTTGCAGCCTTATTTATAACTAGCGTCCCGGCCCAGCTTCGCCCGGGTACAAATAGATTTCTGTACAATAATATGTACGTATTATACATATAAACCTTCCTCTTAAATTACTCTATCTATTAAACAAAACCGCATCAAAATCCGTAGCGTAGTTTTAAAGATTTAAGCATACAAAGGGACATAGGGACAGAGAAAACGACTTTGTTTTATACTATGTAGTGACAAAGGAGGAGCGCACAAAGCGTGGGGTACTTACAAAAATAACATATCCTCAAGCACCCCTGCTTTTTAACAATAAAATGAATATATTTCACTCCATTTTCTTATCTTAGACTCATTATCAATTATATTTACTTTTTTAGATGTGTTTTTTTAGTTTCTTGAAACTATTAATTATTCGTGTAAAATTACATTAAGTCCTATCTTCATGTTAGTACCTACATAATGTAATTTGTGTTAAACCAAAACTAATCTATCATAATATACGAAAAAAAACATCGATGCGGAAAGCATCAGATTGCGCTCAATCTAAATGCACCCATTTTGTACAATAAAAAGCGATGGCGGCCGAATCACAAGGTGACCTACTACAGTCTGGCTCCGTCCTCGAGCAAAAAATCTCATCCAGATATATTATGTAATGCAGTTACTAGATTTTTATGAGGTTAGATCGAAAAAGATGATAGAAGAAAAATGATTGAGTATCTTAGGTTCCTTTTCTTAAAAGAAAACTTTTCTTACTGGTGGTAGGTCTCTCATATGTGAGAGGCTGCCTGGGTGGGTACCACCGCAATGTCTATTTCTCTAGCGGCCTTATCATTCTAGGAAATTTCTTCCAGGCAATTTGGATGGATATTGAAATAGGAAAAATATGTTTTATTTTGTTTAATCTTTATTAGATATTGACAAATTAACACAACTACATCTACGTACATTTACAGTCATCATCCAACATGCGTATTTTTTTCATACATTCATAAATTATGCAATAGAAATTAGGTTGATAATTTTGGTAACCCCGTGGCGCAGTTGTTTTTTTTTTCTCCTGTGTTTTTTCATGTTGGGGTGTGATTAGTATCGCAGATAGGTTTTGTGTGTGAGCATGTAGGATGAGATTACCTGCAAAGGGATAGGGTCTCGCTATTTGATATGACGAATTGTGCAGTTGGATAGACACTGGCTGGGAAACGAGAGGCCGCGGATTCAATCCCCACACCGAGACAAATAGTACACTTATTTGTTGGTGGACAATACTTAGTTGGTAGTACATTCGTATAGGAAAAGAGTTTAGAATCTACTAAGAATATTTTTTGCTAGTATAGCTAATCTAAATTAATATAATAAAGAGGAAAGATTTGATTTTTTGTTTGCATTGACTCTCAATCTCTCAAAAAAATAGGCTCTCAAACTATTTGACCGATGTGAAAAATTATTTCACATTTAGAATCCCACATAGTGGCTGAACATAGGTGATATAATATTATCAAAAAAGTGTAACTGCGCCCGGGACAAGTCGTCCGGGCTATTTGAAATGATAAACAAAAAAATAAGGTTTGCAAATACGACCTGTTTATCGTATCATGGAAAATTTTTGTCACCCAAACAAATCCATTTTTTTTTCATATATTCAGGAATTTAATATATTCAAACAAACCATCCACATAAACGCATACATAACGTAGTAAACAATACACAATCGCCTGCCAAAAATAAACATGAAGAAATGGCGTCTGCAATTCCTGCTCCCAAAAATCGTGCGAGGTCGGCGGGTCATCGACCGCAAGGTGACACGGGCGTCCCCGTGACCTACCCCAACGTGGGCCCCTGTTCCTAGAACATATTTGTCTGGACCGCGGCCTGAGACCGGCAAAAACTGTCTTACGTAAGACCGCGTTAATAAGCTTCTGATCACGGATTTGAAGGGAAGTCGGCGTTTTGTTTTGAATATCGAATTTGCATGCTGGTGTTTTTAAATTTGTGATGCATTTTTTGTTGATAATTGTTATAAGTCTAAGTGTTTATAGATGCAATTGTTTTTTTTTTTAAGTTAAGATCAGTAATTATTATTTAAATAGCAATTTTGTACCGTGACATGGTTTAGAAGCCCAATGTGAAACGAGGAGTTATGGATATGCTTTCTACAACGAGGCAAATGTCTTTTTATATGTTTTATTATTTTAAATAGAAACACAGAATTAACAACATAGCTGATAATAAACCACAAATTACTACAGATACTATAAGCTAACGAGAATTGGGAACATCATCAATACTTAACAAAAGGTACTTTTATAATATCAACTTACACTTCATAAATTCAGTTGGCACTGTACATAGATACTTTAAACAAAATAATCTGAAGCGCCCGAAAGCTTATTCAAAGTACACATTTAAAATTCGGGTTTGGTTATTGTGATATCGAATATTCTCAATATTCTCACTTAGTTTGTGCCCATCCGGCATTATAGTAGATTTAATAAATAACAACGAATCAAGACTTCTATCTTGTAGTAGAATATGCACTTGAATGTTAGGTGTCTTTTATTTGTTTATGTATCTTTAATATAGTATAATGGTGACGGAAAACATCGTGAGGAAACTTTTATATCAAAGCAATTTGTAAGAATTTCTATGGTATGTTAAGTCCGCCAATCCGCAGTAGGCCTGCGTGGTGGACTATTTGGTCTAACCACACTCAATCGTACTCTTGATTGTAGAGGCCTGTGCCCTACTGTGGGACGTGTATGAGCTGATGCAGATACAGATATTATGTACAATGTAATAAATCTCGAAACAATATACCTCAACAATGACCGCCGAGGAGTATCCTAAAGTAGCCGACAATAATCCCCTTCCAGACGGATAAATATCCCCCATACTTGTGCGTGGGAATCGATCCCCAGACGTCTCGTCTCTCAGGTCACTTTGTAACTTAATTTACCGGTTTGAACAGTTTCTGTACGACACCCTATTTAAAAAGGGATAGAGTTGTTGTATATATTCAGATTATTTTATTGAAACACATATTCATTTAATACCATTTGGTAAGACGAGTGCAGTGAATGATAAAACCTGTTTGCGAAAACAGAATGGAGTTTCAATTTCGGCATCAACACAGGTATTTTTTTAAAATAATATTATGTTATTAATAATTGTTGTATGTATACTTATCTACGAGATTTCATATAAAAAATAATAATGTATTTACTTTATACAATTCTAAAAATCCGTCAGGTCTTATCGACGCTCTCAGTTTCCTTCAACTTCTATTTCAAAAACAAAAGAATAAGGACATTAAATCATAACCACAATTTCT
Source organism: Hyles vespertilio (assembly GCA_009982885.2). Classification (NCBI taxonomy): domain Eukaryota; kingdom Metazoa; phylum Arthropoda; class Insecta; order Lepidoptera; family Sphingidae; genus Hyles; species Hyles vespertilio. Next base: position 4,820,001 of record CM042830.1, read on the forward strand.
CATACATTAATTGTTCCAGTTATTGGACGGATAGGCGACCTTTTTCCAAGACTATGACGTCAGAGGACTCAAAATCAGTGAGTAATTGCTCTATATCCCACACGTCATAAAATAATGGGTTGATCTTGTGGTCGTGAGGTGGAAACGGTATTGTCATGTTGTTTTTATTTATAGGTCAGACATGTGGCCGATTGTGGTCGAAGATTCTGGAATTGCGAGTATCGCAGGGTTGTTCTTGGTAAGAGCGAAAAACAATTTTGTAAAGGGTTAGTAATTGTGTGGGATTTCCTTGGGTACGTACGTCTAGCATAGAATATAAAGCGAATAAGGGATTTTACGTTTGATTCTTAGAGAAATGTCTAGTTTATGAGTAATATGATAGCCTCCATGTCGCAGTTTAGACATCGGCTGTGAAACGAGAGGCCGCGAGTTCGATATCCACACCGGGACAAATATTTGTGTGAATCACAAGCATTTGTTTCGTGTCTGGTTGTTTGTGAGACCGAAAAGTCTTTCGTAGTTCCTGATACCCACGACACAAGACTTGATCTTTGTGTGAGGTCAGGATTATGTATGTGACTGTTGGGTGTATTTATTAATTTAATTTAAATTGATATTTTTCTTTACTAGTGGTAGGTAATTCAAATATGTCTGGACAGCAACCCTTTATAGGCCGGCAACACAGCCAATCTAAGCATTGTGAATTTTCAATATAAGGAAATATAAAAAAAAACTAATTTGCTAACTAAGTTTTAAATAAAGTATTTTCTTTTTTTGATAGTATAGATTTCTTCTTCTTCTTCTTCGAGTGCCTCTTCAGTGCTGAAGGTTGGCCGTCAGCTTCTTGTATTTTTCCCTGTCCTTAGCCAGGTGGAATAGTTGTTCAACGGTGCTGATACCGGTCCACTCCCGGATGTTTCGAAGCCACGATTTTTTCCTTCGTCCAGCGCGTCTCTTGCCTTCCACCTTGCCCATAATAATTAATTGGAGCAGCTTATATCTATCGTGCCTAAGCACGTGGCCGAGATATTCTGTCTTGCGTTTTTTGATGGTTTGCATCATTTTCCGGGGCATACTGACACGCTGGAGCACGGTATCGTTCTTTACTTTCTGCACATAATGCTGAAACTTAGAGTAAACCTATGGAGAGTCGAAATCTTAGAGTATTTATATATAGAGGAAGCGCTGTCATACATTCGCGATTTGAAAAACGTAGATATTTTCTTGTTCGTAATGTTTGTAGCGCACCTGTATTAGTAAAAATTTAATTAATTATTTAGCAATAAATTTCAATAAATTCCTTTATTAGCCGAAATTATATTTAGCTATTACCCTTTAAAAACGAGTTTGAGTGGAATTTAATAGACCTAAACTATTTATTTAAAATTTTTTTTTCAAGTAATTTATGTATGTTGCACAACCTGTTCCAATATTAGCCAATAGGAGGGCAGGAAAAGGTGGCCCGGCACCACCATTTTTATCTACGTTTTTGAAGTACCAGCGCTCTCTCTATATATATACAGGGTATATCAAGACTGCTACCGAAAACGAAGCCGGGTGGTAGTCTAAGCGACTTCAGACACAATGCAACAGAAAAAGTTGCAAAAAAAAGCGACAATTTTTTTTTGTTATTTTTTTCCTATGGCCATATTTGGGTGGTAAATGCATTTTTTCCTAAAATAATAGTGTATACCCTTTTATTTATAAATACTCTAAGGTATAAAAGAGTTTAAATTATTATTTTAGCAAAAACTATGGATTTACCACCCAAAAATGACTATATTTAAAAAATCATAAAAAATAATTGTCGCGTTTCTATGCGAAATTTTTAATTGCATTGTGTTTGTAGCCACTAAAACTACCACCCGGCTTCGTTTTCGGTAGCAGTCTTGAGATACCCGGTATATACTCTAAGGTCGAAATGTACTGTACATCGCAAAAATGAGACACGCCGATACGAATTTCTTTATGTCAAAATGAGATACAAAATAATGTCCTATTTCATGTGACGTGCCGCTTTTTGTTGTTTGGCGAAAAATAATTTCACCAAACAAAGCGACGTCATTATCATGTCAAGTATCATTTGGTGTTTATTTCTCCAAAATAATTCATTATTTCAGCATTTTGTTGTGTTGCTAGACATTCGAAAAGTTTTCCCTTTGCCCGCTTACCAAAAAAATATTACTGAAATATTAATTTAAATCTGCTTATATTGGAGTCATATCTGATATTAAATAATATTTTTTTTTTATCACATTTGTCCCTTATAGCTGGTTTTAATGTTATGCTATCCATGTGCAATGTTGTGTCCATATTATGTTGCGGTGCGTAGGGCTCAGCGTCGAATCTTTTCGGCGCTGAACGGTCGGCGTCATGGGTACACTATAGTCGGCATTACTCTAAAAAAATTATGTAACGACCACACATATTGACCTATCAGCACCAATTTTCAGCGTGACATTAGGACCAGCCAATATAACACATAATTTATACATTTAGCACATACATGGAAATAGATACATTAGTATTTTTAATCTCTATGGGTTTATACAGGTTTTGGCGAAAATAAAGTGAGGGAATAGTGGCGTTAATCCAAATTTTGGTCCAAGAAGAGTAAATTGGGAATTTCAGTCTTAATAATTTAAAAATATAATTACATAATAATTCAGCTAACATTCAGTCTCATCCTGAGACTGGGTATGTCTTGAAGCACACTGAGATTTCACATTTTGTGTCTGTGTGCAGTGCAGTGGAATGCCAAGCGCATTGCTTAGTTATGCTACTATTCATGAGCTGCCGTATCGCTTACTATCAGGCGAACGGCATGGTCGTCTCGCCATTAATTGCAATCAAAAACACTATCATAAATCAACTAGGGTCCATGATAGTACCTCTATGTCACTAAAAGCAACGGTGTACATTGCTGGCGCATTTCTTAATATTCAATCTTCCTTTATGTTCAGCACGTAATAAATCTGGATATGATTCTTTGGCGAGTACATGATCTTACGCGATTAAGCAACAAGCATGGAAATTAAATATCGTCCTTTTTTTTATTGCAACGAATGACAAGACAAGCATGCCGTTCGTACGGTAAGCGATACGCTACTACGGTAAAGTCAGCTTTAATAGTTACTATAGCTACAATGTCCTTCAAACTGGAACATAACAGTGCATTTACATTGCTGTTCGACGGGAGAAATAGACATTGTGGTGGTACCTACCTAGGCGGCCTCTCAGTATGCTACCTATTCAGCTAATATTTTGTATTATTTATCTGCACACTTATCGTTATTTTCAATAATGTGTATAATTTTACCATAAGTTGGGAAAGATGAATTACGTGGTAACACGAAAAAATGTGTCAAAAAACTATTGATGTCTTTTGACACATTGCATCATCATCATTCATCTCATGTGCGGTTACAGCGTGAATCTAGGTACTTACTCCAAGAATTGAAAGTTGAATTTGAATTAAGAATTTTTAATGCGGCACTGATTATTTATCATCGGGTGATAAATTTCCTCTTTTGCTGGATCTATTGAAAAAATTGCACTCCGGGAGTGCCGGCAGAAGTGAAAACTTGATTATTAACGTTGAGCATGTTTGATATTTTGGAATGGTTAGGGAATAATTTTGCACCAATTGCTTTATCAATATAAAAGTACTATCATTTATGTGGTAGAATACAATATTCATTTATTGCGCTATCGTACACAAACATGACAATTTATATTACATTAAAAATTTAACACTTTAAAACTATTACAATTATTTTACATTAAAAAGTTTATCTCTCCGAAAAATCAACTTTCATCCATAATTTCAACGACTTTTTCACCATCATCATTACCAGAACTATCATCGCCAATCTCTAAAACTGATACGATAGGTTTATGGTAGCTGAAGTAAGAAACGAACAGTTTTGATTCGAACCTATTTAAATGTCTAATAAAGACCGCATCAATAGTAGTTTTGTATTTCGTTGTGCTAAGATTGCGATCATTCGACATAGTTAAACCAAATTCATTATTTAAAAATTCAATTAATAGTTGATTTTTATCGTCTGCGAAGTTTATGTTGAAATCTCCACTCAAAATCATTGGCAATTCATCAAAGCTTTATAAACTGACAGCTGTCTACTCTCCATCCGTCCTACGCTTTTTCGATCAGGTCACGTGTCCTGACGCGAGTTTAAGATTTTATACCCATTACAGAAAAAGTGCTCAACGCCGCTAAAGAAGTTTTCACTTCAAAAAATTGACATCAGGTACATATCAAAAGACGTCAACGCACCAAAATATAGGTTACACACATGGACGTAGCATCAAATGGACTCGACATTCGAGTTCCACCGTAAGGGACAGACATAAAGTAAAGAAAAATGCAGGGATACCAGGTCATATATTTTCCCATAAATATTTTAACTAAATAAATAAATAGACGCAACATTCAAATTCATAGTCCTGACCCTACAAATGATAATCTTGTGTCGTGGGCATCGTGGGTGGTCTCTTCTTGAGCTGGTATCGAAACCGCGGCCTCACTTTTACATCTGGCGTCTAACCAGCTGCGATGAATGATGCGGATGAAGGACGTCAGTATTAAACAACGTGACGTTTTGCAATATTTTCACAAAGGTTAGAAAGCAAAAAAGGAAAGTTGGCCCTGTATAATTATTAATACTTATATCATTTACGTAACTCGAATAATACACAGCTAGTAATGATAATAATATATACATAGAAACAAAACCTGCCGAGTGTTCTATAAATTATAGAAGATCAGAGAATTCATAGTAACGTAACTACTAAGGATAGAATAACATCCTACTTTATTTTATTTATTTATTTTAAGAAAGCTTACAAACAAGTGTTTACAATATACTTAAATTAAGTTCCTAATAACAAGTTTCTACAAACGAATCGTAAATAACAAAGGTACAGAAAACCTATTGATATAGACCTTAAACATTTCTCAAATGTAACAAAATGGAAAAAATATACCTACATATTTTTTTCTTTTCTATATCTTAATTAAAATAAAATGATATAGCAAAGTATCGAATGTGTAATAATACAGCGCTTGTACATTTTTTTAATCATCTGGCTTTTTTTTCCTGGAATATTGATTTTTCAAAAATACATTTATGGACTTTTTGTTTTCATCCATATCAGGCTCATGTGTTGTTTCAGCACTCTTTGTTATTCCCCACAGTTTCGGATTCAGTCATCTGTAAAAATTAAATCGAATTAATTAAAGAATAAAATATATGTAATTAATATGTGCAGAACAAAATATAAATTGAAATAACGTAAGGTAACGTGACGCCTCGGGTCAAGGCGTGTGTGGATTGGGTATTTATTGCATTGACTTTAAGTTTTGGCACTCAAAGTCTGTAAGTTGTAAACATAAAATCTTTGTTTTTGTTGATGAACACGACTGTTTGTGTCTAAAATAAAATAAATAAAAAATAAAGAAGTATTAAGTTTGGTGGATTGGGTGCATTTTTGTAATTTTTTCGAATACAGACTTCAAATTTGAAAAATACAACTTAACTGACTTCGAAACTACATTTTATAATTTATAGATTATGCATGTTGTAGCTTCACTTAATACACAGGAGGACAATTTATGAAGACAGGCTGCCGGGAGAATGATTATAGAAGAGGTTTCATTCATTTTCGTCTCAAGGATGCATACTCTGGATTTTTATTATTTAGATTAAATAGATTATAGTTTACCTTTATTTCGAGTGGCGGGAGAGGAAACGGTTTTAAGAAAGTTATAATATGCTTAGTCTTCTGAATGCAATTTTTGAACGAGTGTGTTTACCCAGCTGTCTAATTATCTGTCACATCCTATTAATTTGATCCACAAAACACGCGAAGGTAAACCTTTTGAAAAGCTGAAATAAAATAAATGATGGTTTAATTTACCATAAAACCAGGAAATGCAAATTGTTATAAGCTGGTATCCCGAAACATAATATATTCCAACTAATTTAAAATCATGTACAAAATGGCGTCCTCTTCGAGTAGTATACAGATCGTCATAATAAACAAAGTCAAGATAATTTGGTCGGATAATACTTTTAAAATACGTATTTTTTATGCAAATATAATCCTATTTTTCAATGTATTCTATGAAATACTAATTGCAGATGTTAGTAATAATGAACGTCTACATTTATTTTTACCAATATACTAAATAAAATGCACTTACCAGTGAGAGGTTATATTTTCATATTATCGTTTAGATCGGCTATCACAGCCAATAATAAAGCAGCACACCATACCTTTTGTCTTATAATCAGTTTCAACACTCTTTTACATACATTTTTGACCGCAAATATTCGTAAAATACTCAGTAATTCAAGTTTATAACAAACCGCACGTCTTATTTGTTTGGTTACACTCAGTGTTCCCCTACAAAATTATGTGAAACTATGACAAGGACCGCAAATTGTGTTTTGTCACTTTCATTTTTTAAGGTTTATGCATAAGTCTAAGTGAGATGGACTATATATGTCAAATGCATGTCAAGTCTATTGATACTACGTCTATGGTTACACAATATTATCACGGCAAAACAGTTTCAGGAATAGTGATGTCATACCATTGAACACCGGTGCACTAATAAATTGAGGATTATTGAATAATTAATAAATATAATTGACTAATAATATTGCGTAAATATTAAGTTGAGTCATATATGTATTTATAGTGTGTGAATTTAATATCATACATTTTGTAAAACCAAGTACCTATATGTATTCACAAAAATGGTATTTTTAGTTACTTATATTTTAAGTCCAAATCTTATTATTATTGTAAATCAATTTTGGCATAAACGTTTTCAAAGATACAAAAAGGACACTGAGAACTATTCAATAAAAATGTACTGTTTTCAACGTAGTCATCAACTCATATATTATTTTCTTTTTCCCCATAACTGAATCCCCGGGACGCGTACAAATGCGGACATGACCGGCCACTCGTTAACTAAACGATATACGTCAATATTTAAGGAAACACCCAAATAGAATTCGATTGAAATGTTTATTTTCATGTAATTATTACGAGGAACAACATACGAGGTCATTAGATAAATTAACTCACTGAGTTCAATAAACGTTAATTACATTAAAGGGGGATTATACAAAAAATAAATAACACCCAATAGTCACAAACATATTCTTTCATTTACATGTTCTTTATCAATTTGTAATATTGCTGTTTGTTGTTTATATACTTTTGTCACTATACACCTTAGACTGCCCGTTCTCTCTCCGTTCTCTTACGTCTATACAAAGGTTGCCTGGTAGAGATTGCCTAGTGCAATAAGGCCGCCAATTGTACTTATATTATCTTAATATATATAAATCACGTGTCACGTTGTTTGTCCGCGATGGACTCCTAAACCACTCAACTGATTATAATGAAATTTTGTAGATTTGTGTTATTTGTTCCAACTTAAAAGGTAGGATAGTTTTTATCTCGAGTAAATTGACGAAAGTATAAAATAAAGGAAAAACATTTTGCCATACAAAATGTTCATGGGTAAGGTTCATGGATTTGTCAACAATGATATATTATACAAATACGACGTAGATATCGCATTAGCACTTCAAAAGTGAGGCGTTCGAATTCGGGCAATTGGTGTAATTTCATCTAGTCGCATAGCAACGGCGACAGAGGAAAGACCTCAGTGCTGTCAACATAATTTATTTCGAAAATATTGTCTAAAGTGTCGAATTGTGTGTTTTAAGAGTGTTAAAACAATGGTGCAAAAATATGAAACTAAATGGGACCTACACAGCATACGTAAGTATATAAATACCACACAAAATTTAATTTTTATTTTAAATTAGCAAACACCACCTTCAAATGTGTAAGAAGGATCGCCAAATACAAAGATTGTTAAGTGCGATAGGGACAAAAAGCGTACGTCATAGATTAACAAGTCAGAAGCGAAACCGATCATACAGAAAATTGACGATGACAGAACCTGCACCATCGGTTGTTTACCAGTGGCAGGTCGCTCATACGTTACCACCATGTGTAGGTACCACCGCAATGTCTATTTCCCCCGCCACACGGCAGTTTAAATGCCATGTTATGTTCCGGTTCAAAGGACATTCTCGCCCGAGTAATCGCTGTACTTATACTTAAGATCTTATGTCTCGGGATGGTGAGCACAGTAAGAGCCAAGCATTGCTTTGTAATTTAAGGTGTCTTGGTTTCGCTTATGTCCACGAGCGGTCATACCACTTGTCATTAATACAACAAATAATAATATTATTAAGAAATCGATTTTTCAGTGCCTGCTTACCATAATTTTTTATTTTTTCAAGTTTGTAAGCAAATAAAAATATATTTGTTACAGGATGGCGTACCACATGTAGACTCATGTAGCAACCTCAAAGTTAATATATTATATACTTATAAAACCAAATAGGTAGTTTTATTTATCGTCACCCTTCTGTCTTTACCGCTTCGATTCTATGTTTGGATAGCGCAATGCTATCTCTTTTCGTCTCGTACTTTCTGTATAATCTGTTTCATTCACTAAAATTGTCATAAAGTATTAACAAATGAGTATGTATATGCATAGCAGCACAGTTTTTGAACGTCACGACATATGGATATGCGTCATCTTTATTAAAACATCATTGATTTGTCAAACATTTAATGTTCATACCGTCGATACGGTAAACTCTTCCCTCAAATTAAAAAACGTATTTAAATAAAGATTTCGAATCGGCAACATATATCCACAATATTCGATTAATAGCGTATTTTAGATTTTATAGATGTAAATTAATGACAGCAATGAAAAGTGATTGACATTTAAATTGGTTGTCAAATATTTATGCATGCGTTCAGAAATGTATTTTGTATAAACAAAGGAGAATATATTAAGCTACATAAATATTGGACAATTATAACTTGCAAAATAGAGTACGATGCGGTGACAATTGGCATTAACTAAAAACAATTTTGGCAATATTATTAATAATGTCATTGTGTTAGTTAAATAATTTTATGTGTAGGTATTCCTATACATTCCCGCATGGTTTTTGTTAGTTTTGTGAGTAAAAAAAAACAATTTGACTATTAAGAACAATAAATAAAATGACAAGTATCTAAACATTTTCCGTTGTGTTGTAGTCAGTTGTAGTATATCTGGTTGCCATACTAATACTAAATTCGATCTTAACGCCCTCAGTAAAAACTCTTTTTTGCCAAGGTGTAAATAAATAAGGTCCACACACGTTTCAATAATGTTCAGTTATTAATATTATTCTATTCAAGATCGAACATGGATAGAATGTCACTTTTATCATGTATTCTCACACTGGCCTTTCCTTCGCTATAATTCACTGATAGAAATGTATATCGTCTCTGAGTGAGGTAGGCTTTATTTCACCTAAAGGGGGGTGAAAAAGGGTTGAAATGTTATGTCGAAGAAAATCGAAACCACTGAAGTTATTTCTATGAAAAATTATATTTCAACTCTTTATTACTAACAAAACGTAATGGCGTGCAATATTATTGGAAAAAACAGCATTGTGGGGGTGAAATAAAGGAGTTAATATTCATGGATAATCAAAATCGCTAAAGTGTTTAATGATAAAAATGTACAAGGCACACTTTTTGGATATGGAGAGATGGGATATAATAGAGTGGGAGATACGGGAGAGGACTGGGATAGCTGACAGATTTGATAGGACGAAATGTAAATGCATGGTATAAGACGGGATGGAAAATGAAGACAAAGGACAGTAGGATACAACAAACAATAGCATGTATTTGGTGTGGAGTGGAATAAAAAAATATCTGCCTCCAGGCGAAGCTGGGTCGGGCCGCTAGTATTGTTATAATTTCTATTTTTCCTGGGGTACAATAATTTTATAAATAAATAAATAAACATAGTCCTATCCCCACACTAAGATCTAGTCTTATGTCGTGAGTATCAGGAACTACGAGAGACTTTTCGGTCTCACAAACACCTAGATCTGAAATAAATATGTATGGGCTGCACAAACATTTTTCTTAGCGGAGGGTTGAACCCACGACCTCTTGTTTCATATGCGGCGTCTAACCGACTCCTCCACGGAGGCTGTCATGTCATATTTTATTGATGGTGATGTCATAATTGAATATACTCAACATAGTCCTGAGAATTAGTCTATGATTTGACAAATCGACGAATATACGAGCGTCGTTTCATCACCATAATTTTAATTACGTCAGCATTTCATTACTTTTTTTATAATTACATTGATCTAGTCATTTTCAAATATTCGTCAAATCATACTCATTTGATGAAATCAACTTTACGTTATTTGTGATATCGCTAAAAAGATAAATATGATATTTAATTAAGAGTGGGGTTACTCTTTGTTCCGTGTACGTCGTAATAAAAAGTTTGGAGTGAATGATAAGTATCTTACTGGTGGTAGGTCTCTCATATGTGAGAAGCAGCCTGCGTAGGTACCACCGCAATGTCTATTTCTACCGCCAAACATCAGTTTAAAATGCACTGTTGTGTTTCGGTTTGTAAGACATTGTAGCTAGAGTAACTACTGGACATGTTGAGACTTAACATCTCATGTCTCAGGATGACGAGCGCAGTGGAATGACAAGCATTGCTTTGTAATTCAAGGTGTTGTTTGGTTTTGCTACTATTCATGAGCAGTCGTTTCGCTTACCATCAGGCGAACGACATGCTCGTCTTGCCATTCATTGCAATAAAACACATTTCCTATACAGTACTAGTAAGTTCATTGATTCCCACCATAATATAGGAAAACTCGAATATAATAATGAGGCATTTTATTGTCTTCGGGAATATGAGTCCACGTGACTCATAAGCGTAAGGTGGCTGAGTCACTCTAATTAAATAGGTCAGCTGATATCGGGTTTTTACGCGAACGCGTGTCAATGACTATTTCCATGTTTGGTTATTGAAATAAATGTATTAGGTCATAAGGAAAAGGTCAAGAGGCAAACAAGGTCGGTCAATATGAAAGGTCATTTCATTTTCCCTAAATAATAAAAACTCTTTTGAATTCTCTTATACCTGACGATTGTGTCGATAATGTCTCCGAATACCAAAAACAAATAAGACTCTGGGCCTCGGAGCTACCTTCTTCCCCAAAATCAGATCATCCATCTCTTAACGAATTTCTTAACATAGTAAATTCTTTGCCAATTAACAAAGCATCGGGAGAAGATAAAATATCGAATAAAATGATAAAGGAAGCGTGTAAGTCGTCGGGTGACACTATACTGAAAGTTTTTAATCGGTGTATTGATGAGGGCATTTTTCCCCGGGTTTGGCGTTGCGGTTTCATTCGTGTTATACCTAAAAGTGGAAATAAGCCCCCTGAAGACCCTAAGTCATATCGCCCAATTACATTATTACCATCTTTGGGTAAAGTACTTGAAAGGCTTATTGTCCCTCGTCTGTTACCGGGTGGTCCAAAATTTCATGACCTACAGTTCGGTTTTACCAAAGGTAAATCTACTGTGGACGCGGCTTTATCGGTTAGAAGAATTGTCGTCAACTCGGATCACAAGTACGTATTGGGAATTTTCTTGGACATCTCCGGCGCGTTTGATAATGCCTGGTGGCCAATATTACTATTGAAATTAAAGATCCGAGGTTGCCCTAGGAATATATATTCTATGATATATTCCTATTTTTGTCATGGGTCAACCAAATTACAACTTGGCCACCATGCCGTATCGAAGGCGCTGACTATGGGCTGCCCTCAAGGCTCGGTTATCGGTCCATATCTATGGAATTTGGGGTTCGATGATATTTTCTCAATTCCTTTTCCGCCGGGTTGTTCTTTAACTGGATACGCAGATGACGGACTCCTACTTATTAGAAATAAGAGATAAGAGACTTATTAGAGATAAGAGACTTATAATTCCAATAGTAGAGCCGGGCTCGAGAGTTCGGCTGACACGAGTCTGCGTTTAATTTTGAACTGGGGTGAACGAAATCGACTAACATTCGCACCTCAAAAAACTTTTCAAATGTTGTTAAAAGGGATTTTAAAAACACCCCCGCGTATTAAATTTAACAATGTACCAGTTAAAAGAAAGGAATCAGTTTGTTACCTCGGATTAATTTTAGAGAGAAATTTCTCATTTATTGAACACATTAGAACCGTCGGAGAAAAATCGAAAAATAACTTCTATGCTTTAACGAGAATATCAAGGGCAACGTGGGGATTATCATTTAATACTTTGAAAGTTATCTATGGAGCAACTTATTTGGGTTGTATCTGTTACGGTTCTCCAGTTTGGGCCGATAGATCTACTGTTGGCGCTGTTCGTAGGAAGTTGCTCCAGAGTCAACGCCTGGCCTTGATATTCTTGTGTAAGGCTTACAGAACCGTTAGTACAGAGGCTTTGCCGGTTCTCGCGGGTGTGCTTCTGGTCGATCTGGAGGTGCAAAGACGCGCCGCATTATATTATTCAAATAGAGAGACAATAGACACTAACTTTATTGCATCCCGAGACTTTTTAAAGATTAGCAGGTTATTTAAACCGTATTCTGCTGCGTACACTGAATTAATTGACGAATGGCAGAACCGGTGGGATATATCCTCAAAGGGGCGTCACTTATATCAATACTTTCCGTCCGTTCGCGATCGCTTAAGAAAGTCGTGGCTAGAAATTGATCACTGTGTATCACAGTTCCTAACTGGACATGGCAACTTTAAGAGCAAACTATTCACTTTTAAGCTGGTTGAATCGCCTGCGTGTCAATGCTCTACACCTGACTGTGAGTACGAACAAACTGCACATCATATACTTTGGGAGTGTGATCGCTGGTCCGATGAACGCGGCATAATGTTGAACAATATGCAAATAACTTCTGGTGTTGCATACTATACGGACCTCGTGGAATCTAGGAGGAACTTCAAATTTATAATATTTTTAAATATTATTATTTATATTTTATATATTTTCTCTTTTCGCTTATTGTTAATTTTATTAATAAGCACCTGCTTCCGTCTCTCTGCACTACCTTAAGGTTGGCTGGTAGAGAATGCCCTTGGGCATTAAGTCCGCCTGTACTACATCAGTGTACTAAGTGTCTAAAATAAATAAAATAAACTTCCGTGCTTTCCGGCGCTTTTGCCATACCTATTATTGGACCCAAATTTAGCAGCTCAAACTATAGGACCCATGTAATTTGTTTATCCCGTGGTGCTTAATACATCTGGCTTCTCCAGTTGTATATCTTTATATAAGAGGATACATACCTCTCGACTCAATATTTTTTGTCACCCGCTTTGCTGCGGAGGGAAGTGGACAGCTATTTGTTTCCAACTCCTCCTTTTGTTTTTTCTTTCTGATTAATTTCGATGCGGGTTAAAGACAAGCTAGTGTCCCTGAGAGACTCGCCGAGCTCCGGAGCTCGGTGTCATATCTTTGTGTGCCACTGTTGATCCTGGCTGACAGGAGTTACAGTGGCGGGTGTGAGGGCGGGAAAGTCTCTCTAAAATAATAAATCGATAAACTCATGTTTTTTTCTCAGAAGGGGTAGGCAGAGAGAGGGGTGAAAGAGAGGAGAACAATATTTTGCTTTGTGTGTCCTGTTAAACGAAATGGTAGGAGGCGAGCCTGCCACCATATCGGGTACAAATTTCTGATCCTAACTGATAATTAATTAATAGAAAAAATCAAATTCACTTTACCTGACCCGGGGTTCGAACCCAAGATGTCAGCGTAGCTACCGCACTATAGTATAACCACCGAAGCAGTCAAAAATAATATTTATTTATTTAATTCTCTCATACAGAAAAAGCTACAGACATGTTAAAAAGTACATATTGGATGTGAGACTGGTGTCTGATATAGGCAGGGCCTGTGTTTCAGAATACTTGGCCAACGTTGTGGACTACATGGCTTTACCCCTTTCAATCGTACTCTCAATTCTTCAAGCTTGTGTCCTGTAATGGGATGTATCTGGGCTGATACAGTACAGTACAGTAAGCTCAAGATTCCATTATTTATCCCCTTTTTCACAAATGAATCAGACAAAATATAATAAAAAAGGATAATATTGACTCAGATTCAGTCTCGCTGTGATTTTCAGTGATTCAATAGTGACGCACAGACGCCCTTCATTTTACTCTTATGCCCTTGTGAGTATACATATATCGGCGGGGAATGCGACATAAACATATCTTTAAGTAGGGCTGCCATTATTTACCGACTTTAGGAAATTTCCAGACAATCTAATGGTTTTTATATCAGCCCTTATAGTTGAACTGTTGAGCATGATAAGTCTTGACAATTGAGGTTTGACGTGAAAGGGTTTAAACCAAAGACAACCTCGAAAGCTTCATAAAATATAGTTGGCTCACAGTATTTACATGCCTTTGAAATTAAAATTCTTAAAAACCTGATATCAGCAAAATATCAGCGAACTTTCGATGGTTTTCTGTAATGTTTCAAAGAGTATGCTTGATTGTAATGGATTATCTATAATTTATTTTAAGCTACACTTGTATGCCTAAAAGGCAGATCATAGAGCTTTTCATAATGTTACCACTATACAAAATACATATATACTAACCTGTGTGTCACAAGCAAATTAATGACTTGATTTAGGTAGCCTAACTTAGAAAACCTCATATTTATATGTTTTAAATTGAACCCAAGTCTTGGTACCTAATAGTTTTGCATCCTTTTTAGGTACATCATCTGTAATACTATTGTCATATATATGACATTATAAAGCAAAATATTCATTGCCAACGTTTTTTCCAGTCAGCGATCCCTAATCGTAAGTAAAATCGGCTTGTACAGATTAGCAAGTCAAAGTGAAGACATGGCGAACCCTCGCGTTCCTTGAACACTGAGTCACACGCGTCGCGACGCTCCCCGACGCCCCTCCAAGCCCCCACGCCCCTCCAAGCCCCCGCCGACGCCCCCGTCTGGCCCCCCGCATGACACTGCGTCGCGCAAGTGCAAGTGCAATGTCAGTAAGGCAGGTCGTTTTGCTTTTATTTCAGCTGTAATAAATGTTTGGGTGTAAGTTTAGCTAATTTATTGATGTTTATGTATGAGATTGGAGTTAGGGTTCGGGGATTTGTGGAGGGAGTAGACAAGAAACTAAAGATATACTTATTATTCTTTAAGTGGGTTTTTGGCGAAACAATGGTAATGCCTCGGTAAAGTTGGATGCAAAAATCTGTTGATAACATGGTTTGTTACATCCTGACTCTCTTGTTTAAAATATATCTATTCGGTATATCATTTGTTTTGTTTATGCACAAACAAAACAATTCTTCATATTACACAGTTGAATTTGTGAGAGCAATAAAGTTGTTGAGTGTGGCACAGATTGGCTAGATGTACACTGCAGATTTGATTCCGAAACACAACTATTTGAATGTTACGTTTGTATATCATCAGTAGTATTAATGTTTACGAAAATACACGAGGAACTGAACCCAGAACGTTTCGGTTCCAAAAACTGGGACATTAAAGCTTTAGTGATTCTGATAGACGGATATTTTACGCCTGCCAATCTTACAATAGCGTTGCTCAGTTAAAGGACGTATACAAATATTTAGACATTTATAGAGATAAGTACTTCCCAATGTCTACCACGAACTCCCGCAACATCGGAACTATCCTTCCTCCTATGTTTTAATATGAGAGAGGCTATTAACTTCTTCTTCTGTCAAAGCCCTTATTGATCGTCATTGATTATTCCAGGACAACCCAACTTGTCTTACTGCTAAATCTGCACTGTGGCACCTGAATCACACGTGCGGTTACATAACATTTGACGTCTTTGTTACCGCCTGGAATAGTTTTATTTGTTCGTAAAACTGCACTAAACATTAATTTGCGGTCGCCACTTTAATGCGTCACCATTATTTAAGTCTTTTTAATTTATTTATTTATTGGTTTTCGTGTGCGTCATTTGAATTTAGTTCCTATTTATTTTACCTTAACTTTTTTATCACTCATTGATTTTGGATTGATAATGAATTTAAGAATACCTAATGTTATATTAATAGCTAGTTATGAGTATTTAGATTAAGCTGCGGATTTTATTTTAACAGTAATTACATTGATAAGCCTAGCGTGTAGGTAAAGGGCTGAGGAAATAGTTAGAGGCAGTGTTTAGTCAATATGGTGGGTTCACTATACGGCTTGAACGAGTGGTAGCGTTTTCCTTAAAGACATTCGTCTCATTTTAAAACAATTTAAAAGATCTTTGTTGGTAAAAGTTGAATTGCTCTATTTTTATAGGAATTAACATAGTTGGATTGTAGTTGGATGTCTATACTATAGTATATATTTCTATTAGTTTATTACGCCGGCTTCCTCCTGGATGGCTTTGATGTCATAAAAACATTCTAAATAGTGACTCTTAGAGATTTATTAAAATCAAATTTTAGATTTATTTAAATTATAGTGCACCCATATGATAGTTCATCACTGGAGTATTCCTGTTCCTATCCACCACATGTTGTCCCAATTCACCCGGTACATAAGGCATTACATAAATATAAAAGTGCATAAGGAATCTGTGCGTGATCCTTTGTCGCCGTTCCGAGAATATTGCGTCGCGTGTGCATTGAACCCGAGACCTTGAGACTGACGCGCCGTGCCGCCCCTTTTGTCTCTGCGCTTGTTTTTTTTTTGTTTTATTCCGGGTTTTAAATACATTTTAAGGGTGATTTTGAGAAGTAATTCTGAAAAAAATCGAATTAAATTGATAAAACGAAAATGTATTTATTCATGTTTTTTTTTTGTCTTACTACGCTTGTATTCACGTGCGGTTTAAAATACATTTTAAGGGTGATTTTGTGAAGTAATTCTGCAAGAGAAGCGATAAAATATGGAAAAGGAAAATTTTATTATTTATGTTTTTTTATTGCGATGAATTACGAGAGTGGTACGACCGCTCATGGACGGTAACAACATCATAAATTACAAAGCAATGCTTGGTATTTCACTGCGCCATCCTGAATACTATGTTAAGTCTCAATATGTTTAGTAGTTACTCTGGCTACAAAGTCTTTTCAAACCGAAATACAACTGTCATTTACAGTGTGTGTGGGGAGGGATAGACATTGCGGTGGTACCTACCCAAGCGGCTTCTCACATATGAGAGCCCTACCATCAGGTTTTATGAAAACTATGTATGAATGATGTTATAACTTTTTTAATATTTATTTATTTATTTAACTTTATATACAAATATGTACATAGGCGGACTTAATGCCAGAGGCATTCTCTACCAGTCTACCTTGAGATGGTGCTGAGATTACAGAGGTAGGGGTACATATGTTTATTTGATTATTGACGTTGGTTTATTTCTACATAAATACATAATATATATAAACAAATATATGAATAAGTATATACTTACATACTATGTAAAACTATATGTTCAAATATACATAATTACTATAATATATATACACATAAATAAATATATAACAATACATACGATGACACACTACTGTGATGATTCAGCCACTCTATCCAGCAACAAATCCCGAACCTTCTTTTTAAACACAAAACGGTTCATGGATGTCCTGATTTCGAGAGGGAGCGCATTCCAAAGAAGAATAGACTGAATAGAGTTAATATTTTCTATTTGTGGAAATTAAACCACTGATGATAAATGAAAAGCAAAGAAATAGTATCCATTAACCTGAGATATATTTTTATGGACAACAGTAATGATTTAAAAATTGATTTTGTAACTTATTTCTTACTAGCGGCCCGGCCCAGCTTCGCCCGGGTACAAATAGATTTCTGTACAATAATATGTACGTATTATACATATAAACCTTCCTCGTGAATCACTCTATCTATTTAAAAAAACCGCATCAAAATCCGTTGCGTAGTTTTAAAGATTTAAGCTTACAAAGGGACATAGGGACAGAGAAAGCTTTGTTTTATACTATGTAGTGATTTATTGGAAGTCGAACATCCGAATATTTAATATCGATTTGGATCTTAAAATAACCTCTGGTAGTAATAGTTCAGGTCTTAATACCAAAATCATTTTTTAATAATATCTTAGGTAAAGAAAAGTGTATCAAAGAAGGACATTTAAAATGGCTTACTAGATTTTCTAATGTAATGATGATGTAATTAAATATCTGGTGTGATATGATAATACTTATATCAGAAGATATATTACGTGGCGGTGCCCTATTCGGCCATCGAACCTGCTTCTCTCAATGATTACGCATATTGCATCAGTTGTTAAGAAGCTAAGATAAGAGACTATTGCATCACCAAATGGCATAACTGAGTGATGGCATGACAATATTATCCTTATTGATGATATTTAATTAATAATATTGATAATACTGATAGTGAAAGTTACCTTGTAGTCACAGGAGATCGACTTGAAGTAAAATAAATAAATACACCCAACAGTCACATACATAGTCCTAACCTCACATTATTATCTAGTCTTGTGTTGTGGGTTTTAGGAACTACGAGAGATTTTTCTGTCTCACAAACACCCAGACTCGAGACAGTGGTTCACACAAATACTTGTCATATCAATGGGGATCTAATCCGCGGCCTTGCTTTCACAGTCGGCACCTGACTGCGCCACGGAGGCTGTCAAGTGTCAGTGGCAGCTTTTTTGTTTCGTTCATTCGTTGTCATTTCGTTCGGTGAGTAACATTTTCGGATTACCAATACCCCTTTCCTGTTCCCATCTTTTTGCTTCCGCTCTCCTCCCGATTTGATGGGCCGTCTCATTTATGATCCAAGCGTTGTTGATGTTCATAGGCGGCAGTGATCACTTACCCTTAGGTAAGCTGTTTGCCAGATCCATGTAATAAAAGAGTCTAATTGGGAGAAGTTGGTGAGTCTAATAGGAGATTATTGTATCAGCCCATAACCTTAGTGATAGGCACAGGTCTTATCTACGACTGACTGCTTGATTAAGAGGGCTTGTAGTCCACCACGCCTAGTGGCTTAGTACAGGTTGGCGGACTTCACAAAACATAGATTATTTAAAGAACGTTATGGCACGTGGTAGGCAGGTTCTTCACTATACATTTTTGTAATTAATATAAAACATTGGAGTTAGCTATTCTAATACGCTTTACTCTATTAGTGATCTTCTCATTTTTAAAACATCCAACGACAATG
Organism: Hyles vespertilio; assembly: GCA_009982885.2. NCBI lineage: Eukaryota > Metazoa > Arthropoda > Insecta > Lepidoptera > Sphingidae > Hyles > Hyles vespertilio. Next base: position 4,839,183 of record CM042830.1, read on the forward strand.
GCGTGATAAAGGTATTGTAAAAATAGTTATACCTTCCTTAAATCAGCATTAGAAAAATACAAACTCTTGTACTTAAATTTTGTAGAATATAAAAAGAAGTGGCTCAGCTCGTGCTGTCCGAGAAATAGATACCGAGCAGCACTGATTTTTAGTCTCTCCTGACTTTCCAAATTGTTCAGCGGAAATCCCATAGCGGCGGCCTGCTAAGCGACATAACATTCGTTATGAGGAAACCAAAAAAAATAAGAGCGAGAAAATTCCAAATTAGTACCTAACTTAAATTTAATAGTCTGGGATCCTCAGACAAACAACACAGAAAATTAGTATGTGAAATGCTTACATAATGAATCACGGAATACTTAGCAATCGAAAATCTTAATATGCAAACGCCAAACTGTTTGGATGACTCATGACACAATCAGCGGGTTTGAAAATAATAACTCTTATTGATTTACACGTGTCTCTGACCGAATTTGGCATATCTCGGCTTATTCGACATCGGATGGTCCGCAAACAAAATCCTATCTAAAATTTTCATAACTAGCAGCCGGCCCTACACTTGTTGCCAATATTCTATCGCTTTTTCAATTCTTCGTCTTTCTTCTTCGTTCCCGAGCCTATTCATACAAATAAAAATTATTTTTCTTTTTTATTATCTTTGTATATAGATTTTTCTATGATCCACAAGGGAAATAGGCTACGTAATTAAAGTTGCAGAGAATCTATATACCGGGTATAACAAGAGTGCTATTGAAAACGAAGCCGGTTGGTAGTTTTAGTGACATACACCACGCTAACCTATTGAAGTTAACAAGCTTCATTTTTTTTTATGAACCTATTATGTGCTAAAACCCACTGGTCACAAAGGTCTCTCTCAGCTCCTTCCACCTGTCTCTTTTTTTTCTGTTGCCGTCCATTCGCTGCTGAAATTTTCAAGGTGAAGAAATGGCGTGACACGCCATTTCTTCTACCTCGTCGTTTCTTGCCAACTTCAATTATCATGGTAATTTTTGTAAAGTACCGTATAGCTTGGATATTCCTTCTCGATTCTTTTATTAATTAACGGCCTCATTCATACAGTTTTAAAACCTATATTAGCTATCAAAAGATTTGTATTCTTCGCTTAAAATGCATTCAAAGGTTCTTGAGATAGTATAGGGGTTACAAATAAATTTTCTTTTTTATTTAATATGAGTCACGTTAAGTCGTACCGATTTTTTTTACGCAGAATTAAATCTATTAAAATCAATTTAAGCGTTATGTTAATTTGTTTCAAGTGTCAAAAACGTCGGTCGAACCGCAAAACCACAATTAGATACGCACATTACTTGTTTAAACTCATTCTTACGTATTGGGCTGTCCCCACTGCTGGTATTTGGCAATAAAGAACTTGTTAAAATAATTTAAATTGTGCGGTATAAACATCATATTGGATTATTTTCAGAAATTACGCAAAGAAGGAAATGATTAATCTATGACGAATTGGCGACGCCATCAAACTACAATACCCAAAAGTCATACACACATACATATATACTACATAGTCTTGACGCCACACTAAGATCGAGTCTTGTGTCGTGTGTATCAGGAACTACGAGAGACTTTTCGGTCTCACATACAACAATAGTTGAGGCTGACAGCCTCCGTGGCGCAGTTAGACGCCGTCTGTGAAACGTGAGGCCGCGGGTTCGATCCCCACACCAAGACAAATGTTTTTATAAACAACTGGTATTTGTTTACGGTCTGGGTGTTTGTGAGACCGAAAAGTCTTTCGTAGTTTCTGATACCCACGAAGACTCGATCTTATGCGGGGTCGGGACTATGTATATATATGACTATGCGTTATTTATTTATCTACCGGACCAGTTTGAACTGGTCGACACTCAACGTAACATACTGTGTATGCAAAACAAAACTATACAGCAGACTATTGTCTATTCCTCTATACAATCTAACTCACTATTTCCACCACAGAACAGATGAATATGACTGTTCTGCGATTTCCACTACATTTATTTCTGACTAGCTGTGCCCGCGACTTCGTCCGCGTGCAATTTAACAAAAAATTTATTTTTCTAAAATAAAGTATTTTACTTATTATATCAGCTACCTGACAATAAAAATCCCGTCAAAATCGGTCCAGCTATTTCGGAGATTAGCCGGAACAGACAGAAAGACAAAAAAAAATTTACGATCATTTTCGGCACAGGTATCGTGTATATAACGATATGTAGTTGGACATTTCTTTTTATTTTCACGTTACAAACAGACACTTCAATTTTATTTATATGTATAGATGGAGAAATCCTTTTAGTTGCCCGACTTAGTCAATAGACCGGGCATTCTGGACTTCTACCAATTATAAACCCTATATCTCTGATACTGAAGATATTTCGGGTCTCAAAACGAACACGCCATAATGCTTCCACTATACTAATAATAGGTCTTTCATATGTGAGAGGCCGCCTGGATAAATACCACCAGTGTCTATTGCTCCCGCCAAACAGCAATGTAAATGCACCGTTGTGTTTCGGATTGAAGGACATTGTAGCCAGAGTTTCTTGCCCGATCTTCTCTAATGAAAACTGGTTTCCGAACCGGGTGGTAGATAAAAAAAATACTGAATCTAAACGATGTTGAACATTGTAATGGATCCAGTAAATTATTTTCATTTTATTTCAGGCAGTGTAAATGCACTGTTTTGTTTCAGATTAAAGGACATTATAGCCAAAGTAACAAGCTTCTTTTTGGCTCGTCTCGCCATTCATTGAATTAAAAAAATACCAATTACATATTATTATTAGCAGTGTGACAATTACTAAGCAGATTCAGCCAAGCATGTCGCCTACTTACAAAGATATTACGAGAAAATAGCTTGCGATGCATCCGATGTAGGGCAGTAGGGGCCTGTTATGTAACATTGTTTATTATTGAGGCTTAGGTAATAAGTAAATAACTGTCGCATATTTTAGTAAGAATATGTATATTTTTTTATTTTATTTTATTCAGATTTATGTCATGTTTTAGTAGTTTTTTTGGAAGTATATTTTTATTGATTTTATTTCACTGTTGGTTTTGATTTATGAGGGAAACACTGTGATTGGCCAATATATAGTACTACAAATTGCAAAAGTGAGGTCTTAGGTTCGAATCCTGTGTCGGACATAGTGATACTGGTTTTTTCTATCAATTAACAGCCCGGAGACAGGAATTCTTGCCCGATATGTCGATAGACTCACCCCCTATCACGTTAAGGGATAGTATGGTACTACTCGATGGGATACGGTGGGATGTATGGAAATTAAAAGAAAAATATATTTTTTCCGTTACTGCAATTACTTTAAAAAACTTATAAAGTAGATTTTTGTATTATATTAGGTATGTCATTCAGTAATTAGGAAGCTTTTTAACAAGATATAATATTATATATCAACCTACCCAATAGTCTCTGTACTATTCTTCTAGATTTAAACCCGAGTTTATAAGAAGTTTAAAATGGACCGCCATTTTACTATAATATGACGTAGTCATATCATACCCTGGGGCATAAAGGACTCAAGGATGATGATGATCTGGAGAGGGAGCGTAGGGCGTTGTTGGTAAGAGCGAACATGCTGGCTCGTAGGTTTGCATGATGTTCAAAAGAAGTAAAGCTTACACTTTTTAGAGCTTATTGCAGCTCTTTCTACACGTGTAGCTTATGGGCCAGATATACTCAAAAATCGTATAATGCCCTTCGAGTCCAGTACAATAATGCATTCAGAATGCTGTTGGGGCTGCCACGATTTTGCAGCGCATCAACTATGTTTGCCGAGGCTAGAGTGGATTGTTTTTATACCACTATGCGCAAAAGGTGCGCGTCTCTAGTAAACAGGATTAGGGCTAGTTCCAACAGCATTCTGAAAATGATCTCGGACAGATTTGACTGTCTTTACATGAGCCACTGCTGCACTATATCTCATGGTATGGGACGTCGGTGACTCGTGGTATAGATATATTGTGAATGAACAAAGATAAAAAGAAAAAGAAATACCTCTGTAATATAACTAACATACTTATTATATAATACATGTACTGATACTAACCCCAAAAAATGAGTCATTTGTTACTTGAATAAAGAATTTTATTATTATTATAAAGACGTTTGGTGACGTCATACATTAGAGATTTAAAAAAGTTTTCTATGACTTGACTTACTTATCTCACTATGGTTTGTTATGGCCTACGCCCTTTCAATCGAACACTCAGTTGTAAAGAAACTTCGCGCTCAGTAATGGGATATTGAGAGCTGATAGAGTTATTAATTGCACCTCTGCCTATCTTAGAAGAGGCAAGCGTGATCATACGCAATAATCTGACTTGCGTTTTATTTTATTGTGACGCACACACACAGAATTCCCTAATTACACACCCAATTCAGCAATTGGGTCGGTTTCGTAACAATTGTAAGTAAACTACGGACGATAATGCACGAATACTCGACCCATTTTCATTTCAATTACAGCGCTACAAACTGCTCTGTCAAATGGGTGGGGGATGACGCACGAGAGTGACAGATAAGATAATTTGTATGCAAATATTTTTTTTGTTTTGTTGCTGCAGTAGGTTAGATTTTGAAAAGTCTGACAATCCGAAGGCATAAGTGTATTGTTAGTTATTTAACAAGTAGTGTAACGATATGGAAAAAGCATAAGGAAAAAAATATACCCGTAATAAGCAGCGTGGTGAATTTTGGTCTTTATCAGTTCAATTGTAGCGAAGTCCTGTGTTCAGCTAGTATATCGGATTATGTCGTATGATATAATAGTTTTTTTGATGTATTAGTATATCGCTTAATACTTGGAAAGATATTATTATTTCAAACTAAAAGCTATTCTAATACATTTAACGATATCATGCGAATATTACTTTATGGATCTTTGGTCACAATCATTAATTACTGTAAAATGTAATATTATGTTTCATAATACATTCTAAAACCGTTACAGTAAATCATGATATCCAATATAGCATTAATATATTATATACCATAATTGTTATTACAATTCGGTCACCATAAATGTGTCAAATGGAAAAATATTGCTTATTCAATATTGCATTTACATGCTGATGGAATCGACTATACTGCAGGATACAGTGCAGTCATTTGACTATAAAAACAGAGTGCCCATTCGAATCCAAGATAAGTTTGTAGCACAGGCCAATTACATTACTTTAAATAATGTCACAATATTCAACGTAACGCCATCTCGGTTAATTAAAATAATGAAATAGGGCTTAAAGAACTTGCAGCAGATTCAACGTAGCAAGACCGCACGCGTGACAAACGTACATATTATCTTTTGATATGGTAGAGTTAATTTAAAAAATATTGTGGTGTGAATATCAGTACAAAATATATTGGAACTTCGCTTAGAATGGACAGTGAAAATATCGTTCATAAATAAGAAAATCGGACTCTTTTACTCCTTTTACTTTTCTCTTTTTATACTTTCCGATCTCCAAACGATATCTATGCGAAATCTATGCTAAATAGCATGTTCTGTTGGTATATTGCTGCATAAAGGAAATACAATTCAACACACAAATAATTCACTTCCAAAAAAATTACAATAATAATAGGATAATAGTGATTTATGTGTTAATGCTAACTAATTTTTCAACGAACACCATATTTTCAGTAGAAAAATAACAGCTGTAGATAGTAGTGATTGATGTCAGTTATGAAGCATCAATGAGTAGCTGGGGCAGTACCGTTGTCTTACAGAAGATCGACATGAAGCCACAGGTTCGTTGCCTTTCGCTTGGTGAGCGAAATTGCCGGATACCCAATACACCTTGTCTCTACCCATCCTTTTTATTTCCTCTCCTCTTCGAATTTGTTGGACTGGCAACGCATTTATAATTCAAGTATTGTGGACGTTCACGGACCGCAGACCATCATATGGCCTGTTTGCTCGTTTGCAGGACACTAAGATAAAAAAAATAGTCTATCCTGAATATTGAACCCAATATCTACCGATTCACAGCCTCTAAGCCATTGAGAGGACACATTTCCTACGTCATAAAGGTCAAAAATATCATAGCACTTACATAACATATATCGCGTAACATACAAATGTCAAGGTGGTCGCCGACGGGTCGTTGCATAAATATTACGTTTTTTATATAATTATGTAAGTATACAACTAAGTACTTTCGAGATGTTATTTAATGGTGGGTTGGGATTTATCGTATTCAATGAAATGTTAATTGTTGTGTGAGGTCGCAGGATGCAGGCCGCTTCCATTATGTCTATGTGGAGATCCTGTGGCTGAACTGAGGGAGAGAGAGAATTAAATGTATTTTGGCTTCAAATACCAAGGATCATTGTTATATGTGATAAGAAGAGGTATATTTGCCTCCGTGGCGCAGTTGGTTAGACGCCGCCTGTGAAACGAGAGGCCGCGGGTTCGATCCCCGCACCGAGAGAAATGTTTGTGCGGCCCACAAATATTTCTTCCGGGTCTGGGTGTTTGTGAGACCGAAAAGTCTCTCGTAGTTCCTGATACCCACGACACAAGACTCGATCTTAGTGTGGGGTCAGGACTATGTATGTGACTGTTGGGTGTTATTTATTTATTTTATTTATACAATGAAAATAATCTATTCTACTTCTTGTCATATTAGGGTTGTGAAAGAAATTATGCAACAGTATATTTCCAAAACTGAGTTTTGGCATGTAAATAGGACAAAAAATGCATTTGCCAGCAAGGTTACGATACACACATCTACGTCAATGATTTTTTAATACGACGAAATTAGGTATATTCGTTTTTTGTTACAAGCTAATAAAAATTGATTTAGTCTATTAATACGGTAAAAACCAAATTTGGAATCACGCATGAATTTTAAGTAGGTATGTTTACTTTAGTTTATTCCTTTTTTTCCAATATATTAATTGGAATAAGAACGTTATATTTCGTTTAAATTTTTAAAAATAGAACGCAAACTGTACACGTGAGGCGAACATTTGCCGCACCACCAAGAATTTCAGCAACATTCGTCGTGTATAAGCAGCGCGTGGCCCAGTTCCGTCGTATCTAAGTCGTATTGCCACACTCCGATACTCCCTTGCATAACCGAGTGAACTATTTCGATATGCTGTATTGTATTGTTCGCTGTATACGTGTAGCTGGACTGTGTTTTGATTCGATTCGGAATTGATTTTCGTATGCAATTGATTTGGGTTTCTGTTGTTTGATTTTGGAGTATATTTGACATTTATCATTATGCATAGGATGTTTATTGTTGAGCATGATTCTGCATAAAGATTGTCAGAAAAGAATGTTGTAAAATGGTCTACATCTTTAGATATTTTGTTGATATTCCGTGTCTTATTAAAGTGATTTAATAGTTGGTATATATCGTTTTAAGATCAACTCGTATGGTAGAATTTATTTTAGCAAAACCGTGGCGAAAGGTTCATATTTCTTGGGAATATAAATGTCACTACTTCCGTGGTGTAATTGGCGTAATTCCTGATTTTGAACTAGATGCTGTGGGTTCAATCCATGCGTTGGCTTGACAGACTTTGTTTTGGGGTGAGTATGTTCTGATTTTATTAACATGATGTAATTTAATATGGATGTACCTACGGGACTATTGGATATATTTATTTGTAATGTACTGTACCAGTCCGTGTATATGGAGACTGTCCCGCCCTCACACCCACCACTGCAACTCCTGTAAGCCAGGATCAACAGTGGCACGCAATGTAATGACACCGAGCATTGAAGCTCGGCGAGTCTCCGGGAATGTCTAACTTGTCTTTAACCCGCAACGAAATCAATCAGAAAGTTAAATTAATAGGAGGAGTTGGAAATAAATTATTGTCCACTTCCCTCCGTGCAAAGCGGGTGACAAAACGATGAAATAAAGAGGTAAATAACCTCGCAAAAAGACTTTTACAGCCGGAGAAGCCAGCTGTAAAGCACCACGGATCAAATCCTTATTACATTTAAATGGGACCTAATATGTGAGCTGTTACACTTGATTCCAGTAATAGGTATGGCAAAAACGCCGGAAAGCACGGAAATTCGTCCTAGTCTCTACAAGGTCCGTGTAGTATACAACTCCAGATGATATTTGCATACTATCCAGCATGGTTTTACGCTCATTCTGCCAAAGACTACACTCCCAAAGTATATGATGCGCGGATTGTTCATATTCGCAATTTGCTGTTGAACATGGGCACGCAGGCGATTCCACAAGCTTAAAAGAGTATAGTTTAGACTTAAAGTTACCATGGCCCGTGAGGAACTGTGATACGCAATAATCGACATCTAGCCATGTCTTCGTCAAACGATCACGCACGCAAGGAAAATATTGGTATAAATGCCGTCCCTTCAAAGATACCTCCCATCTATTTTGCCATTCATCTAATAGTTCGCTATATACCATAGGAAGCGGTTTAAATAATCTGTCGACTTTTAAGAGTTCACGTGCAGTTAAAAATCTTTGATCCATATTCTCCTTAGTAGAGTAATACATAGCGGCGCGACGTTGCACCTCCAGATCGACTGGAAGTACACCCGCCAGGACAGGCAAAGCTTCGGTACTAACAGTTCTATATGCCTTGCACAAGAATATCAACGCCAAACGTTGGCTCTGGAGCAGTTTTCTTCGCACAGCACCGATAGTAGCCCTATCAGCCCATACGGGAGATCCATAACAAATACATCCTAAGTAAGTTGCTCCATAGATGATTTTTAGTGTATTGAAAGATAGCCCCCACGTTGATTTCGATATTCTTGTCAAAGCAAAAAAGTTCCTTTTCGACTTTTCCCCGACGTTCTTAATATGTTCCAGAAAGGAAAAATTCCTTTCCAAAATTAAACCGAGATAACAAACCGATTCTTTTTTCTTTACAGTGATACTATTAAATTTAATTCGCGGCGGTGATTTTAAAGTTCCTTTTAGAAGTAATTGGAACGTTTTATGTGGTGCAAACTGTAAGCGATTTCGATGTCCCCAATCACATATTAATTTTAAACACGCGTCGGCCATATTTTCTAATCCCGACCTACTGTTAGACTCTATAAGCAAGAGGCCATCGTCCGCATATCCGGTCAAAGAACACCCCGACGGTAAGGGGATTGTAAGAAAATCGTCGAAGCCTAAATTCCACAAATAAGGACCTAAGACCGAGCCTTGTGGACAACCCATCGTCAGTGGTTTCGACACGGCATAGTGTCCAAGTTTAAGTTTTGTTGTTCCATGCGAGAAATACGAGTAAATAAGTGAATATATATTTTTAAAGCACCCTCGTAATTTCAACTTAAGAAGCAGCATTGGCCACCAAGCGTTGTCGAAAGCACCGGAGATGTCCAGAAAAATACCGAGTACATATTTACACACCGATGTACTTACCGCTCTTCTAACCGAAATTGCCGCGTCGATAGTTGACTTACCCGTAGTAAAACCGAACTGATTTTCGTGAAATTTTGGTCCGCCCGGTAGCAATCGAGGGACGATAAGACGTTCTAAAAGTTTACCTAGCGACGGCAAGAGTGTAATAGGTCTATACGACTTAGGATCATGTGGAGGTTTATCGCCACTCTTGGGTATTATCCGAATGAAACCGGTACGCCATACTCGCGGAAATACCCCTTCAGCAATGCATCTGTTATAAACAGTAAGTAACGCATCGCCTGCCGATTTACACGCCTCTTTAATCATTTTGTTCGATATTTTATCGTCACCGGAAGCCTTGTTTAGGGGCAAAGATCGTACGATTTCACTAAATTCATCAAACGACGACAGATTTGAATCCGAAGAGTTCGGCAGTTCCCCGGCCCACATCCTAATCTGCTTGTGGTATTCTGTGTCATTTTCAACATTATCATCCGGAATTAACGATTGTAACAGAGCGTCCGTTGTCTCCTCAATACCAGTGGTGTAGTTGTTGTCAATTTTTAAATTCTCAATATATGCCAAATTGATTGACCTATTCGCTTTGAATTCATGGTATAAAGGAGACCACGGACCCTCACTATCTAACCGAGCCACAACTTTTCGTAATAAATTACCCTTAGATTTTTGGACGGCCGCTTTATAATGCGATCTGGCAACTCTCAGTTTATTTAAAGCAGATGTAATTGCTTCCCCTGTGACAGAACGTCTCCTAAGCCCATTAAAACGCCTACGCGCTCTGCGAAAAGTCCGACGTAGTTGGACTAGTAAATCATTCCACCAATCACACCTCCGAGCGTTAGTGATGGAACCTCGACCGATGGTAACGTCTGCGCAATATGTAAACGTGTCCGACATAATCTCCGCACAGGTTTCAGCTGACAGATCATTGCGAGTGAAGTCCCCAGCATGCCGAGCAAATAGTGAGCTAAATAAATCCCAGTCTGCGCCTCGGGATTTATATTTAAAATTAAAATTATTATGTACCGGACCCTGCGTCAATCTAGGCAAGAACTCGTACACAATCAGGCGATGGTCACTACACGACGCGTCCGGTAGGACGCGCCACCTATCAATACGGACGTCTCCACTAGAAAGTGTGACGTCAATAGAAGATTCGCCCATAGGGCTACTGTAAGTAGGTGGTGCATCGGGGGTGTTGTGTATTTCGAGATTCATCTCTGCAATGAAATCTTCTACAGCGCAACGTCGCTCGGTATCAGTGGAGCGATATTTGCCATACCAAAGGACAGATGACGCATTAACGTCAGCACCTATAATAATTTTATGTCCAGCGAGGGACCGCAAGACATAGCGGAGGTGACACAGGTGAGGACCCACAGGATCTGAGTATTGAAAATAACAGCTCACAACATAAACCTTACAAATCGGACTAGACAACTCAGCGACAGCACAGTGTGACGTCATAAGATTACGCACAGAGGTTACGGTAAGATTTGAACCCGACACAAAAATACCTGCTCGTGAGTTGCTATCAAGTTGTACGACCTTACTAGATATACGCGCATGTTGATATTGCTCCTGTACTAGTACGATATTTAACTTATACTCGCGAATTAACGTATCTAATTCCGACGTTGCTACCCTATCATTATGGAGGTTTAACTGTCCGATGGTAAAGTTATTCATATTGTGTTAGTACTGGGTCGAGAGAAATAGTTGTTGGAGTTTGTAGTTGTACGTTGGACACTCCTGAGACCCACAGCGATGATCGTGGGGTTTTTTAAAGCGCTTGCAAGGTGCGCATACTGGCTTAAAATCTGTGTCTGAACTGTGCGGACACGCCTTAGTCTCGTGTGCTTCAGCACAGACGGCACACGTAGGTGTTTTTACTGTACAGAACTTTTGCACATGCCCATAATATTGACAATTCATACAACGCACTATTTCTAAGTCGTCAATGAATCGACAGGTGGCCCAGTCAATAAATAATTTCTCTTTTGTGTCCGCCAGATGTTTCCTTATCTCTGAATCTAACTCAATGCCAATCCATTTACGACCGTTATCTAAATTACGTCTACGAACTATTTTAATGGATTTAATGAAATCATCCTCCTTTATTGGCAATTCGTCCTTGATATTTTGACGATACAGTGCGGTAATAAAAGCGCGGTCTTCCATAGAGGATGGCACATCCTTAACGAGGATACGGGGGCGGCGCCCCTTGGGTTTTTCGAGACGTAATCCCGCCGATTTAATTGCCTCGACAGATTCGAGTTTTTTAATTTGTTTCTCATTCGCAACACGAAGCACGACGCGACCCTTCGTGGTTTTTTTCACTTTATTCTCGACAATATCATGACGTTTGTATTGGTCTAATTCGCGTTGCATATTGGCCAACTTGGTTTCATTGCAAGATGATTTTAATGCTAGTAACGAAACTATGGATGTAACACGTTGCGTTATATCTAACACTGCCGACCTATTCGCCACATTCATACGCGAGCCCTGATCATTAACAAGCTCATTAATTTTCGACAAATAATTGGAAACATCTGACACCAAATCACAATAGTCCGCGCGGCTCGCGTCGCTGCCGTTATCTAAAGATGAAGTCTCGGTCGATTCCGATAATTGCAAACGTTTGGAACATACGGGGGAAACATAAGTTGGTGAAGTCGTATCACTAAAAAGTCGTTTAGCCGAATTAGGTGACCTAGGTGTTAGCTTACTTTGACCGAAAGGATTGGGCCCACGGTCGGGCGGAACTTTATTTTGAGCTGACATTATTTTGCCGAAATGAAATTAAGATTTTATTATTTTTAATCTTATAAAATGACACAAACAATATAAAATATTACTTTGAAAAGAAACAACAGCTGATTGTATGCCGGCCGAGCGATATTTTTTTTTACGATACCCACACTAAAAAGAATAAAAAGTACTTACCGAGGATTAATTGCTTAATTTCACTAAATTACGCAATAAAACATTTAAAAACTTACAGACCGTTGCTCACAATACTACACCATACAACAATAAGCAACCCACGAGCGAATAAATGCACTCCAAACACACAAAATACAATTTAAAATGAGGAGAACGTAAACACGTCACATCACCGTGCCCCCGCCAGAGGGGAAGTCCGTGTATATATTACTGCATAGCAAGGTTTCCTTTACGATCGGGAGTACGATTGAAGAAGTGTAGGCCATATAGTCCAATACGCTGGCCTAGTACGCGTTAACGGACTTTATACACCACATTAAATGAATTGTAAAATTGTTTCGAAAAGAGCAATTCATTGCAATAAAAAAAAATATGTCAGTCTACCCAGTATAAATAAACTTAGTTATTTAAATTAAAATTGAGATATCAGTAACAAAACTTTCAAATGTGCGAACGTTTTGTTGCAAGATTAACACTTGAATAAGGCAGATTAATAAATAAATACGCCCAACAGACACATAGTCCTAACTCCACACTAAGATTGAGTCTTGTGGGTCTCAGGAGCTACGAGAGACTTTGGGGTCTCACTAACACCCAGACCCGAGACAAATATTTGTGGGTCTCACAAACATTTGTCTTGGTGCGGGGATCGAACCCGCTGCCTCTCGTTGTACAGCCGGTGTCAAACCAACTGCGCCAAGTGCCAACAATACTAAATGGATGGTCCGCTCAAGACCAGGTTGGTCGGTTTATACGTGACTACCGCTTCTTTAAGCGGCCAAAATCTAGCAATTGATAGCACATACATTACGCAATCTTCCCAGAAGGGGTAGGCAGGTCTACCACCGAATACTAAACTAACAGAAGTCAAGCTGATGAACGTACTTAAATTTTGTTGCTACACTCACGCTACGCTCGCCGTTCGCGCTAGGGTTGTTAACTCTGGCTGATGCGAAAATACGTATCGTGTTAATAGCACTCGTATCGTTTGATTGATTGTTTAAATAAAATATATAAAAAACAATAATAAAATAAATACATTTCAATTTTATTTATCTAGTCTATGAGAATGTGTATGTCATTATTCTAAGACATTTTTTTATTGTTTTAGTATTCTGTGACCGAGGACACCTACATTTTGCCTTGTGTGTTCCGTCCCATGAGATGATAAGCAAGCCTATGGCCATATCGGAATATCTTTGGGCTGATATTGAATGCAAAATCTCAAAAACACTGTACCTTTCTCTGGATTCGAATCCAAGACCTCAGCATTGTAAGCGTAAGTACTACAGCGCCACCGACGCATAATAAACATACAACTTTATAGTAGAAATAAACAGTATAATATTTATAGCAATAGTTATGTCACCCAGCGTGCGTACTTGAGAGTTGAACGTGCGTTTACTTCCGATCAGCGCGGACCTCGTAGCTTCCGGCTGTCCTTACGCGCGGTCCCGCTTCACACGTCAGCCGAATGTTCGCTGCGAACATTACATGTGTTCGTCTTTCGTAAGCTGTGTTATGTCATAAAATATGTCATTTATATTTTGATGGGATTTATTTTATAACTTACATTATTAATTAAATATTACAATAATCCAGTCCATCCAAAGGTAGCCTGAAAGGAATCGCAGTTAGCGATATTGCCGCCTATTGTAACCGTGCCTTTAGTTTTTTCTTGACTCTCTTCAATAATAAGCCTATCAATCTATCTATACGTAAAAATCTTACAACACCGCGTCATAAATCAAATACATATGTGGCCTTAATCACAGCTTCTATTTATAAAATTGCATCATTTGATTACCGATATGACTCACGTGCAGCCACTGTGAAATTCTTTATCATAAGCGTATGTACATATCTGTGTTTAAATCTGTATTGTATTTAGGACGTGTACAAAGTATGATGTAGTCTAATATTTCAATGATCAGAAAAGGAAAAAGAAAGAAATAAAAAGAGGTTTTATTAACACGATTATAGCACTACAGCATAAGTACAAAACTTAGAATAATAATAATTAACAAAAACAAACAAAAGGAGACAATAACAAAGAGAAAAGAGGCGCATTTAAATATGTGCATTAACTTGTAAAAACATAACATTACCTTATAATTATTCCTCTATCCTAGTAATTGGATGAATGTCGTTCTCGTGTCGTTCTCCAAAACGTCGTTGAGGAGATCCTTGGGGAAACCTAGGGAGAGAAAATAGGGAATGGACTTCCTACATTGAAAATTTAAGGGTTTAATCTAGAGCAACAATAAAGGGTCAGATCAAAATTATTCTGAATTTAGGAGACTGTGTGCGGGGATTGATGAAAATGGATGAAGTGAAAGTAGTATGGTAGTATGGACCAAAGTATAAATTTATATTATCTGCCTATCTCTATGGGGTACAACCGTGTATGTATGTTTAATTAACTAACTCCTACGAATTTTAGAGGTGTGTCTCTTGGCTATCTTTCACATCAAGTACATATTTGTATTTAAATATGTCGACACATATTGTATTCGGGACAAGTGCCAAGTATGATGAGAGGTACCAGGAGATCATAAACACAGATTAAGTGTTTATACGTAAAAATATTTCGTATGACACGTGTATTATATTTGGGACCGCTGCCAATTATGATGACTTGCTAGTTTTATCAACTAAAATATATTTAATAGCTTGTTTTGATATTACGCAATTTGAATATGAAATGACCTGAATTATCTTTATTTATTTTATTATTATTTTTTTATAACTCTCAATCGTACTCTCGATTGTAGAGGCCTGTGCCCTGTAGCGGGACGTTTAAGTGCTGGTACAGAACAGTATAATTTGTACAAAAGAGACCATTGCCAGTTACAGTAATAAAATTGTTATTTCATTTTTTGACAATAGAAACAATAAATTAAAAAAAAAATTGTTAAATTGATTTTCAATATATAAAAGCTGTAAATAAGTAAGTCGTAAGTGAGAGTTTCCTGTAAATAAGAGTCAAAAGTGCCGTAGCGGTCTGGACACTTTTTACGTACATAAACTCTCGCCTTTTTCCCAGAAGGGGTAGTCAGATGCGCCAGGACACCCATATTTCGCCTTGTATGTTCTGTCCCACGATGCGATAGGGGGCGAGCCTATCGCCATATCCGGCTCGAATTACTGACTCTGGGCTGTTAATGAATAGAAAATCCAATATCACTTTGCCCAACCCGGGATTCGCACCCGATACCTCAGCTTTGTAACCGTACTCTATATAGTACAACTACGCCACCGCGAGTCAAACACTTTTTGCTTACGCCTGTAGGCAACGTTGGCGGTCAAAGGGCTGTGGAATCAAATGTTATGGTCCCAAATCTCGTTTCTGCCCATGGATTGATACTGAAAAGTTTCAACCAACATCTTCAAAGGTTCTTGGTTTACCGTTGAGTCTAGAGTCAGTGCGGTTGTTGAAAAACAGGTGATACAGAACAAATCTAAGGGATAAATAAATAAATAACACCCAACTGTCACATACATAGTCCTGACCCCTCACTTTCTCGAGAGACTTTTCGTCCTTACAAATATTCACATCTGAAACAAATACTTGTACTACACACAAATATTTATCTCGGTACGGGGATCGAACCCGCTGCCTCACGTTTCATAGCCGGCGTTTACCAACTGTGCCACGGAGGTTGACATACTGTGCACCAATGAATTATGAACCAAGTATGATAAAGTGACGAATGTATATTATTTACTTGGATGAAGGACAAAGGCAAATCTAAATCCAGACGGTGTATAAAAAGAAATACACAAAGAACTTTACGCTTGTTGTTTCACTAATGAAACCATTATCCCCGTTTTAATTATATACGTCCGACATAACATTTTCTTTAATGAGAACCTTCAAAGGATTTTTTATATAATTTACTCCGTAAAAAGGTTCTTACAAAACGAACAATGGTGTTGCGACACACTTCGCGAACAAATTCTGTTGACAAGAAGTTCAGTTCTTTAAATAATATTCGTAAATGTTTTACGTAACTGAGGTTATTTTTATGCTATGTAAGTGTTATAGTATTGTACAGAGCTAAATGATTACCATGTTACAAAAAACCACGTATTTTTCAAAGTTTTTTAGTAGATCAAATGGCAATAACTAATTTTACTGGTGGCAGGTAGATGTTTGGGTAGGTAGAACTTCAATGTATATTTCTACCAATAAACAGTGACATTACTGTTACTGTAGGTACTTAGTAAATACACTGTTGTATTCCGGTTTGATGGACATTGTAGCCAGAGTAACTACTTGATATAATAAGGCTTAAAGTCTTAAGTCTTAAGATGGCGAGCGCACTAGAATGCCAAGCATTGAATTAGAATTAATGGCGTTGTTGAGTTTTGTTCGTGTCCATGAGCGGTCGTATCGCTTATGAGGGGAGGAACGACACACTAGTTTCGTGATTGCTTGAAAATCAAAATAAACAATTTCGCTGCATCTTTGGGCCCAAAGGGAGTGACAAAAAAGTGGTTGAATGTATGCATTATTTCTGTTTTACATGTCCAATCCACGTAGATTATCATAGATACATAGTCGAGACGCCACACTAAGATCAAGTCTTGTGTCGTGGCTATGAGGAACTACGAGAGACTTTTCGGTCTTAAAATCACCAAGACCCGAAACAAGTACCTGTGGTATACAAATATGTGCTTCGGTGCGCGGATCGGACCCGCGGCCTCTCGTTTCATACCCGGTGTGTAACCACGGAGGCTGTCGAAACATGGATGTTCTCCGCCCTAACATGAAATCTTGTTCCCTGATTTTGAAAAGTAAAAAGTATGAACCAAATTATCGACTGAATTTGAAAGCCTTGGACTAAAGTTAGTGTCTCGCTCATCCAAGTTTATTAATAAGGACCTAAGTATGAGACTTGTACTTTTTCCATATACAGGCTGACATTTTAAATAATTTGAAAATTAAAATGAGAACATTATTTCTCCAAAAGCCTTTTTTTTTTTACGATATTTTGACATTCCATATAGCTACGAGTATGTTTACCGCTTAGCTGAACTTCGGTACGGTTCGGGAACTTACCTGAGCCGTAAAAAGGCGCGGTGTCTATAGGCGTAGATAATGTTATTTATGTGGTTTAAAATGAATACTATATGTTAATGTCAATCAATGTCACCCTGTATTGAATATACTCTGTAGTTAAATCAAGCGGATACCACCAGCAAGTTATCGAAAAATAACCTTTAATCCCAACAAGGGCAGTGATTTATATTATCTGGATTAAGATAATTTATTAACAGTGATTACACGCGACTTGTAATTATGTAACCGTGATATAACAAGGTTAAAAATACGCCAAGGTAAGCGTTGTATAAAAATACCGCTTTATGTAATACTGCGGTTTATTTTTATAGTAGTAAACAGTAAGATCTTATTTGATATTAGATTAGTCGTGTAGTTGGTTGAGATTTGAAACGAGATAACGCGGGTTCGATGCGGAACTAAGACAAATGAGTGAAATATATGAATTTGTTTGGAGTCTGGATGCTTGTGAGACTGAAAAGTCTCTCGTAGTCTCTCTCATCGTCGTCTCTAATAGGCTTGTTATACTGTGAGTTTAAATGAGTCTGTTAGAGATTTTTAAAATTCAATTTCTATAATATTATTACAAATATTTATTACTACAATATATTGGATGTATCATAAGCAATGTGTTAATATGTTGAAGCTGGCATTGGAATCAAATGTACACGAACTATCAGGTGCTCGGGAATCTGTCTTCAATCTTGAGCAAATATCGTATTTTCTGCTAAAGTATGAATCAAAGTTAAATTCATTTTACGAAATTTAATAGTTAGATTACACAAATGCAGGCAATACAAACAGTGGTCTATGATGCGCCACTTAATTGTATAGATATTGGGTATAATTTTACATAAATCATCTTCTTTAAATAAAATTTTAATAATTATTACATTTTCCAGATAAAATTAACATTATGCAATACTAATAATGCTTATATTTCCTTTGCACGTGTTTAAAATAGCATTGGTAAATCCCACCAGCATATTCCATACATTTCTATTCTATATATAATTTTTATCCCGGAAAATATGCAGCGGATACAAAAACCGCAAATCAGAATAAAATGTTTGCCTGTTCGACCGCAATCCCACAATCCCAATTGTGGGGTTACTCCCAGTTCCCACAGGCGCCCTCGTGCGGAGCCATGACGCAATCTAACACAATCTGAGTTATGACATTCAGGATGTCCTGGGGTCGGTAATGAGGCACGATATTATAACGTTATAGTGACGAGAAGGCTAATACTTGGATTACGATATGTGGCCTACATTACGTATATATTTATATGGAAGAATTAAAAATGAGATTTTTTATTGCATTTACTGGGCAATAAAGGCACTAATGGCCTGATTTTATTAAGACCATGATATCTATATCGAATTGATCTAAGTTGAGTTGCCTGCCTCTCAAGATAGAAGAACTAAAAAAGACATAAAGAGGAAAGGGGTATTGGACCGCCAGCATATTTAAATAAATAAATACGCCCGATAGTCAAATATAATATGTTCGGACCCGACAATAAGATCGGGTTTTGCGTCATAGGTATCAGAAACTACGACAGAATTCCCGGTCATGAAAAACCCAAACCCGAAGCAAATACCTATCGATCTCTTAAACATTTATTTCGGCGCAGGGATCGCACATCGATTTGAATAGCTTTAATGGTTTATACAATAGCGCTTTAAATTATGTTTTTATAAATCGTATGTACCTACATAAAATCACGCCTTTTTCCCAGATGGAGTAGATAGAGGTGTTACCAGGACACCCACGATTCACCTTGCGTATTGAGTCCCAAGATGTAATACGGGAAGAACCTATTCCCATATAAGGCACAAATTCCTTACTCGGAGCTGGTAATGAATAAAAAAATCCAATTAGACTTTGCCCGACCCCGGACTCGAACCCGAGACTTTAGCATTGTAATCTGCATCAGCGCCACGGAGGATTAAAAGTGACTTTAAACAACTGGTGGTAGGTTTCTCATAAGTGAGAGGCTGCCTGGGTGGGTACCACAGCAATGTCTATTTCTGCCGTCAAACAGCACTGTTGTGTTTCGGAGTGAAGGACATTGTAGCCAGAGTAACTACTGGACATATTGAGACTTAACATCTGATGTCTCAGGATGGCGAGCGCAGTGGAATGCCAAGCATTGCTTTGTAATTCAAGGTGTTCTTTCGTTTTGCTACTGTTCATGAGCGGTGCATCGCTTACCATCAGGCGAACGGCATGCTAGTCTCGCCATTCACTGCAATAAAAAAATATAAAAAAAACAACATAAAATGTCGTTTAGTGTTCAAACACGGAAAGTTGTAACAATATTTTTGGCACTTGGCTATTGATGACAAGAATAAGATAAAAACAGGGTAACCAAATACAATTAAATATTTTTTATATAAACATATTTCATTCATGTAGACCAAACTTTGTTCGGTTGGGCCCAAAATCAGTGTTCTTCTTTTTACTTGTAATGAATGATCGGGTGACTATAAGACAACCTCCAATTTATACCTAAGCCAAAAAAATCAATATTTTCATGAATAATAAGGTTTTACCTGCCACTGGAGTCAATAACTTATGAGACATTGATCCAAAGGCTACCTTTATACCTTAACAAATCAGGAAAATCGCAATGAACAATAAAATGTTAAGTAAAATTCCATGCGTTATGTCACGTAACAAGTATTAGTCAATCAAAAATATGCTTTTGGTAGGTTTCTCATATGCGTTAACTGGTTAGGTACCAAGTCTATTACTCCCGTCAAACAGTAGTGTAAATGTACTGTTGTATACCGGTTTGAAGGACATTTTTGCCAGAATAACTGCTGGACATATTGAGACTAACACCTTATGTCTCAGGATGGCGAGCGTAGTGGAATTCCAACTATTACTTTGTAATTCATAGTGTTGTTTAGTTTTGCTACTGTCTATCATCGGTCGTATCGTTTACTATCAGGCGAATGACATGCAATGCTCGCAATTAATTTCAATAAAAGAACAGTATTTAAATAGGTCACTGAACACTCTAAATGGACTGTAAGTCTTTTATGGCAGTTAACAAGAGTATACGGCAGGCTTAGATACCTTTATTAAACCATGTATAGCATTCCCATAATTTTAATTCAACTACAAATTACACGTTATTTAATATTTAATGAAGTAATAAGCATATAAACTAAATATATAAACGAGAAAACAAATATCGTTTTAATATCGTCTCGTTACTCAAAATAGCGTCTGTGCACCAAGGGCGAGTGGATTGCAACGGGCCCCGTTCCCAACTATGATTTATTGATCTGTGTTGCATCACTGTACTGTGCTACAAGTGTATGCGCAATAATGTCAACCTTTCATTGTGTGCGGCCCTGCTGATGCATTCTACCTGCGTAATATATACATATTCAGTGGCTTTGTATGGATTTAGGTGATAAGTGTATACAAGACTATTAAAAATGTATAGAGTATTAAGACATTATATACTGGCATGAAAATACTGAAGAACTGTAGTTTTACGTGTGGTTCTCAGATCAAGCACCACAATTGCATTTCACACAAGCAATGCAGTTTATAAAACACAATTAACAATTCTAGGTCAGGATCCGATTTTTTATATCAAAATATATACAAAATCAATTAATCAGTATATATACCGGGTATCTCAAGACTGCTACCGAAAACGAAGCCGGGTGGTAGTTTTAGAGACTACAAACACAATGCAATTAAAAATTTCGCCTAGAAACGCGACAATTTTTTTTTATGATTTTTTAAATATCGTCATTTTTGGGTGGTAAATCCATAGTTTTTGCTAAAATAATAATTTAAACTCTTTTATACCTTAGAGTCCTTATAACTAAAAGGGTATACACTATTATTTTAGGAAAAAATAAATATACCATCCAAATACGACTATAGGAAAAAATAACAAAAAAAAATCGTCGCTTTTTTTTTCAACATTTTCTGTTGCAATGGGTCTGAAGTCACTAAAACTACCACCCAGCTTCATTTTCGGTAGCAGTCTTGAGATACCCTGTATATAGATTAAGTGCTGGGTATATAAATAAATATAAATAATATATATATAAATATAAAGTAAATATAATAATAATATAATAATAATCCCTACTATATAAATCCGAAGTTCGAATCTTCGGGACGTTTTTCGTTTCGAAACCTACACTGTAACACGAAATTCGAAACTTCGGATTGAAGAATGAATGATTCGAATATATCGGCAATCCGAACATTTACATTTTTATTTACTATATTCATCCGAAACGAAGTTCGAAACTTCGGACGAACAAAGTTTGTGACGATACGAATGTACCTACTCTGTAAATGTTCGTATTGCCGAAATATTGGAATTATTCATTCTTCGATCCGAAGATTCGAACTTCGTGTTACAGAGTAGGTTTCGAAACAAAAAACGTCACGAAGTTTCGAACTTCGTTTCGGATTTATATAGTAGGGCCCCTGTGTACTTGACATAGCGAGTAACTAATGTACATATTGAGACTTAACAAATCTTATGTCTCAGGATGGCGAGTGCAGTGGAATGCCAAGCATTACTTTGTGATTCATGGTGTCATTTGGTTTTACTACTGTCCATGAACAGTCGTAACAGAATGGCATTCTCATCTCATTCATTGCCATAAAAGTGTTTGAGTTATTACAACTAAGCGAATACTCTTACGGTTTTTTTATTGGTTAAATGCTGTCTTGAGTACCTTTATCAAATAAAGAAAAATAAGTCGAGGTTTAGTACACCAAGATATTTACATGCAACAAAGTTTGCATTGCATTTTTTTAAAACACTGTCGTCTTTTAAAAAAATGATTAAAGACCATTTCCTGTCTCAACTAGAGCATAGCCGAGGAATATCTTGTCCATTCGCCTCTTTGGTAAATGTTAGGATAGGTATATATATTTATGTATATGGTAAATTGTATGTATGTGTATTTTAATATATTTTGTTGGTATGTATTTGTATATATGTATGTATATATTATATATATTACTATTTTATATACCTTAGACTGCCCGCTCATTTTTCCTATTTCAATATCCATCCAAAGGCTGCCTGGAAGAAATTACCTAGAGTGATAAGGCCGCCTCTTGTACTATTATTATTGTGTTATTTCTTAACTGTATTTTTATTTTGTGCAATAAAGGATTAAATAAATAATAAATAAATAAAGTTATTCTATGTATATCACATCCGTTTTTAGTCATAAGATGGCATTTTATCAACATTTTGTAACTGTAATCCAGAATATAAGATTAATCATATCTTATCTGCGAGCTGAATGAATATTCTCGTGAATCATCTTAAATATTTTTATACCTCTTACGACCACATAGTTACGTTGTATTTTTATTGGCTGCCAACATGTTTAGTAGCGAGCTCAAATCCCAAGGCACACTTCTAACTATTCGGAGTCATGTATGTATAGTCAATCACAAAGCACTCAAACGGTGAAGGAAAACATCGTGGGGAAACCTGCATACCATAGCGATTTGTATTAATTTCTATATTATGTAAAGCCTGCCAACCAGCACTAGGCCAGCGTGGTGCACTATATGGCCTAACCCCTCTCAATCGTGATCTCAATTGTAGAGGATTCCCATGTCCTGCAGTGGGACGTATATGCGCTGATAAATACGGGTTATAGTTCATAGTAGTAATATAAAATTACTAAAATGCTCATTTCGCATTTTAAATCCCAAAGTATACAAGAGGACTAAAATTCCAGTCTTAGGCACCTCATGCATAACTTTGAAACCTAAATTTTATACAAAGAGAATTGCTCAACCTGGACATCGAATCCAATACCTCACGACATGATGCAACTATGAATGTTAATTATTCCTTCCTACAAGAATAAATATTGCAATATTAAGTAATCCGTGTAACAAACGACATCTTTGATGTAATATTCATAAGTTGCAATTATCGCTGTTTAATTATAGACAAGGTGAGGTACAAGGTTCAATTTCCGACTTCCTGTTTAATGTGCATTTTGCGTAATACTGTTTTCTAAACATAGTAATAATTATTTATTGACTCACAGTCTATTAGCAATTAATTATTATTTGCTAAGAATTGTGCAGTCTTGGGTTCGATTTCCAATCGAGAACTACAGATTGTATGAATATAGTAACAAAATACTTATCGTAATTTTGAAACATTCTCCAGGAAGTCCAAAGTTTGTTAGGTGAAGTTAAAATTACAAGCAAAGTTACTTTTTTGTGTAATATTTCATCGCTGTGTTGGAATCAGATGTGGAATGCGAAAATATGGAATTAATAATTGTTATTATTAAAAATAATTCGAGACAATATTTATTATTTCCATTACAAAAATGACCACTTTATTTTTTATATTTTAGTGAAAAATATGTTCAATATCAAATAAATTGCGATGGACAGGTCACTTACATACATTTCCACAACATAAACATAAATCTGAAACTAAAATTATTTATATTGTTATTTTTAATATTAATTTATATCTAATTTATCTGTTTTATTATACTAAGTAAAAATACGAAGGGGAATTTACATAATATCATTTTTTGCTATCATAATTTTTTTAAACGAATAAGACTAAAAAACATGTGATATTTATGCAAAAGAATTGATACATAACTACTATTTTATCTTTTCCATTTCATCTCTATTTTTTGTACTAACAATTTATAAAATCACCAGTTATTTATGCAAAAGAAGTCATAATTATTCTTTGAATTTTTCATCTTTTCTTTTTTAAACTTTTAATTTATAGCCTCAAAATGGCATCAAAAATCCCGCTACACCCAAATACGCTTGCAAAAATCACTGGCATTTGCAGGGTAGATCCCATTGGCCAACAAACGAAAGGAGCTTGTGCTTCCACCAAGCGCCTTGACACGCTCCTTTCCTAAGCCGACATTTGAGATTTCGCAACCCTACGCCGTCGTATCCTTGAATACTTTGCGTAATCTCTTACCTAATGTTACCGAGCGGCGCGCGGGTAGATGGCGCTAGTGGGCTTCAGGTTTGAATTGAGGTTATAAAGGAATTCGTATTTTAGTTGGTGTTGTAAAATTCTTTAAATGCTGATATAGAAAGATGAATAGTATATCAATCTAGAATTGGGTTATAAAGGCTTTTAAAATAAAATAAAAGGACTATGTATTAAGGTGATAATAACAATTAAATTAGTAAAATAAGCAAAAGGAAAACTGAAGAGTTTGTTTGAAGAAGCAATTACAGTTGCAGTTTTTAAGGGAGCCAGTTTAACAGTTTTTATGTCGGACGCCCGCCTACAAGGTGGACGGACGATCTGACTAAGGTTGCAGGAAGTCGCTGGATGCAAGCCGCTTCCAACAGGTCAATGTGGAGATCCTTAGGGGAGGCCTAGATGCTAATATGTAAGATTAGTGGAAAGAAATAATTTCTTCCAAATGGATAAACGTGTGTAATATATTAAAAAAAAATAGGTATCGAAAATTTAAGAAAATATTGTCAGTTTAAAAAAAATATTTTGTTGCGCAAAAAACACTAATGACTATTTCGACATAAATATAAATACAACATGCTTAATTATTTTTTTAATGGTTCTGATACGACACGTATAAACCATTAAAATACACTACAATGTCAATATTGCTTGGACATTAGATAACTGTAAATTTGTTCTATAATTGCACTTAGAACACACATTACAAGATTATAGATAGAGCAACTTATATAAGTTTTATTGCCAAGAATTTGTATGGGAACAAACACTAGTTAAATGTATAAGTATTTATTAATTTATTTTAAATCCTATCAGCACATATACGTCTCACTGCAGGGCACGGGCCTCCTCTACAATCGAGAGTACGATTGAGAGAGGTTAGGCCATATAGTCCATTTGCTAATATTAAATTGAGATGCTTATCTCTACACAGATGCAACTTTATTTTAACGGTATTATGCTGTATCCGATGAAATAAAATTTATTTTTCTGCAACAATATATAAAATATTGTTAAACAAAGTTATTTCCCACGTTCTATTTTTGACAGCCTCCGTGGCGCAGTTGGTTAGACGCCGCCTGTGAAACGAGAGGCCGCGGGTTCGATCCCCGCACCGAGAGAAATGTTTGTGCGGCCCACAAATATTTCTTCCGGGTCTGGGTGTTTGTGAGACCGAAAAGTCTCGTAGTTCCTGATACCCACGACACAAAACTCGATCTTAGGGTGGGGTCAGGACTATGTATGTGACTGTTGGGTGTTATTTATTATTTATTTATTTTATATTATTGTAAATGATATAATTTGCGTTAACAGAAGTGAAGAACAAATGTTTTACATGACACAAAATTATTATTCCTAAAAATGCTATCCAAATTATACAAACAAAAAATAAAAATATTTGCGAAACAAAAACAAAACGTAAAAAAAATTTCGCTATTACAAAAACTTTTCCGTGATCAATTAAATTGAAATAGTTTCGCGTTCATTTCACACATGGTGTTAGGTAACGTTTTAGGTAAGCTATTAATGTAATAATTGCAAAATTAATATATAAAAAATACATAAAAACATTCCGAACGCGATGTGGCGTAAAGTTTTGCAAACAATTCGACTTAGTACCGCCGTATGGCAACTCTGGCGCAATGTATGCATTTGGCTGCGCGAATTACGTTTTTACATTTAAAATGGAATAGTGTGTTATGATAAATATACGCACAACTGGCCGCATGTTTGTGTTGTCTCTGTCAAACCTAATAAAGAAAAATATCCACCAGCCACTTAATCAGACATCACTATGAATTATAACGTAACCTTTAAAAGAAGTTTCCAGTACTGAAACCTCATTTTATAAAATAAAAAGTTATCCCATCACAAACATCCTTGGCCATCGCATGAAAACATAATGTATCGTACAATTCATACATAATGCTGCTGGCCAAGTCGATCTATTTATTTAAAACGTAAAGGATTTTTAATATTGATATGATAATAACTTACGTAATAAATTTATACAGAAGGTCCCTTAAGCAAGGACTAAATAAATTAACCGACTTGGTATTACATTGATCTCACAACTTTTTGCGGTAGAAAAACTGAGCTCCGAGACTTGGTATTTTTTTTACAGGATGTTTTTGATGGGATCTCACTTCTTTTTGTAGAGTCTTACTTTTTTCCTTTTCGGTACTTTTTACTTCTAGAATATCAATAACAATTTTCTTAAAGCCTGTGTCTTATGGTTTTTTCTTATTTTTGTAGGTATCAATCTATGAAAAATAAAGCGAATTTGATTATTAGTGTTCTTTCTTTCATGGTAATTAATAATTTCCAGCTATTTAGTCTATTTATTTGCAAGTTTTTCTTCGTCGTATTTTTCTAGAGGAATGTTAAGCCCCTCTTGTTAAGCCTCATATATATGGATACCTATCTACAACTATTATTCCATTATATACGGGTACAGTGATTCATTAACTGCAAATGTAACTTTGTAATCCTATACATTTATATGAGATTACAAAGTTATTCACGCAGTTGTTTATCTAGAAAACTAGGCAGAAATTATGAAATGTTTAAGTTTTCCCTTAATTTGGACACTAAACACTTATTATATTCCAAATTTGAAGGTTCTATGTCTGCTAGAAGTGCCTTAGACTTTTGATGATCGGTCAGTCAGTAAGTCAGTGAGTGACAAAATTAAGAAAGTTTGACATGTTACAATTCCTAAACTACTGGTTCAAATTGAATGAAATTTTAAATATACTGTGTTTACACAATGCCTGCTTAGTAACTGAAAAATCAGGCTTCTTGCTTTAACCACAACGAAGTTATAGGGGTGTAGAAAATGGTCTGAATTGCTTCGAGAAAAGGATGGTACGACAGTGCCGCTTTTTAGCTCGACTTGGAGGGGGCACTGCCGTGCCCCCAGATTACACTCAACTCACTCAGTTGCTGAACTCATTAATGTTTTATTAGGTATTAATAAATCAAACAACAATGTAAATTATGATGTTATAGGTTTATTTATATTTTTAAACATTTAATAAAACAAAGGCAATCTATTCTTAGCGAAACTAAATATATTTATTTCAAAAAGTTCGAATATAAATGAAAAAAAAAAAACAAAAAATAAAGAAGAACAGAAATTCAAATTTCGAACGTCCGATACGTGTTCATGCCCTAATAATAACCGGAACGTTTCATTCCACATTGACAGATCTGATTAGCGCACTGCGAATGCAGAGGCAACGAACTCAAATCAATGATTTGAGGCCATACATCCCTGTCTTGGCAACTTGTGCCATAATAACTAGGACTGGCACCAGTCCCTTGCCAAGCCATATACGTACCTTGGAGCGACAGTGTACCTTGTAAACAACCCGCACTTTGACAGCAAGGTAATTGTGACTGGGTATAGGAAGTTTTACAACACGGTACCTGTGATTGACTATAGGCATTTTGACAAGATCCTTGCGATTGACTACCAATACAGGCACATTGACTGCAAGTCACCTGTGGGATACAGCCAGTTTGAGCAGGAACGTTGTTTTGGGAGACGCAAGTACAGTCGCAGTCACATCTATTTTGGTTGTTCGTCACGTGGTACAGTTGCGAGCAGTGGTTTTCGCATTTTTGTGGGCAAGGCGTTGCTACGTATATTGGTCCGTCGTAGTTTTGTATGGTGACTGAGGATACTCTGTCTTTTAAGCAGGGTTGTGCGGTCACAATCTGTAATGACAAAATAATTAAGTATATGTACCTATGTACAATGGGCTAGACAGAGGCTATAACATATTTAATGCTAGATTCTAAACACAAGAATTTCGTTGATTTCATTATAATTAATTTTTATACACAATATGAGGGTACGTCTACTTATCTAAGTATCTAGTTCAGTCAAGGCACTGCAAAAATCTAAATTTTCTGAAACGAATTTACTATTGGATAACAATTACACACTAATAAGCACTAAAAATAAGTTAAAATAAATACTTACACAAACAAAAGAAAGGGCAAACACGATTAAGAGATCCATTTTGATGTATTCCAATACAATGATACATACTAACTTTAAAATCAACTTATATACATAGTATTATCAATTTTTGGGAATATTTCGTTGGTACCGAAGTGCAATTCTTACGAAATGGTAGCACGTACGGTTTTTGGCAATTGGCATTGACGAAATTATATTATCGCTGTTTTTCGTATGCACCAGCGATTGGCGCAGTGGACAAGCTTGGTTAGCGGGTTAGATGATTGTAGATACACTTTTTCTACGCCTGGATATAATTTCAAAGACCTAAAGGACCTTTCGCCGTTTTTTGTTTTTCTTTATTTAGAAGTAATATTTTTAATAAATATTTAGCGCTATAAAACTGGTGATAGTATTCTGGTTAAAACCTTAAATAAATATGTAACAGGTAAGCCACTATTTGATATCATATTTTTACATACAACACACACACACACACACACACACACACACACACAACACAACTAAAGAAAAGCATACGTATAAAAACTATTCGGTCATGTACCTACATTTTCTCACATATAAAAACAACTATAACACTAAAGGTCTATTGAAATACCTCGAAGAAGGTTGTAAGTAACAGTTAAGACTGGATAGTTAGCATGCAATCTCGTAAGTTACAATGTATTGAAAAAATCCTT
The DNA here is from genome assembly GCA_009982885.2 of Hyles vespertilio. NCBI lineage: Eukaryota > Metazoa > Arthropoda > Insecta > Lepidoptera > Sphingidae > Hyles > Hyles vespertilio. The sequence goes on from CM042830.1 coordinate 4,868,282, forward strand.
ATCTGCCAACTATCAACTTTGTGGCGCAGTGTGCCGATGGCATGGTATGCAACGCGATGGTAACATGTGGATACGACTTTTTTATTTTTTAATATTTATTATTTATTTTTTAAAATACGTAACTTTGCTTTTATGTACGCTACAGAGACTTGTCTAAGGTTATGCAAGGTATTATTTAACGATGGTGTTTGGATGCTGATTTTGGATCATTATATCTCTGTAAAAAATGTTTTTGAATGGCGAAATGAGTAGGTATGTCGTTCGCCTGATGGTAAGCTATACGGCTATCCACGGACAATATCAAAACCAAACAACACCCTGAATTACGAAGCAATGCTTGACATTTAACTGCGCTCACCATCCTAAGACATAAGATTAGGTATAGTCTTAATATGTCCAGGAGTTACTCTGGCTACAATGTCCTTCAAACCGAACACAAGAGCGCATTTACACTGTTTTTGACGGGAGAAATAGACATTGCGGTGGTACCTATCCAGGCGGCCCCTCAGATATGAAAAACCTACCAATGTCTTGAAAACCCTTTTGTGGAAACGCTCTGGATTGTATATTAAGCTATAGAATACTATATATCTAGATATAATATGTATATACAATTGTTTGTTTCCCTAAAAAAGCAACCCAATTCCGCCCAGCAACTAGCTCATAGTATACAAACAGGAGCAAGTCAATAAATAGCGATTATAATTGAATCGACCCGGACGTCGCGTCGTATCCACCGCGGGTCCCGTTACGTGGCAGTAGGTTAGCATCCGCTCGGCACATCCCTGTGATGCTGGGGATAGGGTTGTCACTACACTTGGTGTTGTTTTTTGTTTACATCGTAAAACTCCACATTAAACTTTATTACATTTGCAGCATAAATTAATAAATATAATTATACATTTACGATTCTTACATACTGGTCTGTTCCAATTTAGACAAGAATGTCACTTAAATTAAGTATCAGGAAATTATAATAATTTTTAATTGCAAATTTTAATAATGTACCTAAGCAAATATGTGCCATTTTTAATACACAAGATGTTTTTGACTGTTTGCAGGTCTCTCATATGTAAATAAGAGGCCGCCTAGGACGTACTATCGCAATCTCTATTTCTCCCACCAAACAGTAGTGTAAGTGCACTGTTGTGTTCCGGTTTGAAATACATTGTAGTCAGGGTAACTACTGGACATATTGAGGCTTAACATCTTTTGTGTCAGGATGGAGAGCGTAGTGGAAGGCCAATTATTGTTCTGTAATTCATGGTGTTTTTTGTTTTGGCTTACCATTACGCGACTTGCATGCTGGTCTCGCCATTAATTGCAATGAAAAAATAGTATTTAAATAGGTCAGTTTAGTTACTATCTCTATATTAAAGCGTGTCATTAAACTTGCGTGTGACAGCCCTGGCGAGTATCCGGCTGGTTAGTGGGTAAGCGGATTATGTCACGGCGCAAGTGCGGGCTCTTGTAACAGACTCACTATGGGAATTGTGCGCAGCGAACAACCAAGCCACACTACCATCGCCCGTAAACATGACGGTGACTAGACTTTCAGAGTTTTTAGGACATTTAAGTTAGACTAGTATCTAGTGAATTATCAAGGCACTTTTTTATCTAGAACCATGGTGACTGACTGTTACACAAGAATTCCTACGTTTGTGTCCGATACAGACACTCTGCATTGAACTTATGCACTCATCACTAACTTTTCGAATTTAAATGTATACTTTTGGGTTAATGGCTATCACTTGCTTTAACGATGAAGGTTTCAAAGTGAATTCGGCATACTAAAGAGATCAGCATATTTTTTTGAATGCACGTTATAATCACAAATTCGAAAAAGGACAGCGAAATCCATCGTTCAGTAGTGGACATTCAAAAGATGAAAAAATACTTTCAATACACATCTTCATTAATAATCAGTTCAAATAAACACTCAAATCACTTCAAATAATAATCAGTTAAATATAGGTCATTTTAAATACAACAAAGTCTCAGTAAGTACACAAAGTGTGCGGGCCCTACAAGACGTTCTAGTCACGACACGGATAGCTCCTGAGAAATGTATTGAGAAGTCACACCGCCTGACTGATTGTACGCGCTATGGTAACCGTGTTACACTATACTGAATACTTCCCACTTAGTGGGGTAGGGTTAATGTTAATGCAATACTCAATATCTTTATTGCACACCACATGTTATAAAGAACTTACAATTTTATAAAAGGTACAATGTGGACCCTGTTGGGCACGGCAACAATTTAGGAGAGAGGAGGAAGCCATCGTATTCATTTTATATATTAATATATTTGGAAAATTGAATCCTTATGATTTAAAACAAGTATACATATTTGTATTTAATATGCACTTATAATATCATAATTACTTTAATGATATTTCTTTAGAAATTTTATTTGGTAAATATTTCTGTTTAGCTGTTATATCAACGTATATACGGCATAAAGTGCATGGAGGTCTGTTGATAAACGAACCGCAGTGGTCGCGGATTCGAACCTCAGGGCACACCTTTGACTTTTCGGAGTCATGTGTGTATTGATAGTCAATCACCACGCACTATGACGGTGAAGGAAAACATGATAAGGAAACCAGCAGGCCATAGGGATTTGTAAGAAGATCTATGGCATGTAAAGTCCGCCAACCCGCAGTAGGCAAGCGTGGGGGACTATCGGCCGTTCTCTATATCCTATCTATCTTTAACAAGAGTTTAAAATGGATATCGTTACTATGTCGATACCACTGTATGCTTCAATAAACAAAGATAGACATACAATATTATCTTGCCTAGATATGTATTAATATATGCACCTTATCTAAATATCTCTGTCTTTCTTTACTGAAGCAAAAACTGTATCGAAATTTCGAGAGAAATCTCTAGTTAAAGATAGATAGATTATAGAAACCGGCCGTATATGGCCCATCTTCTCTCATACGTAGTCTCGAGTGTAGAGGAAGCCCGTGCCCTGCAGTAGGACGTATATAGGCTGATACAGATACAGATTGTGTATCTTCCATATAAGCGAGAGATAAGTTCATATAGAAGAAAATGACGCTATCTTAGAACCTATTAAAAATATATTATAAATACACCCAACAGTCGCATACATGCCTTATCACACACTTAAATACAAGTCTTGGGTCGTGACTATTAGAAGCTACGAGAATATTGTCAAACTCCCAGAATCGAAACAAATACTTTTAGATGCCGCAAACATTTTCTCGATGCGGGAATCAAACCTATAGCCTCTCGTTTCACAGCCGACGTTTGACAACTAACTACGTAAATTTAAATAAGTAAGCCACATATTTTGCAACATACATGTATACTGGGTATCTCAAGACTGCTACCGAAAACGAAGCCGGGTGGTAGTTTTAGTGGCTACAAACACAATGCAACTAAAAATTTCGCATAGAAACGCGACAATTATTTTTTATGATTTTTAAAATATCGTAATTTTTGGGTGGTAAATCCATAGTTTTTGCTAAAATAATAATTTAAACTCTTTTATACCTTAGATTACTTATAAATAAAAGGGTATACACTATTATTTTAAGAAAAAATGTATTTACCACCCAAATATGGACATAGGAAAAAAATAACAAAAAAAAAATTGTCGCTTTTTTTTGCAACTTTTTCTTTTGCATTGTGTCTGAAGTCGTTTAAACTACCACCCGGCTTCGTTTTCGGTAGCAGTCTTGATATACCCTGTATAAGTGTGAGATTAATCTAGGTAGAACTGGAAGAAGTTATATATAAATTTTTATTATGCTGTCTTTTTTCTACGTACTTTATCAGCCCATATACGTCCCACTGCAGGGCACAGGCCTTTTTTACAGTCGAGAATTCGATTGCGAGTGGTTGGGCCATATAGTCCACCCCGATGGCCTAGTGCGGGTTAGCAGACTTTACACACTATATAAATTTTACAAATCGATATTGTATGCACGTTTTCTCACGATGTTTTCCTTCACCATTATAGGGCGTGGTGATTGACTATCAATACACACATTACTCCGAAAAGTTAGAGGTATGCCCTGAGATTTGAACCAGCGACTACCGTGTACATGTTGGCAGGCGCGTCTGGTGCATTACCAATAGGCCACCACGCACTTTTTTCTATGCCTAAGCTTAAACTTAGGCTGGTTAAGGTTGCAGGAAGTTGCTAGATGTAGGTCCAACAGGTCAATATGGAGATCCTTGGGCCTACGTTCAGCAGTAGACTTTTTATGGCTGAAGAGAGAGAGAGAGAAAGAGAGGCTAAAGCTGACTGGTCTTTCGGTCCAATGTTCTAGATCAGTGGTTCCTAACCTATTAGACACGAGGGACCATTTAACAAAAAGAATCTAGCCATTGACCACCCAGTTGATTGACTGGTTTGGTTGTTAATATAGTAACGAAATGTTAAAGGATCTTTCTATTTATATATAACACGTGTTAAAATTATTTTAAGGATGGCTCTGCGGCTCACTGGGGTTGCTCCCTAGAACCACCAGTGATCCTCAGTCCACAGGCTAAAAACCACTGTTCTATATAAAGGTATTATTTAAAACATATAAAATATTTTATTCATTTCAAACAAAGCTAAAGACTGCACACTCGTGCTTCGCCGCCGATTGCAAATAGTACATAGAGTAACCTAATTCAACACAGCAGTCGCTCTACCACACAAAAACACACCTTATATCCACTTTATTAAAGTTCAAATCACAATGTACAGTGCTCGAAGTTTTGGTTCTCTGTTACGTAAGATTTTAAGGTCAGCTTGGTTGCATAACGGTTCTGTGAGCACGACCATGTTAAGCTGACCTATGGCCTGGTATCGCTGCTCGTGTCTTTCGTATTGTAATGAACGAACCAAAGGGGCGGTGGAGAGGTCTACGTAAAGCGGTCGGCTCCGGTTAATTTAAGAACATTTTGAAATGTTACTTATCGGTTGATATGAGTGTATTAGCGGGTAATTGAATACTTTAAAGTTTGAATGAAACTGGAGATGGTAGAAAAAAACTATTATTGCTATTGAAAAATCATCTCATTGACCAAACACATGTTTTAAATTTTTTACACTACAATAAAATATATTTGGTTTGTTTGCAGAAAATAAGAGAACTACTATGAACCTTTCGAAAATTAGACACTTCTTTGCGACTATTATAACATAGTTTTCTTCCGTCAAATTTTTTTGGTCAATTTGACTGGATTGGTTGAGATGATCCCTATAACTCCTCCTCATGTTTCCACCAAGTTTGAAGTTTCATGATAGGTAGGAGCATTTCCTAAAGCGCATGATAAACCAAAGCCACCGCGACCCGGTGACATAGCCCGCCGTCACAACCCGGCGGCCTATAAGTTCTCTCTCTCTCTCTCTCCTCTGCTCAGTTGCCCGGCGACACTCAACAATGCCATAAAAAAGGTTCATGTCGTGTCGGGCTGTCGACATGTTGCCTACAAAGTATTTCGAATTGCAATGAGTGAAGCCGGCGACTAGGCCGCCAACAAAAAGTTGTCGACATGTCCCAGCAGGTCGGCGGCTTCGGTAGTGCGCTTAAATAACCGGAGCTCGAGTCTAATAGACTTAAATGAAATATCATTAGTGTAGTATATGCTGCGAAAAGATGTATTCTCGAGAAGTTTGAGTAGAGTGAAACACATCATAAATCACCAAACTCAAAATACCCAAAGTACATCATTTTATGTTATCAATATCCCACCGAAGAAATGAAAAAAGAAGAAAAAAACATAGAACGTCATTTAACGTTAATTACTATATAGCGTCAATTACGGGAGTAATTTTTTTACCACATGGCGGGTTCGATTTCCGTTGCAGACGTGCGATTGATCAAAAATGAATGCATAAAAAAAAACAAATAAAATATGATGTTCTTTCAGTAAAATTATCTATCTACGGTATATAAAATACTATCCCATGTGACATCACAGTACCATCCTTTAAATTATCCAGTCATTGTCACGTGTCCAAACACGCGATGCATCTTGCAAGAAAAAATTACAAAAGCGCAAATATTATTATTATAGTGACCTAATCCGAAAACCTTGGCAGCAATGCATAAAAACCAGGCCGGTGTGATGCAACGCTTTGCGTCACCGCTGGATCAATCAAAACGACCCAGATACGGTGTTATGTCAACGGCAGGGATCTTTGGTGTTTCAAATACATGTATAAACTCACGACTTTTTTCAAGAAGGGGTGGGCAGAGGTTCTCCTGATAGCACAGGACATCCAGGATTTGCCTTCTATGTTTCGTCCCATGGTGGGCCCATTGCCATACTGGATACTAATTTTGTGTTTTAAGCACTTGCAAATATTTGGAGAGTACATCAGGGTGTGGTCAAGGTTGATAAAATCTATAATGGTGTGAGAGAGAGACAGAAATTGAAAGATGGATGTAACTTTCGGGAATTTTGAAATAATTTGTCGACCGCCGTAATTAAAATGTAGAGACGTCAAATGAAATTTTAAAAATGATTTTTCGTGAATTCCCGGCCCTGGGTTCATATGTGAGAGGCCGTCTGGGTAAGTACTCCTACAATGTCTATTTCTTGCACCTAACAGCAATGTAAATGCACTGTTGTGTTCCGGGTTGAAGGGCATTGTAGCCAGAGCAACTATTGGACATAATGAGACTTAACATCTTATGTCCCAGGATGGCGAGCGCAGTGGAATACCAAGCATTGCATTCAAATCATGGTCTTGTTTGGTTTTGCTACTGTCTATGAACGATCGTATTGCTTACCATCAGGCCAATGATATGCTCGTCTTGCCATTTATCGCAGTATAAAATAACTAGGTCTGTGATTAAATTTAGTAGGTATTCTTGATCGATGGTCACTTATTTTACTTAGATCATGCAAACAAGCAAACAATTTAGGTAGTAGTAAGCAATTACCGAATATGTAGAAAAGTAACTTGGGTGCATTGATGGCCTTCAAAATTGAAATGGAAAAGAAAGGAAAAAAGACGGGAGGACAAAAGAGCCTCTGGAATCTCACTCACTGAATGAAACATGATCGTACAGCCGTTGCTTTGCATCATACTTCTATGAGACAAGAGCGTGGTTGCGGTCGAGCCATTCCTATTAGTATGTTCCTAATAGTCCAGGTATTACGGTATGGGACTACCCGAACAAGATGATATTTTAACTTTACATTAAAAACTGTCGTGGCATTTTTCGAAATTTTTGGTTGCATTGTATCATGGTATTGTCACCAAAACTACAAAAAAACACGGCAATCTGGATATACCTTGCATATTATACATTTTGATAATATACTAGACACTGCAAACAAAATATTTGTAACAAAATGAAGGGCACCCCCTATTTCTGTGTCTGTCACGCCTACGAAGTAACATTATCTTCCCTCTCGCTTCACTGTATACCCGTGTGCACGCACCATACGCACAGATTTTATTCCCGATGTCCGCGCTAGTATAATACCTCAATGACATTATAGTTATATTTGTATTCAGTTTAAGTACCTCATACATTTGCAAAACTATAAATCTTCGTTAAATATTTAAACTGCTGAATGACTAAAACACTGTATTAGATTTTTGGCAAAAACATCTTAGTAACGTCATTGACCTAACCATAGTAAAACAAACTAAAAGGTAAATCCCCAGTATTAAACAAAATATTACGCAATGTTCTGTAATATTTGTTTAATAATACAAGAGAAATGAAGGTCGTTGGTGTAAACAGGGAAAACATTGCAATATTATGCAATAATGGACTTCGATATATATATATACAAGTAGTTTAACTAACTACATTGTAGGCTAGGTAAGTACACATTCAGTATTTGACAGCATCCGTGGCGCAGTTGAGACCTCGGCTGTGAAATGGGAGGCCGTGGGTTCAATCCTCGATAGATTCCAATGTTTGTCCGGTCAACAAAAAGTGTCTGTAAAGAAATAGATAGAATTGCTTTATGCCCATCCACATCATAATAATCCAAATAAAACTTTACTTTACACTAGATAACGGCCTAAAAAACGGCAAGAGAAATAAGAGCACAAATAAGTGTGAGATCTTATTTGATTTTAGTATGGTCCAAAAACATAATAAATCTTAATTTAAAGAAATAAGGTTTGTTGTTACTTATAGTTGATTAAAATAAATAAATAAATAAAACTGTTTGCTACATCTCGTAGTTCGAAATTCAAATGTATAAGTTTCGGCCACTTTTGGCGTGTGATTGTGTTCCGGACCCTGTATCTAGTATACATATATTTGATCGGATATCGCAATTGCGACAGCAGTGGTCTCAGATCCTGTAGGTCTTGAGAGGCTGGCTCATAACAGCTAGTATTGTCCGTCTCTACCCTTAGTTTTCATATGTTTCTTATTATTTGCACGTTGTGTTCATTATAAGTGGTTATGCAACACGCACAAAACTTGTTTAAGTGTTGTAAGATGTCATAATTATATATTATTGTAACAACTGTTAGTAAGCCTTATTCAATCAAATAAATAATACATTAATAAATACACCCAACAGTCACATACATAGTCCTGACCCCACATTAAGATCGAGTCTTGTGTCGTGGGTATTAGGAACTACAAGAGACTTGTCGTTGTCACAAACACGTGTACCCAAAACAAATACCTGTTTTTCACACAAATATTTGTTTCAGTACAGCAAACCAGCGGCCTCTTGTTCCACAGCTGATGTCTAACCAAAAGCGCCATTGCTGTAAATAAAATAAAATACTTGAGACAGCACTCATATCCGAGGGTGTGTCTGTACCTCTGCCCACCTCAAATGTTCAACAATCACGAATGCAAGAGAGCTAATTAAAGCATAATCGCTCTGAAGTGTTGTAACTGCGGGCCGGCGTAACCTTGACACGTTGTGTGTAAGCCTTACATCACCGCCTCTCGCACTTAGAACTGTGAAAGCAAATCCTTGCGCAGATTGGCCCATCCATTGTGCACTCGATCACTGATGTCTAAAGATGGTATTGTTCTGTTTTTCTATGTCTTTTAGTCCAATATTAATAGTTGCATAATTAGACTTTATTTCTTAATCCTATTAATTAAACTTTGTGATCGATTTCGTTGCGGGTTAAAAACAGTTAGATATTCCCGGAGACTTGGAAGAATGCTTGGCTTCATTACAATATGTGCCACTGTTGATACTGCCTTATAATGGGTTGCAGTCATTGCTGGATGTCAGGGCGAGACTTTTCGGACTCATAATAACTGACACTGAATAAAATATTTGTCAGTTACACCAACATTGATTTATCAAACCAGCTTCAAAACAAACGGTGCAATGGAGATGATTTAATAGAGTTTCCTATTTTTGTGCCAGAGAACGAATCTGTGTTTCCCTACATCGTCCGCTGTACCGTTTGTCAAATAATAGGTGTAAGGAGCCATCTGAAATCACATAACAATGCGGCCGGCGATTACGACACGGCGTTAACATTCGTGACGATCGTGAGCGCTCCGTTTCGACACGTGAGGGGAGGCTAACCACTGGTATAGTATTCATGTATATTAAATAATAAATGCTATATATTGAGTTGGAGAGAAGTGACGTGGGATTGAGAGCGATGGAGTAAATGTGCAGCCACATTGGAAATTGTAGAGTTAAAAGTTTGAGATATTCATTATTACGCTATGCTATCGATAGGATATTTGTACGATAATTTCGATAGCGAAAGATTGTACGAAATCCGTTATAGCAAATCACGCAAGTATGTCATGTTTCGGGTTTAGCCTATATGAAACCGGTTTAGAGTAGACTGGCAATATGATGTCGATTGGCCAAAAAGAACCATTCCTCGTCATTTGTCGTGATAGTATAAGAATGGCCTCTCGATTCACAATTTATTTAGTGCTTATAATCTATTGACGCTGTTGCTCAATAACAATCTAGCAAAACAATCAAATCTACTTCCATCAGATTATCTAAATTATACACTAAGACAACTTCATTCCATAGCATATAATTTGTTACAAAAAACCTCTCAACTACTCGATATTACTCAACCGGCGATGTATCGGTAAGAAATCAATAATCGATTTTAGCAATACCAAACCTTGACACATTACGTCATGCCAAGGTGAAGAGCGGTATCTGGTCCAATTATGTAACGTAACACCCACTTACTCTCTGTGTTAGTGGACGAGAAAGGGTTATTCAATATTCATTTATACTTTTATTTACAATAGCTTTTTTTTGTTATTCGCTGCCCATTGCTGGACATAGACCTCCTCAAGTAAGTGCAAACAGTCACAATCTTGAGCAGACATCCGCTACCCAACGCCTTTTTGCAGTTAGCCTATAACTCCTTATATTCCATTTTTGCAATAATCATCTTTGTCTTCATCAGCCTTGTATACTTCTGGACTTAGGTCTATCTTAACACCCAGTACTGAATTCGATATTCAACTATTCCCCACTATTTTCTGCAGGCAATTTCACATTTACTAAAATATTTTTATATTGGCTGCATACATCAACCTATATTTAGGTTTCAGGCGCTTAGTTTGAAACGTTTTATTTAGATTTGGGTTGATTTAGTTGTCAGAATTATTTGTTTCCGAAATAATATCCTGTTAGATTCCGAGAGTTTTCTCATTGATTATTTTCCAATTGCAATCTTGTTCAAACATTTCCACATAGTTCAAAGCAGAAGCACTAGCAAGTTTTAAGGATAAATGATCCAGCTGGAAGGAGCCGGTATCAATTGCTTTCAGTAAACGTGAACTAACACGTTTTTTGCCAATACTTGCAACAACCACTTAACACTGATATAATGCCATTCCTTTAGGAGGCTTTTATAGATCAAACTATCCCAATGTGGTTTGAGAGACTTCTTGTTAAGTTGGGAGATAGGTTTCTCCACGATTTTTTCCATCACCTAAGGGTGACTAAGGATCTAAGCGATCAGTAACTAAGAGTAACTAAGGATACACAGGTAACTTCAAAATGTCAAAAAGTCTTGGACTGGATCTTTCCACCCATGCTTTTTAGTCCGGTCTTCTAGATCCCAAAATATTGGTCTGTTCGGGCCAGCATGGGAATGGAAGAGGGAACCAAGGAATGGCAAAGTATTTATTTTTTTACCAAAGCATATTCAAACTAATCCAGTGCGAATACGACATAAATTCCTTTATTTTGAAATTAATGATATCGCGGCATTGAGAAATGGCTTTTGAAATATTCGGTCTGCGCTGGCCTTACATCTCCTATGCCTCTATCAATGAATGACCATACTAGTCACAATTTCAAAGCTCAGCATACCAACAACGCTCAACAAGATTCTCTCACATGGATTGCGGCACGTTTGCATCACAGACCTCGACCGTATCAGCTCTCGCAACAAATTAGTGATTATTTTCACTTGTATGATAGAATGGAAGGTGTCAATGTCAAAGAGTGAAGAAATTTGCGCTGTCACCTCAGATGAGTGACTTCGTATATGTCATCTATCTTCTATTGGGCTGTGGCGAAATTTGGAACCACAAATGAAAATAAAAATATGTCTATTTAACGAATTGTCTGAGCTATGTTTTCACTATATACAACAAGCGTTCGTACTCTTAATACAATAATATTAGTATTATAATCCATGTGAAGGGAGAAAAACTGTTTCTAATATTTGACAACAGCATAGCAACAACGCATTCGAATGTCAAAATGTCGTAGACGATCTATACTTAGTACTTCGGAGCGGCGACTATGGGTCCAGATTGAGGACTATGTATCAGGTGGTAATAACAATTAAATTAGTAGAATAAGCAAAAGGAAAACTGAATAGTTTTAACTGTTAAACTAAAATAATTACTAAAATAATTAAACTGTTAAGGGAGCGGAAGAGATAGAAGAATCAGTAGAGTAGAATCAGGGGTACTAAGAACTAGGTGTTATAATAGTGCTGCTTGCACCAATAGAGTAATGCTTGAGGATGTGCACCTATGAATAAGTGCAAATACGTTCCCTTATTAGGTATGAGTTAAAATCCCAGCGACCCAGCGAGGTGACTGTGGTAAAATGACTAAGATATCAATATTGACTAAGATATCAATAATAGTGCGGTAGGGAAGCTCGTTGTCTTTTTCGCACGCGTGCACCTTATTGAAGAAGACGTCACGCCAAGCATGTTGCATCCTTTTCTATTACTCCTACCACCAATTTTTATATATTTGTAACTTGCTTATTATTTAACGGAATTAAAAAATATTATGCAAAAAGTAACCTTTCGATATAAACAGTCATAAAAAATATGACACTAGCTTATTACCATGCTAATTGAAAATGAAAATAATTTATTGAATCCATTAAAATGTTCAACATCATTTAGATTCAGTAATTTTTTTATCTACCACCCGGTTCGGAAAGCGGTTTTCACTAGAGAAGAACGGGCAAGAAACTGTAGTGTTGCTCTTTTCAAAACCAGTTTACAATGTAGTGAATTATTACAAAATTTACAAGTTGGTTTAAATCAGAGCAGTTTAATAATAATATGTTGTAAAAACTAAAAGTATATTAAAATGGAAGGAATATTTTGATGAACGCTCCCGATTTAAGGGTATTTGGTATAAAACAATCCAATGTCAACCTCCTCATTACCCATGGTTCGAGGAGACTGATCTGAATCGTAAAATTGTTGTTACATTATTGAGACTTCGTTCTGGACACATTCCTACTAATAAATTTAAGTATTTGATGGGTTTGTCTGATACACCTAATTGTGAAATTTGTGGTATGGTAGAAGATGTCCAACATGTTTTGGCAGAATGTGTACGGAACGAATCACAACGTATTGAGATGTATCCTACAATTAATGTTGGCAGAATCAACAGTATCTTGGCTTTTCCTTTATCTCGAGAAGCCAGGGTCCTTACAAATTTATATCTGTATTGTTTTGGGGATAACTAATTAATAAGCTTGTACCAAACTGCCGTAACTGTAACGGAAGTGGCATTGTCATTATTGATAAAACTTCCTTAAAATTATGAATAAAAAAAAAAATAATAATAATATGTTGTAAATTTACAATAAATATTTTTGATATGAATATTATTATATTATAATTACTATGGCTGAGTGAAGTGAAGTCGCCCAGAACGAAGAATCAGTATACTCTTTTTCGCCAAAGCAGTGAATTATCGTAGAAATTTTCTTTTGCATGTCAGCAATTGTAAACCATGAAAAGCCACAACTGCATATGAAAGTCCAGAAAACCGAGGAAAATCAAAAACACATAGCCACACACACTAGTCACAGCCACGACGTACAAAATTCTTCGTATTTTTGTAATTTTAATATTTTTTGTATTTTTTTATTCATCTGCTTATGTACATCGTTTTATTCGCTAGTGACAAATAATAATAATAATAATAATAATAATAAATAATACGAGAGACTTTTTGGTCTCACAAACACCCAGACCCGAAAGAAATACCTTTGGATGACAAAAATATTTTTTTAATATTTGACTCGGTGCGGGGATCGAACCCGCGGTTTCACGTTTCACAGCCGGCGTCTAACCAACTGCACTACAGAGGCTGATAATACTTAACACTTGTATGCAATAAGAAATAAAATTTAGAACATAAATTCTAAATTTACTCACACAAAGTTGCCTAAAGTTACATCAATGGTGTCGTCAAAGTTTCCTAAATTATATTTAGTTATTCAAGACGTTGACTAATTTGGTGGATGTCTTAACTATTATTTTTTATTCTGTGCAACTTGTGTCAAAATAAGTTGAGGGTTACAAAATTCTCATTCTTTGTAATTAGTAACATCAAAATATTTAAGTAGGTAGTCATTTATAACCTTTTTTTTTAATTATAAGCTGAAGATAAATAAATAATTAAATGATTGTCATCTGTCTTATTAATTATTCACATCAACGACGTATGACCTTGAAAAGATGACTAATTAATGAGTTAAAGTGTTATGCAAGAATTAAAACAAAGCCTTGACATTAAAAATCCCTGGACTCTTCCAAGGTACAGAAGAGGATAACAAATGAATTTCCTAAAGTATCCAGTGAACATCGTGAAGAAACATTAAGTTAGAATGTGGTTCGTCCAACTGCCAATATCATCCAAGATTTCAAGGTCTTACTATCCTATAAGCAACCATTAAAAGCCAATTCAAGCCCAAACAATAACCAACATTGCATCTTGTCTAAATATGCATCGTTGCCCAACCTCAATGAATTCCCAATAGGCGCAAATGTTTTGAATAGTGACGAAACTGCATAAGCCATTATTAGATTAATAAACGTGTCGAAATAGTAGTATTTTATCCCCGGCTGGTGTCAGTCAACATTTCTTGTGCGCTCGGTGGAAATGCAACAGGTCAACTAACTTGTGGTGAAATAGCGCCGGAAGGTCTTAACCCCGCACGACTGGTTACGGTGCGGTGTTAGGATTTGTGTTGCTATGCTGTATATTAAATGTTAATTCCACCTCCAGTGCAGCACTGTCACTTCTGCAAAAATTGCAAAGGGTGGGAAGGTTAAAAATAAGATTATTTGGCAATTTTTTTCTCTTTCTTTTATATCCATCCAAAGGTTGTCTTATAGAGATTGCTTTTTAGCGATAAGACCGCCTTTTGTTTATTCGATGTTAATTCTTTATATTGTGATGTTCTATTTGTTTGTGTACAATAAAGATTAAATAACTATGGAAAACCTACCATCCAATTGTTACCTACCTATACGTGTTTGGAGATAATTATATTTTTAAATATAAGTATAATATGTATAATAAGTATTTACACTTCTCTTACTTAGGTACATTGTGCAATATTCATACCAGGTTAAAGAAACTGATTACAGCAAGACTTCCACCTACAAGGTCACACGAAATTGTACTCAAGAATTTTCCAAGGACAACTTAACATCGACTCCGCAGCAAAAATGCAAAACCCCAAAGCCCGCACACGAATCAGTCGAACATACCGCACCACTTATATGTATATTTAGCAGACATGAGGTAATATCGCACGCACATACCGTGTGTTGACATATCTGCGGAACTACGGTGGCGAAACTTTGGCAAACTCGCCAATATTCCAATCATTTCACTTGACAATTACTATTACAGTTTCTGTATGATTGGAATTCCTTTTGCTTGTAAGAGCATTGTTTGTGATGATTTGGCAAGGTATTGCGATTCGGCATAAAACCTCCTTAGTAATGTTGGTCTGTTGTCAGTATGAACGACGTCGAAAACTTTTTAGAGCCAAGGTTAAATACATATATAGATAAACTCACGCCTTTTTCCCAGAAGGGGTAGGCAGAGGTGCTGGTAGCAACCGGGACGCCCAAATTTCGCCATGTGTGTTCCGTCCCACGATGTGATAGGAGGCAAGCCTATCGCCATATTAGGCGCAAATTCCTGACTCCAAGCTGATAATGAATAGAAAATCCAATATCACTTTGCTGGACCCGGGATTCGGATCCTTAGCTTCGTAATCATCTTGTATTACAATTGCCTCACCAAGGCAAATTTGTCATGCCCGTATAAAATCTTTATACCTTAGTCACCGAACGAAGATAGCATCGATTACAATCGATCATAAACTCACATTAACGTTTTTACGATATCATATTTTAACCTTTTTCACATAGGTCACGAATTCCTTAGTTAATCAATGTATTCATGGCATATTTGAAATTATGAATTACCCTAATGTCTTTTATTAGTAAAGTATTAATGTAAGGATATTTTGACGCAATGCTTAAGTGAGGACGCTTAGGTAAGATCAAAGGTTAGAGTGTGGTCGTAGTTATTAGATGGATTAAAAGAGAGATATAATAGGACCAGTAATTGCCATACTCAACATCAATTAATGGTGGTACGTCTCTCCTATGTGAGATGCTGCCTAGGTAGGTACCACCGCAATGTCTATTTCTCCGACCAAACAGCAGTGTAAATGCACGTTGTGTTTGGGTGTGAAGGACATTGTACCCAGTTTAACTACTGGACATATTGAGATTTAAAATCTAATGTCTGAGGATGACAAGCGCAGTGGAATGCCAAAAATTGCTTTGCAATTCAAGGTGTTGTTTGGTTTTGCTACTGTTCATGAGAACGAGAGAGTACGATTGAGAGTGGTCATCTCACCTTTAAACGCAATGAAAAAAAATTCAATGGTGGTAATATTTCATAGTGATTCCACGGAAATGTGTCGTGTTCCATTTTTAGCCAAAATTTTTTTTTTGTTTATCGCATTATCTTTTATTATATGCAGTTAAGAATAAAATTATATAAAAATAAATTAATTAAGCCGGGACAAATATTAGTGTGATCCACAGGTATTTGTTGCGGGTCTGGGTGTTTGTGAGACTGAAAAGTCTCTCGTAGTTACTGATATCCACGACACAAGACTCGATCTTAGTATGCGATCAGGACTCGGACTATGTATGTGACTGACTATTTATTTATTTTAACTCACACAATCGTACCTAGGTATCAAACCATTCTTGTGTTTCTTATTTAACATATTTACTAAGCCATAAATACAGTTGTATTGAATCTGTTTGTCCGGTAATAACAGTGATTATTTTGGCACCGCGTGCAATTCACGTTTCGATAAGTTAACAATAGTTCGTCAAGTAAACATTGCTTAAACTTTTGACACGCCAATTATGGTTAAAGTACAGTTAGCATAAAACTTGTACCGTACTTCGTCTGCAGTTGTCAGTTTTTGCAACGTTTTGCTAAAATTATAATACAGTTACGAATGGTAAATGGTGACCATAAATTTCCATAACATCGCACAATAAGCCTTTGTAAATATGTTCTTGATAAAAGAAACGAACACAAAGATATTTATTGTGATTTGGTTATCCAATTAAGCTCTGCATAATTATCGAATATGCACGCATATGAATTATGTTAAATGCCGAAAAATATCTTATAATATTTAACTCTTACTTCATAAGGCGCGGATTTGATTCGTAAAGTAATATAGGTATGTGACTGTTATGTTCTTTTTTAAATATAAAGAACAGCCTGTAATTATTTACGGCCTTATTTATAGACAATTGTCAAACCTATTTTGGCTATCGAATGTTTTGTCCTCTTCGCTCAAGCTGCATTCAAAAGTCGTTTGAAAAGGACAAAATACCAGATAACTAAAATAGATTTAAAAAGTATCAGTGAATAACGCCTTGATTATACGTAACTTAATTCAACGTAGTGTTTAAGAAACCGCAGTATATAGGCCTCTTTCAATAGATCGATGTATAGATCTTATGTTAGCCTATGTTCAGCAGTAGAATTCCTGTGACTGAAGCGAGAGAGAAAGAGAAATAATATACTTCCCACATATTTAATCAAGTTGCAGCTTAATTATTATTAATTTAAATTCAAATTTCGAATCTTATTCAAATTTATTTTTATAAATAGTGCTGCGAACCGTACCTGAGTTTGAAACTATTACAAAACGCGTTACGGCGTCGGCAAGTCGACCGATTGTGTCGATATTTCGTATCGATAGTTATCGATGTCGACACCGGAAAGTTTTCAAGGACAAACACTAGTCCTAACTGTTAATGCAACGACATGCTTCGTTTGCTGGCCCTTCACGCTTTTCCAAAAACTTAAGAGTATTTTGTAACTTTTGCAATCGATCGCATCAGCCCTGCGGGTGATCGCTTATTGTAATCTAAGTAAAAACAACATAGGGTTGAATCTCGAGTTGTATTAAACTTATTACCAACCCGCATTAGGCCAGCGTGGTGGACTAATGGTGGAATTGTACTTTTATGATTGTGATTTTCGTTTTATTTGTATTTTTTTTTTGTATGCAATAAAGTTTATAAATAAATAAATAAATATACGGCCTAACCACTCTCAATCGTACTCTCGATTGTAGAGAAGGCCTGTGCCCTGCAGTGGGACGTATATGGGCTAATATAGAAGATTAAACTTATAGTTGTATTAAAGTTATGTGTTTCTTTACTGTTAATTATCAGCTTTTAACGTGATGAAAACATCGTGGTGATATTTGCGTATTGTTTTACTGGCATGAGAAAAAGGCTTCAATGCATCTGCATCTGTTATAATAATAGATGGTATGTTTCTGTATTTAAGTGCAGTGCAGTTGAGACAGGGTTTTCGCTGGCGGCGTAAGGTCATATCTCGCTCGTCGACAAATTATGGCGGCCTGATGTGTTGTATTTTAAAAGTTCTCCACAAAAGTTTTTCTTTTTCCTTCCGTGTCTCCTCCTACTTTAATCGGCCGGCAACACATACATGGTCCAAGCAATATGGATGTTGATGGGCAGTAGTTATCACTTACATCAGTGACATGATCGCTCGTTTGTTAGACCTGTGTAATAAAAATAAGGTATGGGAAACCCACTGAACCTCACTAAACCATTGCGGGAAGTTAACTCCGAATCTTTTTAAATTTTAGTAAAGCCTCACGCCGAATATGGCTGTATGTATACATACCTTTTTTAAGGGAAAATAATTTAAACTAAGTTTATACCGGATATTTTCAGTCATCGGATATCATTAGGTTGCGCAGGCATTGTAGCTAGTAACTTAGTAAGTGAATGAAATGAAGTAACAGGGATCAGTTGGCTCATAGTTTCGCCATTCATAGGGTTTCGTATCGTGAGAAGGTGGCAACCTTCGCTCACTGATAGGAATGCCTGGCTAACTCTCTATGTACTGTCATTGTTGCGGTTTAATAAAAATATTAAAGAAAAAATATATTCTTATTTTAAATACAATTAAATATGTTCACAATAATATATTATATAACTACATTAAAATTATTTGTAATGTCTGGCTGATTCCATTTAAGCTATTTTTGTCACATTAAGTAATATTAAAAAAGAAAATGATTTGTGACTCTTTTTAAAAATAGAACATGTTATGACATTAAAATTATAATAAATATTATTTTTAATGCAAGATTGAAGACGAAGATGAAAATTATTTATATCTAATCTTTTTTATCAAAATATAAAGTACTTATTTTATTATCTTTATTATTTAATAATTAATCATTATTTTTTTGGAATAAAACTTACCTGCCTATTGAAGATATAAAACTTATATCTTGAATAGGCTATTAAATAGAATTGTTTGTTTAAAATTTGTATTTTTAATACATTACATTATTTGTTTTCTGTTTAAAAAGTTTACAATATCATAATTTGAAATAATTATGCAAATTGCATTATGTTAAGCGGTGTAAACGATACTATTGGGTTCTTTGTCACGCTGACTTTGAACACAACGCGTTGTGCTCTTTTAATGTCAATACAAGTCAACGTTTGACAAACCATAAATATTTGCTTTCCATAATTTGCTTATGCATTCAAATATACACATAATTTATTATTTGATGTTTTATTGTACAATTTTATTATATATCTTTGGTTTTGTAATCGCATATTTCTAAAACTGCAATTCGAGGGTTCTAAAAACCGCATATTTATATTTAGTATTAGCCCGAAGTCGATAGCTTGTGCCCCCGCCCCTATCACATCGTAGGACGGAATTCACACGACAAAATCCTTTTTGTTACCCAAGTGATATCATGGTAAATACCCAGGCGGCTTATCTCCTATGAAAAATGTACCACCAGTACCTTGACTTCGCAAGTGATTTGAGTGTGCGTCTCGCCATACATAGCAATAAAAAAATCATGTCTGGATGGGGCTAACAATTC
Source organism: Hyles vespertilio (assembly GCA_009982885.2). Taxonomy (NCBI): domain Eukaryota; kingdom Metazoa; phylum Arthropoda; class Insecta; order Lepidoptera; family Sphingidae; genus Hyles; species Hyles vespertilio. Next base: position 4,887,989 of record CM042830.1, read on the forward strand.
GTACTTTCGGCTACCCACAACTCAAGATAACTTAGCATACTACTGTTAGCTTAAAACTACGTACTGTGTCAGTCCATATACGTCCCACTGCAGGGCACAGGCCTCCTCTACAATGGAGAGCTATATTGAGAGTGGTTATGCCATATAGTCCACCACGCTGGCCTAGTGCGGATTGGCGTACTTACATACTATAGAAATTCTTATAAATCGCTATGGTATGCAGGTTTCCTCACGATGTTTTCCTTCACCGTTTGAGTGCGTGGTAATTGATTATCATTACACACATGATTCCGAAAAGTCAGAGGTGTGCACAGAGATTCGAACCCGATACTATCGTGAACATGTTGGTTGACGCATCTGGTCCGTTTACCAACAGGCCCCCACACGCTTCACTTACAAAAACTACATTCCATGTTATTATTGACAGCCTCCGTCGCCCGGGCGGCTAGACGCCGCCTGTGAAACGAGAGGCCGCGGGTTCGATCCCCGCAGCGAGAGAAATGCTTGTGCTACCCACAAATATTTCTTTAGGGTCTGGGTATTTGTGAGCCCAAAAAGTCTTTCGCAGTTCATGATACCCACGACACAAGACTCGATCTAAGTGTGGGGGTCAGGACTATGTGTGTGACTGTTGGGTGTTATTTATTTCACATCCAGTACTTAATTAATAAACACGTGGTTAACACAGTATAATATTAAAGTACGTGTAACCAAGCTCCAGTTAGTACAGGTCTAATGAACGCGAAGCTGTTGCAACGCACCACCAAGGTTGCCCACTTACGAAATTTCATTTCGTGAATGCACTTTGCCTAACGTCATCTGTCGCCGCGCGGCGTTTTTGTTTATTTGAATTGTAAATGTTTGTTTATTTGATTTATAAATAAAAAATAGAAGGGACATAAATGGGAGGAAATAATTTTGAAAAATTGTAAAATTTATTGTAAAATTATTAATTAAATGGATTGTACCAACAATATTTCTGCCATTTGAAGCGCTAGCAATACGTACTGCTTCTTTTTTCCATGGCGCAGTTGTTAAGACACCACCTGTGAAACAAAAGGTCGCGGGTTCGATCGCCGCACCGAGACAAAATTTTAGTGGGCCCCTTAAGTGTTTCGGGTCTGGGTGTTTGTGAGACTTTTCGGTCCCACACAGAGACTCGTAGTTCCTGATACCCACCACACAAGACTTGCTCTTAGTGTATGTATATGACATATAGTCAGGACTATGTATGTGACTATATGTTGGGTGTATTTATTTATCACTACATAGTATAAAACAAAGTCGCTTTCTCTGTCCCTGTCCCTTTGTATGCTTAAATCTTTAAGACTACGCAACGGATTTTGATGCGGTTTTTTTAAATAGATAGAGTAATTCAAGAGAAATTTTTATATGTATAATACGTACATATTATTGTACAGAAATCTATTTGTACCCGGGCGAAGCTGGGCCGGGCACCTAATTATTAATAGTCAGTGTAAGCCACCGTTTAGAATAACCTGCGATCCCAATTTCTTTTATGGAGCATGGGCACACTAAACTCACACCACACATTCCTCTTAATTTATTAAATTACGTAATATACCTGACATTAAATTGACATTGTATGAAAGTACATTTATAAAAAAGCAGTAGTCCACACGATTTCCTTACATCTGTACAAACAGTGCAACGTGCCTTACGTAATTATGATGTTAATTAAATTACTCAAAACAATTGGTTTGTACACGTGATAAGTATTTAACATATTTAATATACCAAATTGTTTTGCAATGTATGTGTTGAGATATGTAACATCTTAGCTGCAATTACCCAGTTTATAAATAAGTAACACCCAACTGTCACATACATAGTTCTGAGTCCACACTGTGATCGAGTCTTGGGTTGATGGTATCAGGAACTACGAGAGACTTTCCGGTTTAATAGTATGAATACCATAATCAACATGGATTTTAATAATATTAACGGCCTCTCAAAATAAGAGCGGGAAGGGAAATAAAAGCCTAGAGAAGAAAAGGGGTATTATTGACAATCTCATTCACTGAACGAAATTCCAAAGATTACAGTTACATGATGTCAGTCTTTCTTTAATCATTGGTAGTTCCACCTTAGTCGAGCCAGGTCATTCATACAGTACCAACTACAAGGTAAATACACTGTGACCCTATCATTTCACAAAAAAAAAAATAATCATCTTCAGCCCTTTGCAGTCCACTGCTGGACATAGGCTTCTCGCAAGGTACGCTACAGAGCTTGGGCTGCTGCTTTTTTTTTTTTATTGCAATGAATGGCGAGACGAACATGCCGTTCGCCTGATGGTAAGCGATGCGACCGCTCATGAACAGAAGCAAAACCAAACAATACCTTGATTTACAAAGCAATGCTTGGCATTCCACTGCGCTCGCCATCCTGAGGCATAAGATGTTAAGTCTCAATATGTCCAGTAGTTACTCTGGCTACAATGTCCTTCAATCCGAAAGACAACAGTGCATTTAAACTGCTGTTTGACGGGAGAAATAGAAATTGCGGTGGTACCCACCCAGGCAGCCTCTCACATATGAGAGACCTACCACCAGTAAATACTTTGCTTTACGAATATGCACCCATTCACTGCCGACCCAATAAATACATACACCCAAAAATCACATCCATAATCTGACACACACTAAGACACTTGGGTCGTGGGTATCAGAAACTACGGGAGACTTTTCAATCCACCCAGACCTAAAACAAATACTTGTAGATCACACCAACTTTAATCTCGAAGATCGCATCCGTGGCATTTCATTCCTCAGCGTCTAACCAACTGCGCCACGGAGGTTTTCATCTGCTGTACTGCCAGGCTTTAGTCACAGTCGACTTCACACTTGTCCAAACCCCCTCACGTGTTCGCCAACCGAGAAATTACAGAGACACGTGTCAGCGCTGCCGATGATCTAACCAAGGTCACAAGTTTTTATTTTTTTAATTAATAATTAATATTTCTGAAATTTATTTTAATTATGTATTTTTTTGAGTAAAACGAATTTGTTTTGAGCATGTTTTTCCGTTTTTTTTTAAAGTTTCAGCTCATTGGCATTCTTTAGGGGATGCATGTATGGACGCAGATGGGCTGATGATGTTGAAGTTTTTCCGGTTATGAAATTTTATCCGTTCCATCACATCTTGGGATATTAATTAACTCGTTGAACCATAGGTGACACTAGTGTTAGCTCCGGAGTAAAATAGGACAATTATTTACTTCTAATATACATTTATTTTTCCGATTAATTTCGATGCAAGTTTAAAACAAGTTAGGCATTTCCGGAGTCTCGCCGAGCTTGAATCACTGGAGTCATAAAATGCGTCATATCGATTCTGGCTTACAGGAGTTACAATAGCAGGTGTGAGGGCGAGTATGCTACAGTCAACTCTGGTGGTACCTCTGTCTACCATCTCAGGAAACAGCCGTGAACCTATATATATGTTGTGTTTCGGATTGAAGGACATTGTAGCCAGAGTAACTACTGGACATATTGAGACATAACATCTTATGTCTCAGGATGGCGAGCGCAGTGGAATGTTGCTACTGTTTATGAGCGGTCGTATCGCTTACCATCAGGCGAACGGCTTGCTCGTCTCGCCATTCATTTGCAATAAAATATATATATACCGATACCGGGTATCTCAAGACTGCTACCGAAAACGAAGCCGAGTGGTAGTTTTAGTGACTACAAACACAATGCAACTAAAAATTTCCCAAAGAAACGCGACAATGATTTTTTATGATTTTTTAAATATCGTCATTTTTGGGTGGTAAATCCATAGTTTTTGCTAAAATAATAATTTAAACACTTTTATACCTTAGAGTATTTATAAATAAAAGGGCATTCACTATTATTTTAGGAAAAAATGTATTTACCACCCAAATATGGCCATAGGAAAAAAAAATAACAAAAAAAAATTGTCGCTTTTTTTTGCAACTTTTTCTGTTGCATTGTGTCTGAAGTCGCTTAAACTACCACCCGGCTTCGTTTTCGGTAGCAGTCTTGATATACCCTGTATATTAACTGGTTTGGAAAAGAGCAACACTAGAGTTTCTTGCCCGTTTTTCACTAGTTAAAACTGCTTGCCAACCCGGATGGTAGATCAAAAATGATTCAACAAATTATTTTCATTTTCATTTATATTTTCACTACGTAAAACAATTTTAAGAATAGAACAAACACACAAAAAATTCTGACGTGCAAGATCAATAAATGTGTAATAAAAGGAAAATACAACACATTTTCGTGGAAAGTGTTTTTCCATTCATTACACGTTATAAATAATGAAATGTTTTCTTCATTTTTCACATTATTTGAGTATAATTATTTTGTTTAATATATATTATTCCTTATCTTATTATTATTATACTTTTCACCAAATGTACCGACGACGTAATAAAGATTGCAGGAAGTGACCAATGCAGGCGCCTTCCAACAGTTCAATGTAGATAGCCTTAGGAAGTCCTATATTTAACAAGAGATTTCAAAGGACGAAAAAAAATATGTGTAGTATAATATGATTATACCTCTATATAATTAACTATTCATTCCAATTAAAGGTTTTGTTTCGTTTTGCTAATGTTCATGAGCGGTCGTATCGCTTACCATCAGGCGCACGGCATGCTCGTCTCGCCATTCATTGCAATAAAAAAGAAATGGTACTTCTGCCTACCCCAATAACAATTGTAAGCGTGAATTTATCAACAAGCTGTATACATGTATTAATAGATGTGTTAACACTAGATACGGCAACCTTGGTTCGCTTCCTTATGGATCGCACAATAGATAATTTCTGCAAATAACTAATAAACTATTAATATGTAAGGACGGCTAGTGAATATATTATACGTTTTAATAGTTTATTTCTGTTATGTAAGAAGGTTGAGGTCGTTTCAATAATTTAATATGTAATATTGAACACACAAAGATTCTCACAGCTTTAATTAGGAGATGTTTTTGTAAATATGCACAGTATAATTATGTCGGATTCCATAAGTGCTATTTCATGGTGTGGTAGAAGGATTCAGGTTTAAAAGAAGGAGGGAACAGGTGGGCCGGTAGAATATGCCAAAAAGTTATCGTACGGCAAAAAATATACTAGTGCACCTTTTGGTTCAAGCCGATATTGTGGTGACCACCAAACGAAACTGCCTATTATAGAACTAATTATAATAATTTAAAGAATTTATTTTTGTTCAGTACGTGGTTTATTTTTCATAATCACACAAAAATGTCACAAGAATCGAATCCACACCCACTCATTCACAACCTCTCCACCCAACGCCATACCTGTCAAAATCTTCACATATCAAAACATTTAACAACCCAGGAACTAAATACAATAAACCGTAATATTTAATTACGTCAAAACAATACTATATCACAGATATGTATCTAGACCGGCCAGCCTTGGCAATGACCCCCCACCCTGCTGACGTAAGGGGCACGTGAGCTGCAAGCCACGTGCGTTATGTAATTACCGTAAACCCGCGTCCATATACTGACGACGCGTGATTTTATACCTCCATTTTGTAATTTTATTTTTGTAATTAATTTTAGAATTGATTTTAATTTTGTAATTATTTTTGGAATTTATTTTATTTTTGTAATTAATTAATTAATAATTAATGTTTCTTTCTTTTGTATTTATTGTACATTTAGATTTATATGCATACAAGATCCATAATAAATTACTTAAGAGTGATTTGTTATAGCTTGGCTTAGGATACTGACCAATTCGTATGATATTTTTCATGCCGAAAATAAATAATAGACTGATAGATTCTTGACTTGAGATTCGAATCTAAAATAGGTAATTATCATAAAAATATGTATACGGAGCGGGAAGTCACTCCTACTTTCACTCTTTTTTTAATTTCATTCGTTGTAGAAAATTAAAAAAATAACCTCCTTTTATAAAGCCCTTACAACAGTAAACGAACCTCCGGTTTAGACGACACATTCACGTGTAAACAAACAGCAATTGACTAATCACGGTTTAATATTGTTTATCAACAAGAGGCCAATTAGTCCCACCATTAATTGTAAATTGCATTTCTATTAAGTCATCGTTATGTAATGTAGAGTATGTTGTTATTTAAGTATAACTCCGCACTAGGCCACGAAAGACTACGGCCTATCCCCTCACAATTGAACAGTCTCAGCAGTAGGCGATTATAGGCTAACATAATACTGTTCAATATGTATTAAGTTATAAATGATTTTGCACTTGTAAGGTTAAAGTGAAGTGATAGGCTGTTGGTAATGGACCAGACACTGCTGCCAACATATTTACGCGTGGTGTTCGAGGGTTTAAATCCCAGGGCAAACTTCTGAAGTTTCGTAGTCTTGTGTATTGAGCGTATCGTGAGTAAATCTGCATACCATAGCTATTTGTTTGAATTTCTGTAAAGTCCGCTAACCCACTAGGCCAACGTGACGGCCTTAACCCTCTCAATCGTACTCTCGATTTTACAGGGGGCCTGCAGTGAAACGTATATGTTCTGATACAGAATTTTAGACTATTTTTATCTGATTTTACATGTAAGAATACATTATAATACATTAATTTGTATCCTACATCTAAATTTTCATTTCCCATACCAATTCAACGGGCGTATAAATTTAAATAAATTCATTGTAATATATTCACGTGTTCCCACACGTGGGCAGACAGCGACCGTCGATTATGTAATGCCTCGTGAGACGTTTATCTAGGATTAGATATAATTGCGTCTATTTCTAGTGCATTTATTACTGAGTTTCATTATTATTTGTGACTGCAATGTGACTGTATTTATACAGAAACTCGTAGACACCTAACGCGTATTTAGCAGTGTGTAAGTTCTATGGTGTGTAAAAGTTTGCCAACGCACACTAGGCCAGCGTGGTGAACTATACAAACCACTCTCAATCCTATTTTCGATTGTAGAGGCCGGTGTCCTGCAATGGGACGTATATGGGCTGATACAATACAATAACGCTAAGTTTCTCTCAATCTCTTCAGCCACAGGAAAAATACTGCTGAACATCGGCTTGCCCCAAAGAATCTCCACATGGAACTGTCGGAAAAGACCTGCAGCGACTGACACACTGACAGATTGGCAGCAATCAGATATCTCCAGCAATGGAGATCAGAAATGGCGTAATCCGTCTCATAGCCCAATGGTACGAAAATTGGGTAACCTCTTGGTTCAGGCTGGAATATTATATACTTTTTTATTGCTTAACATGGTGAGACGAGCATTCCGTTCGCATGGTAAGCGATACAACCACTTATGAAAAGTAGCAAGACCAAACAACACCTTGAATTACAAAACAATGCTTGGCATTCTACTGCACTCGCCATACTAAGATAAGATATTAAGTCCAATATATCTAGTAGTTACTCTGGTTACAATGTATTTCAAAACGAAACACAAGAGTGCATTTACACTGCTGTTTAGCGGACGAAATAGACACTACGGTGGTACTTACTCAGGCGGCTTCTTAAATATGAGATGACTACCACCCCAATTAAAAAAAACGTTTGAAGGTTGACTAACTTAACTTATTTTGACAGCCTCCGTGGCGCAGTTGGTTAGACGCCGCCTGTGAAATGAGAGGCCGCGGGTTCGATCCCCGCACCGAGAGAAATGTTTGTGCGGCCCGCAAATATTTCTTCCGGGTCTGGGTGTTTGTGAGACCGAAAAGTCTCTCGTAGTTCCTGATACCCACGACACAAGACTCGATCTTAGTGTGGGGTCAGGACTATGTATGTGACTGTTGGGTGTTACTTACTTACTTACTTATCCCAATAATCTTATTACATCCTCAATCTTTGAATCCAAGTTTCAAACATCACAAAAATGCTAAGTAAGTAATCATTACGGAAGTAATTAATATATTCAATCATTTGAATTTGTTGTATTCGGTAGGTTACGTAATACGACCCTGCCCTTGTACGTAATGTGTTTAGTCCGAAATTTAACGGTCTTTGACGTCATAAGACTAACTTGGAGCCATTTAGGACGACAAAAAATAATAAGCAGGAACTATGGCACGTGAAGTCTCCCAAACCAAACGAACTTACGTGGTAGAGTGAGGCCCAAGCCTTTGCAATCGTATTCTCGGGTAGAATAGGGTATAGAGCAATATGGTCTGATGCAGTAAAGTCAGCAACATAAGTCGCTGAACACATCACATTTTTTGATAACCTTTTTATGAATTAAAATTTGTACGTACTACTCTGTAGTCGTAAAATATAACCAAGTAAAGTCTCTCTCACTAAACATACAGACCGAGAAGTATAGTTTCTACATGTAGAAAATAAAACCTACAGGCAATTTATAGTATTTATAAGTGTTTATGCATAATCATAGTTGTATATGTGTATGTATGTGTGTATGTATGTGTGTATATATATATATATATATATATATATATATATATATATATATATATATATATTATATATATATAATATTAATTATAAATAATTCGTCTATAATTCTTATTTTACTGGAGCTTGTTTCCTAGACTGCCCCTCCCTTCTTCTCCTTATCTCGTATCCATCCAAAGGTTGTCTGTAAGAAATCGCCTAGAGCGATAAGACCGCCTTCTGTACTTTTTATTGTATGTTATATGTTAATGTTGCCCTCTTTATGTGCAGTTAAGAATAAATAAATAAATAAATAAAGTCATCTATGCCGAGAAGTGCCATACGATATTGAAAATAATTATTATTTTGGATGATAAGACAATTCCAAATCTCGTGAATGTGTAGTGACTTATGTTGCTGACTGTACATTACTATGTGAATTGAATTTGGCGCTATATTCGGGAGGTTACATAATACGAGCCTGGCCTTGTACGTTATGCTGTTAGTTCGATATTTAGTGGTCATTGACGTCATATGGTCAAACTGGCTTGTTGGCATTTGGAACAATACCAAGAAGCGATAAAAAAATTTAAGTGGTAGAGAACCTTGGTGTTTAAAACTGCAGTAATATGGGCTGATCTGACCGAAGTGGTCCCATTGTCTAACAGAAAATGCTTTAGAAAGGAAAACTGTAAAGTAATCGAAACGTCATCTGAAAGTTAAAAATCTAAAAATTTAACGAAATCCGCGATAAGATCTGTAAAAATTACTTTTATTTCAATGAAACTGAACTCGTATACTCAATACATAAAGAAATACCCAACCCGAGAATTGAACTCAAAACCTCACATCCAACCAACCAATATAAAATTTAAAAACAGTCAACACTCCATTTCATTATTTTTCGTTTTTAACGTCATCAAACAGGCCAAACCCATTACGCTTGTCCACATTTACACTCGTATTTACACAAAAAATGGCGGCCAGACACAGACGGCAAATACTGCAAACTATTTTCCCAAATTCATGCATATTGTATCACCAAACTTAAACTACAACACATATTTATCCTACAATTTTCAACTTTATTTCATCTAAATGAAGTACAAATTACAGGAAGCTAAAAGTTCGCCATGCGTCTTTTAAGCTTCCAGATATATTTATGCATATAAAACAAAAACGTGTGTAAAATAAGAGATAAACATTTGTAACGTGACTTGATGAAAGTAATTATGTTAATTTACAATATGACACTGTGACACAAGCAATATATAAATATTGTCTCTTCTGTAGAGGAGTGACACAGTTTATTAAATTATTTATATAAACTTTATTCTAAAACAGCCCATATACGTGCCACTGCAACGCACTGGCCTCTACAATCGAAAGTATGATTGAGAGTGGTTAGTCCATATAGTCCATCACCCTGGCCTAGTGCGGGTTGGTGGAATTTATGTCAGAACTAGGTCGTCCGTCCACCTTGTAGGCGGGCGTGCGTCACTTCACCTGCATGTACGCTAAGCTGGTATCAAAAGAGGCCCTAAATATTTTTCCACTGGTTTTTCTGGTCTGGTCTTCCATAAGACATTGTTAAAATCAAAGTTATCGTCAAACTTCGATGCATCTGGGCCTAAATTTAATCTAAATCTAAAGAACACAACACTTATGTCATGAATATCAAAAACGTACGAGAAACTTTTCAGTTACAACATCCAAACTGAATTCTTACGGCTCACAAACATCCTTGAGGCTCGTGGTTTACGAAACATCCACTCAACACCGTCTTCATGAAATGACCAACCTCCATGAATCTGCGTAGTTATTGTTCAATCTCCCTGTAAATCAGCGTGGTCGTCACTTATTTTAACCGTAACAAAAGCTCACCTGACTTCGTGAACGTGACGGGACAACACGTGTCGAATGCTCACGCGTCCTCTGCCGCCTGTTTAATAACGAGTTGCGTAAACCTTTCGAAATTGGTAATTATTACCCGGTTTATTATGTGTCGATGGGGGTAAGTGGCCTAAAAGGTGTTTGAAAAATCCACGGTGAGGCCAGTTTGAAATGAAATTGGTTTATTCATCATGTAGGCTATTGAATAGCTGTTATGACAAGTCAATACATACCTAGTACTTATTTTATATTTAATTGATTATTGTATAATTTAAATGTATTTAGTTTTAGTTTCAGGCAAGTCTAAGAGTTAAGGTGTGGTGGAAAGACAAAGGCAAAATGGCAAAAGTTTGTGAAAGGAACACGTAACAGGAAAAAGGGGAAGCCTTTGCCTAGTGGGACACAGTGTGAATTTTTTTTTTCATCTGCTTATAATTAAGCTCAGATTCGTAAAAGATTACCCAGCACTAGGTCAACGCGGTGGACTATATGGCTTGAACTCTTTTGATCGTAGAGGACCAATTGTAGAAGAGGCCTATGCCCTGCAGTGAGACGTATATGGGCTGATACAGTAGCAATATACTCACTCCTTTATCGAGAGTTAGCTTGAGTCCCGGCATAGTCCAACACGCTAGTCTACTGCATCTTAACAGACTACACCTAAAGACATTGTTGTAAACATCATAACATATGACCTACATACCAATGTAGGTTTGCTCCCATGTTCTTCTTTAACGTAAGTGAGCGATATTAGTAATATTATTACAATGAGTGGTGGCCTGTTGGTGAACAGATCAGACGCGGCTGCATGTTCACAGTGGTCGCAGGATCGAATCTTAGAGCACAACTCTGATTTTCGGATTCATGTGTGTATTGATAGTCAATCACCACGCACTATAACGGTGAAGGAAAATATCGTGAGGAAACTTGTGTACCATAGAGATTTACAAGAATTTATATGATATGTAAAGTCCGCCAACCCGTATTAGGCCAGCGTGGTGGACTATATGGCCTGACCACTCTCAATCGTATTCTCGATTGTAGAAGAGGCTCGTGTCCTGCGGTGGGACGTATAGAGGCTAATGCAGAGAGCGATATTTAACTTCAAATACAGGGTAAATTTAGAAACATAGAATTACGCCTTAGACCCAAATTCCGTAGAAGTTCTGTCTTTTCTATTGATATTTAATATTTGAAGTAATATGTATATAATATTAAATATCAGTGTGTCCATTTATCTGCTATTATCTTCAACCAATAGAAGTCCACTGCTGAAAGTTTTCCCCCCAAGCATTTCCACTGTGACCCATCGCAATCAACCTGTACCTAGCATAGCAGCCTTTATATTTTGATCGTCTATGGAAGCATACTTAAAATATAATAGTGTATTTAAAATCATTCGTCAACATTACCTCAAACTTTTTTTAGATTGCACTACACTTACCGTCATTTCCAATCGTCATTTCAGTTGCAGTCGTCATACCCGCATAAAAATCATAATCATTACCACTTACAATTCTAATGAGCGGTGTGTACTATGTACGTTATGTCATCGTCTTTCATTTGTAAGCTTAGTTTATAAGGCTTTGGGTTCAAACGATTTGACGTAACACGCCCGTCACGTTTCTAGAATGGATTTCATTAATAAATGCCCGGTTATCCAATCTATATTCACCTGACACGTGGCGACTTGCGTAAGCTATGAGGTCCGTACTGTAACGTAGCGTAGTAGGCACGTGACAGGACCGTTTCAGGCTATAAATATTAATTTTAACAGGAATAGTGCGCATTAGATATTTCCATATGGTGACGCTTCTATCCCATCCCGTACAATACTAAAAACTCATAACACCACTTTTTTCGATTTATTTGCCCGTACGACACTAGCGCTACTTACAATTAAGTTGGTGTCTTGGATTATAAATATAACATTAAATTGTTTAACATAACATTAAATTAATTATTTAAGTGTATTATATAATTATGTATTATATATCATGTATATATTCGCTATAAATAATTTGTTTACCTATTCCTTATAAGAGCATGTTTTTAGTTTTCTTTAAATTCTATACTGCCCTCTCTTCTTATCCTTTTCTTATATCCATCCAAAGGTTGTCTGTAAGAAATCGCCTAGGGCGATAAGACCGCCAACTGTACTCTTTAATCTTATATGTAAAATATTGTATACTTTTTCACTTTTTGTGTGCAGTAAAGAATGAATAAATAAATAAATAAATTGTTTAAGTATTTGTGCATGGTGGCCTGTTGGTAAACGGACCCGACGCGGCTGCCAAGTGGTCGCGGGTCTCCGGGAAGAATCCCAGGGCACACCTTTGACTTTTCGGAGTCATGTGTGTATTGACAGTCAATTAGCACGCACTATGATGGTGAAGGAAACAACTTGAGGAAACCTGCATACCATAGCGATTTATATGAATTTCTACGGTATGTAAAGTCTGTCAGGGACAAGAGTCTGCACCACGCAGATGCTGCAGCCACACTGGGTTCCTACCGAGACATATTGCCGGCATGATAAATTCAAATGAAATCGGTTTATAGCTCATTTAGGTAATTAAATAGCTCTTATGACAAGTCAATACATAGTACTAAATCTATCCCATCAAAAACATCCTGTAAAAAAATTCCAAGTCTCGCAGCCTTTTCAATCGTACTCTCTATTGTAGGTAATGGGTTAGAATATGGTTACTGCACACATACATATAAACATATTATTATATCACGGTCAAAGAGGGTTTAAAATCAATGAAATAATGTACAAGAAACTTCCGCGTCATGTATATCGAGTTAGCTAATTAACATTCAAATCACACTATCGGTTGTAACTGATTAGATTTTCCTTTTTTCATCAAGGCTTTAAGCTAGGCTTTCATACATTTAAAGTTTCCGTCCTATCGCTTGAAATACTAATCTTTATCTAGTGAATTTATTAATAGATTAGATAGAATGTACACCACATGTTACACTGCATACATACATATTTAAATTCACGCCTTTTTTCCAGAAGGTATAGGCAGAGGTACTTTTTACTTGTCTCACCATGTATAAAGGGGCACTGGGGCGGCCACAGGGCCTAGTCATTTCGGGCACAAATTCTTGAGTCCGGGCTGATATTGAATAGAAAAAAATCAATATGTCTGCCTGACCCGGGATTCGAAACCGAGCCCTCAGCTTTGCAATCATACCGTTGTACTACTGCGCCACCGAGGTAGTCGTTACACTACGTAACATTAAATACGAATGAAAATAATTTATTACAATTATTTTTCTTAAATAAAGTTATAAAATAATCCCCGGGCACCAAACGTGTATTATAAAACAATACTTATGTAATAAGTAAAAAAAGTGGCCCGGCATCACGTTGCTGTAACAGTTTTTTTTACACGTTTAAATAAAAAGAAACAAAACTCGTGCAATTAAATTAATTAACACGTGCATAAAATGATGGCGAAAACACGTGACCAAATTAACAAAACATTTTTCAAAATAGGTACATTCCATTTTGAAATGGATTTTTAAAATAGGACATAAATATTATGTAGTCTTTTTCCTTTTTTGAAATTCATACTTACAGTGAAATCAGAGACAACAGATAATTATTTATTTAGAGAATGAACTGCTGATCTTAATAGGTTAGCTGTCAAGTAAATATCAGAAGTATGAATGAGCAAACTTGAGTATGCACCATGTAATTTTAAAATACCTACAGAATTCCTAAAATTGTGTCCTTTTCTAAAAAGTGTTACGAACAAACTGTCGCATCTAATTATATTCTGAGTAATGTATTTCGTACGTATTATTATATTATATTAATTATTTAATTATATCCATGACTATAAGTGTGTTAATCTAAAATTAAATACCATTCTATTTTGTTTACACAGCGCAATTATCTTTGAATTTTATTTTTATTAGAAATAAAATAACTATTGTGTTTTTTAATCGTCGTTAATTTTGGTGTACAATAAAGCATATATAAATAAATAAATATATTAATTTGCCATTGCTGAAAAAAAATGAGATTTACGACAAATCCAAGTAGAAAAAATCCGCACAAATTCCACAAACAACAACAATATTTCTCCAACACTCCGACTGTGCCATTGACATTAGTTCAGCCTTCGTGTACTTCCGCGCTGAATGCGGGCGATGCGTCGGGGTCGCTTACAATATCAATACTCGGATCAATGTTAGATGCCGGATAACACGCTGTTTTATCATGTTTTAGTTGGAAGCTGGCTGCGAATAGGTCGGTTGAAAAATGCCTGGATATGGTCATTATAATTGGTGTTAAATAAATGAATAAATACCAACCAACAGTCACATAAATAGTCCTGACCCCACACTAGGATCGAGTCTTGTGTCATGGGTATCTGGAACTATGAGAGACTTTTCGGTCTCACAAACACCCACAAATAAACCTGCTTTACTTCATTTCTGCTTCACCTCAGCAGCTGGCACAGTTGGTTAGACGCCTGTGAAACGAGAAACCGCGGCCCACTAATATTTCTTTCGGGTCTGGGTGTTTGTGAGACTGAAAAGTCTCTCGTAGTTCCTGATACCCACGACACACAGCTCGATCTTAGTGTGGGGTCAGTATTATGTATGTGACTGTTGGGTGTTATTATTATTTATTTATTTACCTAAAGGTACGGGAGCGGACTCCGCTACGTGACCACGAAAGCTGTAAAGTAATCGAAACGTCAGAAATTTAAAAATGTAAAAATTGAACCAAGACCGCGATAAATAATGGTATAATTTCAATATTAAGTTAATAGTAAATTTAAGAAACCATTACAATAAATTCTCTCTTAAATAGCTCCAAAAAAACCAAATCCCTCATACATAATACATGTCACAGTACGGATATAGCAGCTAATAGTTTACATTAGCAGGAAAATGCGTCCGATGTGACCCTACACGACCGAGTCGAAGGCCTGGCCCGCACGCCTTGCATAACAATATGCAAGCGCTTCCTTTATCAGTCATTTGAGGTCAGGTTATACATAGACAAGGGTACGTGAGCATGAAAAGCGAAGGTTAAGTAAGAAAAAAAGAAAGAAAACGGATCTTTTTATTGAGATGAGAGCGTCTAAGCTAGATAGGAACATGGGACGTCTATCCACTCTGCGCTAAGGTTACTGCTAGGGTGGGTCCCTTAACACAAATGTTCTGAAAATGAAAATAATTTATTGACAAAGTATCGAAAGGTAAAAAATCGCTTAACAAAATTATGCCAAGCTGTTCAAAGTTGTCATAAATCATGCGAAGAAATTATGCATGCCTAACAAAAATCTGACCTCCATAGATAAGAAATAATTACCGTGCTTATAACTACGTGCCACATCGAACGTAATAGATAACAGATTCACTACAATTGAACAATACGTAATACCTGGTAATAATTCTGAGAAGTTCACGAGCACTTCTGAATAGCGCTTCTGAGAATGCTCTTTACCTAGAATGATTCGTACGTAAAATAGATGCACCCAATCATCGCACATACACAATCCTGACCCCACTTAAGATTAATAAAAAAATATAAAGCTATTATATGAATCATAATTTAAATCAGTCATACAATTATTTGGTTCATGAGGATGAATAAACAGAAAATTCAGTAATCAGAGACATAGAAAAGTTTAAAAATAACTAAATGTAAAAAACTAATAGCAAAAAAGAATCACAGGATTTTTGTTGAACATAGGCTGCTTCCAACAAATAACCTCTTTTGGCTATGAATATTAGGATTCTTAAAAAAGTGTACAAAAAACGATTTTCCGTGCATCATTTCCAACGATGCATTACAAAACTTGAGTAGTATCTAATAATTACAAATTCTTGGAGGTTTGTTAAAGATTATTTGGATAAGGATAATTATTACACCAAATCTACAGTATTCTATTTCATTTTTGTAGTCCACATTGTGCCCTACTATTGTGAATAACCCAGTTTCATTTAAATCACAGCTCTCACTTTTCCTTTAAAAATAGTCTTCCGCAAATCCCACAATTTTCGTTGTAACTAATCCAGCACAAACAATTTCAAATTATATCCGCTAATTATCTAAAATTCGCTATGGCCTTGAAACAAAAATCCTTTGAATAAATCATAATATTTTTTACATAATTGTTGCACTTGAACTTTACTAAGGCCGAGAATTAATAATTTGCATGCTCATTATACATGAGTAATATTTTCCTGAAACGATTCTATTATACATTTTTATGTTAGGTAATCATTGGAAAATTTGTGACCGTGGTTCGACCTTAGCTATCGTTTTGGGAAGATTTTATTGAGGTCTCTTCCGAATGAGGTATTGTTGAGGTCAACGAAGGTCATTGAGATGTCTAGTGATCAAACAATCACGTGATAACTGTCAAAGGTGTAACTAGTGTCAGGGGCTAAGCCAAGCCCCTGGCTATCTTCGATACCATAATACTTAAATAAAATGTTCCTCAGTGGAACTATAAGCTTAAAAACGGCCGATTTTTTTATGGTCATGACAAAGTAACTAATAGTAATACAGAGTAATCTTAATGAGGTATCCACAGCCACATACCTACTGGTGGTAGGTCTCTCATATGTGAGAGGCCATCTGGGTAGGTACCACCGCAATGTCTATTTCTCCCGTGAAACAACACTGCTTAAATGCACTGTTGTGTTTCGGATTGAAGGACATTGTAGCCCGAATAACTACTGGACATATTGAGACTTAACATCTTATGTCTCAGGATGGTGAGCGCAATGAAATGTTGCTACTGTTTATGAGCGGTCATATCGCTTACCATCAGGCGAACGGCTTGCTAGTCTCGTCATTAATTGCAATAAAAAAAAAGCCTAAGATTGACTGTTAGCTTGTCCCTCTTGAGAGTATGCTGGTAGGTCTCTCATATGCGAGAGGCCGCATGGATAGGCACCGCCGCAGTGTCTATTTCTCCCGACAAATAGCAGTGTAAATGCACTACTGGGTTTCGTTTTCAAGGATTATGTAGCCAGAGTAGACCTGGACATATTGAGACTTAACATCTTATGTCTCAGGATGGCGAGCGCAGTGGAATACAAAGCATTGCTTCATAATTCATGGTATTGTTTGGATTAGCTACTGTCCATGAGCGGTCGTATCGCTTACCATTAGGCGACTGGCATGCTCCATTCATATCACATTAAAAAAAACATCTTTATTTTTATTAAGATTTTTTTCGCTAACATGACTTTAGGCTCTTTAAAACATCTTGGGACGGAAGTTAGGTAAATTGTAGCTATTGAAACACTTCTGCCAACCCTCAAAGATACGAGCGTGATCCGTTACAGTCATATAACAGAACATGATGTATGAAGTCATAAGGACGTTAATAATTCCAGTGAACAGTCCACAACTAGATTTATAGGTCACGTTTGTTCCTAGTTATATAAGCGGGGGATTGTTACGTTAGCAAGCGCGGTGTGGTCAGGTAATCGAATTTACCGAGAATCATGGCAAATAATGTTACTTTTGGAATAAAGAATAAAAATATAATATTACAATTAGTCGACTTTCCTTAATGCCTTTATATTTCGAATGATGAAGAAAGAGTTTAAACCTAATTTCATACCAGAATAAATTGTCTTTATACGAGTATACACAAATTACATCAGTGCAAGTGCCCAGTATGAGTTAAATAGGCGTCTAAATATTTACCTCTGTCGGATCCGAATTTGCAACATCTAACGCAGAAACTATCCCCTCGGCATCTGCGCCAATGGTCGTCCACTAGTTACTACGCCCATCTTTATTTATACTCAATGAAGCGTGATCATATTTATAACTCCCGATCATTAATATTATAAATTATGCAATGGATCTTGCCAAGTTTAGTACATTACCCCCCTCCCGCTCTCTCCTCTCCTAGGCCACTTTCTATTTACATTTTAACTGCCAACATACGTTTACAATTGCGTATTACTTAAATAACAAGTCGTAGAAAGTTACTCCTCCCTTTTGGGTCTGCCAACTGCATCCGCACGAGGTGTCAAAGAACGAAGCTATTAATGTTGTAAGATGTGATGATTTGATAACCAGCCCAAATGACGTAGTGAAATGGACTACGCCCTCCGCACGACAACTGGTCTGCCAACTTGTTTTCGATCTTAATGTGGGGTCAGGACTATGTATGTGACTGTTGGGTGTTATTATTATGATTATTTCTCTTTATTTTAAGTTTTTTTTACATTTTTATATATATATTAAAAAACAAAATACATATAAAAATATAAAAAGTTATCCAACGATGGCGAGGCTCGAGACCCAAGCCACCGGTGGTTAGGAGCCCAAAGTGAGGAACCGCCTCACAATACGTGCCGTGTCAAGCAATACTGCCTTCTGAATCTGACTCCTGACCCAACAGCCGATTGAGAGCCTCTGTAGATTATTATTATTATTATTATTATTATTATTATTATTATTCTACCTTTTGTTTCCTTTATTTTTTAGCAGGTTAAAGACAGGAATTAACAGGTTCTGTAGGAATCGCTGACCAATGGTTAGTGTCAATCATACGTACCACTTTAGATCTTGGCTGCCAATAGTTACAGTTGCGAATGACAGATCGTTCTCACAGTTTTTCCGACATATCATCTGATTTTACCATAAATTTAAATACTGTGACGGGTCTACCATCTTGAAAATCTTTGCCCAGGTAAGCACCCCACCTTATTAGACTTTCTAGGATATTTCCCGGCATATAATGAGGTAAAGTGGGAACCCTGGGTGCACGGGTGTAGTTATGTGTGCAGTGGCGTTGTCGCGTGCTCTGTCATTACACAACGAGACACTAGTCTTGCCAAGTTCATAGTTTGCCTGAGTAATCAATATCTAGCAGCTTTCTAAGATTTTTCTATGGTATTATCCAGGTTTTTCACAGCCTAACACAGAGTAACCTCTGGACATAATGTATGGTGGTGCTTGGTTTTGCTTCTTTCCATGAGCGCCGTATCGCTTACCATGCGCGTCTCGCCATTCATAGCAATAAAGCTGGTTAGACTCCATAAAAGCTAGAGGCTGCATTTCTGATCCTCGAAGAAACGAACTTTAATTGACAAGAATTTTTGACTGCTGAGAGTATTTATTTATTTAGAAAACCCATACAAAGCCACTCAATTGAAATCTTATTTGTATAGAAGTCCCATGCATAGCAGTAGGACGTATATGGGCTGAAACAGTTTTTAATTTTGTAAATATTTCCAAATAAGTAATAGTTCTGATCCAATATGATTTGGTTATGGGTATAAAATGATTTTTTGCTCTCACACTAAAATACTTGTAGATGAACGATTTGTCTGCCTCATTTATTTCTTTTCACTACTATCATTTGTTTCATGAGACCATAAAGTCTCCCGTAGTTTTTGATATGTTACTTCGTATCTTAGTCTGAGTTGCACAAACTAACTTTGCCTTTGAAAATGTCATCGCCATACATTATAGACGTATTTGATCTATGTATGGGATTGACAGTTTCAAGGTCAACGGTATTGACAAAGTTAGTAGTTAGTTAGTTAGAGCCTTAGTGGGTCAGGACTCTGTGAGGATGTATGTGGGTGTGTGTGAGTGTATGTGTGTGTATGTGTATTTATTTAGGTGTGAAGCCCAGGTACCGCGGTAACGTGTCGCATGACAGTTACGCAACAAGCGACTCGTCTTGCCAAGTTCACGATCTTGACTTTGTCCGCGTTTATTGCGCTACTTTGTAGTTTATGACCGATTGGTGATTGGAACTAATGGATGGAAGGTTAAGGTCTTTGGTTCTGTTCCAGGTTGGATGTTTTGGTGTTTTATGTTGGTGGTTATGTTGTGGTAGTAATAACGATTAGAAGATTAGATGAAAAAAATCTTAATAAATGGAATTGTTAAACAGTAAAGAAAATTTATGCATACTTTCTTATTCAACATTTAAATTACACATCTAAAACTTCTTGGTCAGATATACATAATTACTAGTAATACACTTATTAATTTCAAATTTTATTAAGAATACCGGGAATTAATATTTAGTGAACACGTCACTTTAATGCAGGCATCATATACACTCGTTACCAGGTCTAATGCAGCTTGGTTCAACGAACGAACGAAACGCAAAGTATTCTAAAATATAAGAGAATACGTTTTGGAAATAAAACTATTATTTACGGAATATAGCGCGGGTTTGGTTTATTTTTTTATATTTTTTAACTCTGCGATGCATTTCGATTACTTGACAGCTTTCGTGGTCACGGGGCGGATTGAGGTATTAGTCTTCCGTCAGAATTACAATTGGACTACCCTTAATTTACAATTATTAAATTATAAAGTTAATATAAGAAGTTTCTGTGTTGTACGAAGAATTGCGTCGCTGTGGCTTGGGGCTCGCAGTTTAAAAATGTAAAAACTAAACCAAATCCGCAATAAGATCCATAAATAATAGTTTTATTTCCATGTGTAATAATCGCCGAAATCTGAGGAACCATTATAGAATATCATTTTTGTTAATCTATAACACCCAAGTGACCACAATACGTATACTAATTGCAGTTTTCTCCAAATTGCTACTTCTCGCCAGTCGTTACAATTATGCCGGATTGTTGTATCCAGATATCAATGAACAAGTGAATCCTAAAAGTGATATACGTGGTTCAATCGGTATACGAAAACATACATCCATAAATTCACGCCTTTCCTCAGAAGAGGAACTTACACTTACGTTTCCCGTTGTGATAGGGGACGTATACGAATACTTACCGCCACCTTTCAAATCTCCTTCCTGTCATCATTTTTCTCTTGCTCTATTTCCAAAGCCTGCAACCTATAAATAAACAAACCTGCTCTATCTATGCATACTATTCCGTAATAGTGGAGTTGTTCTAATGATAGCGGTCGCGTGCACCGGCACGAGATGCGCAACGTGCGCGCGCCACGTGTCTGCGCACGCGCATGCACGCGATCTCAGAACGAGTACAGGGTGCTCCATCAGAGAATTAGATGTCGAGAAATTATACGTAAAAATAAACTATGTATGCACACAAGACTCGGTCTTAGCGTGGGGTCAGGACTATGTATGTGACTGTTGGGTGTTATTTATTATTATTATTTATACATGGTGTTCGTTTGTGTAGTGTGTTGTGTAGTCTATTACGTTGGCCGAATCCAACTGGAATTTCTTGCAAAGGTCAATTTTTTTTTGCCACAAATCGGTTTTTTTTAAGATACCTCTCATATTATTTTCTTTTATAATGAAAGGTGTTTTTGAATAGCAAATATCTCTAGATGAAAAGATGGATTTAGGATGTAGGTGTAACTAATTTTCATGGTATACAGGAGTTTCTGGTATGGGTGTAAGTGAAGAACAGTTTAAAAAAACCAGCTAAATTTACAAATAATCATGGTGGTTAGCTCTGAGATTTTTCTACACGTTAAGGGGCGATAATGTAAAGCTTGTCAAATAAAAAACCAAGTAAATTGCAGATATTTTCCTTAAAAACGTGTTCAACGTGCTAATTTATTTTTTTAAGCAATTTAATATTCAGTAAAACACTTTAGATATTAAAGTTTTTGAAACCTAAAAGATTTCGAGTCGCGTTACGTTTCTTAATTACAATGGAATTCCAATTATATTAAAGATATAAATTGATTTATTTATTAGGTAACATTATTTTATTTAACTTATATTTATAAAGGAACGATCTGAATGTTAGTTTACGGAAAGTGGACAGGCTAGGATAGTGTTACAAACACCAATGTCCCAATATTTATCCTCCAAATTAAGTAGGTTGTATTGGGTTTATTTGTTTTTATTTTTTTAATAATTTGCCTGTGTAATATTCTGATGTCTTATCATGTAATTTATTAGTCTTGAATTTTTGTTTGTCGATTAATTAAAAACATATTGAGTCTATTCTATTCTCCCACTGCGGAATGTTGACTAACCGAAAACCTGTGGTTAGGAAGTCTTCAGGTTGTGCAGAAAATAATCCAACGAGTTATCCCAATAAAATTATGATCAAACACTTACTATTATTAAATTGAAGAAGCCATACAAGCAAATTAGTCCGTGATAAATAACTGCCTTCTATGACCATCTACAACACCAAACTATTAGTACGTAAGTTGCAAATTTTAAGGATAAATCAGAGAGGAAATCGTCAAAAATACTCCATGCTTACACCTCCTGTAAGGGATTACCAATCACACTAAAATCGTCACTCGGCAAAATACAAGGAAAACTTGTTACACAACATTTAAGATGTTTAGGTAAAGTGGTAATAGGTTACACCAATCTTACAACATATTTAAAATTACTTAAATATACAACAGAACTTTATACTCGCACAATAATAATAGTTACTTCCTCTTCCAATGTAAACTAAGATAGTTTCTGCAAAACTAAGATAGTTGTAATCACCTCTCATATATGAGAAAAAGTAAGTCCACTGTTGAACATAGGCCTCCCCCAAGGATCTCCACATCGACCTGTTGGAAGCGGCCTGCATCTTGCCATCTCCTGCGGCCTTAGTTAGGTTACCTTGTACTGTATTATCGGTTAAACCAACAGATTAATGGCCAAAAGAACCACAGGTATAATATAATATAACATGTTCTTTATTAAACACACACATATTTTACAAAACGGCACAAGCTAACACTTTCTATAATGATTATGTTTCTAAAAAATACAGTAATCACTTACGCCCGAATACTGGAACGTCAATCAAATAATAAGTTGCTCTTAACAGCGCACGGCCCAATTAGCCAGTACATTTAATCGGGATTAACGTAGTTAAGCGCCATTTATATTTAAGTTGCGTTGATTTATTTACCATTTTTATAATTACACGTCCAATTCGGCCAGCATCAACAGCCTACATTAATTTTTATATACACCTACAAATAAAACAATTAGACGAAAATGTATAGAAGAAATAGAAATAGACATTATATTTAAGTCCTTCTACAGAAATGCAGCAGACAAAATCACGCCCAAAGGTACATTCAAAGACCACATGTTGAACACGGACAAACTAATGAATCATTACACAATATTATTCAGATATCACCCCTTGTTCACACTGTAAACAACTTATCTATCCAATTAGTATAATAATCTATTTATACATAGATGAAGTCACTGAAATAGTATTTTAATTCCGTGACTATCTACTAACTAATAGTTTTACCGAACACATTTGCCAGGAAAACCTGCTAATGAATGAAAATAGGCGCACAAATGTTAACTTTGCATGTTCAATTGTTTGCAAGTGGCCATACGTAACACCACTTTGTCAACTAGGAGTTAATTATTGCACCTTAGAATTATAGAGACCTATTTAAAAAAATCTAGGATAGTGTTACAAACACCAATGTCCCAATATTTATCCTCCAAATTAAGTAGGTTGTATTGGGTTTATTTGTTAATTATTGCACCTTAGAATTATAGAGACCTATTTAAAAAAATCTTATTTTTTGGGAAACGTTTACGAAAGATTTGTAACATAAGAAATTTTGTACTTATGGAAAATACATCTAGAAGACCAATTTACACATAATTCTGCTTTTTATGCGTCAATAGGTCCTTTTTTAAAAATGTATCGATAGGTCATATTGAGCCAAAATATGATTGAAAGCTAAAATCTTCTGGATTAAGTCAAATTCTAAAGGTTCGTTATCATGTGGTTCATATGCACCATAAAATACTACAAGCTCCACAAAAGATCTGATCGACGTGTCGGAAGCGGCCTGCATCCAGCGAACTCCTGCAATCTTAGCCAGGTCGTCCGTCCACCTTGTAGGTGGGACGTCACTACGGTTGCCAACGTGTGTACGTGGCCTCCACTACAGAAACAGTCCTGACAGCCACCATCCCTTCGAGTAATGTGGGTGACCCACTGACAACTTACTAATCTTATGGGCTATGTCGGCAACTTTTGTTCTTTTAGGTATCTCCCCATTCCTGATTCGATCTTGTTCGCGGGTTCTTCGGAAATACCGAGCTCTTCATACCGCGTTGAATGCGTCTAAAGCATCTTATAAACCCCACAGTAAGGGGCCTAGTATAGGTGCCATATGTAATCACTGGTAAAACATGAAATGAAATTGGTTTATCGTGTTGGCAATTAAATAGCTCGTATGGCAAGTCATTACATAGTTCTTATTCTATATTTACAAAATAATTGATTAAATCATTATGTAAATTAAATTCATTTAGATGAAATTTTTGGTAATCATTTATTATTTATAACTATTTATAGCAATATCCTTGCATTATAATTAGACTTCATCATCAGGCACTGAGGTAATAAAAATATTTAGCAACCACTAAACAATTAATTCACCCTCTCAGCATTTTAAACAGGCTTTACAATGAACGACACAGGATGTTTATTTTCAAAATGGTCTCGATAAAAAGCAAACACTCCAGCTACGGTGCAATCGCACGCATTATGATCCACGTGACTATTCACATGTTTAGCGAAATGCTTAGACCATTGATTGCGACATTTTTTATTTATAAATCGGCTAAGGCGTTGCATTTAACAGCCTAGCAAGAAGAGTTTATAGAGATTACAATAAAAATATGTTAATAAAATTAAATACCTAAATACAACAATTATGTGAGTGGTACGATTTTTATCCTCCTAGTTAAGAATCGGAATGGTGGAAATCCCATCATTAGTTCTGCAAGTCATGTTTTGAATTCTGAACGTGTTCATCGCTTTGTGACCGTTATTATAGTGACAAACATGTAGAATAACGGAATATATATTTTTTTTATACAATACTTTACTTTATCGACATAATTGTAATTTGCATGCCCAGTCGGGGTTGAATACAGTGAAACTTTCTACCCACGGAACATCTGTACCAATTTATGTAACCTGTATTCTGCAAATAAATGAATTTGAATTTGAATTTGAATTTGAATTTATATTGTTTGGTGAAGCTATCTAGGTATTACTGCTTTATTATTCTTAAAACCTACATATAAGTTTCTTAACAATAAAAACATTTTTCGTACCTAAATAAATAACTTACATAAATTATTTGACTGGTGGTAGGTCTCTGATATGTGAGAGGCTGCCTGGGTGGGTACCACCGCAATGTCTATTTCTCCCGTCAAACATCAGTTTAAATGCACTGTTGTGTTTCGGATTGAAGGACATTGTAGCCAGAGTAACTACTGGATATATTGAGACTTAACATCTTATGTCTCAGGATGACGAGCGCAGTGGAATGCCAAGCATTGCTTTGTAACTCAAGGTGTTGTTTGGTTTTGCTACTGTTCATGAGCGGTCGCATCACTTACCATTAGACGAACGGCATGCTCGTCTCGCCATTCACTGCAATACAAAAAATAAAATGGGACACCGAACAGAACAACAAATTACAACGGTTATTATATATCTGTATCAGCATCAACCCATATATGTCCCACTGCAGGGCACGGGCCTCCTATAAAACCAAGAGTACGATTGAGAGTGGTAAGGCAATAATAGTTCACCAAAGCCTAGTGCGGGTTGGCGGACTTCACAAACCATAAAAATTCTTACAAATCGCTATGGTATGCAGGTTTCCACACGATGTTTTCTTTCACAGTTATAGTGCGCGGTGAATGACTATCAATACACACATGACTCCAAAAAGTCAGAGGGGCGTCCTGGGATTTGAATCCGCGAACACCGTAAGCATGTTGGCAGCCGCGTCTAGTCCGTTTACCAACAAGCCTCCACGCATAAATATCATTAATTAATAAATACACCCAACAGTCACATACATATTCCTGACCCCATCCTGGATCGAGTGTTGTGTCGTAGGTATCACGAACTACGAGAGACATTTCGGTCTCACAAACACCCAGACCTGAAAGAAATATTTGTCCGCACAAACATTTCTCTCGGTGCGATCGAACTCGCGGCCTCTCGTTTCACAACCAGCTGCAACTCTCATATCATATATATAACATATTATATGTGGGAATAGTTCCGTCTCGGGTCAAATCAAACAAGGATTGTTGGTATAGTCTTCGGTTTTTACAGGGTATATCAAGACTGCTACCGAAAACGAAGCCGGGTGATAGTTTAAGCGACTTCAGACACAATGCAACAGAAAACGTTGCAAAAAAAGCGATAAGTTTTTTTTTGTTATTTTTTTCCAATGGCCATATTTGGGTGGTAAATACATTTTTTCCTAAAATAATAGTGTATGCCCTTTTATTTATAAATACTCTAAGGTATAAAAGAGTTTACATCATTATTTTAGCAAAAACTATGGAGTTACTACCCAAAATGGACGATATTTAAAAAATCATAAAAAATAATTGTCGCGTTTCTATGCGATTTTTTATTGCATTGTGTTTGTAGCCACTAAAACTACCACCCGGCTTCGTTTTCGGTGGCAGTCTTGAGATACCCAGTATTAGTCTTTTTATTTCGTCTTTAAAAACGTCTTCCTCAATCGTCCTTCACGTCTTACATCGTTTTCCATACTGTTCTCTTCTATTCCGTCCTCCCATAGTTCAACATCTTAATCATTCATCCTCTAACTTTTTTCATCTTAAATACTTCCATTAGTCATCTCTTTCACACAAACCACGTCCCATATCAGTCTATCGTCTAACGTTCCATTCCACTCATCTTTCATCATACATTCAAATCCTACATATATATATCTAACATAGTAAATAATATCAACCACACCTCCCCAATACCAAATATAGTATGTTTGTTAATATAACGCGTGGTACACGTGTATTGCACAATTTTCACTCGTTATTTGGCGCTGAAGCTTGCATCGGGTTGCATCACGGGGAAACACTCCGAATATATCTATATATTCGCTTGGCAAGAGGAGCAGTCTTTAAGACGCGTCTAAAGCTGTATATCAATATACAGGGTATATCAAGACTGCTACCGAAAACGAAGCCGGGTGGTAGTTTAAACGACTTCAGACACAATGCAACATAAAAAGTTGCAAAAAAAAGCGACAATTTTTTTTTGTTATTTTTTTCCTATTACCATATTTGGGTGGTAAATACATTTTTCCCTAAAATGATAGTGTATACCCTTTTATTTATAAATAATCTAAGGTATAAAAGAGTTTAAATTATTATTTTAGCAAAAACAATGGATTTACCACCCAAAAATGACGATATTTAAAAAATCATAAAAAATTATTGTCGCGTTTCTTTGCGAAAATTTTAGTCGTTTTGTGTTAGTAGTCATTAAAACTACCACCCGGCTTCGTTTTCGGTAGCAGTCTTGATATACCCTGTATACTATATAACTTATAATATTATAGCATAGTGCGTGGTGGCCTGTTGATGAACGGACTAGACGTGGCTGACATGTTGACGGTGGTCGCGGGTTCTAATCCTAGGGCACACCTCTGACTCTTCGGAGTCATGCGTGTGTTGATAGTCAATCACCACGCACTAAAACGTTGAAGGAAAACATCGTGAGGAAACCTGCATACCATAGCGATAAGAATTTCTATGGTATGTAAGTCCGCCAACCCGCACTAGGCCAGTGTGGTGGACTATATGACCTAACCACACTCAATGGTACTCTCGATTGTAGAATAGGCCCGTCCCTGCAGCGGGACGTATATGGGCTGATACTGATAAGTCTACTGATAAGTATACTGATAAGTCGGGTGGTAGTTTTAGTGCCTACAAACTCAATGCAACTAAAAAAATCGCAAAGAAACGCGACATTCTTTTTGGGATTTTTTAAAATATCATCTTGTTTGGATGGTAAAACCATAATTTTTGTTAAAATTACAATTTAATCCCTAGCATACCACAGCGTCTTTAAAAATAAAAGGGTGTACACTATTAATACAGAAAAAACATGTATTTACCCCCCAAATACAACGATAGGAAAACAATGACCAAACTAATCGTCGCTTTTTATGCAATATTTTTAGTTGCATTGTGTCCGAAGTCTTAATTTTCCACCCAGGTTCGTTTTCGGCAGCATTCTTAATAGACCTTGTATAGCATATATTTTATGTATACCGAGTATATCAAGACTGCTACCGAAAACGAATCCGGGTGGTAGTTTTAGTAACTACAAACACAATGTAACTAAAAATTTCGCAAAGAAACGCGTTTTTTTTTATTATTTTTTAAATATCGTCGAGTTTGGGTGGTAAATCCATAGTTCTTGCTAAAATAATAATTTAAAGCCTTGCGTACCATAGCGTGTTTAAAAATGAAAGGGTGTACACTATTCTTTAAGAAAAAAACTGTGTATTTACCACCCTAATACGCCGATAGGAAAACAATAACCAAACTAATCGTAACTTTTTATACAACATTTTTAGTTGCATTGTGTCTGAAGTCTAAAATTACCACCCAAGTTCGTTTTCGGCAGCACTCTTAATATACCTTGTATATATTGCATATATTGTATGATTATATTGCATTGCATTGAGGGTTGGCTCCGCAGTAAAATATGTTAATTATGATGATTATAGTATCCTCTTTCGGCTTGTTATACCCTTTATGAATAACCTTGAACATATGAGGCCTAAATTGCAATTGAAATATACGCAATAATATATTCCGCACTTAGAATACCAAAAAACCCGGTAAATATTTTGAACATCCATTGTTACGTGATGTGTCATTGTTATTTGTTTACATACGCGAAAATAACAAATACGGTAGGTATGTCGCCGGACCTTCGAAATACAATGGGAAATATAATGTTAACAATTAGTAATTTTCCTATGGAACTGTTAGAAAATTATTTGTTTACGGCCGTAACAAAGGTAACAATGTAACAATGAAATTGGTACGGGTTTTCCATATAATATCAAGGACATCCTTGGATGGAAAGTTTTTCGCTTTGTTTACAGTTTTGTATAATAGTTATGGCATAGGTTGAAAATTTTTTTTAGTACGCTTTTAAATTTGATTTCAAAAATAACAGTAACAGCAGTGTGATTGTAGCCAGAGTAACGACATAATGGGACTTAACATCTTATGTGTCAGAATGGCGCAGTGGAATGCCAAGCATTACTTTATAATTCATGATGTTGTTTAGTCCATGAGTGATCGTATCACTTACCTATACCAAATTAATCATAGCAATAAAAAAATACAACTGCCTCGGTGGTGTAGTTGGACTACGATACGGCTTACAATGCTGAGGTCTCGAGTTCGAATCCTGGGTTGGGCAAAGTGATATTGGATTTTTCTATTCATTATCAGCCCAGAGTCAGGAATTTGTGCCCGATATGGCGATAGGCTCGCCACCTATCACATCGCGGGACGGAACATACAAGGCGAAATGTGGGTGTCCTGGCACCTCTGCCTACCCCTTCTGGGAAAAAGGCGTGAGTTTATGTATGTATGTATGTAATAAAAAAATAACTCACACTGCTTTTCGTGTCAATATTCGGTATCGTCGTTTGTTTTAATCTCTTATACGAAGGCGAGCATTTCACAATAAGCCAGCGTGTTAGACATATTACCATATTTACTTTCAGCCTAATTTCGCCACAAAGAGTCCTTAAGACATCTCCTAAGGTTTTCCATGTAGACCTGTTTAAAGCGGCCTGCATCCAGCCACTTTCAATATTTATTTTACAGTTAATATTTCAGTACATAAAAGACTTTACAAACGAGCGCCTTTCAGGCCGCCGATTAGTTTCACTGACCTAAAACAATTTTTGGTACGGAACACTGAGCACGCACTTCATACTTGACTGAGTTTGAATTAGGGATATCACTTTGGCATTTTCTAAAACATATTTTGACATTGGCGAAAACGACTACCTATGTTTTTAATGAGGGCGCTGATATCGAATTTAATGATATATGGCAACCCAATTTACTACGACAGGAAATATTTAGATACTCGTAATTTTTAATTAATCTCTTTGTTTATTTTATACTAGCGGTCTGGCCCGGCTCCGCCCGGGTGCAGATACATGTTTCAAAATGGCGGTCAAAATGTTCTATTCCGACTATCAATATAGAATATCGACCAATCGGACCACGAATAAAATTTCCTCGTATTTGCTAGAAATGTCACTACTGCTTACCTCCTATAGGTCATAGCGTGATGATATATAAACTATAGCATTCCTCGATAAATGTACTATCAATCAATTTTTCAAATCGGACCAGCGGTTCCTGAGATTAGTGCGTTCAAACAAACAAGCAAACAAACAAACTCTTCAGTTTTATAATATTAGTATAGATTGGAAAACAAACAAAAAGTGTGCGAAAATGTATATAAATACCTGCCTGCGTATAAAATTATTCAACGAAAATAATTTTATTTTTAATAGTGTTGTTATAATTGTTCTTTAATGCCAGTTGCCACCACATCGTACTCTTTTTGCCAATCTAAGACAAAAACTTCAAGAAATGTAGATGAAATAAGATTTTTAAAGGGTTAAGAAAAATCGTGAGGAAACCTTCATACCATATATTTTTTGGGAATTTCTACAATATGCGAATACTACTTCGTCTGCACAATTGCACTCCGGTATGATTGCAAATCTGTATTCTCGGGTTCGAATCCCGGGTGGGGCAAAGTGATATCGGATTTTTCTATTCATTATCATTATAGCTTGAAGTCAGGAATTTGTGCCCGATGTGACGATAGGCTCGCCTCCTATCACATCGTGTGAGAATACAAGGTGAAACATGGGTATCTTGGATGCACCTTAGACTACCTTTTCTGGGAAAAGGTGTGGATTTATGATGTATGTATATGAAGTCTCCCATGCTCCGCTAGACCAGGACAGTGGTCACCTGTAAGATGAATATGTTTTTTTTTATCACGCCATACATAATGCATAATCATCACGCCTATCCCAGTCGGTTAAAATGCATTCCAGCACGTGCCATAAACAGAAAACTATGACTTCATGGTGCAATAAGGATAAGCTATGACCAGG
The DNA here is from genome assembly GCA_009982885.2 of Hyles vespertilio. Lineage (NCBI taxonomy): Eukaryota > Metazoa > Arthropoda > Insecta > Lepidoptera > Sphingidae > Hyles > Hyles vespertilio. The sequence continues at coordinate 4,919,208 of CM042830.1, forward strand.
TTATTCCCACCAACATATTCAATTTAAAAATAAATAATAGGTAAATATTTAGTTGCATATATGCGTTACCTAAGAGGAAACCGTTACATGTTTGTTTCATAATAAGGAATTGTTTAAGTCGAACCTATAACACATGGTGTATGAACCATTCGGTTATATCTTGCCACTACAGGGCGACATAGGGCGACCCGCATTAAGCCAGCGTGGTACTCTCGATTGTACAAGAGGCCCGAGCTCTGTAGTAGGACGTATGTCGGCTGATACAGAGATAGGGCGACATCACAATATTTTAAAATTTTGCCTGGTGCCTCCAAATAAATTTAATTATTATATTTTCTTTAAAAAATATATCCATAATTATCATGTAACCCAAGCCTTAAAAATATTGGTAATATATAAGGAGAGGCCGCTGGTTCGATTCCTGAACCGAGACTTTACTGGTGGTAGATCTCTCATATGTGAGAGGCCATCTGGGTGGGTACCACCGCAATGTCTATTTCTCCCGTGAAACAGCAGTGTACGGTTGTATTTCGGATTGTAGGTCATTGTAGCCAGAGTAACTACTGGACATATTGAGACTTAACATCTTATGTCTCAGGATGGCGAGCGCAGTGGAATGTTGCTACTGTTTATGAGCGGTCGTATCGCTTACCATCAGGCGAACGGCTTGCTCGTCTCGTCATTCATTGAATAAAAAAAAAGACAATTAACGTTTGTGACTAGAAAACTACATATATACCATTATTAAGTTTACATGTCGTGATACAGAAAAAATTCTCGTAGTTTCTACTGGCTAAAAAAGTAATTCGTCTGCTGAAAATCAAAAAAAGGTTAGCAACACAAACTTACTTCCAAAAAATTATATTTTTATTCAGGAATTTGTGCCCGATATGGCGATAGGCTTGCCCCTATCACATCGTGGGACGGAACATAGAAGGCAAAATATGGGCGTCCGGGCACCTCTGCCTACCCGTTTTGGGAAAAAGGCGTGTGTTCATGTATGTATGTAATATATAATAAATCTTTCTAATTCAATTACTTATTATCTGTCCTTTAAAATAATAGTTTCTAATTCCATAGTGGATATATCCTAACCATTTCATAACTTAATAAAAAAATAATGAAATGCAGAAAACATCCACCTGAATATAACAAATAATTCGAGATTAACACGAGTACGTATAAATAATCTTATTGTGTGTCTGTACGTCACGTGAGGGGTTCACGTGTCGTGCGGCCGACAAAACCACCCCCCACCCCCACCCTTCTCACGTGACCTAGAACTTTCCACCCCATAGTTCCACGGGTGCTTTTGAAAGCTCCATTGTTGCGCGAAGCTCTACAAATCACTTAGAGTTTTTTGAATACGTGAGTACATGGTTTGAATAAAAGAATTGGTTTCAAAGAAACACGTGATTGGGGTTAGAGTCCTCGGCAAATTCGGTGTTACCCAATCGTTGAATTAAGAAATTATAAGGCTAGAAGTAGAAGGAATTCCTTTTTTTTGGTATAATATAATTTTAAGTACCTTTTTAAGTCCTATGCAAGTAGGTGAGCTAAAAGTCCATATAATAGTAAGTACCAAATTTGAAATTTGGAAAATTTAAACTTGGAATAGGCCAGTTCATATACTTATTTACCAAATACTATATCTACTGTTAATATTTAATTACGCTTTCGAACCTAATAATATTTTTAGTTTATATTCTGCGAAGAAGTTGGTAGCTATTGCATGTATAACATTTAATATGAAATTGTAAAATTATTTATACACAATGCACAACTGCTTGTTTTTTCGTAATAAAATATTTTAGTTACATACTATGTTACATAAACAATAGTTTCTAATAGCCTCCGTGGCGCAGTTGGTTAAACGTCGGCTGTGAAACGACAGACCGCGGGTTCGATTCCCGCACCGAGACAATTTTTCTGTGATCCAAAGGTATTTGTTTCGGGTCTGGGTGTTTGTGAGACCGAAAAGTCTCTTGGAGTTCCTGATACCCACGACACAAGATTGGTCTTGGTGTGGGATCAGAACTACGTATATGACTGTTGGGTATATGAATTTATTATTTATAGAAGCGGTAAATATATATTTTCATCATATGCACAATCATCAACAATTACATCACACAAGACGCGTTAAAATAGAAAAATCAACATTTGAAACTAAATAAAACAGACGATATCTATACACAGCAGTTAAAATTTTCCAGTGGCTAAATTGTTGAGTACGACTTAATTAATTTAGTCTGTAATGCTGACGCGATACCTTCTATGCCTTTAATCATTGACGTCATATTTTAGTCTGGTCACGTGACCACACTTCATAGCTTATTGCAATTCTCACCAATAGATTATGAGCAGTCTCGACAGTTCGTATCGAACGAGAATATAAATATATTTAAAAATACAGATTACATTAAATTATAAATATTTTTTTCACAATCTCAGCTGAGGCGGTGAGGGTATGTTTTTTTTATAATCATAATTTCCAGATACAGATAATATTAATACAGATTAAATACATGAGAGTCCATTGATAGTAGGTGTATATTTTTTATTAGCCTTCGCAGGTGAAGAACATGCGATCCCTCCGATGGTAAGCGGTCCCCACCTCTGCTGTACCATCGTAGAGCCAGGGTCTAGAACAACCAGATTGCTGCCTACCGTAAGGAGAGTACTATCTTTTAAATATAATATACCGGGTATATCAAGACTGCTACCGAAAACGAAGCTGGGTGCTAGTTTTAGTGACTACATTATCTTTTTTCTAAAATATCGTCAAGTTTGGGTGGTAAATCCATAGTTATTGCTAAAATAATAATTTAAAGCCTTGCGTACCATAGCGTCTTTAAAAATAAAAGAGTTTACACTATTATTTAAGAAAAAACTATGTATTTACCACCCTAATAAGAAGATAGAAAAAAAAATACAAAAAAAAATCGTCTTTATTTTTTAAACAATTTATATTATATATATATATATATATTTTTTCATTTATTTCCTTATAAATTAATAAGCACCTGGTTCCGTCTCTCTGCACTACCTTAAGGTTGGTTGGTTTATTGTATATTTTCGTATATATCAATTTAATTATATTAATAATTAAATTGATATATACGAAAATATATCAATTTAATTATTAATATTTACCAATATAATTATATATAAATTTTAAAGATTTTTTAAATTTAAGTCTCAATATGTCAAGTAGTTACTCTGGCTACAATGTCCTTCAAACTGTAACACAACAGTGCATTTACACAACTGTTTGGTGGGAGAAATAGGCAGAACGGCCAGACGGCCTCTCACATATGAGAGATCTATCACCAGTCTTTCGAAAAGGACATACCATACGATAACTAAAATAGATTTTAAATATTTAAGAATACGGCCTTTAATATGTCAAGCTTAAACCGCTTAAAATCAGTTAAGCAGAGCTATAATTAAAACACCGCATAAGCTGTAATTACTAACGCGAACGTGAAAATGATGCTAAAGATAAAAACTTGCAACGTAATATATTATTCGATTATATAAGTACGTGATAATATGATATTATATTGACGCATTATGTCACGAAAATGACCGTTATCGTTGAGAGATCTAGTCCAATAGATATGCGCAGATAACAAGATTTGCCCTGCGGCCTCTCCGCTATCATTTAAACTTTGTCTATCAATTCATCTTATTTTCTTATTTGTTGTGCTGTACTATATCAGGCCATATACTTTCCACTGCAGGGTACGGACCTCCTCTACAATCATGAGTACGATTGAGAGTGGTTAGCCATACAGTCCACCACCCTGGGCTAGTGCAGGTTGGCCGACTTTACAAACTATAGAAATTCTTAAAATGTTATGCAGGTTTTCTCACGATGTTTTCCTTCACCGCTATAGTACGTTTTTGGGTGATTTCAAAATAATAAAATTAATTAGTTATTCCGTTTTTAAATGTTTTAGTTTATGGGAACAAAATCCCAGTTCCATAAGTGCTAATAATTGGAGGTCGTGGGTCGTCCTAGGATATACACCAGTGACTTTCAATCTTTTTAAATATACGACCCCTTTTCATGATGAAAACTTCTGACGACCCCCTCGGCTCATAGACAGACTAAAAGTGAATAATTTAGAAAACTACCTATGTATGTATTATGATATTCTACAATTTGGTACCTATTTTGTTACTAAGACCTATGTCTCTGTATGAATAGCGACTTGTATAAGGTTTCGCGACACAGAGTTTCAAAAACATTATAGTATACACAATTAATTTTCCAAGGTTGAGACTGTTTTCTTGGTTAATTAATAATTGTTTGGAATACCCCTAAACGGGAAAACATTATTTAAGAGTGAGAGTCTCCACAAGAATATCGATTGTCTGTGAATTTTCTATGTGTAGTTCGTGTTATATCAACATAAAATGCGACCTTCAAAACAGTTTACGTCAAGTAGACAAATAGTAAAAATAAATATAAGTCAAATAACACTGCAATATGACTGAGAAGACAAGAGAGACAAGAGCAAGCAAAATACTTCAAACCAAATGTAAGATTTATGAAATCCGGCATAATTATTTAAAATATATAACCATTAACTAAATAATTTTAATGGTATTTAAAATGGTAAAGTCTGTTAAAGCGCCCGAAGTCGTGATGGACTATATGGCCTAACCCCTCTCAATCGTACTGTTGATGTACAGAAGGCCGGCGCCCTACATTGGGACGTATATGGGCTAATACAGAACTAACTATTACAATACTATTGTTCTACCAAAATATTACATTAGGAAAGTATTCGTACAATATCAATACAATAAAACACTATCAGTAATTCCTCAGTGATTTGTACTTTGTTCTGCGTTCAAAACAAAAACCCATGTTACGTAAAGATAACATTATTAGAATGACGCAACATTTGAGTCAATATCATTAAATTTGTGTCTCATACTCGATATGATAACGATAGTGTTCATAGATAAAGCTGAAAATGTACCTACAATGTGGACGGACGACCTGGTTAAAGTTGCAGGAAGTCGCTGGCTGCAGGCCGCTTCCAACAGATGTGGAGATCCTTGAGGGAGGCTTATGTTCAGCAGTGGACTTCCTGTGGTTGAAGGGAGAGAGATAGAGAAAGTGAGAGACTTTCCGCCCTCACACCCACCACTGCAACTCCTGTCAGCCAGGATCAACAGTGGCACACAAATAATTGACACCGAGCTCCGGAGCTCGGCGAGTCTCTCAGGGACACCTGACGGTCTCCAACCCGCATTTAATGAAACAGAAAAAAAAGCAAATAGGAGGAGTTGAAAACAAAAACTTTTTATTTTATTGCAACAATTGCAAGTAGATATAAAGATGTAAAATTCTTTACAATAAAATATATACAAATTTGCCTTCAGGCTTCAACTGTTATTCGTATGTGTAAAGTAGCGAATTAACAGTTTCGATAGTTTACGAAAGGACCAATGACATGACTCTTAAAAAATTTGAGTGGTACCCTGGGATTCCAACCTGGGACCATTGTGAGCATGTTGATAGCCCCGTCTGGTCCGTTTACCAACAGGCCACAACGCACTAAACGACGTAACATACCACGCCCTTAATCGAGATCGAATGACGATGTTTTGATAACTGGTTGTATAAGTGTTTTACCCTCCAATTATTTCATTATGCCACTGTGTATTTTCAGCTCATTACGGTCTTAAATTCTATACTTTCTCGGTAATACATTAGTTGGTTTATAAAAAGGTGAACTTTGCGAAGGAAGCCTGACGAACACATGACGCAGATTGTTACATAATGGTGGAATTTTACCTGAAATTTTCCGTAAGGGCGCATTTTGAATTATCGACGGTAATGGGTTGCGTGGACTAGTGGTAACTAGTTAGGTTCTAATGCATAAAGTCACGCCTTTTCCTAGAAGGGGTAGGCACGGATGCTACCTCAACATCTCGACCCTTCGCTTTGCATGTTCCATCCCACGAGCTTATCGCCATATCGGACAGAAAATCCTGAGTCTGAGCTGATAATAAAAAGATTAATCAAATATACTTTGCCCGACCCAGGATTCAAATCCTATAGCTCGACGTTGTAATCGTACCTTGGTAGCCTACACCACCAAGAAATCAAGGTTCTAATATGTACTTAAATAAAGGTGATAATTAAGTTGATAATATAATTAAGGTGATATAGAAATAAATAAATAGACACAGATGGACATAGTCCTGGCCTCATTAAACAAATATCAATGTATGAAACTGTGAGAAAATTTCCTTCGTAAGAGATCTAGAATCCGAATACTTGCACCACAGAAATAGTTGCTCGGTGTGGGGATCAAAGCGGACATCACATCTCTACAGTCAACGTCTTAATAAAATGTATCACGGCGGCTATACATATGTTGTTCTATAGAGTAAAATCAAGGGCCCGGGTTTGATTCCCTTAAAAAATATATTTTTTATGCTGCTGTGAAGCGAATGCGTGATGTAGGTATTTATGTAAGTTTGTCTACGTGATGTTATATTGTGTACTGTTTTTTTTTTTAATAGCTACAGTCGTTTTTTATGTTCATGTTTATAATTTAGATGTAAATAAGTCAAATGTTTTGTTTTATGTTTTCATTATTTTAAATTTTTATATAGAATATTTTAACATTATTATTAATTAGTGTCAACCGTACCAATTTAATAAGGTTAGTTACTTACATTGGTTGGAAATGTATTTGTACACATTAAATTCGTTTAATTTCATTTATGTAGTGGGAATACCGGTATTGCATTTTTAACAAACGTTATTAATACTTCCAAACGGTTGGTAAAATCCGTGAAGAATATTTATATAAACACAGCAACGATATGCTTTCATAACGTATAAATATTTGTCGCCAATCGATTAAACCGTAGCAAGGTCATTGATTAATCAATTTCTTGGAGAACTAATTTAGTTATGTTTATTACATACATAAACTCAAGGCTTATTGGCAAAAGGGGTAGCTGACACCAGAACACCAAGATTTGCCATTTTTTTTTTATTGCATTGGATGGCGAGACGAGCATGCCGTTTGCCTGATGGTAAGTGATGCGACCGCTCATGAACAGTAGCAAAACCAAACAACACCTTGATTTACAAAGCATGCTTGGCATTCCACTGCGCTCGCCATCCTGAGACACAAGATGTTAAGTCTCAATATGTCCATGTAGTTACTCTGGCTACTACTCCGGTCTGATAATTAATATAAAACTTAGTGGTTTCCCCATGTTATCTACCAATAAATATTGTATTTATTCTTAAGAATGATAAATAAATTTTAAAATATTAGTTCATAAGTCTTATTCAATATTGTTACGATTTGCTGGTAGTATATTCGAATCCGACCACGCAGACTTAAAAATCGCTGGCGGGACAATTTGGATGCTTTCGAGCTATGTGGCCTGAAGTCTCATTAGGGCGCGAATTGTGGAGGGAGACATTTTTCCAGCAGTGGGATGAAATAGATTAACTTAAAACATATACGGTCTTATTACAAAAAGCGAAATAAACCTTGGTTTAAACCTGGTCTAACAAAACCAGTCTAATCTGCAGAACCATGGTTTAAATTTACTTGTATTACAAAACATAAATAAACCATGGTTCTCTTGGTTCATTCTTTTGAACCGTGGTTTATACACCAACCACAGATTAATACAAATAATATTCGTTCAACGTGATATCATTCCATCGCAACGTTCCATATCCCCAGAAAAGAATACATTTTAATAAAATTTTAATGATTTAATAATGTTTAGGCGTATTGAACCTATTGAGGGTTGGACATTTTGCTTGAATGTCAATATTGTTTGGTATATCGATTACAATTTAATTATTTTTTTTTCATTTAGTCATGTTATATTAGCTAGTGACACATCCAAACACGTGTGATGGAACGTAACATTCTGGCGCGTTACATGAAACAATAACAATAAACAAAACTATCGCGAGTTAAAATAAGTTCATTTAGCATTGGAATGCATTTACTATTTAGTCAACGAAGTATCTAAAGTGAGGTGATATAAAATAATTGTCGCTTAGGTAATTACATTGTAATCTAATGTAATATCGTATTGTGGTGGACCTACAAAATGAAAAATGGTCTGTGAATTTGAGTAATGAGGAAAAAGTGAGTAAACCAACATTATTATATGGATGATTACATTGCAAAATGTGTGGTAAACCTATCCTTTTGCGTATATTTTTATCGGAAAAAATCAAAACAGGGTTTGACGCGTAGACGTGTTTTGTTGGACCGACATGGCGTTTTTTATCGCTCAAAGGCTGCAAAATCCTTAAAAACGAAGAAATTCATCATATTAATATCAATTTTACAGTATAAGTAACATAATACGATGAAATAGACACTAAATCCAAAATAAATATTTGGAAGTTTACGATTTAGACCACCGTTAAACTAGGGGGCGGTCAGATTTAGCGATAAACCATCAAAAAGGCCATGGTTTATCGTTAAACCACTTTTTGTAATATGAATTTCATATAAACCATAGTTTATTGCGATTTAAACTAAAGTTTTTAGATAAACCACGTTTTGTAATAAGGCGGATTGGGTATATCAAGAATACAGACAATAATTTGTTTCCAACTGCTCCTATTAATTTAACTTTCTGATTAATTTCGTTGCGGGTTAAATACAAGTTAGACATTCCCGGAGACTCGCCGAGCTTCAATGCTCGGTGTCGTTACATTGCGTGCCACTGTTGAGCCTGGCTCGCGGGAGTTACAGTGGCGGGTGTGAGGGCGGGACAGTCTCTTATCAAAACTACTACCAAAAACGAAGCCGAGTGGTAGTTTTAGTGACTACTGACATAATGCAAATAAAAAAAATCCCAAAGATCGCACACTGAAGTTCAAAACTGTTACCTTTTTTTTCACTCAGAAAACTGACTATACTGTCCCTATGAGTGACTTGCCGTGATTGACTCTCGTTGGTTGAGAAAATTATGCTGTATTCACTGAATTCTGAATGATTTCAAGATGAAACATACTCTCAAGATCTCTAAGAACACTTTTTTACCCGTTATTATCAGAGTTGACACGGGAATCTCAAGGATAATATATTTCAACATTATTTCCTTTCATAAGAAGTCCACGTAAAATATACAATCTAAAAATACTAACAAAACCTCATCAGCTAGAGTCTAGACTACAACCTTTTTCAACACACATTCTAATTACGAAAACGTTCTATTTTCAAATAATTTAAAAATAAACAAAATGGCACAAACAATTCATAATATTATTGGCCACGAGTGTATCACATAGTTGCAGGATTGCGGAATGCTGAAACGTGATACAGTGACGGCCAAGGCCGCTCGTGCCGTCCGCTTTCACGTTCACGTGAGCCAGCACTATATCGGTCCACACTTTAATAGGTCAGTGTTTGCGTAGGATTAATCGATTGTTTCTTATTTGAATTTCGAATTGCAATCGAAAAATAATACTTTCTTTTTCTGCCAGTGTTATATTTTTGAATAAAAAATATATATTTTTTAGCGTTGACTGCTGTAGGTAATTGTTATTGTAATATGGGTATGGTATTTGACTGCCTAATAATATATAAGTTATATTTTTTAAATCTATTTTTAAATGTAAATACATTATTGGCCGTAAGATAAGCACAGCTGTATAATATTAGTATTAAGGGTTGTGGATTTTTTTGAACAAAGAAAATAAATAAAACGTCATCATAGTCATACATGTCACATTTCACAGTTTCACTATAAGGAAACTTGTTCTCATAAGAAATCTACATTTTACTTACAATGAGATACAAATAAGGTAATAAAATATAAAGTAAAAACTAAGTTAGTCACTGATACTCATTGTGCCAATGTATAACTTCAATTTTCAACCAACTTCTAGATAAAGGAGGATTTACTCAACTATTCGGTTTTTTTTTTCTTTCGACCCTCTAACTATTTTTTATATTCTTTGGTAATTTGTTAAATAATAAATACCATTGCTCCCTCATACATCATCATTTTCTTTCTATATTTTGCGTATTGCCTGTATACTTTCGTTTTAGGTTTCAAATGGGCCGGTATGACTGTGACTTCCGACTTCTGAATAATTTCGGAAGAGTATATTATTTTATATGAATTAATTTAAAAAATAACTGCCTCAGTGGCTTAGTTGTACTACGGTACGGTTACAAAGCTAATGATTCAGGTTCGAATCCCGAGTCGGGCAAAGTGATATTGTGTATAATTGATTTTAAATATAATTACCAATGACCTAATTAATTGACAACCTCAGTGGCGTCGTTAGTTTATTGGACGGGTAAGTCTCTCTTAGTTTTTGATCTTAAGGTCTGAATGTTGGGTGTATGAAAAAAATATTGAGGAACTGCGCCACAAAGTCAATCCATGACCAGCAGTTACCAGAACAGTGGAATAACCTCCTATTTGTTGCTACTGTAATGGCTTTATATACAGAGTTTAGAGGCAAAGTTTATTGCTTGGTAATTATAGGTATATTAAAGGTCTTATTAATGGACAGTACTCAAAACGTATTTTCTGTATCAGATGTTTTACGAGTTCTATCACAATCAATACGGCCCCCAATGAGCCGTTTGGTCAAAATCCAGATTCAGAAAGGCAGTTTGCTTAATACGACACGTATTATGAGAAGGTTGGGCTTGGGTCCTGAGCCTCGCCGCCGAAGTAAAAAATATATACCCCACAGTCAACATATATAGCCCTGACTCCACATTGAGATCTCTACTGGTGGTAGGTCTGTTATATGTGAGAGGCTGCCTGGGTGGGTACCACCGCAATGTCTATTTCTCCCGTCAAACAGCAGTTTAAATGCACTGTTGTGTTTCGGATTGAAGGACATTGTAGCTAGACTAACTACAGCACATATTGAGACTTAACATCTCATGTCTCAGGATGGCGAGCGCAGTGGAATGCCAAGCATTGCTTTGTAATTCAAGGTGTTGTTTGGTTTTGCTACTGTTCATGAGCGGTCGTATCGCTTACCATCAGGCGAACGGCATGCTCGTCTCCCCATTCACTGCAATAATAAAAAAAATCAGTTCAGTATTGTGTCGTGGGCATCAGGAACTACGAGAAAGTTCGGTCTCACAAACACCCAAACCCGAGACAATTAATACTTGTCTTACAAACATTTGCCTAGGTGCGGGGATCACTTTGATCTTTTCTTGATCTTTTCACAGCCGGCGTCAACAGCCCCACGGAACATGTCCCAAAATAAAATAACAAAATATTGTAATTGTCCGATAAATTTGTAATTTTGTAACACATTGCACGTGTATGGTAATACACAATAGATATGTGCATAATCTATAAAAAAATTGTTTTGTGTGGCACGTGTAGAGGCGAACGTGATCCATATTCCATCTGTAGGAAGTCTTGTGAATTAAATATCGTGGAAAAGTACTAAACAGACTATCTGATGTATAAATATGTCATTGGACATAATGGAAAGACTTGCTCTCCATATTATATGTTCATATTGTATGGTGATTGAAAAAGTAGTTTGATTACATTAATTGTTATTGTAATTGCTACTTCTATTTGTTTTAGTTATAAATAAATCGCGCACTAAGATCTTGTATAACAAAAGATAGCCTTTTCCGGATAACATTTGATCAAATATATACTAGATACAGGGTCCGGACACACGACAAAAGTGGCCGAGGCTGCTTATACTTATACATTTGAATTTCGAACTACAAGATGTAGCAAATTTCTTAAATTATAATCAACTTCAGGTAACGATAAACCTTATTCCTCTAAATTAAAATGTATTGCGTTTGTCGACCATACTAAAATCAAATAAGACCACACACTTATTTGTGCTCTTATTTCTCTTGTCGTTTTTTTAGGCCATTACTTATAATGTAGTGTATATTTGATCGAAGGGTTTAACAAACTCACAGACCCAAAAGAATCCTACGGAGCACATCTTTATCTAGGTACGGGGATCGAACCTGCGAATCCGATACATACAACTATTTCTCGCCTTAGGATAGTTGACCTCTGCACTTTACCTTTGCCGTAAAGTAAATGGAAATTATTTTTAAAATGACGCCATTTAAGGAAAGAAGATAAAATTCTGAGGTGCCTTTTGACTAGAACTAAATTTATAGGTAAGTAAAAGTAATATGTTTATCACATTTGAATGGAATATTACTTTTGGCGCGAAATAAGATGAAGTAATGTATTGGCATTATGCGTTGGCAATTTATTTCTTGCAAGTCATGCATATTTGTGTAACAGCTGTCTGCAAAATGTAAAGAAAATATAACCGATACTACATATAAAATTAATACAATCTTATACACAAAGTCAGTATTTAATAAAAATATTATATTATTCTTTAAATGTTTAACAGTGCACTAAAAGCATTTAGCTGGATGCAAGGTCTATTGCTGGCGCACTAATAAATTATTGTTTGTATTTTTTTTCTCATGTATATTAACCTCCTTTGTTTTAATTTCTTATACTGTTCAACAATAATTTAATCCTTATTTTTTTTCTTTAATACTTAGCAGTCCGAAAGCAACCATAAGTTACAAGTCTTGGTCCAGTGTATAAAAAACTACGAGAGACATTTTAATCTCGCACCATCTAGACTCGAAATAATCTCCCTTTTACAAGCCGGTTAATAAATACTTGTGGATGACAAATTTTGCCCCGATACGAGGATCCAGCATCAAATCGGCTTCTGATTAGAACGTGATATCGTTTCATGACTAACTATCATTGGTCGTCATATGATGTCGGCATTCAAAACTAGATTTACGAAGACTGATCCTGAAATAAGAAACACTTAAATTAAATACTTACATAACGGCTTTTAAAGTCCTCAAAGTATATCCCTCACAAACCCAATATTCCAAAACTTTTCCCCAGTTATCTCACTTTGCTTCAACTTAAAAAGCCAATCACCCCAATAATGAACCCGTGAGCAACCTCAAAATGAGGTTACACGAGACCAATCGAAAATTAGCTGTACATTGTAAAGACAATACTGGGTTGTAACAGGCACAATGTAACAAATTGAGCAATGACAACGTTATTCCAGTTCACGTGGCCGACATACACGTGAGGTGTGAGACCTTATGCAACCACGCCTTGCGTTGTCCTTTTCATATCTCTTGAGGCGAGAAAGAGAGATATAATGTGCTCCGGGATTTTAGTGAAGGGTTAAATATTATTTGAGTCGCAATTTTTTTACTTTTTTTATTGTAATGAATGGCGAGCATGCCGATGGTAAGCGATACGCGCTCATAAACAGTAGCAAAACCAAACAATACCTTGAATTACAAAGCAATGCTTGGCATGCCACCTGAGACATAAATGTAGTCTCAATATGTCCAGTAGTTTCTCTGGCTACAATTCGAAACACAACAGCATTTAAACTGCTGTTTGGCGGGAGAAAAAGACATTGCGGCCGTACCCACCCAGGCGGCGTCTCACATATGAGAGACCTACCACCAGTATTCGCAATCATACTGGCTTTCAATCAAACACCTCACCTGATGGTAAGTGATCACTGCCGGCTATGAACGTTCATAATGCTTGGATTTTATGTATGTGTAAAAGGCCCACCAAATTTGGAGGGAAGCGGGATAAATAAGACAGCTAATAATTAGTGCAGTATAATGATGGGAAATGATTGTCGGTTGTCACACACAATTTTCTACAAATCTTGCTGTATGTAAAGTTCGTCAACCCGCACTAGGCCAGCGTGGTGGACTATATGTTCTTACCCCTCTCAATAATAATCTCGATTGTAGAGGAGGCCCGTGCCCTGCAGTGGGACGTATATGGGCTGTTACTAATATGCTTGTGGGATTCAACAGGTTCACAACACACCTAATACTGGAAACATTACTACTTACTTACTTGTTATTAAGATTCACGCAGAAGGATCTATGAACTTTAATACAAATGTAATGTTTATCATCTTTGAAGACACATATAAAAAAAATCTTTACATATTTTTCTATAAGACAGTGATTTTCACCGATAAACGACATACGGGAAGACTCTATCACTATGAATTTACAAAAAATTGTCTCCGTACAGGCATCGAACCTACAATCTATTGGTTTAAACATAGCTTCTTTCTTATTCTCTGCGGCGTAAAAGATAATTTGAATGTATATAATATGATTTTTCCTGTACGTACTTTATTGCTGTCTCGCTTTTTCTACGTATTTAGAACGAGACGGCAGATGATGGTACAAAGTTTATTTTATTTAAAATAATTTATGATTCTTAAATATGTATTTTTTTAATTGTTTTTCACTTAATCGCAAAATATTGTAATTAGGTACTTAGCACATTATATTTTTAAACAATACGAAATACATACGGATTTTAAAAATCATTTAAATAAATTGATTCGACTAAACTCACATTTTGGTGTTACTATTGAGTATTGAATAGTATATTGATTTACATATTTTTAATTTTTATTAAATGCTAGGTATTATATTATTTTAGGTATTATTATAGGTACATAACTGGTACATGATTTTCAATTTAACTATAGTTAAATGTAAAAATAAGATGGGATCACGTTGATGTAAATAAATTTTAAAATGGTGCACATAATTAATACTTACAAATAAATAATAATGATTATATTGCACCTAATTTATAATGAATATGAAAGATTTAGGAGCAAACCTCGTCGTTCAAATACATATTATACTTATAGGGTATATCCAGACTGCAAAAGAAACGAAGCCAGGAGGTAGATTTACTGACTTCAGACATTGCAACTAAACTAAACGTTTCCAGGGTTTGGGCCTCTTTTCCTCATTCCATCAAGAGTACGGTTATGAAGGTAAAGCCATATAGTCCAAGCCGCCGGCCTAGTACGGGTTGTGGATGTTACATACCATAACCATACTTACAAGCCGTTCTGGTTTTCAGTCTTTCACGATGTTTTCACCTGTATGGTGCCTGACAGAGTGTCTTACACACATGACTCCGAAAAGTCAGAGGTGTGCCACCGTGAACATGTTGGCAGACGCGTCTGAGATCTACTCAGTGAACCGAAACGAAACTGGTATAATCGGAAACCCGATGACGAAATTTCCACTTCTGAAATTCAATACTATCTCTATGATACTTAGCATTCACTTACCACCTACATCTGCGATAAAGGATCCAAACATTATCAAGGCACATTTAAAGTAACTCCTTTAGTCCATCACTAACAGACCACCGCGTTCATATAGTAACGTTCAAATAACCGCCACATATATGTTAAAGATGAATGACACACATATTTATCAACCAGCTAGCCTGTTGTGTAACAACAGTATCAACAGAATGTGATGTAATTCTGGGCTAATCTGTAAGATAACGTATATATGTCACCCAGTTACGCTATCATGTGTGCCAGTTTTTATACACCTTCAAAATTATCTGTTATGTAAATATTGGAAAAAAAAGTTAAATAAGGCGCCGTCTATGAAAAGTTTTTGTTGAAGTTTTGTGGAATGATTTGTATTTTTGAAAATTAAATTAACAGTATATTATTTAACGTAATTGTTGTTATAAAGTCAAAAACAGTGGTCGTTTAATTGAACGAGTATACTATTAGACCAGAGTCGATAATTTTTAAAACCAATAAAAATAATAGTAGGATGAAACCCATTAGAAAAGGAGGGGGATAGTATAAAAATGAAAGGAAAAATAATTTACGGGCGATCTGAGGCCGGGAAGGGGATGGGGGTGGGTTTTTAAGGGTAAAAAAAACGGTTTTTCTCGATTTCCGGCAAAACTAAAAGTCCTATCGAAAAAAGTCAAATGGCAAAGTTGTAGGTAATAAAAAGATCTAAAACTTTTGTATTTACACTTTTTCACAAAACCTCAAAGTTTATGTGAAAAATTCAAAAAACCAAGTTTTTGGATTTTTATTTTTATCTTTTACAAAAAAAAATATTTTTTAACGAAATTTGGTGAAAACTTACCTTTTTATGTCCCAAATACGTTGTAATTTATTTGATTAAAAATATTTATTTTTTCGCCTTATTTTGAATCAATATAGAAAAAGCACCCTAATTTTCAATCGAAAATTCACCTGTCAATATATCAGCTTTTTTCAAAAAATTGGTATGTTTTCTGTTCGTTGAAATCTCTACTTTCCGATGGTGAAATATATGTATGTTACTATAGTAAATCTTCTCAGAAAATGCAAAGCAAAGCTGCTTTTTATTTCATACACTTGCTTATCATCTGCCTTATTGCAGATGATACAAACAGATTCATCCATACTGATAATCTGAAACACAAAATCGAATTAATAATGCCTTCACTATGTTATGGTGAGTATATACCCATGAAAAAAAATATATTAAAGAAATAAATGTCAAAATGTATAAAAAATATATTATGAATATATTAAAAAAAGCAGCTTTGCTTTGCATTTTCTGAGAAGATTTACTATAGTAACATATATATATTTTTTCACCATCGGAAAGAAGAGATTTCAACGAACAGAAAACATACCAATTTTTTGAAAAAAGCTGATATTTTGACAGGTGATTTTTCGATTGAAAATTAGGGTGCTTTTTCGATATTAATTCAAAATAAGGCGAAAAAATAAATATTTTTAATCAAATAAATTACAGCGTATTTGGGACATAAAAAGGTAAGTTTTCACCAAATTTCGTTAAAAAATTTTTTTTTTTGTAAAATATAAAAATAAAAAACCATTAACTTGGTTTTTTGAATTTTTCACATAAACTTTGAGGTTTTGTGAAAAAAGTGTAAATACAAAAGTTTTAGATCTTTTTATTACCTACAACTTTGCCATTTAACTTTTTTCGATAGGACTTTTAGTTTTGCCGGAAATCGAGAAAAACCGTTTTTTACCCTTAAAACCCCACCTCCATCCCCTTCCCGACCTCAGATCACCCGTAAATTATTTTTCCTTTCATTTTTATACTATCCCCCTCCTTTTCTAATGGGTTTCATCCTACTATATTTTTTTTTCACTTTTTATTATTTTTAAAGGCTTCTACCCTGGTCTATATAGGATTACTGAGAGGACAAACTTAGAATCAACCTCTTAAACCGTATACCCTTTTGATATAATTACTTGTAGTAGATCTGTCATAATTGAGAGGCCGCCTGGGTAGGTGCCAACGCAATATCTATTTCTGCCGCCAAACAGTAGTGTAAATGCACTTTTGAGATTTGGTTTGAAGGAAATTGTAACCAGAGTAACTACTGGACATATTGAAACTTAACGTATGAGTCTGATTCATTAATCTTATGTCAAAGGATGGCAAGCGCGGTGGAATGCCAAGCATTGTAACTTAAGGTTATGTTTGGTCTTGCTACTGTTCATGAGCCGTATTGCCACGACTCACTGCATTAAAAATATATATTTCTAACTTTTCAAAATAACTTAAGTACATTTTTAATACTCATAACAGGGACTAATATGATTTAAAAGCACTACGTAAATACGCGGTTGGACGAACACACGTCAAAAACGAACGGTTGACGCAGATCTTTTGTATACTTTGTATACTATTTTATAATGGGATTTAATTATTTTTTAACACTAAGGTGGCAAACAAACTTATAGCTCGCCTATTATTAAGGAGCTATCGTAGCCTACAAACGACTCCAACAGACTTGTCACAGTCGTCGCAAATTGACATACAGGCAATAAAATTCCAAATAAATTAATTAACCCGTTTTTTCTCAATTCCCGGCGTCTCCCATCACTAAACTTATATAACAAACAATCGGAGCGAAAATGGACCTTTGAAAAGTTTCCTCCGTCGAAACGTTCTGGAAATTCTTTTCAAATATTTTTTTTAAATGCCGCTCGTTCTCCTATTTGAATACACGCTATTATTTTAGTAACTTGTAAAGATTCCCTTACAAAAGTTTTGATGCATGTGACGGGTTGTCACGTGGCGGGTGAAAAATTACTCCTCTATCACAATTCCAGAATATTCTTCACAATTTTTTCAGGTTTTTAAAGCTTGTTTCAATATACAATACTATTAGTTATATTAATTTATGGATTATGTGTCCATTGTAGATATCTTTATATGTACTATGTACAACTATATACATAAATAAATCGTACTAAAAATTTCATCGATTGATAGTCAATCACCACGCATTATAACGACGAAGGAAAACATCGTGAACCTGCATATCATAGGGATTCGGAAGAATTTCTATGGTATGTAAAAGTCAGCCAGCCCGCACTAGGCCCGCTTGGTGGACTCTACGGCTTAACCCATCTCAATCGTACTCTCGATAATAGAGCAGGCCAGTGCCCCGAAGTAGGAAGTATACTGATATACAAGTAAAAATTGTACTCACATTGTTTTTTCTTTCCTTATTTAATTATTTTTGTACACACAAAATTGATAAAATTGTTCATAAATCCATAATGTACAATAGTTTAGATAGACATTTATCTATGGATTCCATCTATGATATACAGGGTATATCAAGAGTGCTACCGAAAACGAAGCTGAGTGGTAGTTCTAGTGCCTTCAGACACAATGCAACTTTTTGGTATTTTTTTTCTATCGTCTTATTAGGATGGTAAATACATAGTTTTTCTTAAATAATAGTGTACATCCTTTTATTTTTAAAGCCGCTATAGTACGAAAGGCTTTAGATTATTATTGTAAAAAAAACATGAATTTACCACCCAAACTCGACGATATTTAAAATATAATTTAAAAATATGTCGCGTTTCTTTGCGAAATTTTTAGTTACATTGTGTTTGTAGTTACTAAAACTACCACCCGGCTTCGTTTTCGGTAGCAGTCTTGATATACCCGGTATGTATAGATAGTAAATATGTATACATAGATAGTAAACTATTTGGCCAGTCATCATTAATGGCTAATATTTCTGTGTATACAAATAGATATATTAAAAATACCTATACAACTTTAAAACCGTAAACAAAGGTATGAAACATTATTATTTTCACGCAATTACAGTTAAAACTTCATTTTTACGTTCTTAGTTATAAACATACTATTACTGACTTTTATGGATAAGTCGTATACAGTCCAAGCCGTTCGTCTGTGGAATGCACTACCAGTTGTCATAAGACAGGCGAAAACACTGACATCTTTCAAAAAGATGGTTAAAGATTATTATCTTTCCCTATAAGCAGCTGCATGAAGAAGTTTTATTTCCTGTTTTTGTCTCAATAGGTAATTTATAGTATGTATATAATTATGTATGTCTATCTATAGAATTATTTATATATGTATGTATATAAAATATAATATATAAATATATATCATATATTGTGTATAATATATTAATTATAAATAATTTGTTTATATATTCCTTTTTTTTTTTAGAGCATGTTTACCTTTAAATTCTATACTGCCCTCTCTTCTTATCCTTTTCTTTATCCATCCAAAGGTTGTCTGTAAGAAATCGCCTAGGGCGATAAGACCGCCAACTGTACTCTTTAATTTTATTTGTTAAATATTGTAATATTTTGTTCTTTTGTGTGCAGTAAACAATAAATAAATAAAATAAATAAATAAATACTAACAAAATGTTCAATTATTGAATAATATGTCAAATATGAAAAACCCAATTGTGCGTTCAATACCGAACAATAGGTCCAAGATACATTTTATTTTTGTAAATAATTTCCTTTTACGCTTGGAAATTCCTGAAAAATAATTCAGTTACAATAGTCTAATAATGTTATAGTAGGCACTATTATCGGCCACAGCAAATCATGTAGTAGGTACCAATAAAATTCACGACTGAAAATAGTCTGAATTAATTGAGACTTAGCATCGAATGTCTCAGGATGACCAGTGTAGTGTAATGCCAAGCATTGCTTTGTAATTCAAGGTATTGTTTTGTTTTGCAGCTGTTCATGAGCAGTCCTATCGTTTACCATCAGGCGAACGGCGTACTGGTCTTGCAATAAAAATCGTCTTTTTTCATTAATCAAAATTAAAATAAATTCATTTGGACGCAATATTTCCTACTCGACTATTTTGTAAAGCGGGCGACGAAATATAATATTAATTATACAATAAAGTATTTTTTAGGAGAGTTTATCATCAGGTTATGGGCGAGAGTTGTATGCACATACGATATGACCGCTAATGGACAGTAACAAAACAAAACAATACCATGAATTACAAAGCAATGATTGGCATCCCACTGCGCTCGCCATCCTGAGACATTAAGCCTCAATATATCTAGAAGTTACTCCAGCTAAAATGCCCTCCAAACCGGAACACAACAGTGCATTTACACTGCTGTTTGATTATAATAATAAAGGCTGAAGTATGCAGACTGCTTCTAACAATATTGAATATACTTCGTGTATACCTCATTGAAATTTTCCGATAGCAATTGTAGGAAAATCCATAATTTCAATAACATCATAAAAAGCTTATCTTATTTGCTTGTTTTATTACTTGTTGACATTTTTGTGAACATATTTTACTTAATTAGCGACACGTTACTTAATATTTTCTGGTGTATATGTATATACTGAAAGATACGTCTAACGACTGCCTCGATGGCGTAGTTGTGCTACGGTACGGTTACAAAGCTGATGTATCGGTTTCGAATCCTGGGTCGTGCAGTGACATCAAATTATTCTATTTATTATGAGCCCTGAGTCAGGAATTTGTACCCGACATGGCGATAGGCTCGCCCCCTATCGCATAAAAGGACGGAACATACAAGGCGAAATGTGGTTGTCCTGGCACATCTGCCTCCTGTCTGCCGAATCTATCCTTGCTATACCATGTAGTTCTGCTTTTAAACGCTCAAAGCGATAAACTTGAAACGTATTGATATCTGGACTATTGGAATTCCAAAACACGCGATGAGTAATGTTACATTGGGTATTTACAACCGTTGAATTATGTCGCAACGCATCCGGAGCGATTTCGCAATGTTCCCGGCGCCAGTTGATAATGTAAATGATAAATAATACACCCGATAGTTACATATATAGTCCTGACCCCTCAAGATATCAGTATTGTGTCATCTATCAGAAAGTATGAGAAATTTTTCCGGCTTATAAGCGCTAGACTGAGAACAAATACATATGGAGTATGGTTTTGTCTCGGTGGGGGAATGATCACGCGGCCTCACATTTCTCAGCCTGCAAAATATTGTGCTTTGGAAGCTGTCAAAAATTGGACTGGATAATAGAAAAGGAGATATTTCATCATCTGTAGCCACAGAAACTCCACTGCTGAACAAGTATTTGTCACATAATATTGTTAGAAGCAGCCTGCATTCAGCAACTTTCTGCAGCCTTTATTAGTTGGTTAATTAAATTTATAGAATAACGAATGAAATTACTCATAGAGGCGTCAAAATAAAATGACCAAATATGTCTGCTTATTCCTTCGAGAATCTGTCTCTGTGGGCATTGCTGTACCAGCCTACTCTACAATCGAAATAACTATTGAGAGTGTATAGGCCATATAGTCCACGCTGGCCTAATACGGCTTGACAGACTTTACATACCATAGAAATTCTTACAAATCGCCATGGCATGCAGGTTTCCTCACGAAATTTTCCTTCACCGGTATAGTGCATGTTGATTGACTATCGATACACACATGATTTCGAAAAGTCAGATGTGAGCCCTAGGATTCAAACCCGCGACCACCGTGAATATTGGCCGCGTCTGGTCCGTAAGCCAACAGGCTACTCGCACTTGTGTGCCTTCGGGTTACCGAGTCACTGACACAAAGTTCGATGATCGCAAAGGCCAAGTTCATAGAATTTCCATAATGACACTAACTAATAACACAATAGGGCTATCATTACGCACACACTGCTCAGGTGACGGCAGAATACAAACGGTACAAAAGTCATGTACGCATTAGAAATTCCAGTTGGAATATTACAATCATAGTAAACTATATTGTCGTTTTCCTGTATTGCGTCTAGGATTGGAGGGATTTGGTGGGGGATCGTTGGGAGTGAAATACCCCCTTGTTTATTTACACTGGATCTTTCATCATCAGTGATCATCAGTGTAGTGCGTGGTGGCCTGTTGGTAAACGGACTAGACGCGACTGCCAACATGTTCACGGTGGTCGCGGGTTCGAATCCCAGGGCACACCTCTGACTTTTCGGAGTCATGTGTGTATTGATAGTCAATCACCACGCACTAAAACGGTGAAGGAAAACATCATGAGGAAACCTGCATACCATAGCCAATTTATAAAAAAATCTATACCATAGATTTTTAAGTAAGTCCGCCAACCCGCACTAGGCCAGCGTGGTGGACTATATGGCCTAACCACTCTCAATCGTACTGTCGATTGTAGAGGAGGCCCGTGCCCTGCAGTGGGACGTATATGGGCTGATACAGATGATACAGATTTCATCATCATGTATGGGAGTATTTTTTTAAACATTAATTTCAATTTGTCTTACGCTTGAATCCACCTCGCGTTATTCGAGCTACGTAAGTTTTTCATTATTTTCTCTATTTAAAAAAAGTTCGAATACTTCAATAAATCCATGACGTGCAAAAAAATAAGCAAGCATAGTAAGCGAAATCATAAACCCCCTCAATTTCATTCCCGTGTCCATCAGACTATACAAAAACTAATATCTTTCTATCACCAAAAGCCCCCACACACCTCCTAGATTCGTCCAGTTTATTATAATGCAGACTAGACGAATTACATAACCGGCGACCTTGGCGTCTAGTTGCGCAACATCACGTGGTGCGCGCGCGCACGTGGCCCGCACACGAGATCGCTTCTTTGTACCGTGGGGTAATTACTAAATTTGTGGACTCGGCTCTGGATTTTTTTTAGGATTCATTTCTTTTGTTGTATGCATGATGATAAGTGTTATGATGGTAATGTTGACTCAATTATGTCGGTTTGCTTAGTCTTAATACAGATTGAACCTTAAAGGTACCATCAGTATGGAAATGTACTCTGTAGGAACCTTTTTCATTTATTCAACTTATTCTTAAATTAAATAAATATAATATTTGTTAGTAGATAGCATTGGGAAACCACTAAGGTTTATAAACTTGGCCCAGTGTGATTATAATTTATATTTGCACCGTTGTATGCGGTAGTTGCTATTCAAGCATATAATGTCCTACCTCCAACGAAATATTTATATGTTTACTAGCGGCCCGGCCCAGCTTCGCCCGGGTACAAATAGATTTTTGTACAATAATATGTACGTATTATTATTATTGGGCCGGGCACATAGCTCGTAGAACCGATGGCCGTTGGGGCCGAAAGGTTCTCAAGTGGAGGCCACGTACAGGCAAGCGAAATGTCGGACGCCCGCCTACAAGGTGGACGGACGATCTGACTAAGGTCGCAGGAAGTCGCTGGATGCAGGCCGCTTCCAACAGATCATTGTGGAGATCCTTGGGGGAGGCCTATGTTCAGCAGTGGACTTCCGGTGGCTGATATGATGATGATTATTATTATTATTATTATACATATAAACATTCCTATATAGGCACGCTGCCGCCGCCCCGGCCGGCCAGTACCGCCGCAAGCGCTACGTCCCGCAATTTTAAATCTGTAATATCTTCGAAAATATTCATTTAAATTTATTTATTTATTTAACACTTTACTGTAAACCATATACATAACAAAGACTAAAACTAAATGAAATTAAATATATGCACAAGTGGCGGTCTTATTGCTTGAAGCAATCTCTGCCAGACAACCATGGGATGGATAAACGAAAAGAACGATAGTTGGGGCTTCGGGTGTACGAGTATTACAGTTTATAATATTTTTAAGTTTATAAATAAACATACATACATATATACATATATATGTTGAATAAACATACAAATTCACAAAATACACATATAATATATATACCTATAAATATATACCGGGTATCTCAAGACTGCTACCGAAAACGAAGCCGAGTGGTAGTTTTAGTGACTACAAACACAACGCAACTAAAAATTTCGCAAAGAAGCGCGACAATGATTTTTTATTATTTTTTTTTTTTGTTATTTTTTCCTATGACCATATTTGGGTGGTAAATACATTTTTTCCTAAAATAATAGTGTATACCCTTTTATTTATAAATAATCTAAGGTATAAAAGTGTTTAAATTATAATTTTAGCAAAAACTATGGTTTTACCACCCAAAAATGTCGATATTTAAAAAATCATAAAAAATAATTGTCGCGTTTCTTTGCGAAATTTTTAGTTGCATTGTGTTTGTACTCACTAAAACTACCACCCGGTTTCGTTTTCGGTAGCAGTCTTGAGATACCCGGTATAACAAACAAAGTAAAATGTGAACTACTCCAATATCCTAATAGAACCTGTAAGTAGTGTTCTTTAACCATATTTTTGAAGATGGGCAGAGTTTTAGCTCGTCTCACCGTTACTGGCAAAGCATTCCACAACCTGGCAGCTTGTACGGTGAAAGATCTGTCTGTGAAGGAAGTGGAATACGCGGGGATTTTCAGCCTTAAGTTCTCCGATGACCTAAGAGACCTCGAATGTGTATCATGAAGGAATTCAAAGCGATTTTTAAGATATGAGGGAGGGAGTGAGGGGATTCAAAAGTATGTTATAGAGAAGATAAAGAATGCGTGTATTCCGGCGAAGCCTTATTGGTAGCCACTTGAGCTTTGTACGAAAATCGGAAAAATGATCATATTTGCGTAATCCAAATATAAATCTGATGATTTTGAAGACGCTCAAGTTTATTAAGTTGCTCCTCAGTGATATTAAGATAACTGACATCCGCATAATCAAGGATGGGGAGAAGAAGGCATTGAGCGAGCGATATTTTCTCTTCTAAATCTTCTGCTGTAAAGGACCACATAGATCTATATTAAATCAACAATTTATTTAAGCTATTTAATTGGATAAGGATTAATGCTGTATTGGTTAAAATCGCTTCGAAAATTAGCCATTATTTGTCGTAAAAAGTAAATGACAAAAAAATGTTATTGTGGGATATCCATAAGAGATAGACATATACCATCGCGGAGTTTTCTGTAGACCTTTTCAATATGTACAAATATGTTGTGCAGGACGAAGACTAATTAATAGTAAATAGTTAAGCTTGTTTGTGTTTTGATCTTATTTAAGTTATATAAATGTTCTTATAATGCTCTTATGTAAAATATCGTTAAATAAATAAAGCAAACATTCCCTTAGTTATAAACTTATGTATAAGTCGTTGTTGTTGTAATGTATAGTCTCATAATTTTCTATGTAAATTGTTATGTGCAATATTGTTACTTATTATATACTAGAGTGTTTATCTATTGGAGATTATATAAAGTTTTGTGTAGTTAGAACAATATTGTCAGACCCTAGTTTATATACTGATTTAAGCATAGTGTCGGGTGCGAGGTCCGCCGAACTTAGGTGCCTCCCACATATTCGGTGCGGAGTTACACCTCGCGGCCCCGCACCCCCCGCAGGACCGAGCTACCGCCCCGCAAGTCGCTACAGCGACACCCCGCAGCGCGCGCTCTCATTGGCCGAGCGCGCCTGTGACGATCGCGGGCCCGACCCTAGGGATTAGCCCAAAATTGGGAATATAGATCGGCACCCTGGGTCGGGCAAATCAGTTCGGTTCCGGCCTACAGTCAAGAAAACATCAAGAAGTCAGCAAGTCAGCAAGTAGTCAGCAAGTAGTGAAGAATAAGCAGAATCGCTGCCGGGAGATACCAGAACGAAGCTCTGCAGCTACATCACGACGGTGCCGCAGTTACGTGTCGTAATTACGCCGCAATTACGTCACTTTGTAAAACGTACTTCTCAGTGCGAATAAAGTTTCTACTTTCTAATCACTGGTATTATTTACCACGCAGCCAGCACCCCCGAACACATTCTACAATTGAACGAGGCTGTTCGAAGGCGGTCTCGTTCATTCTGGTCCTTCAGTTCGCCGGATTTGCGTGGAAATATGCCAGTGACTAGATCGGTGGGAAGGCACACCGCCTCGGCCTCGGCCTCGGCGTCTGCCACGGTGACATCCGCCACTGCCACGACAGACGAGACGGGTGCGTCATGCACTACGACGACTGTCACCGGCACCGGCACGGATGCTACCACCACGATAAACTCGGAACAGTCAAAACAACCCGCGGCGAACGAACCTATGGTAGCGGAACCTACCATCGCCGCCGGTATTGAAGAAAAACCGAGAAGCAAAGCGCCGTCAAGATCAAGAAGCAAGAAAACGTCGAAATCTCGCCGCCTTGCCGAAGCCCGAGCCGAACTCGCTCGACTAAAAGTCGAGCTCGCCGCCGCCCGAGTCCAACAAATTGAAGCGGACTCGAGCACCGAAGATGACGACAACACGACGGTCGCGGAGATTGAGCAAGAACTCCGCGTCCACACATGGCTACAAAATAGGCAACTGCTCGCCATTGATAGCGAGCCGCATCAAGCGCCGCACACCGAAGCCGCCGCGCACGCACCGGCGGGAGTCACCGCCGCACACCCGCCGTGCACACAGTCGTCACTTCACCCGCAACCGACGTCAACAGTAGAGCGCGCACCCGCGCCTCTACACGCCGACCTGCACGCGCCTCCGCCAGCGACCACTGCCGCGTCCTGGGGACCGAACTTCGGCGCTGCACACCTACCGCCGACGTCTACAGTAGAGTGCGCACCCGCGCCTCTACTCGCCGATCTGCACGCGCTTCCACCAGCGACCACCGCCGCGTCCTGGGGACCGAACTTCAGCGCTGCACATCAACCGCCGCCCGCCGTCGCCGCCTGGCTAGCCGAACAGGAAGCACGCGCCCCTCCGCCAGCGACCACTGCCGCGTCCTGGCGACCGAACTTCGGGGTCGCGCAGCTGCCACCGCCGCCTACGCAAGCCACGCCGTGGGACTCCGCCGCCGCCATCACCGCGGCCGGCCTCGAAGCCGCCGCGAACGCCAATGCGTCGTGGCATCAAAGCCGCACCGCGCCGCCGCCGCAACCGCGGCCGCCGCCGCCGAACACTGCGCCGGGATTGGAGCCCGGCGCCACCGCTCCGCTCGCACCAGCTATGTCGGACGGAGCACTTGCCGTCCCGCCGAAGAGGACGGAGATGCAGCAACTAGCTGCAGCGATCACCAACGCAGTACAAGCTGCGCAAGTAAAGCAAACAAGGTATGTGGAATTACCATTTTTTAACGGTGATCATCAAGAGTGGCTAACGTTCCGTGCTTCGTATGAAGAATCAGTGAATAATTTCTCGAAGTTAGAAAACATGTCCCGCCTGCGCCGGAGCCTGCGCGGGACCGCCAGAGAGGCAGTGCAAGGCCTCTTAATAACGAACGCGGACCCGGACAGCGTCATGCGCACGCTCGAGATACGTTTCGGCCGACCAGAGTCCATAGCGACAGCCGAGATGGAACGTCTCAGAACATTACCACGCCTAAGTGAAGCGCCGCGTGACACCTGTACGTTTGCCACAAAGATTAGTAATGCAGTGAACACACTTCGGGCCTTACGATGCATGTACTACATGTACAATCCGGAGATAGCACGGGCCGTTGTGGAAAAATTAACACCCACGCTGAAACATAAGTGGTACGAGTTCGCTGCACTGCAACCGAGGGAGGAACCAGACCTCCTCAAATTAGAACGCTTCATTCACCGGGAAGCTGAAATCTGCAGCCCATACGCGACTGCAGAGATGGTCACCGAACGACCGCGAACAAGTCAAACAAGACAAAAAGTGTTCAACACAGCCGCCACCCCGAGAACTAACGCCACGTGTATTATGTGCGACAAAGAGGGACACGCGATCACAGAGTGCTACAAATTCAAGAACTTAACCATTGACCAAAGATGGGACGCAGCCAAGAAGCACCGCGCCTGTTTCCGATGCCTGCGACGCCGCACTCAACAGCACACATGCAAGACGAAGAAGTGCGGCATAGATGGCTGCGAACATCCCCATCACCAGTTGCTGCACTCAAAAAGAAGCACGCCGCCGAAATTAAATGAAGACGCCGAGGAAGAAAAGGTGAACTCGACGTGGGCATCAAGCGTGTCATACTTGAAGATTTCCCCAGTACAAGTCTCGGGACCGGCGGGAGCCCGCGACACCTACGCGTTACTCGACGACGGGTCCACAGTAACGCTGATCGACCAAGGCCTCGCGGACGACATAGGCGCAGTGGGACCGGACGACCCACTTCGCATCTGCACATACGACGGGAACACTAAAGAAGACCACTCCTCACGTCGTGTGAAGATACTGCTCCGAGGCAAGAACCGACATAACCAACACATACAAGCCCGGACAGTACCTGACCTGCGCCTAGCCGCACAGAAAATATCGCCAGAAGCGATAAGTAACTGTCCGCATCTAAAGGGAATCACGAACACGATAATCACCGACCAAGTGATCCCGAAAATATTAATAGGTCAAGACAACTGGCACCTATTAATAGCTACCCGAACAAGATCGGGTCGAAGAAACCAACCAGTGGCCTCACTCACACCACTGGGCTGGGTGGTACACGGCAGCAGAACCCGAACACTCGGGCATCAAGTGAACTTCGTCGGTCACACATCCGAAGAAAACACTGAAAAAATGGTGGCAGAATACATAACGACCGACAACACGTACTTGAACCCGAAACGTCCGGAAAACGACCCCGAGCAAAAGGCGCTCCGAATACTCGAGGCGAACACAACACAGCTGCCAGGAGGCGGGTATCAGACTGCCCTCCTCTGGAAGTCGGAGGAAGCTACGCTCCCCGACAACTACGACAACACCCTGCGAAGGCTCCACGGCATCGAGAAGAAAATTGATAGAGACCCGCTGCTGAAAAGGAAGTACAACGAACAAATGAACATGCTACTTCAAAAGGGTTACGCGGAACCAGCGCCCGCCAAGAAGATGCCAGGAAGGACGTGGTACTTACCGCATTTCGCCGTAGTCAACGCCCTGAAACCTGACAAACTGAGGGTGGTCCACGACGCAGCCGCCAAGACCAGGGGCGTGTCACTGAACGACATGCTCCTGACCGGTCCCGACCTCCTGCAACCACTCCCAGGGGTGCTAATGCGCTTCCGGGAACACAAAGTGGCGATCACCGCGGACATAACGGAAATGTTTATGCGTATCCAATTACGCGAAGAAGACAGGGACGCCCTGAGGTACCTGTGGCGAGGGGAACGTCGGGACGACGCTCCGCCTGAAGAATATCGGATGAAATCACTAATATTCGGGGCGTCGTGCTCACCCGCCACAGCCATATTCGTGATGAACAAGAACGCAGAGTGTCACGCGGAACAATATCCGGAGGCGGCAGCGGCCATAAAGAGAAAACACTACATGGACGACTACCTAGATAGCTTCGTGGACATCAACCAAGCGGAAACGGTCGTCAAACAAATACAAGAAATTCACCAAAAGGCGAACTTCCAGCTACGCAAGTGGGCCTCGAACTCGCCCGAACTCTTGGAAAAAATCGGCGAGCACGTTGGAAGCAACACAACAGTGAACATTGAAGGCGGACAAACTGAAAGGGTACTCGGCCTTACTTGGGAGCCACAGGCAGACACCTTTCAATTCAACCTGGATGCGACCCGCATCCCACCGAGCCTTCTAGAAGGACCCCCCACAAAGAGAGGGGCACTGAAAATAGTGATGTCGATATTCGACCCGCTTGGTCTCATCACTCCTATAACAATACAGGCGAAACAGCTACTACAAGAAGTGTGGCGAAAAGGAGTCGACTGGGACGATCACCTAGAGGGTGACTTAGCCTCAGAATGGGGAAAATGGATAAGCTGTCTGAAAAATATAAACAATATAATAATTCCCCGTTTGTATCTCAATTACAGCGCGGCTCAACGACTGGAGCTGCACGTATTCTGCGACGCCAGCGAGAAGGCGTACGCATCCGCGCTATACTGGCGCGCAGTGGACCACAGTGGAGCTGTGTCCACCACTCTCGTCGCCGCGAAAGCCAAGGTAGCCCCTCTGAAATTGTTATCGATCCCGCGCCTGGAACTCCAAGCGGCCTTATTGGGAGCCAGGATGGCAGCCGCAGTCAGAGAGGAGCACACCAGGAAGCCCGACGCGACGACGTTCTGGACGGACAGCCGGACCGCGCTCACGTGGATCCGGACTGGGGCCAGGAGTTATAAGCCCTACGTGGCCCATCGCATAGCGGCCATAGAAGAAATCACAAAAACGTCGGAGTGGCGATGGGTACCGACACGCTGGAACGTGGCGGACGACGCCACACGAAATGTCCCTGAAGAACTGAACTCAAACCACAGATGGTTTCAGGGACCGGAATTTCTGCAGCATGATCCGAACACATGGCCGATGGAGACACCGAGCTCGCCGCCACCTTCAGGTGAAGAACGCGTCAACGTCATCTGCACCAGTGACCAGTCGAGCGTGATACCTGACGTCACACGCTTCTCGTCGTGGACGAGATATCTCAGGGCGACAGCAAGAGTGCTACAAGCAGTCGCTATGTTCCGGCGCAAGATTGAACAAGTCAATTACAAGCGAACAAAAAGGGGTCCACGTCGCGACCCTGATTGGCGAGCCGCGAACACCAAAACCAATCCGACAGTCAGGACACGCCAATCCGCAGCTACGGACAAGTTTATCACGTTGACAGCGGAGTATCAACGAGAGGCAGAAAAACTCATAATAAAGAACGCCCAAGAAGACACGTTCAAAGAAGAACTCAAGGCGCTACGAGCTGGCAAGGAGGTCGGGAGACACAGCCGACTACACCAGCTCAGCTTAAAACTCGAGGACGACATCATCGTCCTGAAGAGCCGAATTAACGCCGCCACTGGAGTACCGGAAGAACTGAAAAACCCTCCAGTCATAGACGGAAACCACCGGGCCACACAATTATGGATCCTGCATGTGCATAGGACTCTACATCACGCAGGAGTGGAGGCTACGGTAAACCAAGTAAAGCAGCACAAATGGGTCGTGCGACTGCGACCGACAGTGAAGATGGTGCTGTCAAAATGTCAAATGTGTCGCGCAAGAGCCGCGACACCTCCGAGACCAGCAACAGGAGACCTGCCGACATGCCGGTTGGCGCACCACCAACGACCATTCACCTACACGGGTCTCGATTATTTCGGCCCGCTCACCGTGACCGTCGGGAGAAGCACACAGAAGAGGTACGTCGCGCTGTTCACATGCCTCACCGTGCGCGCAGTGCACCTCGAAGTGGTGTCCTCGCTGAGCACTGAATCAGCCATCATGGCGTTGCGACGAATGATCGCGCGACGCGGTTGTCCGACCGAGATCTGGTCGGACAATGCGACGAACTTCCACGGGGCGGATGCGGAAATCCGCCAAACTCTTCTCTCCGGTGCAAAACAAGAAGCGTCAAAAAGGGCTATAACATGGAAGTTCATCCCTCCAGGAGCTCCATTCATGGGAGGCGCGTGGGAGAGGTTGGTGCGGTCCGTGAAGACCGCGCTGACCACGGTGCTCCACCAGAAGAGCCCCAATGAAGAAACTCTCCACACCCTGCTCACCGAGGTCGAACTTACACTAAACAGTCGACCACTAACACATGTGTCGGTAGATCCTGCCGACCCTGAGTCCCTGACGCCTAGCCACTTCCTGCTGGGCGGTCAGGGACACTTCGCCACTGCGGGCCTGCCAGCGGACCACACCGCCAGCCCGTACGCCAGCCTGCGTGCGACACAGGCACTCGCCGACGCCTTCTGGGCGCGTTGGCTCAAAGAATACCTGCCCGAGCTCCGAAACCGGCGGGAGCCCCATGGACGGGGCACTGAACTTCGTGTCGGCGACCTTGTACGGGTCGTCGACAACAACCTGCCGCGCAACACCTGGGTGCGCGGGCGCATCTGCGCCACGTATCCGGGACCGGATGGCGTCATCAGAACCATCGACGTCGCCACGAGGGGCGGCGTACTACGACGCCCATCCAAGAAAATCGTCGTAATCCAGAGCGTCGAGAACGACGAGTCGCCCTGCACCACATGAAGATGCACCGTCGCGCCACGTCGCTACGATACACGGCGGGAGAATGTGCAGGACGAAGACTAATTAATAGTAAATAGTTAAGCTTGTTTGTGTTTTGATCTTATTTAAGTTATATAAATGTTCTTATAATGCTCTTATGTAAAATATCGTTAAATAAATAAAGCAAACATTCCCTTAGTTATAAACTTATGTATAAGTCGTTGTTGTTGTAATGTATAGTCTCATAATTTTCTATGTAAATTGTTATGTGCAATATTGTTACTTATTATATACTAGAGTGTTTATCTATTGGAGATTATATAAAGTTTTGTGTAGTTAGAACAATATTGTCAGACCCTAGTTTATATACTGATTTAAGCATAGTGTCGGGTGCGAGGTCCGCCGAACTTAGGTGCCTCCCACATATTCGGTGCGGAGTTACACCTCGCGGCCCCGCACCCCCCGCAGGACCGAGCTACCGCCCCGCAAGTCGCTACAGCGACACCCCGCAGCGCGCGCTCTCATTGGCCGAGCGCGCCTGTGACGATCGCGGGCCCGACCCTAGGGATTAGCCCAAAATTGGGAATATAGATCGGCACCCTGGGTCGGGCAAATCAGTTCGGTTCCGGCCTACAGTCAAGAAAACATCAAGAAGTCAGCAAGTCAGCAAGTAGTCAGCAAGTCAGCAAGTAGTCAGCAAGTAGTGAAGAATAAGCAGAATCGCTGCCGGGAGATACCAGAACGAAGCTCTGCAGCTACATCACGACGGTGCCGCAGTTACGTGTCGTAATTACGCCGCAATTACGTCACTTTGTAAAACGTACTTCTCAGTGCGAATAAAGTTTCTACTTTCTAATCACTGGTATTATTTACCACGCAGCCAGCACCCCCGAACACATTCTACAATTGAACGAGGCTGTTCGAAGGCGGTCTCGTTCAATGTAGTACATTATTTTGATAAATCTCGTAGGGTTCAGCCTGCGTTTGCAATGTAAGCGGAAAAATATTAATAATTAATGACATCACATTAGAAACCTAAAAAATAACAATATTTCTCCACTATTTAATGGATGTTATTATACATATAAACCTTTCTATTGAATCACTCTATCTATTAAAAAACCGCATCAAAATCCGTTGCGTAGTTTTAAAGATTTAAGCGAACAAGAAAAATAGGGACAGAAAAAGCGACTTTGTTTTATACTATGTAGTGATAAATATGGAGATAATTTATTTAAAATTACTGCGATGATATTATGTAAGTGCGTTGCAATCCGAATAAAATACCCAAAGACTAGAGGTGGTAAGGAAAATTGTATATTGTGATCTATATTCCTGACAACATTTTTGCAAAATTTCTTGATAGTTTTTGAGTAGTTACGGCTTCAAACCATAGTCCACCGTAAAATGCTTGGTAGCCTGTTACTAACGTACCAGACGTGGTTGCAAACATGTTTACAGTAGTACCGGGTTCAAATCTCAATCTGACTTTTCGAAGTTATTGTGGAGATTTATAGTCACTACACGCTATAATGGTGAAGGAAAACATCGTGAGGAAACATGCGTATCATAGCAATTTTTAAAAAAATTCTGTGGCATGTAAAGCCCACGTAATATTATTAAAGATCAATAACGTCAAAAAATCGACGAAAGTCAGTGAAATAAAGGTCGATGATCGAAAAGGACAATTCCGTAAACTCAGCCTTTACGCGAGAAACTAATATGTTAAAAGAATAATAATAACATTACGCGCAGACTGTTTAGGTGACGGCAGTAGATATACAAAACAAAAGTAATTTATACATCGTCATTACAATGTCACGCGTCATTACCTTGCCATGTCATGCTGTGAATGATGGATTATGTTATATGATTAGCAATTTATTGAAGTGTTATTGATTGAGCGCAGCATTCCTGATAGTACCATCATAGCACGGGCATAAAACGGAAATGAGGTTCACGGGAATGATTGTTCAAGCAAAACGTAATGTATAGAGTGACGAAGTTTAATCGCCTTTCGTTTGTAGATTCTATATTTGAAAGTCTACACTCCATCAGTGAAGCCACTCTTTTATTTATTTATTTATTTTATTCTTAACTGCACAAAAAAGGATAAACACTTAAATATATTACAAATGAAAAAAAAAAGTACAGATGGCGGTCTTATCGCTCTAGGCGATTTCTTACAGACAACCTTTGGATGGATAGAAAAAAAAGGAAAAGATGAGAGGGCAGTCTAGAAAAAAAAAAGGATACAAGCTCCAATAAAATAATAATAGACGAATTATTTATAATTAGTATTTACACAATATATGATACATAATTATATACATACACCTATTATAAATATATATATATATATATATATATTTCTACAGATATATATACATACATAAATAAATATACTATAAATTACTTTTAGGTTCAAATGCAAGGAATTATACTTTTCATTTTGGCTGTTCAGAGAGAAAGGTAGTGATCTTTGACCATTTTTTGACTCTTTGATGCCAGCTTAATAAATCACTAAATATGTCAACAGATTATAAATTTACTATCACAACAATTGAACAATTTAAAGTTTTTAATCGTAACTAGAAATGTTGTATCTATAATTTTCCTGCTAATCTATAATGTTAAATAATCCCACAAAACACTTCATAGAATAATTACCAGATAAACAGGATGGAAGCGGGGTTATCCTGGAAAGCAGCCAAAATTATGTTTACGAAAAATTTCTCAGAATCCACACGTTGTTTTTCATTATCAGAAATTATGATAACAATAACAAAATGCATTGTTGCGTTATGTTTTGATAACGATAAGACACGTGTGAGGGCTTTTTTAGGCAAAAACAATGCGCAATTCTACATGCTGATACTTGATAGCCCGTATCACAAAGATATAAAGTTTACAATCGCGTGCCAATGCTAACTACGCAGGGACTTCACCTATTTCACCATGAACAAAACAAATTTTCGATTTTAATCTCGAGTGTTGTGTAGTAACTGTATTGATGGTTTTGAAGGCGAGGTGAACTGTTTTAACAATTACTTATTAGGCCAATCTGATTTCCTTTTGGCACTCCATTTTTATTAGTTCCAATAAATGCCACTGCAATCAGTAATATCGTGCGCTACTGTAGCGTTGGAAAGTCAAAATTCAAAGTTTTCGATTCAAGTTCTATATTTAAAATCAAATTGAATGTTACAGAAAATGCCCATATCATCTCTTTGCTAAATGAGATTGCTATAATGTTATCACATATCAATCTTTAAAAAATGCACGTTCACAATGACGCAAAAATTATATTAATTAGCTATTTGTGTTAACTGGTGAAAAATAATATACTCAATTTAGTAGTATCTTACCATCATGTGATCTAGTCATTCAGCCAGTTCGATATGAAAAATTATAAAAAAATCATCTGGTTACAAATATTTATTTTCAAATTATTCTGTTACTAATGGCAATCTCAGATAATTATCTAATCAAAATATAGGTGTAACATGTGGCCAATTGTACTATCGGAAATCTCGATCAAAAATGAAGGAAAATATTTTCACTGTGACGTAATGTTTCACAGAACTTGAGCTATCGGTGCAGAAAAAATTAATGCGATGAGTAAACTAAAGAGAATTGCACAATAATTGTCACGATATGCAACGGGTTCAAATTCATGACGAATAACGACCATGATTACTGCCAAAAATTTCGTCATTCCTTCAGAGAACTAATTATACAGTCGATATTAGCTGTAAACATTTTACAACAATTAACAGAATATTGATGCCTTTCCTCTATATTCTGATTACAGTAATCATAGAGCATATTACCTATATACATACTGTATAAACTCACGCTTTTTCCCAGAAGTGGAAGGCAGAGGTTCCCCTATTAGCAACCAGGACGCCCACGTTTCGCCTTGTTTATTCTGTCCCACGATGCGATAGGGGGCGAACCTGTCACCATATCGGGCATAAATTTCTGCCTCAACATTAAAAAGACTGTATTGCAGCCAATGGAGACCACTTCGAATAAGCTGTTGTGTTTTGGTTTTAAGGGTAATGTAGCCAGAGAAGCTGGACGCATAGAGACTTAACATCGTGGACCTCATTAATAAACTCGGATGAGCGAAGGATTAACTTTAGGCATTGGGCTAGAGAATTCAATCTATTATTATGAATAACTAGATAGTAATTACTATATTAATAAAATTCTATATTCTTCAGCCTAACACGATAATCTTGTTATGGCAATCCACTGATTTTAAAAGAACGGTCAAAATAAATTACTAAATTTTAAAGATTTGGGCTAAAATTTAATCCTTCGCTCATCCGAGTTTATTAATAAGGCCCCTTATGTCTCAGGATAGGGAGCGCAGTGGGATGCCGAGCATTGCTTTGTAATTCAAGGTGTTGTTTGGTTTTCCTACTGTTCATGAGCAGTCGTATCGCTTACCATCAGGCAATAAAAAATTACAACACCTACACCCGAAGAAATCTGAAAATTATTCTGAATCAGAAATTGAACCTGCGACTTTGTGCATATGTAAACTAAACCACATGTACTGTTATAAATAAAATATAATAGAAATGTAGAGATAAACACGAGACCAGTTGGTTACATAATTCCTTATGTAATAGCAACCGCTGGCTATTTATAATCGCAAACCTGTTTCTATGACAGACGTATTATGGTCATGAGCATTTAATAACAGAATATTATAATATTCTTATGTTACCTACCCTTATTGCTTAGTTGACGCGATGTGACTTTTTGGCCATGTTCAGAATAATTAGGCTGAAAATCTTACAAAAAATCTTTTTTTCCTGGCTGGCTGCCAGGAAAAAAACTGTAGGCAATAGTTTTTTAGTCAACCGTCATACCTGTAGTGTGGTGACATATTTCATTGAACGATAGAAATAATTGTAGTAACCTACATATAGTATGTATGCTTGAGAACTTACGAAACAAAAGGATATCATAACTACTAGACTATGATATGCCTTATTAGCTTCGCTTAACCATTCAATGAACTCTATGGACTATATGGCCTAACCACTCTCAATAATCAATAGTCAGACGATCTGGTAAAGGTCGCGGGACGTCGCTGGATGTAGGCTGCCTCCAACAGGTCTCTGTGGAAATCATTGGGGGAGGCCTTTGTTCAGCAGTGGACTTCCTTTGGCTGATGGATGATGGATGATGACTCTCAATAAATTGTATTTTCCGTTGTAAAGGAGGCCCGTGCCTTGGAGTGGGGCGTAAGTGGGCTGATACAGTAACCATTCAATAAATCCTTTGAAAGATTATTTGAATAAAGAACATTTGAGTGTTTCAACAAAAAGTCGTGATCGCATTTTGATTTTTTGTTAAAAACTCCACGAGCAAACCTTTTCCAAAACACGAGTCACGTGCACGTACTAATAATTAATTTGTACCCAAGCATGTTGCGAAACAAGCGAAAATAAAATAAACAGTATGACCAAAAAACACACTCGACAGAAACCGGAGCCAGGAAAACGTGACCGAACAGAAACGTGACAAAAAATATATAAATCTATGTTATTTCGTAATAATTAATCCGACAGACGAATTTATTCGATAAGGCGATTGTTTTTCTAGTCGAAAACATTTGGTGAGTAATACAGATAGCATATCGATTGGCCGATAAAAGTATTTCGTAATACTTCTTTGTTTACCAGGATGTCAGGTAATTCCCAAATATATATTTCTTTCTGATAAAGTCTCATTGATTATTTTCCCTACCAATGAAATTAATTAATTTGGATTTACCTGATTCAGACATACAATGCTGATTAGGGTGTATTGTAATCTCAAATATAGACAAATAAATGATTAAATCAATATTTTAATTCAAAATAAATTACAAAATATATTAAAATGGCTTGAATGTGCGTTTTTTTTTTTCGATTTTACGTAATATAATTTTGTAAGGACCAAATTTATCTGAAACAAAATATTATATACCGGGTATATCAAGACTGCTACCGAAAACGAAGCCGGGTGGTAGTTTTAGTGGCTACAAACACAATGCAATTAAAATTTTCGCATAGAAACGCGACAATTATTTTTTATGATTTTTTAAATATCGTCGTTTTTGGGTGGTAAATCCATAGTTTTTGCTAAAATAATAATTTAAACTCTTTTATACCTTAGAGTATTTATAAATAAAAGGGCATATACTATTATTTTAGGAAAAAAATTATTTACCACCCAAATATGGCCATAGGAAAAAAAATAACAAAAAAAAATTGTCGCTTTTTTTTGCAACTTTTTCTGTTGCATTGTGTCTGAAGTCGCTTAAACTACCACCCGGCTTCGTTTTCGGTAGCAGTCTTGATATACCCTGTATAGTAGCTATTACACGGTATGATGACAAAAGATTCCGTGATCTTTTAATTCTTAATTATTATTCTGTATTATCTTAAAAATAAATAAATAAATAGGAATGATATAAAAAATTGGTTAAAACTTATTATCTTGTTTTATAAATCCACTATAAGGTTGCCTGGAAAATATACCTAGTGTGATGAGGCCGTATCTTGTACTATTATATTAATGTTACTTCTTTACTTAATTGTTGTCTATATAGTACAGCAAACGATTAAACAATAATATTAGTAGATGCACCCATATGAGTACTGTGGTTTCGGCTATGTATAGTCTGTTATATATTTATTTATTTCTTATACCTATATATATATATCGTTCTGGCCCCACATTAAGATTTTTGTTGTATCGTGTCTCAGAAACTACAAGAGATTCGGTTTTACAAGCCAGAACCTGAACTTTGTGATGCCCACGATACAAGACTTCATTGTTCTTAAGATTTACTAAACCAAACTTAACACTTTATGAATTATGTCACAGGATGGCGAGTGCAGTGGAATGCCAAGCATTGCTTTCTAATTCAAGGTGTTGTTTGCATTTGCTACTGTTAATGAGCAGTCGTTTCGCTACCATCAGGCGAACGGCATGCTCGTCTCGCCTTTCATTGCTGCAAAAATGTCGGGTCAGGACTATGTATTGATTGTTGGATGTATTTATTTATTGTTCTCGTCACAAAAGTGCAGATACTAATAACAGTGTATTCAATAAACGTGTATGTAATGATTATATCACCACGTAAGGAA
Source organism: Hyles vespertilio (assembly GCA_009982885.2). NCBI lineage: Eukaryota > Metazoa > Arthropoda > Insecta > Lepidoptera > Sphingidae > Hyles > Hyles vespertilio. The sequence goes on from CM042830.1 coordinate 4,958,366, forward strand.
TTTTAAATCGGCATAACAACGGAATGTATTTATCGCCTTATCTGCGCCAGACACGCATAAATTATGCAGGTTTTTACTAGTTCCTACTCGAACTTTCTAGAACATTGACAGCTTATTTTTACAATCAAAGGATGACTTTCAAAATTCTTAAGATTTGAAAAGTAGTATGTACAAAAAAAACTACGCAGGATTCAAAGGATTAAAAATAAGCAGAACAAAAAGCAAACGATATTTAAATTGTTTAAGTAATTATTATTCTAAATTATATTATATTTGTTATTTAAACTCACACATTAAAATTCTGTAATAATTCAGATAAAAATTTTCGCACGATATTAAAAAGATAAAAATATTCGGAATGTGATAAAAATATAAGTATCAAATTATTTTTTTAAATAATTCCCGTACTTTTAATCCATTAACTATTTTAACCTACACTACAATTAAGAAAATAAAATAATCCCAACAGTCACATACATACCGGGTATATCAAGAGTGCTACCGGAAACGAAGCCGGCTGGTAGTTTTAAACACTACATACACAATGTAATTAAAAATTTCGCAAAGAAACGCGACAATTTTTTTAAAATATTTTGTCGTCGAGTTTGTGTGGTAAATCCATAGTTTTTGCTAAAATAATAGCTTAAAGCCCTGCGTACCATAGCGTCTTTAAAAATAAAAGGGTATACACTATTATTTAAGAAAAAACTATTTATTTACCACCCTAATACGACGATAGAAAAAAAGTAACAAAAACAATTTGTCACAATTTTTTGCACAAAATTTAGTTGCATTGTGTTTGAAGTCACTAAAACTACCACCCAGCTTTGTTTTCGGTAGCACTCTTGATATACCCTGTAGTCCTGAGCCCACACTAAGATCGAGTCTTATGTCGTGGGTATCAAGAACTACGAGATAATTTTCAGTCTCACAAACACCCAGACCCGAAAGAAATATTTGTGGGCCGCAGAAACTTTTGTCTCGGTGCGGGGATCGAACCCGTGGCCTCTCGTTCACAGGCGGCGTCTAATCGACCGCGCCACGGAGACTGTATTAATTATATGGACAGTAAATATCTACTCATTTTTTAAACACCAGGCTTCTTCACTTTATTTTACTTAATGCTAAGACTTTGGTCATTGACACGAGGTCCTATAAAATATTTCCTTGAAAGTTGACCAAAATTCTGCAAAATGACTAACAGACTAAGAAAGTGTGAGTCACCGAAAAAAGTGCTAGAAAATCGATACGTAGAACACTCAGTGCAAACACGCGTTGTTTCGCGGGAAAATGAGTCACCGCGGATCGCGTCCGCAGTTTGGCGCCAAATTCACGACGCCATCTTGATTGTATGATTTTAAGAAGCGTCCGTGACGCACAGATCTTACATAATTAATGGATTCTGTTTATTTTAGTTATTGCCTTTTATGTAATTTGTTGACTCCTGGATTTTTTGTCATTTTGTGAATAATTTTGGTTACATATGTAGTGTAGATTGTGAAAATACTGCAATGTGCTAATATATCTGGTTAATGTTTCACGTTCCGTCTTAGTATTCCCTTAATTGATTTATATTTTAATATCCAACAACGGAATTAGCAAATTATATACCTATATATACGTATTTTTCTTTCATGAAAGTATATATTAAAACATCTTTTTGTAACATAAGCAGTAAAATTATTGAATATAAATACTAGACTTATAAATTCTATTGAAATTATAAACAAATCTTGTAACGTTTTTTCTATCAAAAAAAATATATCTTAATATATATAATTCACGTGTCACGTTGTTTGTCCGCGATGGACTCCTAAACCACTCAACTGATTATAATGAAATTTTGTAGATATGTGTTATTTGTTCCAACTTAAAGGTGGGATAGTTTTTATCTCGATTGAATTGACGAAAGTATAAAAAAAAGGAAAAAACATTTTGCCATACAAAATGTTCATGGGTTTGTAACTGTCAAAGATTTAATGTTCATAGCGTCGATACGGTAAACTCTTCCCTAAAATTAAATAACGTATTTAAATAAAGGTTTCGAATCGACAACACATAGCCACAATATTCGATTTATGGCGTATTTTAGATTTTAAAGATGTAAATTAATGACAGTAATGAAAAGTGGTTGACATTTAAATTGATTGTCAAATATTTATGCATACGTTCAGGAATTTATTGTAAACTAAAGAGTATATTATGACGCTACATAAATATAGGAAAATTAAATAAATAATATTCACATGTATTAAGTTTTACTTCTTTTCAAGATAGAATTTCACTTGAAAATGAAAAATCTTTAATTAAATAACACATAAAAATAAAAACAGAACTGAACTGAATAAAATAAAATTTTATATAATTATGGAGAATATTGCAGGGATTCTCAAATTAGGCGTTGCCTGTGTCTTGAAAAACCAGTTAAATATAATTGTTTCTACGTTAATTGTGTGTGTGTGTGAGTGCATTTCTACGAAAATTAATATTTCATCTCTTTATTACTAACAAGAGTAATGGCGTAATATTTTTGGAAAAACAGCATAGTGGGGGTGAAATAAGGGACGGGATATTGCATGGATAATCAAAATCGATAAAGTGTTTAGAAAGTAGAGAGAAACTGGATATAATAGAGTGGGAGGTAGGGAAGAAGACTGGGATAGCTGACAGATTTAATAGGACGAAATGTAAATGCACGGTATAAGACGGGATGGTTAATTAAGAGAAAGGACGCGACGTATTGGGAAGTGAATGAACAGACGGGATGGGACGGAATTGAGCAGGACAGTAGGATAGCTAATTCATGTTTAGGTATACAAGAGCTTATACGAAAAATAACACGTATTTGGTGTGGAGTAAAATAAAAAAGTATCTGCACCCAGGCGAAGCCGGGCCGGGCCGCTAGTAAATATATATATTTTGTTTAATCCTCCTTTCAAGTTATTCTATATCAAACCTGTACCTCTTTCCGCGTTACAAATATTACAAAATTTACATAATATTACGTATGTTTTCGAGCATTTTCGAGCCTTAGTGACAGACAAAAAACATCATTACGCATTAACAAGGTTGTACTAAACTTTGAGGAACAACTAATCAACATTTGTAAAGGCCCAATGCCATTGTTCAACTATTGTTACAACTAAATATTTGTAACAATACTGTATTGTTTGATTTACGCAGTTAATTAATTTCGACCTTTGATAGTCACGTGATTTAATACGCCAACAAGGATAAAGAGGGGTGGGCTGTATGGACTATAATTTTTTATATTATATTATTTTTATAGTACAAAATAATATAATATGGCCTTTTTATTTATTTTTTGCACCTCCGTGGCAGTTTGTCAGACGACCGTTGCAAAACGAGAAGCCGCGGGTTCGAACCCCGCACCGAAACTTTTTTGTGAACCATAAATATTTGGTTCGTGTCTGAGTGTTTGCGTTACCTTCGTAGGTTCGACTGATAGAGAATACATAAGGCATTAAGTCCATCTCTACACAATTTGTATAATGTGTTGAAAATAAATATGGCCTAACCCGTCTCAACCGTATTCTCGATTGCAGGGGAGGCTCGTACTTTACAGCGGGACGTAGTATAAAGAGAAGCAGATACCAATAAAAAATAATATCCTGTTCTAAATACAACTTTTAAATGCAAGCTTTTAGTCCAGTATTCACATTTTTTTACACTACTCTCTTTCCCCTTGTCTTATATCCATCTCATGATTGTCAGTGAGACATTAGCTAGAACGACAAAACCGCTTTATGTACTCTTTTTTGTATTATATATGTGTATTGCCATGTATGAATTTGTTCCCAATATGGCGATAGGCTCACCACCTATCACATCGCAGGACGGAACATACAAGGCGAAATTTGGTTGTCCTGGTTGCACCTCAGCCTTACCCTTCTGGGTAAAGGGGGTGAGTTTATGTATGTATGTTATTTTATCGATGTAAATAAAAATAAAATAATTTATAATACTTTCGCATGGTTTTGAAAAAGGTTAACTTACTACAATTATTGAAAGGAAAATTATTAAAATGGTAGAGCCATGCTGGTCGTTATAAGTGCAGTATTGTATATAGTATAGGACATTGTAACCAGAGTAACTACTGGACATGTTGAGACTTAATATCGTAGTTCTCAGGATGGCGGGCGCAGTGGAATGCCAAGCATTGCTTTGTAATTCACGGTGTTGTTTGGTTTTGCTACTGTCCATGAGCGGTCGTATCGCTTATCCTTAGGCGAATGGGATGGTCGTCACAACATGCATAACAATAAAAAAGTTTTTTTAGTTGGTTTGACCGGTATAGTGCCACTGTCTAATACAGGGTATATCAAGACTGCTACCGAAAACGAAGCCGGGTGGTAGTTTTAGTGACTACAAACACAAAGCAACTAAAATTTTCGCAAAGAAACGCGACAATTTTTTTTATCATTTTTAAAATATCATCATTTTTGAGTGGTAAATCCAAAGTTTTTACTAAAATATTAATTTAAACTCTTTTATACCTTAGAGTCTTTATAAATAAAAGGGTATACATTATTATTTTAGGAAAAACTTTGGATTTACCACCCAAAAATACTAATATTTAAAAAATTATAAAAAAAATGGTCCCGTTTCTTTGTGAAAATTTTAGTTGCATTGTGTTTGTAGTCACTAAAACTACCACCTGGCATCGTTTTCGGTAGCAGTCTTGATATACCCGGTATAACACAGGTATAAAAACAACTTAATTGAATGTTGCCTGTCCAGCAGACGGCAAGATCTCTAAAGGTAAAATATTCGGATGAGTACTGTACACGATGGTAGCAAATCATTAATATTGAGTCACGACAAAATGCCGAATTTTAATTAGACAGGTAATACATCAACCAATTGGCGATAGCAATCGGTACCGGAATCTACATATTCATTCATATTGCGCAAAAATGTACACTCCCTATAGAAACGACGTCATAAAAAAACGTAAATAACGGGACGTAATACAATGAATATGCAAGAGTTACTATATAACATCACAAATATGGGGAAATTTTTAATCACCTGATTAGCATGACGTCATGCGTCTGTGTACGTCATCGGTGTTTTCAAATTTCGAACGAGTTGCGCGGCCCATACATTTGACGTCACATCGACCGGTTTGTATTCGGAACTTATTACGTGTCATTAGTTTTCAAACGACGATATGAGTCATAGGGAAACTCCGTAATATCAGGCGATTATTACAATTATAATTATCGCGTTATTGATCTAGTGCATACATATGAATTGCTGTGTCTTAAGTTCGATTATGGGTTAAAGAAATAAATTTGTATTATTGTTCTGATTTCAAAAATCTGATAGTTATATCCTAGACGATTAGAATTTAGGGTCATTAATAAAATATCTCCTTATCACATTTTAAAACAGAAATAAGATTGACAATACGTAATTAGCAATAGTGGCACCCTTCCTACCCTTTAAAGGAAGGTGGTATGAACTTATTTAACATTGAAAAATTAAACACTCTTAAGAATTTTCCACAAAATCAAAAAAGAACTATAACTGCTTTAGGCTAGGGCAGAGTCAAATCCTATTTCTGAAATAGTTGACAGACAGTCATAAAAAATAAGAAAAAAATTGCTACACGTACAGAACTTCATATTTCACACAAACACAAAAACAAAAATATTCATTACTTTACGCACAATCAGAATAATTATCATATTTAATTAATCAGTTACTTGATTTCTCGAAAACATAATCAGATTAGAGTAATTGTAAAAACAACAACGAGAAATATTTCTTGAATTAATCAACAATAAAATCGCTAACACGGATTTATGACAATGCAAAACCAATAATCCTTTTTATCAGAATATTCAGCTCACGATGACAAGTGGCGGGGAATAATGGCATATGTAATTGTTGCATCATTTAACACTATTGAGGTATTTTACGACAGCGGACATCGGGAACAAAATCTCTGCGTATTGTGCGTGCACACGGGTACACAGTGAAGCGAGATCGAAGATAATGTAAGTAATATTATCTTATCAACTCTGGCTACAATATTCTTCAAACCGAAACACAACACGAAAGTGCAATTACACTGCTGTTTACCTCTTATATTATGTGAATTTATCATTGATTTATTTATGTCAATAGATTTTTTGGTTAATTATTGCTTTAACACGATCCATTTGTACCGTTGTCCCTTTGGGATACAAATATATATTTTTAAAAGAATAAATACCGACTTCAAGCTGCCACTACCAACTAACAAATAATATCTATTTCATTGTGCTAATATACATTGATTAATTTTCATTGGTTGGTATTGGTTTGACTTTGAGTGAAATCTGTCTGGAGAAATATAATTTAATACTGAGAAGTTTATTCTTTCATTCCAGACCCGTCAAACATATGAGTACATACATACATAAACTCACGCCTTTATCCCAGAAGGGGTAGGCAGAGGTGCCAGGACACACACATTTCGCCTTGTATGTTCCGTCCCACAATGTGATAGGTGGCGAGCCTATCACCATATCGGGCACAAATTCCTGACTCTGGGCTGATAATGAATAGAAAAATCCAATATCACTTTGCCCAACCCGGGATTCGAACCCGAGACCTCAGTTTTGTAGCGTACCTTAGTACAACTACGCCACCGAGGCAGTAAAACATGAGTACTTGGCTAGATAGGTATTAATTTTGATTGACTCGTTCCCGACACTTTCACCTTGTACTATCAGTAATATGTAGATAAAACCCGATAATGATACCCGAAAACATTATGCAATATCCAGACTAAATATGTACTTTTATGTACATAAACACGCTTGTTTCGCTCGTGTGTGGTTTAATACTTTTCTGTACTTTTTCTGCCTAACACTGCTACTGCCTAAGCTGGGCTGGGCTGCTAGCTTAATACATAAATAGTTATTATTAGCCACATTTGACTAATGCCATAGCCATTAATTAGACTTTTTAAGCTATATGACCTTGAGGTATCGTTGCTCCCAACTTGAAATATTAATTTTATGATGTTTTCGGTCAGAAAAACAAGAATCATTCTATAAATGATTTTCTAAACTAATCATGAATTATAATTTCATTCGAATTATTTTTCAATACAATCTAGAAAGATCAATGAGCCGGAAAAACATTATCAGTACTATAAAAAACAATAGTTGTGTTTTGTTCGATTGTCACCTGGCCGACCTTGTTTACGGAATTTGTTTACGTTCAGAGTTTTTGTTACTCATAGATCGTGTTACGTCTGCTTATTGGTTAACACGTCACAGACCAGACTGACTGTTAGACAATTAGTTCTTGTTAAACGGGACTGTCCCTGGTAATAGGAATTTGTGTAGGATACTAAAACGGTAAAGGAAACCATCGCGAGGAAACCTGCATACCATAGCGATTTATAAGAATTTCTATGGTATGTAAGTCCACCAACCCGCACTATTCCAGCGTGGTGGATTTATGGCCTAGCCACTCTCAATCGTACTCTCGATTGTGGAGGAGGCCTGTGCCCTGCAGTGGGACGTATATGGGCTGATACAGTACAGTAGGATATTTTTGATGTATCCTTCCGAATTATGGTATGCGGAAAATGTCGGAAATATTTTGTTGTTCCGTCTTCTTTCGTGGCTACCCATGGGCTATAAACTGCAAAATTCTGGGTTAGATTTCTATCAGTTAACTGTACAAGCTGATACACGTCCCACTGCACACTGTGAACGGGCTTCCTCTACAATCGACAGTACGATTGAGAGTGGTTTGGCCATTACACACTTTATTGACACTGTCTCAATCTCGCTTTTACTGAATAAGATGGAAAGAATAGGTATACGAGAAACTGCTCTATCCATTTTTAAAGATTATCTGACTGACCGCAGCCAATGTGTGAAAATTGGTTCACACATTAGTAGCTTCTCAACTCTTACTCATGGTGTTCCACAGGGCTCCATTCTAGGTCCTACTCTTTTCCTGATATACGTCAATTCTTTATGTAATCTTTCGATCCCTAACTGCTCTATTTTTACATACGCTGACGATACTGCCATGATTGTTCATGGAGGTAACTGGGATGAAGCATTTTTAAACGCCGAATACGCCCTTAAGCAAGTCATGACTTGGCTTTCGCAAAATTTGCTGACCCTTAATTTAAACAAGTCGACCTACTTAATGTTTTCCTTGAAACCTATTAATCAACATTCAGTAAATTCTTTAGTACTTAAAGCCCATTCATGTCTTGCTTTGACACTTAACTCCGCATGTGAATGCCATATATTAAATAGATCCAACAATGTAAAATATCTTGGAGTACAGATAGACAATCTTCTTACTTGGAAAAATAACATTGAATCCCTTACTTCAAGGACGAGGAAACTTATATATATTTTTAAAAGTCTTCGAAACTCAGCCGACCAGGATACTCTCTATACAGTGTATTATGCTCTAGGGCAATCCATTTTAACCTATTGCATAACTGTATGGGGTAGCGCCCATAAAACAATCCTTCTTCCTTTGCAGCGTGCTCATTCTCGCGCTGAAAGTTTTAACATCTAAACCATTTCGATATCCGACGCACCTCTTATATAAAGATTGCCAAGTACTCACAGTAAGGCAAATGTACATGTAATGTATGTATCAATCTATCCTACGTAAGCACGCTACTCTAAAGTTTGACCACAATGTATTGAAAAAGCGACGCGCCTATGATGTTTGCCATACTATAGCATTCCAAACTTTCCTAGCTAAACGCAGTTATAAGATTTCTAGTAATCACATGTATAATAAAATAAATAAAATATGTAACATATATTCACTTAACAGATATGAATGTAAACATAAAGTAAAGAAATGGCTTTTGGGAAAGAATTATGCTGAGACGGAAAAGATTTTAAGTTTTTATTAAGTTCTTTTTTTATTTTTGTATTTATTTTAAAGGAACACACACACACACACACACACACACACACACACACACACACACACACACACACACACACACACACACACACACACACACACACACACACACACACACACACACACACACACACACACACACACACACACACACACACTCACAATTTCCCACTTACACACAGGCACGATAGAATACTTAAGTACGAATTCCGCTATATTTATATTTGTCTTCGTTTTATTATGCTATAGAAACAGCTTAATAAATTGTTATTAATAAATGCCATGTACGATCTGAATCACTGGTGCCCATACCTCAAGTTAAATCTTTATTTGGGCATCAGAGTTCAATCAAACACTTGCTGAAAATTAACATTAATTTGAAATTAATATTGTCATACGATTTATTTTAAGTGTTTATTGTACGCCTGTTATATGATGCAAATAAATGTATTATTTATTTATTTATTTATTTAATAAGAACACCCGACAGTCACATACATAGCACTGACCCCACACTAAGATTGAGTCTTGTGTCGTGGGTGTCAGAAACTACGAGAGACTTTTCGGTCTCAAAAACATCCAGACACGAAAATACCTGAAAATAATATTTCTTTCAAATTTTCCCAATATTCCTGTATTAAGAAAAACAAGGCTGACTGCCTCGGTGGTACAGGCAGTTCGAATCCCGAGTCAGGCAAAGTGATTTTGGATTTTTCTATTCATAGCTTGAGGTCTATTAATGGTGAATTTATGTTTGTATGGATATATGAAATTTATTGTTGAGACTTGTATGTTCTTTATTGCGTCATTCTTTAGATTTTAATCTGTTATTGTCTATTGATAATATGAAGTGACGCAAAACGATTATCTGGTGGGTGAGGAGAAAGCAAAATACATAGAATAAAATTGTTTATTTTATATGTATACAAAACTATTGAATATTATTTGGTGCCATAATTTAATGTAAATGTAACCATTATGTAAATGTAAATAAACCAAGTCACAAAAATAGTTCTGACTCCACAATAAGATAAAAAGCTTAGATATCAAAAACTTAGATTCTCAAAATATCCAAATATTTTTAAGCAAATATTTATAAGCCACATAAATAATCTCTCGATGAATTCTAACCACAAACGACAGTTTCACGGTTACCTCTCAAATAAGACCTGGCGACATTAAAAAAACAAGCGTATTCCCACCAACGCATCTCCATGCCCTTTGGTGTTGCATATGTATACCATCAGATGAACCGCATGCACCCCATAACATAAAAACCAACTTCGCCAAAAAGCGAGTTAAACAATTGGACGGATATTTTATTTCTCAGAAAATAAGTTACATCTCTGAAACAAGAGGTTGCAGGTTCGATTCCTGCACCAAAACAAATATTTTTGTGATCTACAAATATTTGTTTCATGTCTGGGTGTTTGTGAGATCGAAAAGTCTCTCGTAGATTCTGATATACACAAGACTCGATCTTAGCGTGTGGTCAGGACTATGTATGTGACTGTTGGGTGTATTTATTTATTTATTTAATTTAAACCAATTTTATTCTTTACTAGTGGTGGATAATTCAAATATGTCTGGACAACAATCAGCCTGTATGTGATTATTGGGTGTATTTAATATTATGTTATAACGCTTTTACAATACTACATAATATTGTTTGGAATATTTGTGAGTAATCGAGTGTGAATAATCAGCATTATTCGATGTTTCATAGTCGACCTATAGTAATTTTCATACTAAGACAATTAGGTGATTTCGTCACTTTTATAAGAATTAGCGATCAGGCCTGGTTTTACCCGGATGTAATTAATCTGTCCCTTTCTGCATTCGTTAATAAAAGGACCTAAATAAATAAGTTCAAACACAGTTCTTTTTTAATCTTTGGAAGGCAAATAAATATTTAAGGGGGTGCCGCGAAACACGTTGGCATTCCACTGCGTCCGCCATCCTGAGACATAAGATGTTAAATCTCAATATGTCCAGTAGTTACTGTGACTACAATGGCCTTCAAACCGGAACTCAACAGTGCATCTACACGTCTGTTTTGAAGGAGAAATAGACATTGCGATGGTACCAACCCAGGAGGTCGCTCACATATGAGAGACCTGGCACCATGGATAATAAAGATTTTCTTGTGAATATCACCGTATAATGCAAGTTTTCTTGCGACATTTTCCTTCATCAATGTATGGTTATTTACTTTCAATATACAAAAATGCATGAATATAAAAAATATGTAATACGCGTATTAAGTTGCAGTTAAATTCTAGCATGTTTCGCTTTTGAAGTGCGTGGATGTCGGTTAGTAAACGGACTAGCGGCTGCCAACGTGTTCACATTGGTCGCGGATTTGAATCCCAAGGCACACCTCTGACATTTCGGAGTCATGTGTGAATTATCAATCACCACCCACTACAACGGTGAAGGAAAACATCGTGAGAAAACCAGCATATTTGTAAGAATTTCTATGGTAAAGTCCTGTCCACTAGGCTAGCATGATGGACTATATTAAGGCCCATCCACTCTCAATCGTATTCTCAATTGTAGAGGAGGTCCATGCGCTGCAGTGGGACGTATATGCGCTGATACCGTATTTATTGTTTACATATTTCTCCCATGTAATTGTAAGTATGTTTCATAAGTATATACATATATTGAAACAATGTTATATTGTGCAACATTATGTTTATATTTCAATAGTACCTGAAACTCACATCTTGAAATTCCAAAAAATCGATGACGTATCAATGTGACGTCACTATGAGTGACGGTTATTTCCCAAACGCACGGTATTTAGGGCCCTCAGGGCAAATCAACAGGCAAGTGAGACTATTTATTATTTATTTATCTTACTAATTACCCTAAGCATCGGTCCGGCAGACGAGCAAACAGGTCAACTGATAATGATCACTCCCACCCAATAACAACCATAACGCTTGGCTCATGTACCGGGTATATCAAGACTGCTACCGAAAACGAAGCCTGGTGGTAGTTTAAGCGACTTAAAACTAAAACTAAATCATTAAAAATAATTGTCGCTTTTCTTTGCGAAATTTTTAGCTGCATTGTGTTTGTAGTCACTAGAACTACCACCCTTTTCTTGGCTTCGTTTTCAGTAGCAGTATTGATATACCCGGTAGATGTGTTGCCGTGCCATCAAATCGGGAGGGTAGGGATAAGGATAAAGATTGGGAAAAAGGAAGGGCTATTGGGCATCCGACTCGACCAGGCTGATATAGTTGCCTGTGTTAATACTCCATTTGCATTACAATGACGTTTCTTAAAAAATATTTCCAACTCCTATTATTTATTTCATGATTAATTTCGTTGCGAGTTAAAGACAAGTTAGACATTCCCGGAGACTCGCCGAGCTTCAATGCTCGGTGTCATTACATTGCCTACCACTGTTGATCCTGACTTACAGGAGTTGCAGTGGTGGGTGTAAGGGCGGGACAGTCGCCTGCTCTTACTTCCATAAATCGTCTACGGTCCTCTAACGTAGTTGTTAAATATTTAATAATACTTTGCTCTAACTTTTTTTTATTTTATTAGTTTAACATATTATTACTTTTCCTTAACGAGTATTAATATTCGTTGTTTATATTACGGCAATATAACTCAAATAATGCGTAAAACTGATATTTTTAAGTAACTTTTTTATTGCATTGGTCCGGCTTACTAGCAAGCTGGTCACCTGAGGGTAACATCATAACACTCATTCATCGAATGAAATTCCACAGTAATGATGTCTCTTTTTGTCGTTTTCCTGTGTAACAGTGGTATTGGTCGAGCCTGTTCATTCATGCAGTCTGGACTTACAACAATTCTACCTCTTTTTAACCGACTTCAAAAAAAGGAGGAGGTTCTCAATTCGACTGTATGTTGTTTTTTTTTTTTTTTTTTTATCTTTGTTACCTCGTTTCTCTGTACTGTGTGAACCGATTTCAATCATTCTTTCTTTGATTGAAAGCTGGTGCTTGTCGTTTGGTCCCATAAAAATATGGTGAAGATCTGATGAATATCTTCGGACCTGGAGAGGGGAACTCCTTAAAATTAAGGAGAATTGCAATGGTTCTTTTTGCATTACGTTCATTAGAAAAGTTAAGTTACAGTGAGAGAGGGAAAAAGGGGTGGGGGTGAGGGGGGGGGGGTGATAAAATTAAAATACACGTAAATTCTAATATCTTCGGCAGCTTTAAACCGATTTTAGTGATTTATTTTTCATTGGAAAAAACGTATTGACAGGTTGATCCCAGGAATACAACATGAAGATCTGATCGGACCTGGAGAATAGAACTCTTCAAAATTTAGTAGGATTCCAATGGTTCTTTTTGCATTAGGTTTATTATAAAAGTTAAGCTACAGTGAGGGAGGGAGAAAGGGGTAGGGGTGAGGAGGGGGGGGGGGTGTTAACGTTAAAATACACGTAAATACTAATATCTTCAGCAGCTTATAACCGATTTTAGTGATTTCTTTTTCATTGGAAAGAACGTATTAACAGGTTGATCCCAGGAACACAACATTAAGATCTGATTATCATGTTCGGACCTGGAGAGTAGAACTCCTCAAAATTTAATAGGATTTCAACGGTTCTTTTTGCATTGGGTTCAGTAAAAAAGCTAGGCTACAGTGGTTGAAGGAAAAAGGGGTAGGCGCGAAGGGAGGGGGGGGAGCAAAAATAGTAAACATGTAAATATTCTAATATCTTTGGCAGCTTTTAGCCGATTTTAGCGATTTCATTGTCATCGGAAAGAACATATTCCTTGTGGGGACCAAATCTTCTTCATTTAAATGCCTATCAACACTAAAAAGATAAAAATAACTCTAATTTTTAATAAAAATAATAAAAACCGACTTCAAAACAAAAATCCACTAAAAATCAAAAAATAATAACTACTTACCACTCCAAAGCAAAAAAATAATATTTATTTCATGGAACTCGTGCATGTTGATTAATTTGCTTAATGACTTGACTAGCCAACAAATCAAAATATATGCGTAACATATTGAAGGCGGGCCGCCAAGTACCAAACTTGTAGGACCTATGCCTTATATTAATTTAAATATCTATATGTTTGGTACTGGGCGACCCGCCTTCAATATGTTACGCATATATTTTGATTTGTTGGCTAGTCAAGTCATTAAGCAAATTAATCAACATGCACGAGTTCCATGAAATAAATATTATTTTTTTGCTTTGGAGTGGTAAGTAGTTATTATTTTTGGTTTTTAGTGGATTTTTGTTTTGAAGTCGGTTTTTATTTTTTTTATTAATTAATTATTATTTTTAGTACTAAATTTCGTCAACTTCAATATATTTTAAACGACTTATATATGTTACATTGCAGGGACTATGTCGTGCTAGTAAACAAGTACAATAATTAATTTATTATATAATAATTGCCATGAGTGGAAACATTGTGGTTGACTACTATTTAATTACATTGCAATTACAGTCGTTTTTGAGCAGTACGAATATTGAATAGAATCTAATATGAATATTTCGTATTTGTAATTTAATTAAGATTTCCCAATTAATGATTATTTTATTTAGATGTATTTAGTTTTCACCGTGTTATATATAATATGATGAGTCGATAAAAAAAATAGATTGAAATATTAAGCTTTATATTTCCAAAAGGGAGTTACATAATGTCTTCCATGACTTATGTTTAACAAAAACAAAGCAAAAATAAAAGTCCAAGAATCATTTCCATGCCCTATATTAAAAAATAGACCACATTTCCATGTGTCAATAAAAATTCCGTATCATTATTCAAGAGGAGGTTAATTTAAATTCAACTTTATTCATACGTATTACGATTCAATATACTAGAACAAAGGGGCTGATAAAAATACTCAGGCATTTCCGGGATAAATCCATATAAATATTACATCATAGTTGAATACATTGTGGCGCGGTCTGTGTTATGATTTCTGAGAATACATTACGTAAATAAGAAGCGCTTTAGTTGTTACTTGTATGACAAGGACGAATGGGACGCGGGTCCTTTTCGTGTACGTGCATACACGTATGGGCATTTTGATGTACATCGCTGCCTAGATACATGTTACGCAATGGATTGAATTGTCAGTCTATTTTTAAATTAAAATATTTATTTTTGGAATGTAGCGGCCAGCCTGTTTCAATCCCCTTTTTTTAATATAATTTCCTGACGGTGTCTAATATAAATATTATTCTTTTTTAAGTTTACTGGCCTGTATTTTTTATTTTTTTTACATATTGCCAGTATGGTGTATCATAATTGACAATAGATGTTTTCAATAATTTGATAATAAAACAATGTGTTCTTTATTCAAATTTTAAATTTCATTTGAATCCATACTACGACCAACTTGATTTGGATGGGACTGTGTTACAACAGTAACATGCAATTGTATCGTGAAGAAGAAACTGCTTGATATTTTTAGTTTCTTTTATCACCCAAATTTTTTCTGAACTTCCAATAAATCTGTGATAAAATATTTATAAAACAATTAATTTAAATATATTAATACAATATTAAAGAAATCTATATTTTGATCCTAATGCCCATATAAAGTTTAATAAGTGTGTTAAGTGTAGTCACCGTTAATTACCGCTCTTTGTAATTGTGAAGGAAAATAACAAGAGGAAATTTACATACCAGAGAACTATTTACAAGAATGTTATAATTAATATATTGCTAACCCATATAGCGAAGGAGTTAGTACCATTGACTAACTCGTTTGCCTCATTAATTTAAATATACCTGATTCAAATAATCCTGTGCTCATATTAAAATGCCAAATTTTCGTATGCGAAAATTCCAAGGAAAAAAGATTTGCAGATACCATAAGCATGTCTCTCGATGCGGGAATTGAACCTGCTATTTATTGTTTTACAGCCGACTTCTTAGCTACCTGCGTCAAGAAGGTTCTCAATCGCAAAGACCTAAGCCTAGATAGACATTTTTTTTATATAACTCGGGAAAATATCTGCTTGCTTTTCCCGGCGGTTAGCAATGCCGTCCAAGTACTCCAGACAGATCATCGTGTATTACCTATAGATACAATTATGCGAGCCTGCTAAATTCCTCATTCATGTCATATAATTCTCAATAATACGCCGGCACATCGTCAGTCGAAACAATTATGCCAGCCTGCTAAACAATCCCTTCACGTACCATACAACTCTGGATGATATGCCGGCAAAATATTCATTTCTGATACCGTACATCACCTGTCATTAAAGGAAAACGTTGACAAGTCATCGTATTATTTTTCCACCTCATTTTACTATGACATAAGTCACTAATGATGTGATACACCCATTTATAAGTAATATGAGTTGCATAAATCTTTGTCACGTTTTGTCGTGTAAAATCGTGTTTGTAACATATTCCATCATAATTTCATGAAACTGCAGTATGCAATTTATTTCGCTATAAAATTGTGTTAACAGACGGTTTTAGGATGACTTTAGATTTAACAAAACTCGCGGAGTAGGAATCATCAGTTTCATTAATATAGCATTTTGAAAATTCACCTAACACTCGTACAATTAATTTTAACTACTATTTTACAAATACCTTTTGCAATGAATAGCGAGACGAGCAACAACAAGGATTTGGAAGACGGTCCTAAAGACAAAATGAAAAAACGAACATTTCGACGACTAGACGACTTCTTCCTTTTTTTATAGTCGGTTATTAAATAGGTTCAGCGCATCCATAAATATATACATAGACTCGCGCCTATCTCCTATAGGGGTAGTCAGTGGTGCTATCACTTCCCTGCAACATGGTTGAGGAGGCCGATGGCTGGCACTTGCGTCATACTCGTGAACGGGTGCTGCTTGCGTAGACTGGTCTATCCGATTTGCTTACATTGTAACGGATTCATTGATGGATTACATAAGGCTTTCGCAATTATTCACTGTTTTGGCGAAAAAGAGTATACTGATTCTTCGTTCTGGGCGACTTCGCTTCACTCAGCCATAGTAATAATTATAATATAATAATATTCGTTTTAAAAATATTTTTAATAAACTGCTCTGATTTAAACCAACTTGTAAATTATGTAATAATCACTTAATTGTAAACTGGTTTTGAAAAGAGCAACACTAGAGTTTCTTGCCCGTTCTTCTCTAGTGAAAACCGCTTTCCGAACCGGGTGGTAGATAAAAAAAAAATGACTGAATCTAAACGATGTTGAACATTTTAATGGATTCAATAAATTATTTTCATTTCATTTCATTTTCATTTCATTTTCATTTCATTTCATTTCATTTCATATCAGGATTCCCATGTTTCGCCTTGTGTTTTCTATCCCAAGATTTGATAAGGGGCGAGTCTGTCCACATATTGGGCACAAATTCCTGACTCCAAACTGATAATGAATGGGAAAATATTACGTTCCTCAACCCGGGATTCAAACCCAGGACGTCATCGTAGCAATAAATTAAAATTCCAATATCAATCGTCTATGTAATAACTAAGCAGAAATGTCAAGATTACGAAGGATTTGTAACAAAAACAATCTTTAGGTAATTCCCGATACTTATTCAATCATGTTTACGCCTGCATTGCTCTGGTTATCGTCATAAAATTGATGACGCGTCGGAATTTCGCGAATGATTACATCATGTGACGTCACGGTTTTTATACAGATTCTGGAGGCAAGTCTATTGTTCGTAAACAATGTAAGGGGAATTTCAAATATTTTATGTTTGAGGAACGTTAACAAATATTACTTATAAATAATATTGTTTCATCAGGCTGTTACATGTTTGACTAAGAATTAAATGAATATGTTCTACGCTTTGTGATAGGCTCGCCCGCTATCACATCGTGGGACGGAATATACACGCCGAAATGTCTTGTTGGCACCTCTACCTACCCCTTCTGGGAAAAAGGCGTGAATTAATGTATGTATGTATGTTCCACGTATAATTCGTATATATTTCTCATTCATTTCAATTAAATTATAATAATAAAAAAGCTACACAAACAAAATAGCAAATGGATATCTTTTAAGATTCATAAAATAAAATATTACATCATGTAATTTAACATTTAAATTTATTTCAGTGTTTATTTATTTAAAGTTTTTCAAATAACGATGTATGTAATGCAGTCTCAAGTCACGGGTATTTTTAGCAAAATCATTGTATTACAACACATTAGCAAAAACGTGACCAAACTTATTTACATTTTTTGGAATAATAAAAATCACGTGAATTTTAATAATTTAATTTCCTGTTTTAATGTACATTGTTTTTAGTTAGGAATATGAGTAAACCTACTTAATACGGAGATTACAAGCAGCTGTATTTTGTGAGACAAAAATATTTTTTCTCGTGATGTTTTTTCAGACGGAAGTAACTTGCTTTGGGAGCGAAAATATGCAGATTTAAAATATTATACTCGTAATGACGACCCTCGACGCTTAATATGTGAAAAAAAGACTAACCTGTGAAATGAAAAAACAGCAGCTTAAATGCACCATTGTGTTCCGGATTGAAAGACATTGTAGCCAGAGTAACTACTGGACATATTGAGAATTTACATCTTATGTCTCATGATAGCGAGCGCAATGGAATGCCAAGCATTGCTTTGTAATTCATGGTGTGTGGTTTTGCTACTGTACATGATCGGTCGTATCGCTTACCATCAGGCGAACGGTATGATCGTGTTGTTATTCATTGCAATGAAAAAAATCCTCCTACAAACTACAGACCCCTCTTTAGATTTTCTTCAAGAAACTATTTTTTTATTATTATTTATTCCTACTATACTCTAAAGCAGACGCATTACAACCTTCAAAAATATAATTACGCAAATATACAGGGTATATCAAGACTGCTACCGAAAACGAAGCCGGGTGGTAGTTTAAGCGACTTCAGACACAATGCAACAGAAAAAGTTGCAAAAAAAAGCGACAATTTTTTTTTGTAATTTTTTTTCCTATGGCCATATTTGGGTGGTAAATACATTTTTTCCTAAAATAATAGTGTATGCCCTTTTATTTATAAATACTCTAAGGTATAAAAGAGTTTAAATTATTATTTTAGCAAAAACTATGGATTTACCACCCAAAAACGACGATATTTAAAAAATCATAAAAAATAATTGTCGCGTTTCTATGCGAAATTTTTAATTGCATTGTGTTTGTAGCCACTAAAACTACCACCCGGCTTCATTTTCGGTAGCAGTCTTGATATACCCGGTATAAATACATTACAAAACAACCGAATAAAAATTATCAGGCTTTTGATAGTTATCATAATCCAGCGTCCTGGAAATCCACGTTTAACAAATTTCACCGGAAACTGATAACGGAATTGAATTTATTTCCAAACGCCCGCGGGTCTGCTTACTTACACTATAGCTTTATTTTAATCAACCTTGATTTATGTTTTTTTATTGCAATTATTGGCGATACAAGCATACCATTTACCTATTGGCAAATGATATGACCGCTCATTGACAGTAGCAAAACCAAAAATCACCATGAATTAGCAATGCTCGGCATTCCACTATGCTCGGCGTCCTGAAATATGTTAAGTCTCAATATGTTCTGTAGTCACTTTGGCTACAATATCCTTCAAACTGCAATACTAAAATGAATTTACATTGCTATTTGATGGGAGAAATAGACATTGCGGTAATACCTACCCAGGTGGCCTTTCACATGTGAGGGACCCACCACCAGTTTTGGTAGTAAAATATATACAAAAACTTGACGAAAAAACTAACTACTATATTAAAAAAAGAATTGTACAAATTTGATCAGTGGTTTTTGAGTTATACGCGCACGAACAAAATAAAATATGATATTTTTTTCTACAATCTGCACTTATACTTTCACGGATTAGTCGGACATGACTTTGACAACTTTTTTTGCATAGTTGATTATAGAGGTTGTGAAACGTGAAGGCACGGGTTTGAACCTGCATTGAGACTAATGTTGGATCTACAAATATACGAGTATATAAATAAATATACACAACAGCATTGACCCCACAACAAGATCGAATCTTGTGTCGTGGGTATCAAAAACTATGAGGAACTTTTCGGTCGGGGATCGAACTCGCGGCCTCACGGTGCACAGCTGGCGTCTAACCAACTGCGCCACGGAGACGGTTAAATGTGTTTAAGTTCTGTTTTTATTAGACGAAAAAGTGTCTGCTAATTGTTGATACCCATGAATATTTAATATGAAGTCCGTATATGAGTATTATTGCCTCATTGGCGCGGCATGATGGCAAAGCAGAGGTCCCGGTTCGAATCCCGGGTCTGAATATGAACCCAGGGTAAAAAATATACGCCCGATATGGCGATAGCATAAGGACCACTATCACATCGTGGGACAGAACATACAAAAAGAAACGTGGATTATTGCGAGAGAACTCGCACCATAGAAATTATAATAACAATGGTATTATGATGGTATGCAATTTATGTGTAATATTATTCAATGTTGCAACATAATTTTCTACAACCGGAAATATAATGACTATGTTCATTTACAAGTATATTAATAATCATAAAACTCATGTTATGAGTGGATAACGAATCCGGATTTAAATTTATGAATAACGTTATCTGTAACTCAAAAACAACACGCCTCCGATGTGACATCTTATCAATTCTATAAATAAATCAAAACATATTTTTATTCAATATCTAAGAGATATTTTTGGTTCGCAATATCTATCTCAGAATGTATTTGTTTTATTAGAATGACTCGAGTTAATTTGAATATTCGATCTTTTGAATGATGATAAACTTCACCAACCTCAGAATAATGTCCAAAATAGGTTTAATGTCTAGTAACCACTGGATGCAATGTTCTTCAAAAAAAACACACCAGTACTTCAAAATGCACATATACAAGATTGATCGCGAATCCAAACCAACACAACCAGACAACTAATAATCGATGTACAAAATACGAAAAGTATAAATAACACTGTTTTTGAATGTATTTAATCTCAGGCATAGTATTGCCCGGGCGTCGAACCCAGGACTTTTCAAAACATGTGATAAGCACAAGACACGCGGAAATAACGATGCAATAATATGTTTTGCTACCCCTCGCGATAAACTTCACAAAATTATTGTACCAAACATGTTAAATGCGTGACAAAACGGCACTAAAAATAATATCCTATTGATAACGATGGTATTTTGGGTATATTAATTGTTTGTTTTGCTACACTTAAGATATGAATTAATGGTCGAGTAATGAATATATAATATATATTTCCTTGTGTTTGCGGTTGCGTAATTTAATAATTGGCTGAGGTGACAATATGGACACAATTGTTGAGTATATTTCTGCTTTAAAAGGGGACGAACCTATTGCCAACTATTTTTGCCGAATTTACCGCTTTATAAAATTAAAAACGAATTAAAGTACGTTGAAATGTTTTCTTAGATTTACGCGAATGTTACACATTGAAATAAGACTATTATTTACGGATTTTATCGCGGATTTAGTTTAATTTTACATTTTTTGAATTCCCGACGTTTCGATCACTTTACAGCTTTCGTGGTCACGGGGCGGACTAAAACTAAACTAAATCCGCGATAAAATCCGTAAATAATAGTCTTATTTCAATACGTTGAAATGTGTTAAAAAAAACCAAATCCACAATTAAATCTGTAAAAAATAGTTTTATTTGAAAGTATTAACAGTGACAGTCAATGTTAAACTAAAATATTAATGCTAAACAAAACATTTAGTCATTACCACCTATTCAATCGAGAGTATGATTGTGAGGTTTCTGGCCAAATAGTCTACTTTGGCTTAGTGTGGGTTAGCGGATTTTACAGACAGAGTTGTATATTATACAAATAACAATAATACATTAATAAATACACCCAACAGTCACCTACATAGTCCTGACCCCACACTAAGATCGAGTCTTGTGTCGTAGGTATCAAAAACTACGAAAGACTTTTGGGTCTTACAAACGCCCAGACACGAAACAAATGTGGACAACATAAAAAATTGTCTCGGGGCGGGAATCGAAATCTCTATAGCATACAGATTTTCCTTTAAATATGTTTTTGCTGATATGAAGCACCCAATATGACCCCTTCATATGTTTCGAGTTGTTTTCGCATTCCAATCCCCCAACATAATAGGTGTGCAACAGTAGAAGCATTTCAAACAACTCATCACAATTACAGATATTTACTAAAACACTATCGCATTGTCTATTCACCTAGCTGACCTGATAAACAACATTGTGTCATTGTTGTTGATCTGCTTTGTTAGTGATGTTACAAAATACATGACAAATACCAATAGTTTGGACTTATATCGATACTTTTAAAGTGGTAGACCCAGGGTGTAATCGAGTGTGGTATGAGAACGCCGACTCCAGACGGTACGAGTCTCATAAAAACTCGTGAAATAATGATATTGTGTTTCGTTTGATGGATTAGATTGCTCGAGACTCTATAGCTGCTGATCGCATTTTAGGAACCTGAATAGCGGCAAACAATAATTAAAAATTGAAATCTTAATAACGGCCATAAAAATATGTGATGTTCTATTTCAGCCTATGGAAATTCCAAGTGGAGATTTCGAGGTATTTCTCAACATGTGTCGAATTGTTTTGAGTGAATTGTATGTTCCTAGCTTTCTGATAAAAGATATCTTCTTGCCCTTCCTATTATAAGTCCGAATTTATCTATATTTATAATAATAATAAACGCATAAAATTAATAGTAAATATCTAAGTCTTTTTAGTAAACAAATCGTTCGATTTTATCGATAATACCTTCATCACATCACTATGGAAGCGATTGTTGCTAGTACTACGGTTGGGCCGTGTCAGCCCTATTGTAAGGTCTTATTCAAGCCCTGTTACATCCTTAGTACGTAGTATAGTATTTGTAATACTAATTGGGTAATTAGGCCCTTGCAAATGAGTAATGAGTAAATCGTATGGATCAAAATACTATCTGAGATAGGAGATCTTTTATTAATCCCTTGATTGGTCTAGTGTCTAGACACGTCGTAGGTATATTTACTGGGACTTGAGACTCAGGTTCGATTCCCAGGTCAAGTATACAGTTCCAAACGAAGTAAATATGTGCTCCTATACACTTCTTGTTATTTAATGTAAATGTTTAGTTGTTTTGCATGAGATTAAGTTTTCTTATAGAGAGTATATATTGGACTAGCAACATATATATCTATTGTTGTTTTGTTTTAATTATAATTTCTTTGTGTTATATATTATATTTTTTTCGTACTCTAGGTTGTAGAGGAGGCCCGTGCCCTGCAGTGGGACGTAAATGGGCTGATACAGATACATACGAGTATTTATTGCAGGAGGTAGTTTAGTTACAATGTAATTTTATTTCACGTCTAATTTTTTCCTGTGTCTGTGTCTGTGATAAATAAAATGGTTTTATTTCTTTCTCCTTTCAACTGCTTATTACATTATGGATATCATAACTTTTCGTATTTCTATAAGTAATAGAAAGCTAAATAGATGTGATAGCTACTACAGCTACAGCTTAAATTAAATACCACTTTTATTGAATAAATCATTTTACAAAAAAACACGCTATTCAAATTAAAATTGATAACAGCCGCACACACCCAAGTTCCATAGGTCATAAAACAAAAAAACAGTGACAATATTATTACATAACTATAAAAAATCCGGTTGTTTGTCCGTCACGTGGCCGTAATGAGCGTGCCGCGCTCACGTGTATAACCTAATGAATTCAACATTTTTATTTCATTCAGGCCGCCATTTTAGTCAAACGTTAATCACGTTTTGCATGAAAAACTTTTTGGAAAATGTGATTTTGTGTGTATTGCAAATCGTGACCATCGTGGATAACATTAACAAATGTTTCATTTAAGTCGTCATAATACTTCTGATTTTTTATTAAGAATACCGCACGCGTGCACTAATTATTTATTATTAATTAGGTGAGTGTTGGCCTGTTGATAACGGACCAGACGTCGCTGCCAACAAGTTCACGGTGGTCGCGAGTTCAATCCAAAACAAACCGCTGACTTTTCAGAGTCATGTGTATTGATAGTCAATCACCACGCACAGTAACGATGAAGGAAAACATCGTAAGGAAACTTGTATACCATGGTGATTTGGCTGAAGTTCTGTGGTATGTAAAGTCCGCCAACCCGCACTAGGCCAGCGTGGTTTACTATATAGCCTAACCCTCTTAATCGTACTCTCAATTGTCGCGTAACTACTGAACATAATGTGACTTAACATCTTACGTCTCAGGATGGCGAGCGCAGTGAAATGCCAAGCATTGATTTGTAGTGCATGGTATAGTTTGGTTTTGCTACTGTACATGAGCGGTCGTATCGCTTACCATCACGCGAATGGCGTGCTGGTCGCGCCACTCCTTGCATTATAAAGAAGCTGTTATTTATTTATACAATACTCCATTCAATTTACTTTAGTAATTTACTTAATCACGTCAGACTCAGAATCATCGGAGGTCGGAATAGTGATCTCATTGTTAATAACATTGTATCTCATTATACACGTAATTAACACAGGTTTTATTTGTTATGTAATACGGCTATTTTTATACATTATCCCATACCAGCAGTTTCCTTAGTTACTCATATTGTTTCAGTATAGCGTTGTGTTAATGGTTGAGATGTTTTCATTTTAAGATCGTATCTCTCTGTATCAGCCCATATACGTCCCACTGCAGGGCCTCCTCTACAATCGAGAGTACGATTGAGAGTGGATAGGCCATATAGTCCACCACGCTGGCCTAGTGCGGGTTGGCGGACTTACATACCATAGAAATTCTTTTAAATCGCTATGGTATGTAGGTTTCCTCACGATGTTTTCCTTCACCGTTTTAGTGCGTGGTGATTGACTATCAATACACACATGACTCCGAAAAGTCAGAGGTGTGCCCTGGGATTCGAAACTGGGATTAAGATCGTATAAGTATAGATTATTTTTCTTTTCCTTATAGTTCCGGTAAACAGGTCACGGTAAGTGATCACTGCCGCCCATGAACATGCATAACTCTTGGATCATAGCTGTGTTACCGGCCAGTCAAATCGGGAGGGAAGCAGTATTGCACATATTCTAGCCTCCACAGATCCTCCACAAGATACGTCTTGTTTTTAAATACTAGCCTGACGGATTCTGTACTATGGAATATGAAAAGTACAGTGCTATCTACACTGATTAAACATCGTAAGATTTTGGGTCTCCGGCAAATCCTCTCCATCAATTTTTACTACCGCTTCGGTTCCGTTCATTGGTTCCGTAACTTTAACAAGCTGTAGCAAGGCTCTACCATTTTAGAGGGTATTAAAAAATGTAAAGAGACAAATAAAGAGATTTAATTCTCATCCAATTTGTTCGATCATGTCCGATTTGTTCAAGAAGCTAATATATTTAACGTCAACAGATTAACCCCGCAGCCTCTCTTTTCAAAATCGAGAAACATATCTCTTTTTAAATTTAGAATTTAGTTTAGTGTAGATTTAAACGAAATTCTATATTTAAAAAGTGGTACAGCTGTCGTCATTATAATTCCATTTTTTTTTCGATTGTGATGATGATGACACCACTGCCTCACAGAAAACCGACGCCAACCAGCTTCGTTGCGTTTCGTTTCATGAGTTTTTGGTGACTCTCAGAGGGGCAAAAATTGTTACCATCGTTAGCGTTATTGGCGGGAAATTCAGAGAGTAAACAAAGAAAAGGTATATTACATGTTTCCTTTATATATAAAATAAAATAAAATAAAAAATATATTATATATTTTTTAATTTAAAAAGAAATAAGTAATTTATAACTAACTTTATAATACATATAAAAAGATAACAGATTTATTGCTTATGTTGACATGCGACTATTGGTATTATAGAGGTAAATTTCAGTATGGTCTATACTGGGTATCTCAAGACTGCTACCGAAAACGAAGCCGGGTGGTAGTTTTAGTGGCTACAAACACAATGCAATTAAAAATTTCGCATAGAAACGCGACAATTATTTTTTATGATTTTTTAAATATCGTCATTTTTGGGTGGTAAATCCATAGTTTTTGCTAAAATAATAATTTTAACTCTCTTATATCTTAGAGTATTTATAAATTAAAGGGTATACACTATGATTTTAGGAAAAAATGTATTTACCACCAAAATAGGGCAATAGGAAAAAATTACAAAAAAAAATGTCGCTTTTTTTTTGCAATTTTTTCTGTTGCATTGTGTCTGAAGTCGCTTAAACTACCACCCGGCTTCGTTTTCGGTAGCAGTCTTGATATACCCTGTATAATATGGATTATGTGTCCAGACATCTGTACATATATATTATGGTGCAATATAGTCGCTTATTGTCACAACAAAAAATATGACGCAATATTTAAAACTGAAGCAAAAAAACTATTCTAGAAACAGAACAATAGCGGAAAGTTTCGTAATATTGAAGGCCACATAAAATATATTTTCAAAAAAATATGAATTCTTATTCCAATTCATATATGGCTTTTATGTTGACAATTGAAAAAAAAATCTTCATGTTTTATTTATTTTATCGACATCTGTATGTCATGAAATAAATTTGCTATGCCCTTCCTGCTTATGATATAATACTAGTACATAAGCGTCTGTTGAAATTATTCCAACACTGGCCTTATATAATGTTTGAATTTTATTTGAACAAATAAATAAATACACCCAAAATAATTTTGGCCACACTTTAAGACGCAAGCAAGTGTCATGGGTATCAGAAAATCTCCCAAAACTAATAACCACATTTGCATGTTTTTTTTTATTTATTTATTAAATTATTATGATCACATCAATTATACTAATTTAAAACATTATAACGATTATAATAAAAGAACAAAGATTAAATATTTTAGTAACATAACAATGTTACTAAAATATTTAATCAACAACAAGTAACAACTTGTAAGTCAAATTTTTTATCTTATAAAATATAAGAGTAATTAAAAGTTCAATAACATAATATTTGTCTAGATGTAGGAGTCGAACCCCCAACCTCTTGAGTTAAATTACAAGCATCATGTGATACTGATAAAACTATTTAGGCTTTAAATGAATTTTCCAAGCCTGAAAATAACTTATTGTTGATCCAACTTTAACAATATCTATACCTAAACAAAACATAAAAAATGACATTATACGGTAACTATTATATAAATGTACATGTTTTAGCTTCTTATATAAAAATCCTGCGTATCTATTGTGATTTACAATATATCATATAAATGTTTTATTCATTGCAACATACAGTACGTACAAATGGAACAACTTGAGACTACAGGCTCAACAAAACTTTTTTGACCGTCTCTTCACTGTTGAAAGTTGGCCGTCAGCTTCTTGCATTCTTCTTTATCTAGTCAGGTGGACAGTTGTTCAAAGGTTCAGATGCCGGTATAGTCCCAGATATTCCTACTACTCTTCGTCCAGTCGTCAAGAAAGAAAAATCTATGACTAATTTTAAAGTTGAATAGACTTTAAAATTAGTCATTATTTTTCATCCCATTTTAGATATTAACCTTATATGCTATTCGAGTTATGTGTGTTGATGATCAATCACCACGCACTATAAAGGTGAAGGAAAACATCGTGAGGAAGACAGCATACCATAGCGATTTGTATGAATTTCTATGGTATGTGAACTCATCCAACCCGCTCTAGGCCTGCGTGGTGGACTTTGGTCTAACCCTTTTCCATCGTACTCTTAGTCATGTTACTGTGGCCGTGTATAGACGAAAACAGAACAGTACCGACTAATTTGCACATCGCAAAATTAGAACCAAATATGCAATATGAAATTCCATATGAACATCCAAATTCCACATTAATATCTATGCCAACATGAAGTTCGTATATTGATCATGAGACAATTATTTGAAAAGCTATGCAAAGTGAACTCCTAACTTCGATTCGTGTTGTATATTGTGTCTACATTAATATTTCATTAGTAAAATTAGTTAATATATCCGTATATTGTATTGACAATGGTGGTGGTGGACAATATTGCCTAACCACTGTCAATCGTGCTCTCGATTCTTGAGGAGGCCCGTGCCCTGCAGAGGGACGTATATGGGCTGATACAGATACATATGGTTCTGATAAGTTTTTTTGTTATTGCATAGGTCTGGCAAACGAACAAACACGTCAGCTAATGGTAAGTGATCACTGTCGCCCATGAACATGCATAACGCTTGGATCATGCATGTGCCATCATGCATATCTGGAAGGAATTGGGAAGTATAAACAATGGGAAGAGGGAAGGGCATCCGGCAATCTCACTCACTGACTGAAACGTGACAGCAAGGATTCACAACAATCTCCTGTGATACAGTGGTACCACCCAGGAGTCTGCTAATTGAAGCTGAGTCATAACTGACAACACTGTGGCTTTACCACTTTTAAATTAACAAATTTGACTTTTTCTAAAATAATTATTTTCGTATTTGTTGAAGACGTGTTTTTACTTCGGATTCCATGATGTAATTGTGGGATAAACGCCGACGAATCCCACAGAAGCGTGACCTTCCAATGTGGGTAAGTTTACGCGCCCGCTGTATACTTCGCCCTTGACTTTGCCACTATTTTTTGCACGTGATGTCATTTATAATTCATTTGGAAGAAAAACAAGTATTTTTTACATCATATACCTGCATAAGGCGTTTTTTACAAAAACAAAACGTATTCGTACGACTCGAGTTTCCGCGTGTTTTTCTACTCGATCGTGCTTCTCGAATTTCTATTAGCATATATATGTTTGGTTTCGATAATTATCTGTATCGGTCTGCTTATTGTGTTCGTTAACTTTGATATTTTCTTACAAAATAAAAAACGACATTTTTTTAAGGAGATCTTTACTATCATGAATATATGTTCTTTGTTAAAAACTTTATCGACAGTGATTGCAAGCAGTTTTTCATTAGTTACCTTTATGACCAATTATACAGGGTATATCAAGACTGCTACCGAAAACGAAGCCGCGTGGTAGTTTAAGCGACTTCAGACACAATGCAACAGAAAAAGTTGCAAAAATAAGCGACAATTTTTTTTTTGAAATTTTTTTCCTATTGCCATATTTTGGTGGTAAATAATTTTTTTCCTAAAATAATAGTGTATACCCTTTAATTTATAAATACTCTAAGATATAAAAGAGTTTAAATAATTATTTTAGCAAATACTATGGATTTACCACCCAAAAATAACGATATTTAAAAAATCATAAAAAATAATTGTCGCGTTTCTATGCGAAAATTTTAGTTGCATTGTGTTTGTAGCCACTAAAACTACCACCCGGCTTCGTTTTCGGTAGCAGTCTTGAGATACCCGGTATAAGAAGTAAATCCGTGTGATTCCAGAGTAAATTGTCTTCTTGATCTTACTCTGTAGTCCACGGACCCTAATCCCTTGAAGCATCCCAAGTGGTACGCAGAGCCATCTTCAGACCATCCTCAAGCCATCCTTAATATAATTGTAGCAAGTTTTATTCATAGATAGATAGAAAGTATTAATAAACTACCAAACCAGTCATACAACCGGTTGGTCAACGGCTTAAAAAAAACTGGTGAAATGGTCCCTCGTGACTAAATGTTTGAAAACCACTGGTCTATTATTATTAAACATGCCGACCCACCTAAAATTTCTAGAGTCCGCCAACCCACACTAAGCAGCTTGGTGGACTTATGGTCTAACCACTCTCAAATGTACCCTCGATTGTAGAGGCCTCCACATTGACCTGTTGGAAGCGGCCTTGTCCATTTATGACTAATTATTTCAACATTTCACCTAATTAACACAAAACTTTGACTAATTAATACAATACCTAACAATTCATCTTATATATTCAAAAAAACTACACAGTAATTTCTTATGTAAAAATGTATTTAAAACAACCAAATATTCGTTTTATTTCCTTCCTTATACATCCGGTGTAGTTAAAAAATTCCATATTATTATGACTGTATTACACTCGCCATTAATTATTATGCAATACTAGGAAAACATAATAATTATTAGATATCAGTGGCGTAACAATAGGGTGGCATAGTGCGCAAAATGCCACGGGCCCCCGACCTTAGGGGCCCCCGGCGGCCCGGTCCCTCAGGCCCGAGAGGCCGTAAGAACCTAGCCAATTTATTACTAACAAAATTGATAATCAAAAACAATTTTCTTAATTTCCATTAAAGATACCAAGGTTTATTTTTGATGCATAAAAATAATAATAATGGTTCTTTAGATTTACGCGAGTTTTACTAACTTTTTTTGAAATGAAATGAAATGAAATGAAATGAAATGAAAATATTTATTGAATCCATAAAATGTCATACACTATTTAGATTCAGTCATTTTTTTTTCCACTACCACCCAGTTCACAAGGCTGTTTTCGCCACAGAAGAACGGGCAAGAAACTCTAGCGTTGCTCTTTTCAAAAATAAGTTTACAATACAGTGATCATACAGGAGTTGAAATTCAGAGCAGTTCATAAATTATTCATAATAATGATTATATTGTACGGCTGAGTTAAGAGTGGTCGCCCTGACCGCGGAACCGGTATACACTGTTCAGCAAAAGCAATGAAAGGCAATAAAAAAAATATTAAAAAAATGAAGAAAAAATAAATAAAAAAAAATTATTATGTACAGATTATAGTGCGGATTTGGTTTAAAAAAGAACGAAACTTCATTATTAGGCTTCTGAGGGGGCCCCATAATCATTGCTGCGTTTGGGCTCCGGCCACGCAGTAAGGATATTACAACGACTAATTGGTCTCGTTGTGGAGTTTTTTTTTTTTTTATGGCTTGCATGCCTACGTGCATACAATCCGCCTCACGGTCAGCCATCACCGCCGCTCATAGACCTTTGCAGATCCAGCAACATGAAATCGCTTCCTACCGTATGGAGAGCACTTTCTTCAAGCCTAGTTTAAAGGATTGGTTATACCGGGTATCTCAAGACTGCTACCGAAAACGAAGCCGGGTGGTAGTTTTAGTGGCTACAAACACAATGCAATTAAAAATTTCGCTTAGAAACGCGACAATTATTTTTTATGATTTTTTAAATATCGTCATTTTCGGGTGGTAAATCCATAGATTCTGCTAAAATAATAATTTAAACTCTCTTATATCTTAGAGTATTTATAAATTAAAGGGTATACACTATTATTTTAGGAAAAAATGTATTTACCACCAAAATATGGCAATAGGAAAAAAATTACAAAAAAAAAATTGTCGCTTTTTTTTGCAACTTTTTCTGTTGCGTTGTGTCTGAAGTCTAAGCGAAGCGGCAGTGGGGATGACTTCACCGCAACCGATGTTGTTGGGGGACTGGAGGGTGGGGAGGGGAGCGGTCGCGGCTCGCAGCCTCGCGGAACTCAGCTCGTTGCTTTGCACCCACAGTTCCAACTGGAATGTGAATAAAATAATAAATCAATACACCACCCATATAAAAGGCGGCAACAAAACTATCCAATTGATAAAGGTGTTATTAGGTATCATTTATGTGTTCTATTTTATAGATACGTTTCACATAATATGATAAAAAATATCCTTAATAGAATTAGTTTTATAGAGGGTTTTTAGTCATACTGTATATACCGGGTATCTCAAGACTGCTACCGAAAACGAAGCCGGGTGGTAGTTTTAGTGGCTACAAACACAATGCAACTAAAATTTTCGCATAGAAACGTGACAATTATTTTTTATGATTTTTTAAATATCGTCATTTTTGGGTGGTAAATCCATAGTTTTTGCTAAAATAATAATTTAAACTCTCTTATATCTTAGAGTATTTATAAATTAAAGGGTATACACTATTATTTTAGGAAAAAAAATATTTACCACCCAAAAATGGCCATAGGAAAAAAATAACAAAAAAAATTGACGCTTTTTTTTGCAACTTTTTCTGTTGCATTGTGTCTGAAGTCGCTTAAACTACCACCCGGCTTCGTTTTCGGTAGCAGTCTTGATATACCCTGTATAAAAGAACACTGGAAACGTACCTACTTTCCGGGAACGGATAGTGTCCAGGTAGTAAGAATAAATTCTACTGCGGTGACAGGAAGTGTGATGGAAGAATAGCGATAGTGGCACCATCTTCCTCAGCACAATTTCCGTGAAACAATTGATAGATAACGGCTCCACATTCTCCGTGAGATCAGGATTATCGATGATACGAAGAGCTCGGCGCTTCAATGAGTCAAGTAGGTCGAGCTGGTATTTTGGAGCTCTACCCAGAGGTGAGAGCGGAACTCCACGTCGTGCCGGATCGTCACATTTGTAGAGCAACCGATGATCCGACGAAAAGTACCGCTTGGCTCTGTTGAGAATCCTTAACTTTTTGCTGGCCAATTTGCCCTTGCCTTCCAAATGACACCTAAACTGCAACTTGCTCAATATTTAGGGTCAATGAATACTCTCGGATGCGTAGAGAGAATCTCAATGACAAAAGAGGTCTTCTTGCTTGTAAGCGAGCAAACTTATATCTTCATGGGGTTAAATTGTGCTATGTTCAATTTACCTCATTGAGAGGCCTGCCCCAGATAGGTCTCGACTTCCGACAAAATTTTAAGACCATCTTTCCTTAATCGGGGATCCGCGATAGATATTCTGTAGTCCGATGTATCTTGCCTTACTTGCACTAGCATCTGCATAGCAATGCCAGCTGATAATAAACAACATGTCATTGATATGTAGGATAAACACCAGAATTAATGGGCTTGGTCTCGATGCGATCATCCAGAAAGCTGGCGATATACTTTCAGAGTTCCTTAGGTTGAAATACCAGGCAGGTAGCTTCCCCATAACGACGCCATGCCACACTCGATGACAATTTCAAGGCCAACCGTAATCACCTCACCCTCACTATCCATTGCCTCCACCTGATGGTGGGTGAGATAAACGAGAAGATCACCATCCGAACGACCCTCAGTTGGTGATCCTCAAGAAACGTCAAGAGCTGCATATTTGTAACTTGCTCCAAGACCTTGGAGAGTCAGCATGTGACAGCAATCGGACTACGATTCGAAGGATTCGACCGGTTACCCTTCTTGGGGATTGGATGAACATGGGCGATATCCCATGAAGCCGGGCCTAGGTTGTTTTAATACGTTGGTGATCTCAGGGGCGGACATCTTAAGAACCACTGCAGGGACATATTCCAACCCACTCGACTAGTAGATGTGCAGTACCGCCCGAAATGCGGAGGTCAGGGTTTTATTCGGTATGCTAGCACAGATTTTTGTTAGGGACCCGCCTCGGCCGCAATTTACTGGTAGGCCAGTGACACTAATATATTCCTTTCGGTCTTCTCCGAGGTACCTGAAAATAAGCTTAACAGTTTTTCTCTCCTTACAAAAAGGCGGGCCCCCATCCGATGAGTTTGCCACGGGCCCCAGATGGTGTAGTTACGCTACTGTTAGATATAAAGTACTAAAAGTTGTCGTCTCTACCAAACAGTATGTAACTTTTAGCACCGATAACACCCGACCCTTAAACTAAATGATTTTTTTAACCTTTTTTTCCTCAATCTAGATATCGAACCCAAGACTCCTCATTTTCTATTAGTATTTCCCACCACGCGCTAAATAATTTATCATAGTAAAATAATAGTCCTGACACTACATTTGTTTTTTGATTAACGTTAATTAACACTTTTTAAAAGATTTTGACTGAAGAAAAATACAATTATTTCATAATACTAACATATATTACAATATATTAAAATCAATACTATAATTCATTGTGCAATTATGCAGAATTATGCGATAATAATAAAATACTTGTCGCTGCGAAGTGGTTAGAGCGCCATCTGTTGACAGTTTCGGCGAACTAAAAAATCAGCGTTCTACAAAAAATATTCCAATATTGAATATTATATGAGACCTTAATGAATAAATCAATGTTGGAATAATAATCCATTTATTCACAATATATAAAAAACTATTTAATTAATTAAATAGGATAAATTACCAAGTTCATACAAAATGCGTATTTGCCAATTCCAAAACACACCTGCAGAATATGAGTCATATAAACATTACAGATTCCCAAAAAATTGTGTTACGCCGAAAAATAAGTACCAGGAACGCATACGTAGAACAAAGATGACTCATCCGTTTCTTTAGGCATTTCCATCGCTTACTACGAAAGACCTCTACGGCGTAGCAAGCGCGTAGTATTTCCAGAAATATTGCGAATTACTATTTCACTTAATAGTATTTTATTTATTTTATTTATCGGAATGTCATTAATGATTCACAAAATTCCTTAAGTGATTCATTTCTGAATCAGATTTTGATTGATGAGATATTAAAAATGCAATTAAATCGCGTGCTTTGTTACAGTCAATATTACAGTCCAAATAGTCTTTCCTATACAAATTGCCAAAGGTAGCCCGCCTATCGCAATCCGATACCCGGTGTTTCGACACAGCTTGGCTCGTAACTGCGTCGGATGTGAAAAAAACACCGGTTTGACCCAACAATGTAACTTTAATTATTTACATGATATTAACGCATTAAGTACGTACCCGCATGCAAAACAACAATTACAAAAGAAAATATGCAACAATTTGCAAAATCAAACAACGAAAATATTACGGAATTGGTACAGAAATATATTACTCAATTTGGGCACTGGCAAATTATCTACACGGGGCTATTCATTACGCCACTCAACCGAAATGTACAAGCTTATCAATCGATTACAGATTTCGTTGAAACATTGAAAATAATAACAACACAGTACAAACACATTCTGACTCAATCGCAAGAATTAGCTAAAAAATCGGACACCACATTGAGTCAATAACGAGCAAGTGATTACACCGGCAAACTCTAAATTACGTAAATATAACTCACACACGCGCGGTCACGCACACAGGCGCGCACACTCACACACACAAATCACGAGGCGGCTGTGTGTGTGCGCTGCAGGCCGGGAGTCGGTCGGCCCCACTACAAAATTTAGTCGCACTCGAGACTTCGTTGAGTTCAGACGCGTCCAACTGAGTGGAATAACGCAACGCCATTCGCATTGGATTATTTCGTCATAACATTTGTGATAAGTGAAAAAATTTCATCAGGACGTGTTCAGTGGGAGTGAAAGAATTATAACATTTTTTTATTAATTGTGAACTTGACCGTACAACGGTTGTGATTATTTGAATTTTCTGTGGATTATGACATTTTACCCACGATTTGGATAATTACCGAAAAGGAGTACTTTAACACCGCAAATATTTTCGTAAGTATATTTTATAGTTTATCAACGCTTTTTATTGTTTTCGTGTATTTTTCTAGGTGTTTCAAATTATTGCAGATTTCCAAAATAATACCAAGTCCAATCAGAATTTTCAAAATACCGAGGGTAAATTGAAAATAATGTTGTTATTATATATTTTAACTTGTTTATATTTAGTTTGATTTATTCATTTATTACCGGTCATAGAAAATATTTTTTTACAAAATAACATCTTAGAATTAGTAATTAATTTATACAACGAAAATAAAAGTTTCACGCGCGTTCAAGAATTTCAGAAGCAGATTTTTGTAAATTAAATTTAATGATGAATTTTTCATCAAGTTCAAAGTCGTTTCCGGAATACCAAATTTTTTGAATTATAATGAGTAATAATGAATCGGTGTGAATCACAATGTCACGATCTCGCGAAAAAATCTGGTTCAAAGAATTGTTTTTTATCCCGAACTCGAGTCAATGACTCCGCGAATCGAAATTTGTTTATTCACTTATCTGAATCTTGTGCCAAAAGTTTGCGCTATGTTAATATTTGTTATATTGCGTAGTGAGGGCAATACATCGATACACCTTGTTTTGGATCTTTGTTTGCGGTTGAGTTTCCTGGGTACCTACTTGTTATTTTCGCGAATCCGCAACACGCGATGTTTGATTTGTCTATCCTGTTCGTCTTTCTTTGTTTTCCTAATGATTAATTTGGCACACGTTTTCCATATCTGATAAATTGTATCAAAACGTGTTATGTCATAGCGCGATTATTTTTTCCGTCGCGACAGACAGTCATTACGATAAAACATATCTCAATTTTTCGCCGCATTCCACTTTTGTAAATCCGATTCGGGAGTTCTAAATTTGAATTCTTTAAAATATATTTTTATTTCTGACCAGTTGCATTTCGTTCTCAATTTATGAAACTGTTCTTTATGTCATTACTGGCCGGTTAAAATTATGTTCCTTTTTAAAATTGCAAATGTTCGCTTGTGAATTTACTTGTTTTAAAAATGTATGTTGTAGTCCTATTTATTTTTTTATATTTCAAACTAATTATAATAGACGAATGATTGTTTGTAAAGTACAAAAACCGTAAACTCAAAGTATCGTGTTGGAATCACAAAATGTGGAGTTGGAAATAGTTTTGTGCGGGCTAATTGCGGTGTTGCGCTTGCAAGCACTAGCGCACCGATGTCGTAAGCGGAGCCTGGCACCGCGGTTCTGTCGTAAGCCATTGTGAGCCGCTTACACAACTGGTTCAAGGTTCCAATCCGGCGTGCGTTCGCCCGCGGATGTACGGAAACTAGAATTTATGCAGCTGAATTTTATATCACACACTTGTGTCCTCATTGCCCTGCATTATTTAAAGATCCAATGTAATTACACCAACCTTGTCACATATAAAGTCATAAAGTATATTACACCGAAACCTTCGGATAAAGATTGTTTTACCTTAAATTTATCAAATGAAGGAAACTCGCAAATATGCAAATATAAACACATGTGAGACACAAAAGACAAAAATATTTTTGTAGCACATGTACCTTCATGTTTGCACATATATTATGATTCAGGTTTCGAATAACAGATGGCGTCACAATTAAAGCTTATTTTGTTATCAGCTAAAAAGGCCTGTTGACAGCGCATTCCGTTTGATAAAAAAAGTTGTTTTTCATTATAAATGGCTGGACAAGCGGCGATCTAGTAAGTGGTGCAGAATCGAACGTCCCGTGTAAAGGTCAGTTAGTTGTGTCAATGTGTGACGCAACCCGCCTAGGGTAGTTGTTGCGCAATGTACTGCAACACAAAACATCGGCGCAATAGTGACTAACACTTTATCAGCTCATATATTTATCCATCTTTTGTTCTCGAGTTTAAATTTGGAATTACACAAAGACCATAATCATACAGCCTGGATAAAAAATTGAGGGACAAAGAAAACAATGGACCAATATTAACCACACAATTATTTGACTCATTGTATAAAGGTCAATTTCTTGCAGTTATCGTTCTATGTTAAAGTGCCTAAAATCGCCAATATATTTACCAAAGTAGTTTAAACTCCATGGACTTAACATTTCGAGTTTCTGTTCAGTACAAACCTAGACATACCGAGTTTGGGCTGTATTACAGTTAGGTGCGAGTTGTCTACGTACATCCAATCAGTTTACTGCGTGGATTGGACGGCGGGTCGTTGAACCGACGACTTTATTGGCGTCTAGCGAACAAAAGTACGCGAGTTCAATGTAGTTTTTGATGACCGACAGATAACATGTCTGAGTAATCTTTACTGTAGCCATTTTATTTATAACTACGTACTAACATTACTCATTGTGTGGGGTAGATAGGGACTTAAAAGCACCAAATATATGCATAAGTAAAAACAGACAAAACAGTTACCAATGACGCATTTCGTATCCCGAGGTCGCCAGCGAACTTTCCGTTCAAATCAATTACTTTTCTGTACAACAAAGGGGCGTATCGAATGTATTAACAAGCAATGCATTGTATGATGTAATGCAGGAACTGACTGCAAGGCTTTCCGGAAGGTATTACAATGAGCATGAGGTCGCACATGCGTTTTCTTAATAGCCCTCAACGAAGGATGTTTTTCCATGCACTAAGGAAGTAAAATTGAGGGCCTTAAAATACCCATACTCAAAAAAAATGAAGTATTGGAACAAAAATATGAGTATATTTGAAACATATAGGTAGTAATACAAATAATAACAATTGAGGAAAACGTTAGCCAAATTCCTACACTAAGATGCGCGCAGATTTATAATAACTACAAAACTAAGGCCAACATGACAGATCATCGAGTCATTTCCGCACTGAATCATGAAGCATCTAGCAATGAGGGCAATGATTAGCCTAAAATCCACGAGACCTTTTAAACGCAAACAAATGAGCAAATAATCACCTCGCAGTAATCCTACGTGACATTGGAAGTACCCCTGAGTATGTGTATCAGATATGACGTTACGTAAGAATTTTTTTCACGCGCAATAACAGCCGGCGGCGATAATTTCATCGCCACGAGGACAAACGAAGATAACTTGACCTATATTTTTTTATCTCTCGCTCGTCTGTAACCTAGTTTGCGTTGTGTACCGCACAAAAGCGGGCCAGAGTGACGCGAGGTCCAACTGAATGATTCCTGATTTATTCGGCGATGACGCATAGAGGGTGTACTTAAAAAATATGAATCACATAATGACAACGATCAGCGCAAATGAGTCAAAGTACTTCGCGCCCTTACTTCCGTGAATACACATTACGCAACGTTCCTAGAATTTAGCTCGTGTATATAGGTTAAGCGTTTGTTAATAATGTAGCAATTAGCAGGTCGCGGTCCAAGGCTGCACAGAACTAGGACCCGCGTCATTGATCGTGCTTTGTCTCAAGACAATTTCCGGATAATAGGAAGGGCCTTGACACGTTTACCACGAGTCGCATAAACGTTACGAAACGCAACCTTGACACCAAACCATTATCGTGAGTCGACCGATAGAGGCCGCCCCGAAATAAATCCCCCGTTTGTTTAATTAGGTCTTACGATGATCGGGAAAAATCGGTCAAGTATACGCGGATTTTCGTCGGAAAAATGCTTGAAACACTTCCAGAATTCGCAACCTTACACTGAAACCTTCGCTGCAAAATGCGCCAACGCGGCCGAGGGCGCAGACAAAACAAACGACTGGCTGCAAAGAAAGTTTTGAAAACAATCCAATCTTGACATAATCACGAGCATAGACAATGAACGCATTGGCGCCAACCTACAAGTGTCAATTAAATCAGTTGCATAATGGATTTATAGATGTTTTCCATCGTCGCTTTTATCGCTGTACTTTGTGGTTAAAATAGATTGTTTATTAATTAGTTCTAACGGTTTTAAAACTGGCGGTAAAATGTCAAATCAAACATGGCCGCCGGCCTACTTTTCCCGCGCAATAAGCGGCGAGCGCGTGGAAAGTTGCCGCTGTACTACTTTCTCTACTTTTTCCAAGATGGCTGACGTTATACATTATTATTTAAACTGAGGTCAGGCGTATCGCTGTTTTTTACAAACAACCGTATCTAATGAAGTGTTATTTTTTATTAATCTAAAATGGCAACGAGGTTGTATACGCAGAGTTTAATTTACTTGTTTATGTTATTGTAAATACAGATCTGTACAAATAGAATACGTGATAAAACAATATTTACACAAACCACGGGCGTTTCCACTGAGAACGAAACGTTCAAAACGCCCAACACGTTTATATTTAGTACTTCTGACCTAACCCAACAGTTCATTCTAGAAAGTTAACACAAAAATATTCGAGGTACGCGCCAAAACAATGCGACGTATAGACAGTTATTAATGTGTTATGCATTAAATCAACAAACACAAACATGCACAGAGGTAATGTGTCACTAGTGGCGTCGGTCAAGGGCGCCAATTACCTACGGTGGTAATTAGTAATTAAATTTCACGTTTCGAAATCACGTTGCAATTTATATGACTGTGTGGAGAAGAGCAAACGTGCTTCGAATCGTGTTGCGCAACCGCCAACGTGAGGTTCAAGAGCGGACACGTGTTGGTGGCCGCGTGACCGGCGCGGCGCCGCGCGACTCCCGCACGTGCGCCCCGCGCCTACACCGGCAGGACAATGCGGTAAGGTCAGCGGCAGCTCGACAACCCTACTCGACTCATAGACAACACTATTTTTCGCGCCGAAACAACTAATCTTATCAATTCAAATTTCGAACAAAGGGTGTTCGATTTACAAATTGTGGCGTGCTGTGATAAGAAAATCGTGTTCAATTTACAACAAATACCCTTAGCTCTCTTTGATCAATTCTTTTATAAAAAAATCAAATAAGGAAAACTTGACTGAAATAATTATCTTAATTTAAATGTAATGCAAATGAATTCAAAGTAAGTTATTTTTTAATATTGTGAATGTCCGTGATAACCCTAGATATATCTTGTAACATCCCGTACTCAAACACGTGTTCTTCTAACGATGCAAAAAAACACAATTTACATTATTATGTAATAAACAAAAAACTATAAAATATATGGAGATTGCTGTTTTGTAACGCTACGAAATATGCTCTATATAAATAAACCGTTATCATTGTTAAATAGTAAGAACTTTGTACAGTGACTCAGATTGACACTTCGATGTGTTACGAATCTCGTGATAACATAATTATGTGAAATTCTTTAACGGTTACTTATCATTTTTATTATGTTTGGTACTTCTTTGTTCTCTTTAAATGACATTTAAATTGGAGCACAGTAAAATTTTCAATTACGAGCCAAATTTTTGTAATGGACAAGATTCATAAAAAGTTGAATCACGTTTCTTATATAAAAGGCTATAAACGGTTAACAAAACGTTCTATATATGGACTAGGATTCACGTGAATCCGACGCCCACGTGTGATGTAGCGTGGGATTACGTGACCCAACCTTCCCGTGACGGATATAAAGCCTGTCACAATTTCCTTTTGCCGAACAAAATTAACTTTTGGGCAATTTTTATTTTTGGTTTGCCTTTAATAATTCCGATATTTTGTGGGAATTAAATTCATCTTAGTCTTTTTATATTTTATAGTTTAACATTACTTAATAATTTGATTTAACACATAGACTAAAGTATCATGCCATACATAATTACCTTAGCAGTTAACCAACAAATCAATTAGTGACAATTGAAATATACAAGCAATATTTACACAAGAGAGCCTTGAATCGCCCACAAAACGATGACGAAACACTAATAGCTGTTTCATAACAGTATTACGAGTTTAGACACCGATGAGCAAGTTTTGAACCGTTTCGGCGCTTGTACCGTACATTCCCGGTTTTCGGTTAGCGGTACTATCGCGAGAAAGTGCACGATTAGTAACTGTCGATCGATTGTTGATTGTACAAATCGTTGGCAACCACGGCTGTGTAGATTAATTCCTTAGTTAATTCGTAAAAAGAATACATCAAATCAGTCCGCCCCGTGACCACGAAAGCTGTAAAGTAATCGAAACGTCGTCGGGAAGTCAAAAATGTAAAAAATTAAACTAAATTCGCGATAAAATCCGTAAATAATAGTTTTATTTCAATAGATCAAATTTGAAAAATACTGGCACCAAAAAATTACTTTAAAATAAAAATATTACTAATGTATGCTCTGCTAAGCGTGACCTGGCTGTCTGCGTAGTTACCTTTGTACTTAGCAACACATTGTAAAAAAAGTTGCCACACTGGACTTATTATCAATTACCTACTGTATGTCACTAAACCGGTGTTTAACTGTCTGTGCTCTACCAAGCGTTACCTCTAACGGGCGGGAACTTTTTGCCTTTCTTTCACCGATCGAACTTGTAACACTATTCACAAAAAATATATCTCACTGTAATCTGCAAACAGCTAAACAAGATGGCGGTTACAAACTTTTTCATTAGGCAAAGGACAATCCGCTATTGAGCCAATTAGCTTTGTTTGAATTGCTTCATACATTTCAACATATTTTTTCCTCTTGTTTGAATGAACAGCTAATGCAAAGTGGGCGTCGATTCGGAATGTCCAATAAAAACTGTTTGAATTGTTATATCTAACTGTACTATATAATATCGGAGTAACGGTTACGGCATTATTAAAAATCAACGAACTGCTGCGAAAGGCCTCCGTAATGTGATTGTGTATTTTACTTTTTATAGCAATATACTGTTATGTGATGTATGGTCATGGTTGTGATAATAAACTAGATTATCATCGTATTGTAATATCTAAAATATAAGCGGAACATTTTCACCAACAATGGCTGCCAATTAAAGTTGGTGTGATTATTTGTTGAACAGTTAGCCGGCGCGTAACGGGTGCGCCCGAGCATCTGGGGCGACCCACTGACACCGATGATGTCGTGTCGTGCCGCGTGAAACGGAACGTACCAATAACACCAGCCGCTCTTTAGCGCTATTACCTTATGACCGTTATTGAAAAAGTTTCACCACTGCACCAAAATTTGTAAATTAATTTTATAATACATTTAAATGAATAAATAAATAGCTGAAATAAAAATAGGAAGTAGTTATGTAAAGCGTATTGCGTTGAGATATGTTTTAAAACATTAAATTCTTTACAGCCGTCCTAATGATCTTTATCGAATTTCATGTGATTTAAATTGTGAATAATCTTGTATAATTCGACCGGGCACGTGTACACTGCCGCGACATAGTTACAAATGCATGTAAATGCTTTTTTGAATAGCATAATATGAAATTTAGAAAGAACTCTCACGTTGCTTACGTGCGCACCACGTGTAATGGAACGTGATTGCTTGATTCCTTTTGCTATGTACTAGCGAGTGCTGTGCACCTTGTTTTAGATTTTTCCAAAAAAAGAACACTCAATTTCAAAACTACACAATGGGTTTATTGATGATTCTTCTATTGTTTTTCTTGGATAGGTCATAAACTTGATAACAATGCATTTTGGTGTAACTTTTTTAAACATCCTGTCGTTAACGTGTGCATAACGATTGGCGACTGCATTCTCAATTTAAAAATATTTGACATTGTATAATTTTTCTGCGGTACATTTTATCAGTATAATAAAATATTTATTACAATCGATAATGCCTAAGGTTAATGACACATTAATCAATCGATATATCGTAACAGCAAATATCGCTCAGCTCAACACTTTTACTGTTATGTTTCTGCTTTGCCCGCGTTGGGAGCAACGTGATTGGATTGCGAAATTCCAAATATTGTTTTCCGTTTTCTGCAAAGTTTTATCGAAATATATTTTTATTTTATTAGAATAGCTGCGTCAACAATTAATAGTTAAACAACTAAAGATTAAAAATAAAAAATTAAAACACACTAGATTGGACTTTGTATTAAGAAAGATGCAATTTTTGAATAGCTTCGATTGGTATAAAAATATTTTATCATCAACGAATAGTTGCTTTTGTGTAATTAAATGCATCATTGGTTCTATTATTAAACATCCTTCAAATATTACTTAAGAATAAGAAAAAACAAGTATTTGCAATTCCCAGGAAGTCGGTGTTTAGTAACCGTACAAATCCGATGTAACCTTTGAATTTGTGTAACAAAGGTTAAGAAACGCTTATTAATGAGTTTGGCTAACACGAAGG
Organism: Hyles vespertilio; assembly: GCA_009982885.2. NCBI lineage: Eukaryota > Metazoa > Arthropoda > Insecta > Lepidoptera > Sphingidae > Hyles > Hyles vespertilio. Next base: position 5,001,729 of record CM042830.1, read on the forward strand.
GTGTAAAAAGCGGTTGAAATGTGGCAACACGGTTTCGCTAAGGTGATCCACGTGCAAGTTGCACCGCGGGATCTTGCGACACGACCTCTGCAATCGATTTTGTAAGCGACACTTAGACAACAAGGCTGCACGTTTCCATACTACAACGTTCGTTTCTCTTTGTTACAGAACCACAGTGAAGATTCGTGCGGACCGGTCGCCGTCCGCCGAAACATGGTTGCAGAGTTCATCCTGAGTCAGCAGCAGCTGCTGAGCGCGGGCGCGGGCGCCGGCCTCGGCCCCGCCCCCCTGCCCGCCCGCGCGCCGCCGCCCCCGCGCGCGCGCCTCTCCGTCTCCCCGCACTTCCCCATGGACCAGTCGCCGCCCTCCAGCGTCAACCCCGGGGACCCCAACGACTACCCCTCCTTCGACTTCAAGCGCAAAGAATTCTTCGGGCAGCGCAAGCAGCGCGAGTTCATCCCCGACAGCAAGAAGGACGACGGCTACTGGGACCGCCGCCGCCGCAACAACGAGGCCGCCAAGCGCTCGCGAGAGAAGCGCCGCTTCAACGACATGGTGCTGGAGCAGCGCGTAGTCGAGCTGTCCAAGGAGAACCACGTGCTCAAGGCGCAACTCGACGCCATAAAGGAAAAATACGGAATATGCGGCGAAAACTTGATAAGCATAGACCAGGTCCTTGCCACCCTACCGACTTGCGACCAGGTGCTCTGCGTCACCAAGAGGAGTAAACTGTCGGGCAGCGCACTGTTCCCGCCCGCGCCGCCCCCGCCGCCGCCCGCACCCCCAGCGTCGCCCCCGTCTCCGCCGCCGCAACGCGCCCCGGAGCCCTACCAAGAGAGGCTGCCCGTGCCGGAGGCCTACTACCCACACCCACATCCAGCACACTACGAGCCGCCCGGCTCCGTGCTCAACCTGTCCAGGTCTCGCCGCGCGCCTTCTCCCTACGAGCTGTCCTCGCTCTCCGGCTCCGGAGACGAAACGGCCGAGCAATACGCACCCGAGAACAACTGCTTGCCTCTCAAACTGCGCCACAAATCTCACCTGGGTGACAAGGACGTCGCCAGCGCCCTCCTCTCCCTGCAGCACATAAAGCAGGAGCCCGGGCCGCGGTCGTCGCCCTCCTGGGACGGCGAAGGCTCGAGCGACGAACGCGACTCCGGCATCTCGCTGGGCGCGGAGTACCGGCCGCAGCCCGACCGACTGCCCGAGGAGGAGGAGGCGCACCTCAAGGTGGAGCTGGCGCGGCTGGCCACCGAGGTGGCGACGCTCAAGAACATGATGAACCAGAACAAGGCGCGCGGGCACGAGCACTGAGCGGCGCGCCGCGCCCTGTGAGCCCGCCCCGCGGTGCGCCTGGTCCGCGCAGCCGCCGTCGCTGCGGCGACGAGCCGATCTTGTTCGTACAAACTGTCTCTACGCCCTCCCAGTAGATGAAGTTACCACGTTGTAATGTAAAGAGATGTTATATGTATGATAATGTGCAGCTGTAAGCGGCTAAGCCGTCTCGCCTAATGTTATCCTTCCTAGTAGATGTATTGTGTCCTGTGGTCGCTGGTGCGGCACGCAGCGCCGCTCGTGCTCGCTTAACAGACTTTTCGAGCAGATAAAACTTGTCTACTCAGTGATAGAATATAAAAAAAATGCATTTTTAGTGATGAGCTATGTATGTATATGTAATAAGTATAGAAGTGGATCTGTTTCATCTATTCGAAGACTCGATAGTGAAAAATCAACGGCTAAAGACTATGTTCTCCTAAGTTTTAGTTTGTAAGATGTAATTAAGTCCAACTTAGAAGGTTATTTATATTAAGATTGTAAAAAAATAAATGTATATTTCTCAAATCGGAAGCCCGTTAAGTTTCAAACCAAATAAACGCGTTGGTCCTCTACGTTTGCCGATGTAATCGCGTGTAATGTAAGAAATAGTCCACACACAGCAGTCTACTATTCAGAATAAGATACCAGTGCCTTTGAATACATACCTATCTATATAATAGCTACCTAAATTGATATTTTTGTACACGTATTGACGACTTCATTGATTGGATCTCCCGCTGTGTTCATTGAAATCACGGCGGGGTACAATTTCTCATCCTAAGAAGGCTAGTTGAAAGTATTCCCTGTATCGTAAGTTCCCTAGTATTGCCCAAAGGGCATGTGATAGGACTGAAGGGAGTTAATAACTAAGTATTTATTTATTATTCGGACCGTGAAAGAGGATTTTACAATTTATTATCTTTGTATAAGAAACACTATACGATATGAATAAATTGTGTACATTACAATTAAATAATGATTTCATTTGAAACCCTTCCTAATCCTACACTTCTTAGCGAAAGAAGACCTTACACCTATGGCAGAATTATTTGACTTAAAATTTCACGACCAGACGACTGCCTGCCTAACAGTACTTTAGAGAAATTGAAATATTCTATGGAAATACAAATCAAAAATACACACACAGTTTTTAGCATTCCAAGCCAAAATTAATTCTTTAAGAATTAACTAAAAACACACCTCACATTTACATTCAAAATTAATTACAAGAAGTTAGACATTATAAAGTCTTACATAAGCTGCGAACCATAGCCTCGATTTTCAATGTATTATCCAAAATAAGTAATGGGATCAGATCAGAAATTTAATAAACCTACCACTTTCATACAGTCACGACAAAGTCACCACACACCTAATGGTATAGTGCCGTTTGATAGAGTCTACTGATGTATCCCATTGCTTCTAGAATATTCGAAGGATCTTGAAAGAAACCACGTCACACGTGGATCAGCATATTGCCCATATAAAGCAACGGTACTATAGAGATGTGAAATAATTAACTTCTTCTTTCGAGTCTATGGTATGGATCACTGTAGCTCCATAAGCCAGCTTGCATAAATGTATTTTAATACCTATCACAGAAAAAAAATGAATGCTAGTAAAATGGAAGTATAAATAGAACGCTAAGTAGAATTCGTCTTTTTACCGTTGCTGTAGTCTCTATGGAAATTCTTTGTTGAAGAAAAAGTCGAATAAAATGCAGCCTGTTATAATGTTATAGCAAATCGATTGACACGTCATTCATCGAAATTGATTGAGTGATTTAAAATTTAGGCACCAAAAATACTGTCAGTATTCATAGATAGTTTTAAAACCTATTTAGCGATCGAATGTTTTGTCTTCTTCGCTTTTCTTCTTCTCGTTCCCTCACCGCTGAGGATCGCGAGCACGTACGATCCTTCTCCTCTAGGCACGATCATGTGTAGTGTGGACCGCACGGTGCAAACTACCGACCATCTTCACTGCGTCAAACCATCGTAAAGGTTTCCCGAGCACGCCTGCTTTCCGATTTGTCTAGTATTATCTACTTCTCCAGCGATGAACAGAAACCGGTGGAGACAAATAATCCACTCTAAATGCGGTAAATCCAACGATGACCACAATCATCAGTCATGAGGGACCAATTGCAGAGACCGTTGCTGCTCCAGACAGTGTTTGAAGATCTGTATCAGCCCATATACGTCCCACTGCAGGGCACGGGCCTCCTCTACAATCGACAGTACGATTGAGAGTGGTTAGGCCATATAGTCCACCACGCTGGCCTAGTGCGGGTTGGCGGACTTACATACCATAGAATTTTTTATAAAATCGGCTATGGTATGCAGGTTTCCTCACGATGTTTTCCTTCACCGTTTTAGTGCGTGGTGACTCCGAAAAGTCAGAGGTGTGCCCTGGGATTCGAACCCGCGACCACCGTGAACATGTTGGCAGTCGCGTCTAGTCCGTTTACCAACAGGCCACCACGCACTTTGAAGATCGTATACATAATATATCAAAATAGGATCAGTACTCTTTGTTTGCAGACTGTGGAAAAAAAGGATAAGACATGCCCTCTAAATTCACCTTTTGTCCTTGGCCCAGTAAAAAGAGAAGAAAAGGGATGACACCAACGGGTTTTACACATATTTCACAAATAACATCACGAGCAAAATACCAGATTACTAATACATAGTTAGTAGTTACATAAACTTCTAAACCCAGGTACAAACAGGAAAGTAGCATTATTTATTGGATTATAAATAACAGGAAAGCATAGGGAAAGTACGAAAGTCAAGATGTTTTGCCTCGAACAAAAAAAATCTTGGAAAGGGATAGCAGGAATTTCCACGCTATTCATTTTGCTTCTGAAACGGCTTTTCTAGAAATTTACTCTCGACACATCCACAATTATTGAAAGTGGAGTAAACCGGGATAAACAACACCATTTTAGAGTATTTTTGTTTGTTCCTTAAATAACGTTTCTTAATTTAAATAAGTGTTGGATTTTACGTAAAGAATATATAAATTCTTGTATGTATGAGGTTTAAATATCTGTATAGAAGCGTTTTTGAAAATTCATGATTTCTGAATCGTAAGTCCTTATTCTATGAACGATGCTGATTTCTAAGTTAAGGTTTTTGACATGGCAGCTCCCGTGGCGCATTTGCTTCCGCGCCGTCTGTGAAAAGAAAGCCGCAGGTTCGATCCCCTCACTGAGACAATTATGGGTGCGATCCTCTGTTTTTTTTTTCAGATTTGGATTTTTGTGAGAACGAAAAGTCTTTCGTAGTTTCTGATACCCGCGATAAAAGACTTGATCTTAGTGTGTGGTTAGGACTATGTATGTGACTTTTGGGTGTAGTATACCACGATTTGACTCCAAATTCCAAGGCTCATTTCATCTTGTATTAACTGTCAATATCAGGTATAGTCTCCTACAAACATATCACGGCAACTCCTGTCGGGCATGATAAATAAAAGCACTAAAATAATGCAAGATCTAAAATTTAAAAAAATCAAAGAACAACTGAATTTATCTTTAAACCTTAACTAACTTATTTCTATGAGAATGAAGAGACGTACGGGTCGCTTGCTTGCTGAACATCACGCCTGCCCATAAACTAGAGCAAAGCTACTCAAGACATTACTAAGACCTGCTAGGATACATCACCTTGATATATGTATTAGGTGGTAAACCTAATTATGCCTACTAGTCACCGGCTACAACGTTCTCCAAGCCAGAGCTTTATAACGCTATTATCAATATTAATAGAATGACTAGGCCACATATTATCGATACATACCCAGAACTTTCCCTGTATTAGATTTTTTATTTTTAATTTAAAGGAGTAGCGAAACGACGACGTGGGTCATTCGCCTGATTGTAAGCGAGACGATCGATTCCCATCTCCCAAAGAGTGCGTCGAAGGGCCTAGAGTGGGCTGGCGGATTTTACGGTCCATAGGAATTCTTACAAACCGCGTTTCCTCACTATGTGTTCCTTCACCGTTATAGTGCCTGAACCAATTCTCTCTCTTTCTCAATTATAAAGTTTTGTGTCTCTTCTTCTTGTTCTTCTTCTTGGCGTTATCCTGGCAGGTGCCAGGCTCCACATTCACGGTTGCTTCATTTCGCCAAGCCTTCGACATCCTCAATAGCAAGGACATTGACTCTCATATCTCCCTTGACGACATCTACTAATTTTGTGCCTATTTACATATATTTATCGTGAGATGATAACCTCTCAACAGACACTGTTATGCCAGCCGTATATACACAAGAAAAATTGAGAGCACGAATTAAAACACATTTTAAGAGCTGATAATGTAATAGTAAAAGCGTGTTGATGTAAATCACTTATTTTTTTATGATAAGCGTATGTGGGCCAAGGATAGAAACACTTGGCGAATAGTAACGCTCTTTGACGAGAGTCAGTGCAGTTCTTTTTATACTCAGCTAAAATTGGCAGTGACGTCACAACTGCGATCCTTTTCGTTTTAAAATAATGTCTAGACTGTGAAGACCCAGTTTTAAATAATAATTTTAGGCGTCTTTGTAAACGTGCGCAAGGCATGCTGGACTAGTGCGTGTTGAGGAACCTTGCATACTTTGAAAAGTCCTGTGTTAATCTTTCGGGTTTCGAAGTTTCTGCATGAATTTTTGCTTATAAGCTATAATACATAAATAATAATACACCTGTTTTAAAAAGAAGTTATTCAAATTAGATTTTCTGCTTATATTATACGATTACCTTCCAATTAAACACTAATCTCTTTTCATAACAGATATTCCAACACGTCAAATCCTATCATACATTATAAGTTTCTTGATAGTATTTTTTTAGAATATACCTACTTGATCAAATTATTCAGTAGAGCAACCCTGTAACACTCCTAGCACAATCGACATCAACTTAGAATATGTTTTTCCTAAAGAACACCATATTCTTTAAAACCACCAAAACTAAAACCACATTAACTGTTAAAACTACTTGTTAACCCGTGTGACGGAATCTAAAATCGCTCCGTGCATCTGGGCCGCACCGCTACTCGAAATTATAGGAAACACGGTCAATTGTACCGACTGTATTGTAACATTTGTAACCCTCAAATAAATGAAAGCCGCTTTGCTGTCAATACAACGCATTGGTATTAAAACGAGGTAAATCAATAGATTTATATACATTTACCTGTAAATTTGTCGGCGTGGAATTGCACCCAAAAGTATGTTTCCCCTTACAAGATGTCATTTAACTTACTTTAAAGCATTTGAACTGCCTTTTATACAATTCGAAAGAAAAAAAACAAAGAAACGATTTATTGATTGCAACACATAACAATAAACATAAAAACAAACATACATAATAAAAATGGCTGATCGTGAAAGTGACCGGTAGGTGGCCACTCAGCTTTATGTTATGATATGGTGCAAACCACAACACAATGCTGATTTTCAGTGGCCACCTTAAGTGACGTACGGACGTAGTATCAACCCACATATCCCACTGCAGAGACGGGCCTCCTCTACAATCGAAAGTACGATTGAGAGGAGTTAGGCCATTAGCCATATAGTTCATCGCGCTGGCTTAGTGCGGGTTGGCAGGCTTTAAATAGCATAGAAATTATTACAAATCGCCATGATATGCAGGTTTCCTCAAGATGTTTACCTTCACCGTTATGGTGCTTAGTAATTGATTATCAATACACACATGATTCCGAAAGGTCAGAGGCGTTCCCAAGGATTTGAGCCCGCAACCGTCGTGAACATGTTAGCAGCCGGGTCTGCTCTGTTACCGATAGGCCACCACGCACTTCTTGCTTGCTAGTTGCTTTTATTACAACAATAAAACTTTTCTTGTTGAGAATATTGGACTTCTCGCATTTGATTAGTACTGCCAGCCACTAGACTTCATTACTGGTAGGTTTCAAGAGGTCTAAGGTTTGGGCAATTCTTAAAATCCGAATTCCAATGACTACTTGATGACCATGACTCGATGACGAAAATTAGGGTCCAGAGTTATTAACCCTCTCCCTCCTCTCTACGGGAAAGAGGGGAAGGGACATCTAGGCGCCAGCATTAGGACTTGATATAGATAGGTGATGTAGGTCGCATGTTATTTTAATATGTTTTGTTCGAACAATACGATTGTTACAAATATGATGTTTTTAATGATTCACATCCGCTGTACAATGATTTGTTATTTGCGACGCGGACGAAAATAAGCGATACAACGTAATTGATGCCATCCTAAAACTGTCCAGTGACATAAGGGTTGTTGATCGAAATGTCAGAAGTTCAGTGCCTAGATGGGGCAATTTACTTTACCACATTTGAAAAAAAAAGCAGGAGAAAGCTAGCTGGAAAAAGACGCGCTATCTTTTGCATCAATTCATTATTTTAAGCCACAGAAATACTACTGTTGAGACTAAGTAGTCCAAGGGATCTCCTCAGCGCTCTCTTGTAAGTAGTACAATAAAGGTTATGTAAACAAGTAGGTATATTGAAGTGGCAATATTATAAAAGTATAAGTATAACGCAGAGAACTAATAAGCTTTAAACCGTATGTGGACGACCTGATCAAGGTTGCCAGAAGTCGCTAAATGCAGGCCGCTTCCATCAAGTCAAGTTTCAGGTCAGTCAGGAGACTTTTGTTTAGCAGTGGACTTACTGTAGCTGATTTGACGATGACTGTAATGTTACACACACTAACAATAATCTTACCTCGATACTCTGCTGACATTGACTTCGGTGACTGTGTGGCAATTTCCTTCAAATTAGCCTTCTTTAAGCGAAGATTTAAGAGAATACTGTTCTTATGGTAGGCAACGATCGGGTTGTGCTGGACTCCTGGCAATGCTAAAGTCCACGAGCAGCGGCGACTACTAATCATCAGATTGGCCGCACGTTCGTCTGCCTGCCATATAAAAAGTGCAAGTAGTAATAATATGTTCTTATTTTTCTCATTGTCTGGAACGTATAATACAGGGTATATCAAAACTGTTACAGAAAACGATGGCGGGTGGTGGTTTTAATGACTACAGACAATGCAACTAAATTTTTTGCAAAAAACGCGACGTTTTGATTTTTTTATCGTCATATTTATGTATAGTAAAGACACCAAAACCACGATCCAGCTTCGCTTTCGGTAGTGGTCTTGATATACCCTGTATAAGTATGTAATACATCTTATATGTATGTATGTTGTAATAGTGAGGTAATAGTGCGTGTATAGGCATGTACCTCGGGTTATTTTAGTCGAGTGACCCGCTTGCAGGTGTCCACGTGTAACACTTAACGGTTTTGTACTGGATAATAATACTGGAGATTTTTTGTTTGTGATACCGAAATACTACGAAGTTTTTGATACCCAGGACACAAGACTTGGAAATTGATGTAAGGGTCAGATAAATGTGCCTGAAGGTTTATTCATGGATTTTTTCATCTCTTTTGTGTATCTAATTTGGTGAAGTATTGTAGAAACAATATTTTTATAACACATGTTACAATTTTGTAGGTTCGATACCCTGCTTGTATATTTATATGATTTTGTTCATTCTTTTTACTTTAACAATCAGTGGATTGCTATAACAGATTCTCATGAATATCCCGCTATTCAAAATAATCGAGTCAATTTTAAAGCCTTGGTCTAAAGTTAATCCCTGGCTCATACCAGTTTAATAATAGGGCCGATATCGTTTAAAAGTAAACACTAATACTACCCACGAGCTGGAAGACCGACAGTTTTTTTTTGTATACATTTTATTAGACTGTAAAATATACTACTGTTTGTTATCATGAAAAAATAAATAGAAATATCGGTGAATTATATTTGCATCAAAGTTGGTGTGAAAGAAATCCAGATAAAGAAAGAATAACAGAAAAATGAACAATACGTGTCGTCCTCATTAGAGAATAAGTAAAAACTAGGACTACACAACTGTCTGATTGAGTTACATTCTTGACAAGGGGTAATGTTGTAATTAAAAACTACCAATAGGTATAGAGGTAGGGCTCCCCTACGCTATTGTAATATATTTCTCGAATATTGAACGTAAGGATTTTGGTAAGGTTTCTTTCAGAATTAACACTATCGATATTATAAAAAAAAGTATATTATTAACAAAATATATACATACTACAAAGTCTAAAACCTAATTTGATATGTTGTTTTGTCAATATTTAATTATTCAATTGATTGAGGCTCTAAAAATCGTGATTAATCCGATTTTATTGTTATTTTAGTATACGCACTAAAAACAAAGTATTCGAAGACCCAACCGCGCCTAAAAATATTTAATAGCAAAGTCACTCAAAGTACTTGTAAACGCCAGGATTCTATATCCAGCCAGATAGAACTATCTTATGTTTTATAGATATCTAGCATATAATCCACACAAATATTTTTCACACTAATACCATTTAAGCGCAAAATCCAGGATATAGGCAGGCAGAAGAAGAATAGAGCACGGAGTCTATTAAAAGACTAGGTAATAACTAAATTGGCACTGAAATATAATGCTTAAAATAGTTTAAAAAACAGTTTTATAACTGAAAAAAGCTCACCTACACCGTATTCTTCAACTTACATATCGAAGCCGTGATCTTAACAGATAGTCAGTGACGATTATCTCGCCATTTTCACAATTATGCCGGCCTGTTCAACAACTGCTTCACGCTCCACTAAGACTCAAGGTTGTAGAAAGAGGGAGCACGTGGGCCGACAAACTGTTTCACTTTTTACGTAATTTTGTCGGCAGGAGCGGCGCAATGGCAACGTGAGCGATAGTCCATAACCTGGCGAAACAAGGGGCGTCGCGCATCGAGTGTTTAAGGACCTTTCTTTTTATAAAATAAAAACCACACGAAACGGTCACATATTTTGACAGCCTCCGTGCCGTTTCTGCAACGCATAGCCGTATACATTATTCAATCCTAGTTATAACAACGGAAATATATCGAGAGTTACAACCTCCGTGGAGAAGTTGGTTAAATGTCGATCCTCCGACTGAGACAATTTTTTATGTATACCATAAATATTTCTTTCGGGGCTGGGAGTTTGTGAGACTGAAAAAGCTCTCGTAGTTTCTGACACTCACGACACAAGACTCGATCTTTGTGTGGTGTATGTGGCTGTTGGGTGCATTTATTTATTTATACCTATATTGATTGTCAAGTTACGAAGATTTTTTCAATATGTAACATCAAACTACGCATGGAGATGATGGAGTTTTAGCTGGTAAATTCTGAATTAGCCTCTTACGGTATCTAAAAGAATTTCCCCGTGAAAAACCTCTTATTCGCTGCCTTCTCTCGGAAGCTAAATGAAACAGTACACAATATAATAAAGTGCAAACAGCGAAATGATTTGCGTCATCCACCTTATAAGCGCGAGATCAAACAAGTGTGTAATCATGACAAATTGGCTCAGTCCCTGTAGTTCAGTCAATATGTAAGGAATAATTAATTGCCCTCCGAATAAAGACCTACCCTTATTTAACATAATGAATCGTTAGGGGCACGTGTCAAGAGGTCTCAGAAAAATTAAAAAGGTGCTGTTTGCTGATTTTGAGAAATTCAAAAATGAATAAAAAAAAAATGCTTTTTCTTGGAAAGTATTGGTTTTAGGAAAAAGGTTTTTAATAAAAAACGTAGAGGGCATTGTGAACTACATATTTGTCATTGGAGTGACGACATCCGACTTGAAATAACGTGATGGAAAACATAGATAAATTCACCTTAGTTCAAATTTTGGCTGAACAAAACTTCGAATTTTTTGATAACAAAATCAGAAAACATTTACTGCTATTTCATTTGAATTAAAAATAAAGATAAAAACTGAATGGCATGTGTACTGTGCAACGGCACGCTACACAATGTACAATTTGTACATTTCGACAAGTTCCAGCTCGAAACCGGTAAGTTTTATAAAAAAATTGTTAAAATAAAAGTTGTAGCTAATTTTGTGACAAACAACTTTCTGATTTACATTATTATAAAGAAATCATTTTTTCCTATCGAAAATAGCGTTGGAACACTTTTTTGATCCATTAGCACCCTCTACTTTTTGTATCTCAAGTCGGATGACGTCACTCCAACGACAAAAAATGTAGTTCGCAATCCCCTCTAGATTTTTTATAAAAAAAACTTTTTCCTAAAACCAATAGTTTCCAAGAAAAAAGTGTTTTTAAAATGTTTTTTGTTCATTTTTTGAATTTCTCAAAATCAGCAAACAGCGCGACCTTTTTAATTTTTCTGTGACCTCTTGATATGCCCTCCTAACGATTCATTATGTTTAATAAGGGTGAGTCTTTATTCGGAGGGCAATTTACATATTGATAACTACTGTTTACATGCCAGCCACTTGTTACACATTATGTAACAAGTGGCTGGCATGACATTTAATAATGTTCATATGTTTACGACTTAAAAAAAGGCGTTATTGATAAACCCGGATGAACGAGGGACTAACTTTAGTACAAGGCTTTAAATTCACTCTATTATTTTAAATAGCTAGGTATTTATAAATACGGATGTACTTCGGCCTAACATGACAATCCTGTGATGGTAACATAATGATTTTAAAAGAATAAAAATGAACATAACAACATAAAATTACATACTGGGGTTAATTTATACCTTACAAAATTTAGGTGGTGTCTTGCGATTTGAAAAAAAAAAGGAAATTTCGTCATTACATCAAAATAAATGAAACTTTTCAACTAATTCATTAATTTATTTCACGTAATAATACATGTTTATATACAATACAGTTTCAAATATAAAGGGTCAGGTCCATGACTCATCGTTTGACTCATAATCTGCAGATGCACCTCAACTGCGTCACTCGTGATAACAGTGCATTCAACTTTACTGATAATGACCGTTTATTTTTCCCCTGTACGAGAAAGTCTATACCTTGCCTATTTAATTCAAAGTGCGATAATACTGTTCCGTGACCAGAGATTATTGTACAGTAAAAAAGCTTTAAAAACATCCATTAACAATAATTGTAATATAGTTTTGCGATTACAAATATTAATATTAAGTACAATAATTTGTTTTAATGATTCAGTATTTCGCTGCTTACATTTGATAGTGGCACATAAATGTGTATTTTTATGATAATGTTACCATTAAACACAAATTAATCCAAAATACTATGTGAATAAAACTCATATTTTTGATAGATTATACGTTGATTTAAGCAACTTTCAAAGAGTTGTCATTATTAAAATAAAATATATAAATAATTAATTATTTTATTTTATTTGAACTGCTCTCCTGAAAAAAGTTCGTTTTTGAGATATGTCGTTATCAAATTAAAGCAGCGATTTGTTTTTATACAACAAATTTTTATCCAACCCAGCCAGATACAATACATTTCATATCATCAATTAATTTGATTTTTTATACTAAACAACATAGTCAACGTTGGACTTACTGGTGTCATATAGGAGGGTACTTTCAGTACAACTACACAAAAGACATAGAGGCACATCGAAATACACGTTTAAAATTAAATATCACATTCAAAAACTTCTAATGATTAAAACAACTTTAAAAAAAACATTGATTTACCATAATTGTACACATCCGGAGCTTCGTCCTTATATATCACATAAATATATGTACCATCAACCAATGTAGCTTAGCTGTTTGGCATTATTAACACAAAACAAGCAGTCTGTAACACGTCCGCACGCGTTGACGGCCGAGTGTCGACTGACGGTTAATGGTCCGTTGATGCGAGTACATCCTATTGCTATCTCACTCGCACTTGTATACCCGAGTGTGTTTGTTCGGGGGGTGAACGAGACGGCTTCACTCGGCGGCTGCAGTGGGGATGACTTCACCGCAACCGATGTTGTTGGGGGACTGGAGGGTGGGGAGGGGAGCGGTCGCGGCTCGCAGCCTCGCGGAACTCAGCTCGTTGCTTTGCACCCACAGTTCCAACTGGAATGTGAATAAAATAATAAATCAATACACCACCCATATAAAAGGCGGCAACAAAACTATCCAATTGATAAAGGTGTTATTAGGTATCATTTATGTGTTCTATTTTATAGATACGTTTCACATAATATGATAAAAAATATCCTTAATAGAATTAGTTTTATAGAGGGTTTTTAGTCATACTGTATATACCGGGTATCTCAAGACTGCTACCGAAAACGAAGCCGGGTGGTAGTTTTAGTGACTACAAACACAATGCAATTAAAAATTTCGCCTAGAAACGCGACATTTTTTTTTTATGATTTTTTAAATATCGTCATTTTTGGATGGTAAATCCATAGTTTTTGCTAAAATAATAATTTAAACTCTTTTATACCTTAGAGTATTTATAAATAAAAGGGTATATACTATTATTTTAGGAAAAAATGTATTTACCACCCAAAAATGGCCATAGGAAAAAAATAACAAAAAAAATTGACGCTTTTTTTTGCAACTTTTTCTGTTGCATTGTGTCTGAAGTCGCTTAAACTACCACCCGGCTTCGTTTTCGGTAGCAGTCTTGATATACCCTGTATATTACTGATTGATGCTATACTGAGTTACAAATATGATGTGTTAAATGAGAAACTATGAGAGCCTTTCTTTCAAGTCACAGCACTCATGCCAAAAACTGAAATTAACTCGGTGCAGAGACCGAGCCTGCGGTATAACGTGCTTTTCATATGCATGAACGGTGGTCACTAGTCAGGTGACTGAATATCCAAGAATCTATCTTTAAAAATAATAGAAAACTTCTAGAAAATCACGAATACATCTAAATATTATCCTATATTACACCATGAAAAACCACAATACGCCGTCGTTTGTGTAATTACCATGTTATTTAGATTTAAACACACATTTTCCTTCAGTTTATCATTTATTTACTTACTATTAAGCATTATCGGTCATAGTTTTACAAATTCCCGGAAAACGGGAAAATAGCCTTACACGTGTCAATGTTTACCTTCCGTGAAACAAAGTTTGTAATATTACATCGGCCATTGGTTTAAAAACTAAGGAGAATGTACGAAAGGGATACATTTGGAGTTTCAAAAAGATGGCCGAGAAAATCGCGCTAAAAGAAATACTAAATTAACTTAATAGATTTCGTCTAAACAGTGATAAAAAACATCTTCATTTTTATTAAACGTTCTGTGTTCTGTCATAATACTAGCAAGCGTTTTCAAATTCGTTGCGAGCGACGACTAATTTCAGTAAAGCTACACTAGAGATGGCGGGCGGACCACTTACGTAGGAAAATTTTACACGCTTTGCGCCCTGTCCATATATTTGTCAATGCACGGGACCTCCCAAAAATTAAGAGTTAAATTAGAAGTATATGCTACTTAGACCATTGCCCTTTACGTTTAGTATATTTTTAATAAGGAAGGTACCCACCTTATGTTGATGCTAGCAAAAGTTCGTACAGGAAATGTGATATTTCTGGAGTCAAATAATATTTGCACCGAAGCGAAGCCTAACCGTGCCCAACCAACCTCACCCGTGCGTAAACCCATGATTCGAATGCATTCTAACCGTTGAGCCAGACTGGCTACGAGTACTAGCTAGATTTACGCGAATGGCCGAGAAAACGTGGAAGACCGAAGATGCGGTGGAAAGACGAGTAGAATACATTCGAGCCAAAATGGCAAGAGCTTGCTGAGAGAGGAATGGAGGAATAAAGAGGAGGCCTTTTCCCAGCAGTGGGATATAATATAGACTAAAACAATCAAAGCCACCTCACACCCGCCAATGCTACTACTCTAAACTAAGAGCTGAGAGGATTAATTTTATATTGAGCACCAAAAATCAGTAAGTCTGCAAATTTATAAGTTGTCTACAACCCAAAATGAAATTATATGTTAAATGGATAGGAGATGTTTTCATAGCGACCTGTTGGAAGCCTACTGCATTTATGTGGGGTGTTTAGCTGAAACGGCATCCTTCCAGATGATGACTGACAGGACCTTGCAAATTGGCTCATGCAGTAGATACGTATTAAAGAATATTTGCACTCGGTGAGGGCGGATCTGGCTCCTAGTGACCAGTCAACCATTCTTTGACCTGTTGCTAGGTGCGCACGCTAAATATGACCATTTAGCAATGGTATTGACACTACGCCGTAATGGAAAATCATTTATTGAAATTCATTAAAATGTTCTATACTCGGAAATCGAATCTGAGATCGAAAATGTAAACAAACAAATGTCATTGTAAAAGTGACATTTCAGGGTTATGAAACATTTTCTCAAAAACATATTGGGTATAATTTGATTAGTGAATAGATTCAAATGTTGTGAGTACTATGTTTTATTTATTTATATTTATTTTTGAGTTTTGAACATTTTTAATGTTTTATTATGCCTGTCGACGTGACCATTGACTTGGGCCCAAAAAAATTCTAATGGGTTTAACTCACAGTGATATTCAAAGAAATCTCGCCACAAATCTTAGAAACAAAAACTGAACAGAAAACTTGAAACCAGCATCACGGCGACGTAACTTTATCACATGATGCACATTATCATGTTAAGCAACTAAATGACTAAATGAACTAAAGGGAGGTGTCGCGGGCGTCAAAGCGACGTATTTCTAGTTAAGGAGACGAAATTTAAAAAAAAAATATTATTTCATTGGCCTAAGGTTACGAATTTCTGCATAATACCTGTAGCATAAAATATTTTCGTACCATTTTTTTCACATACTTAAAAAAGAAGTTGAAATTATAGTTGATCAGCGGCGTGCACAGGATTATGACACTGGGTATGCGGCGGAGTACTCGGTCACAAAAACTTTTTCTTTTATAGTTTTTTAGCATAGCCATAACCACGCGACGGACCTCTAAGTCGGAAACTATGCCAACATAACAAGTCTTAGATGTACTACTATTCATGTCCATCTTCTACGGCAACGCAGACAAAACAGTGATCGATCGTCGCGGCGGAAGAAATTCTAATAAGTAAAGTTGCCAGGCGGCGACACCATGGATCCTAGTGACTAGTGGCTAGTGGCTAGTAAGTAATCAGTAATAAATAATGCTAGTACCTCAGGCGGCATCTTGCCAGGCGGCGAGCGGCACGCGCCGGCGCAGTGCAGCTGCAGCAGCAGCTCGGCGATGGCGGCGGCGGAGGTGTCGATCACGCGCTGCCGACACACCGCCACCGCGTGCACGAACCCGCCGGGGCCGACGAACTCGTGCTCCATGTACACTGTCTTGTCGTCCCAGTAAATCGCCTGGAATGTATAATTTTTGGAAGGTGACATTTTTTTTTTATTGCAGTGAATGGCGAGACGAGCAAGCCGTTCGCCTGATGGTAAGCGATACGACCGCTCATAAACAGTAGCAACATTTCACTGCGCTCGCCATCCTGAGACATAAGATGTTAAGTCTCAATATGTCCAGTAGTTGCTCTGGCTACAATGTCCTTCAATCCGAAACACAACAGTGCATTTAAGCAGTGTTGTTTCACGGGAGAAATAGACATTGCGGTGGTACCTACCCAGATGGCCTCTCACATATGAGAGACCTACCAAGTTTTTAAGTACTTTGCGATAAATATCATGGATGAAGCGGTTAACAAACCGCTTTGCTATGGAGGGAACAAACATATTTCCAACTCCTCCTATTTTTCTATTTCATTGCGGGTTAAAGACAAGTTAGACATTCCTGGAGACCATGCCACAGTTGATCCTGGCTTACGGGAGTTGTAGTGGCGGGTGTGAGAGTAAAGCCCTGGTCTGTCGAAGCTACGCACAGCGTTGCGTTGCGCGGAATGCGGTGTCAAACTCGGTTTTGTATGAAAAACATTGACATTGACATGACGTTCCGCCGCAGTATGCGTCAGCCAGCGTCTGCGGTGAGGGGTCAACCGGGTGACGGTAAGACTGGTCTTTTGTACTGTCACAATATGCGTCGGTGTAGAGGGGCAAGTGCGGTGAAGCGCGGGGCGGATACGCCGCACAACGTGCCGTCATTCTCATCATTTCGTCGCGGTAAGCGTATTTGCGCAATGGATTTATTTGAGGACAATATTTTTATCAATTTTCGTTTGGTTTAAAAATTTGTTTAGGCTGTGGCGCGTATATCGACTATGTGCTGCCGCACAGTACGTTTAATACAGTTCACGTACGTTCCCAATGACAATGGCGCAATATTACACCACGTAGGAATAAAACTTTAAAACCTTGCTTTGGTAAAAAAGATACAATTAAAAAGCAAAATTAATTAATATTTAATAAGTACAAGATTATAAAATGGGGTCAATTACATTTATTTTATTGTTATAAAAATGGCGAACGGAATTGTATTTTAATTGTTCTAAGTACCTAGTACCCCATGCTTTTTAACAAAATATAGCAACGGATTTAGTTCCCAACTGATCACGGTACAATTGGAGACGATTTATTTACGGTTAATATGTGTAACATTGTAGTAGAATACAATTATTAATATTTATCGGCTCGTTTGCTATACACCACGTCTTTACCCCCCGTTCCGTCCTCCACGTCTATGATCTATCTCATTCACCCTTGGTTCGCGTAGTGTATAGTTCGAGACGACAGATGCTAAGAGTATGAATTTATCAATACACTACAGTATCTATATACAATCAGTTTTTATCCCTATTCGCAGGGCACTTTATCAGCCCATATACGTCCCACTGCAGAGCACTGGTCTCCTCTACAATCGAGAATACGATTAAGAGTGGTTAGGCCATACTATAGTCCACCACGCTAGGTGGCTTTATCCCTATAGGTGCATAGAAAGAAATATAAACAACAAACCCAATAAAAACATCAATCGTTTAAGTGCACCCGCTTTTTATATGAGCCCGAAAAAATAGCTACAAAGAATCTTATGATGAGTTTTGTATCAGCATATATACATACATTCGTTGTATAATGGTTGTATATTATCGTCGTAGTTATTTACAAAATCCACCTACAATATATAATAAACTATCGCCGTTCGACACAAGTAGCACCACTCTCCTAGCACCTGGAGTGCATCATGTGACGACATGGTGCAATCTTAAATATGTAATTCCTCAACTTAGTATCAAGTTCTGTGTTTTCCCCTTTTTTCTATTCCCATTCCATTAAAACCCCCTCTATATGTATTGTAATTTGCGCTACTTACACCTACGCATATATATTTTGAGCTCTGTGTTATGAATTATGTTAAATACTAAAATAAAATTATTATTGTAAAAAGTATCCATCAGTATTGTTCCAGGTTTTGCTTGTGACAATTTTATAGGAAAATAATTTAATCGTTATGGAATTTACTTTTACCCAATTACGGTACGATCGATAATGATAATGTAAGAAAGGATATCTACATAAATCCAGTGAAATTTAATTTGTTCTGACAATAAGTTGTTTAGCCGAAAAAGGATGTATACAGCACACGTGTATTTCATTAGAATGATACGAACCACTTTTATCACGTATCAATATTGCGAAAATTGTCTCGTAAACATATATACCCAGTTTATTTAAAATGACGCACAAACATTTTTTTAAATAAATTATATATGTTTTCGAACATAAATTATTGTTATTTGTTGTCATGGACATTCAAGTAAACTTCAATGCGAAATTGTCATAGTAACGTTGGTTGTCAATGAACGGTTCTCCCATTGGTCAACGGTTTTACGTACAGAGTAAAACCTATACGTGGACCACCTTTTTTGTTGTTATGTGAACTACGTTGCATGACGTCATTACGTTGCCGCTTACCGCAGTGCCGCGCGTATCCTTCGACAGACCAGGCCTTAAGACAGTTACAAATGTCATAGATTGTCTATTAGTATTATTACGACATCGAAAAATACGACATAGTATTTCTACAACAGATGGAAACTGTCCCGCCCTCACGCCCACCACTGCAACTCCTGTAAGCCAGGATCAACAGTGACATGCAATGTAACGACACCGAGCATTGAAGCTCGGCGAGTCTCCGGGAATGTCTAACTTGTCCTTAACCTGCAACGAAATCAATCAGAAAGTTCAATTAATAGGAGGAGTTGGAAATAAATTATTGTCCACTTCCCTCCGTGCAAAGAGGGCGACAAAACAATGAAATAAAGAGGTAAGTAACCTCGCAAAAAAAGACGTTTACAGCCGGAGAAGCCAGCTGTAAAGCACCACGGATCGAATCATTATTACATTTATTTCTACAACAGATGTAGTAAATTTTGAAATGTCAGTTTCTGCAGTTCCTGATAATATCCCTGATAGTATCAGACACTCACCTATTAGATAAAATAATTCCGTTGCAAAAGTTCTGAATGTTGTATTTTATCTGACAGATGAATACCAGATAGGTGTCAGGATCTTATCCAGAACCTGATGAAACTGGCCCTAAATGCTTTGCATATTTGAAAAGATAAAATAAAATATACAACATACATATTTGAATTTGTATATCGAAACGGAAGGCAGTTGCTGAGAAGATTTATATGCCATGTCTTTCACGTAGCATGTTCCAAAGAAGTGAGTTGTTATTTATTACTTCTGGAGAGGCCTACGTCCTAACAGACGAAGCAGCAATAAGCAGAGTACAAATATTTTCGCCATTACATCATCATCCACCATCATCATTTAATGATTCCACATAACCAACTATTCACACCCAAATATCTTACTTATCTTCCTTACCCTGTCCAAAAAGTTCTTACCTTAGAAGTGATGGTAAACCTGGTGAATGGCTTCAAGTACCGCCTGTATCTGATAGTAGCAGCGCCCTGGACCACAGCGCCCCCTGCCGCCTTGATGTTGGCGTACAGGCCGGTGCGTTCGTAGAAGTCTGCTCGGGCGAAGTCGAGCTCACGGAGGTAACGCGCGTTGTTCATGTGATAGAGAAGCGTGTCTATGTCGTTGAGGAGGCACCACGCTGGAAAGAAATAAATAAATGGTATTTGGCATAATGGCTCCGATTGCCATGGGACTACCGTCTGATGCCAATGGATACTCTACAAGAGTCTACATGGACGGCATTTGCGCTTACCATCAGGTGTAGTGTGGTCATTATGCCAGGACAGAATAACAAAAAAATAGTTCCTTACTTACATTTGACTTCAGTGGTGTCCAGTATGCAGACCTTCTTCTTGAAGTACCTTGCCTTGGCGACGGTGTACATCATGCGCGCGAAGTAGGCCACGTCAAAGGTGCCGTATAGGATCAGCGCGCCAGCCACCACGGCTGCACCCCAGCCCGGGATGCATACCGTCCACATCGCTACCACCTGGAAGATTCGCCAGATTTTAAATTGTTGACAGTTAAAGTCAGAATCTTAATGTATCAGCCCATATACGCCCCACTGCAGGGCACGGGCCTCCTCTACAATCGAGAGTACGATTGAGAGTGGTGGAATCTTACACCTTTCTTTTTCTCCCTATCTCTTCAGTAGACAGGTAATCCAATGTGGATTATAGGCCTCTCCTAAGAATCCACATTAAGCTGTTGCAAGCGACCTGCATCCATCGTAAGCCTTTGAGTCAGGCTAATTTAATAATGTATGACTTATGAGTGGCTGTAGTCCAAACAAGCTTACCATAAATTGTATTTTATATCGTAATATGACGGTATTAAAAAAAATTGTCGCTCCGAATTCATACAGTTCAGCAATGGATTTTCTTTGACTATCCATGAGGATTATTCACTTTCATTGCACGAAAGCAAAAGGTTTGATTCATTTACTGATTGGTAAGTTGGATAATCTTGCATTTTCTTATTCTATGATGCCTCGTCTACTTGTCCGCTATTCTAAAGTACAGCTATGTTAAGCAAGAATATTGGACCAGCATAATAGATCAAAGAACTTAGGTATACCATCAAGTAGATAGCCACCCGCTTCTAAATGTTATTAAAAATTCTGCAACTAATGAATAGAACCTCACCTCACCTTCCATCCATCCATCAGCCAAAGGAAGTCCACTGCTGAACATAGGCCTCCCCCAATGATTTCCACAGAGACCTGTTGGAGGCAGCCTGCATCCAGCGACGTCCCGCGACCTTTACCAGG
This sequence comes from Hyles vespertilio, assembly GCA_009982885.2. Taxonomy (NCBI): domain Eukaryota; kingdom Metazoa; phylum Arthropoda; class Insecta; order Lepidoptera; family Sphingidae; genus Hyles; species Hyles vespertilio. The sequence continues at coordinate 5,023,069 of CM042830.1, forward strand.
TCGTCTGACCACATTGTGGGTGGACGTCCCACGCTGCGCTTTCCGCTACGTGGCCTCCATTCGAGCACTTTCCGACCCCATCGGTCATCAGATCTCCGCGCCATGTGCCCTGCCCATTGCCACTTCAACTTGCTAATCCGGTGGGCTATGTCGGTTATTTTAGTTCTCCTACGGATCTCCTCATTTCTGATTCGATCTCGTAGGGAAACCCCGAGCATAGCCCTCTCCATAGCTCGTTGAGTGACTTTGAGCTTCCTAATAAGGCCAATAGTAAGAGGCCACGTCTCGGTGCCGTAAGTCATCACTGGCAACACACAACTATCGAAGATTTTCGATTTAAGGCACTGAGGTATTTTGGACGAGAAGACGTCGCGAAGTTTCCCGAACGCTGCCCAACCGAGTTGGATTCGACGATTGACCTCTCTCTCGAAGTTGGACCTACCTAACCGGACCACTTGTCCTAAATAGACATATTCGTCAACAACTTCGAGTCGAGCCCCCAACACCGATGGGGGTGGGCACAACATGGGCATTCGACATGATCTTCGTTTTGTCCATGTTCATTTTAAGACCCACCTGTTGGGAGACTCGATTAAGGTCTTCAAGCATAGTGCTAAGGTCTTCCAGCGGTTCTGCCAAGACTATAATATCGTCGGCAAACCGAAGGTGAGTGATATACTCGCCGTTGATGTTGATGCCGAATCCTTTCCACTGCAGGAGCTTGAAGGCATTTTCCAGCGCGGCAGTGAACAGTTTCGGAGATATGACATCTCCCTGTCTCACGCCTCTCTGTAGTGGAATAGCCTTCGTACTCTGATCTTGTACTCGGACCGACATGGCGGCGTTATTGTATATACACTTCAACACTTCGATGTACCGATAGTCGATATGACACCGCTGGAGAGACTGTAGCACAGCCCAAGTCTCGATCGAATCAAAGGCTTTCTCATAGTCCACAAACGCTAAACAAAGCGGCAAGTTATATTCCTCGGTTTTTTGTTTAACTTGCCGAAGCGTATGGATATGGCCTATGGTACTAAAGCCTTTTCGGAAGCCGGCTTGTTCGGGAGGCTAAAAGTCAGCAAACCTGCGTTCGAGACGATTTGTGATGACCCTCGAAAACAACTTATAGACATGGCTCAGGACTCAGGAGCGAGATACGCCTGTAGTTCTTCAGCAAAGTGTTATCACCTTTTTTGAAGAACAAGACCACCACGCTCCTGCTCCATGCCTCCGGCGTTGAGCCCTCGAGAAGGACAGAATTGAAAAACCTCTGAAGGACCTTCAGTATTGGCGTTCCGCCCGCTTTCAAAAACTCTGAAGTGATTCCGTCCTCGCCAGGCGTCTTGTTGTTTTTAAGTTACTTCAGGGCCATCTCAATCTCACACAGGCTGATGTCCGGAATATCATCGCGAAAGAGTCGGATCAACTCGGCTCTCGGATCTTCGGCCGAGCTAACAGCAGGTTGGGCAACCGAGGTGTAAAGCTGTCCGTAGAACCTCTCGATCTCCCTTAATACCTCTGCCCTTGTCGATACCACGCGGCCGTCGTCCGTCTTCAGCCTAGACAACTGGCTTTGCCCAATAGACAAGTCTCTTGCAAACACTTTGACACCAACTCACCTTAGTTCTGGGATAAAGGCAGGCAGGCAAACGAAGTATTTATAGAACTATTAGAAGTAATATGGCTTTTTATGGAACATTAATTATATGAAACTAGGTGTAAGTTATTACTAGTATGTTTCGATCTAATGCAAGCGCCTAGATGGCTAAGACTATAAAAAGCATGGAATCTAAAATTGGTGAGAAACAAGGTGCAGATGCAATTTATTTTGGCATTTAGAACCTAGTTGGATGGATGTTTAGATTAGATCTATTTTTAACTTGCGAATTATATTTCACAAAACTTAAAGCCGATAAACTGCGATGGGATTTATGCAGCAAACTAGAATGGCATAATGCCGGTCATTATATGGACAGTAGATGTGTGGTAGATGTGTAGTAAGAAATAAGAAATAATATTATATGTTTCTATATTATATAGAGTATATAGATTTATAATTATTTATGTAATCCATATAATGTATAATATCTATGTATATCGATATTATAACCATTCTAGTGTATGTATTATAATCTATTTTTACACCTGCTGTGCTTCATTTCTTCACAACCCTAAGGCAGACTATCAAAGAATGTCTCAGGCATTAAGTCCTTAATGAAGCTTTGAGTAAAAATAAATAAAATAAAATATTTGTTATAATGGCATGATGAAATGACTATAAATCACCTGTAATTACCATGGTAACCACAGTGCAGTCCTGATATATCCATATTGAAAAAACTATCGCCGGTCGATTTAATTACGAGTGCTCCAGCCTACGAGACCAGGCCTAGTATACAAGATAAACACGAGCTGAACACAAATCGTGACACTAGCGTAGTTTTCGAATACACCAATTTGTAGTATGATAGCTATCCTAACTGATCCGAACCTCCTACCACCTAATGGAAAGAACTGTCAAAGCACAGGACAGAAAGTCGATAGTCCTCGACTGTTATAGCCAGAGTACGTAAGCCTTTAAAAGTTAACAAATAAATGAAGTGGAAAACAAACAATTTAATACCGGTATAATATATGTGATAGCATTCATATTAATGGATATAGTGCCTAGTGGTGTCCTTGTGAAGCCAACTCGATAAAATCAAGGGCGCGCTCAATCGATACTCGACATCGTGTAATCGAGTTTGCATTATATTAATGATACTTTGATAAGGAAAGTTAGTTTTTGTAACATCCATAGATGAAATCAAGGTGTAACTGGAACTTGGACGATGTCTGTACATAGCAGAACTTAAATTATAAGGTTTGGGGGGCTTTGTGTTTGTTGTTTGTACGCACAGCCCTAAAACCGTTGCCACTTTGGCAGTTATATTGTTAGAGGATTAGTTAAAATAAGATACATATTTCATCTTTATAAACGTAACCTAGAAGCTAAGTCATCTATACGTATACTAATTCTAGTAACTAGGTCAGTGCGGGCAAATTGAATTTCGTAGGAAATGACGGGAATTTGTTAGGTACTGTATAGATGGTAAATGATAGAATGGCAACATATTTCATATAAAAGATATTAAAGCCATATTTAATATAGTATAAAAGTATACCTAATACCTAAAATGACGTCACCCGAAAAACGAAAAAAACACCTACATAGAGCCGTTTATTTGATTTTCTTGCCAATAGTCACTGTTTTATAACAATGAATTATCAATTGGTATAAGAACTCTTATTGAAAATAAACCTGTCAATTCATGTTAAGAAAGGAATTAAATGCGGGAAATGTGATTGTTTGCCTACAGAACATAAGAAAACACGTATCGGAACAACAAAACAGCGTTTTCCTTTGGGCAATCCCTCTACGTCTATAACTATAGGTACATTTTGCTTCTTCAGTGATTTTATTAAGAAATGCTTTTTTCTTCTTACTACTAACATAGCAGCTTATAGAATAAGCTATGTTTGTGATATGTGATAAGCAAAAGCTGAAGTAATGTTGCAGCATAAAGCTTTCTTACATTTTAAAATATTTAATAAATAATTGTGCAAAAATATGATAAATTAATTTCAAAATGGCGCACCTCAGTTTGAACCATCATGGGTTCTGTTTATTCGCAATATGCGGTCAGAACAGTTGACTCAATTCTCAGCCTCACAAAATAAGGCTTTTTGTCTCGAGTTTCTGAGAAGGAGATTGAAGTCTTTTATTATAGCTTAAAAACATTAACAATAAATTGTATATTTTCCCCATTGGTTTAGTTTGTATGGCTGTGAACGGTGAAGTCCTGGATTTAAGTCCCAGGAATACAAATTCACTTAAGAGTGAAAGTTTAGTGCGAGAATAACATGAGTGATGCCCGGGCCTGATATTTTTGCGCGTCTTATTTAATTTCTTCTTGCCCCTAATCAAATTTGGGGCAGAAAAAATTATGAGTTCGAAGAAATCTATATGATACGCTTTAGAAAAATCCAGTACCACTTTGCCCAACCCGGGATTTGAACCCGAGACCTCAGCTTTGTAACCTACCTTAGTACAACTACGCCACTGAGGCAGTCCATATCAGTACTTTAATCAAGAATAAATGCTCACTTCATAGCAGTTACTATAAACAACACTGTTAAAGGTTTTCAAAGGTTACCAGTATAAAACTGGGTAATAATGTTTAGTGTTTGATATATCCAAATAATGCACGGAAAAACTTGACGATATGAAACAAAATTGAATTGGTATTTCTTTCCATTGAACAGGTGTGAAAGAATTTTTTTAAGGATGGAGAAAAACTTTTAGAATACATCTTATTTTCAGTTACATAACTCTATATGTATGTGTTAAATCTCTATTTAATACGTTAAAGCTGATTAAATTATTGATTGATGTTTCTTCAAACATGATATAGGTATTTTTAGTGTGTCAAGGGTTAGTGACGCCTGATAACAAAATCATAGCAATGAGAAAATTTAAAAATGTTCAAGCAGGATTTTTATAAGATAAGTACAGAAAATAGATTAAGAATATAAATAAGATGATTTCATTATTATCATAAAGCTAAGACGTATTATTTGTTGTAGTAAGTATATAGTTTCAAATTAATACTATTTGATAAAAAGTAGGCCAAACAGATAGATTATCAAAAGATACTAAACGAATTATCTCAAGGACAGGGATTTTCAATTATTTATAATAAATTGTAATTGTTTTACTATTATATAAGAACCCGTTTTATTGTGGAAATTAGTGCAAGATTTTATTACCCCACAAATATTATTGAGTAAGTATAAATTATTTTTGAATGAACAATCGTTACAGTTACCTTCCGTACGGCAGCTAAAATATCTTCAAACACAAAACGCCATATTCCGAGGACTGTTATTATATCATCACAAATCACGTTCGCACGTACGGACACACAATAAAATGAGAATATAATATATAAATAACAATATTTAGCGTATAATTTTCGCTTATAACCTCGGATGTGTCGGATTTTTTCACGTTTAAGTTTTGAATGACAGCGTTGCGCGCGCAACCGGATCGATAGGACGTTTATACGCGGTTTTGTTCGCTATTTCTACTGTACTTGTATTTATTTAAATAATATACGTTTTTATGCTACTTTGGTTATATCTTAGACGCATAAGACTTCATAAAATTTGCTAATGGAATAAAATAGTATTTGGCGATCCCTAGTATTATCTAATGATGCTACAGACATCGAGTGCTAAGTAGTCTTTTTCATAAGGGTTTGGGGTCGGAAATGAATAAATTATACATAATTATAAAATAAATATTAGGTAGCTGATACATTTTTTTAGTTTTATTTCCTACTTGATTTTACAAATCTAAGGCATTAGGTTAGTAGATAAAAAGTGCTCTTCAGTCTTCAGAAAGTATCTTATAGCTAATGATGATTTATTTATAATTAAAAGATTACACTACAAAATAAATCTAATCCTACTTTTTAAACATTTCAGAAACAACAATTTAGTTTAGTACGGTAGCAAACACTCAAAAACATACAGCCTAATTAGTGTTTGCATCAACCGGGCCTGGTTTCCGCAATATGACCTAATTTCGCCATGAATAGGACATCCTGTCCCTTTCCTGTGGGAACTTCAGTTCGCCATCCTTTAATTTTTAATTAGGACGGTAAAGATGGCGGCCAAACCACAGCATGTAATTATGTTTATTGTTTAGGTATGTAGGATCGTTATCCAGTAGTGGACATTTCAGACAAAAATAACTAATTATTTTATGTTGCTTACCTAGTTATAAGTCAATAATGCAGTCTATTTCCTATATCACATTAGTTTTTACATTTAAGGAATAATAATTTGTGTGAGATTCACAGGTTCCTTACAAAATTACAGAAAGATTTTTAAAAAGTTTTACAGGTAGATACCGTTTTATCTAGTTCCTAGAGCTATAATACGAAACTTGCGATTTTTTTTTTATTCACTGTCACGGCGTAATGACTGCACTGCACCTGATGATAAGCGCCTGGACGGCAGGCAAAGTATCAGATGACATCAGATGGACTGCGGAAGGATCCAGGATTATAAAAAATTGAGAATACGCGTGACGGCAAACAGTTCCACAGCTTGACGGTGCGGCACACATAACTTGTAAGTTGAGTCTCTTTTTATTTTACTTTACAGGACATAATAATATAGTAGTCACTACATCTGATAGAAGTGTGATACAATGTAGCTATTCATTGGTGAAATATGTTTGTCTCACACCAGTGGACACAACTGGATGTCTCGGGATGGCAAGCGCAGTGGAATGTCCAAGAATTTCTTTGTAATTCATGAATTATGGCGTTCTTTGGTGTCGCTAGTACATGAGCGGTCGTATCGCTTACCATCAGGCGAATGCCACGCTAGTCTCGCCATTCATTGCCATAATAAAAACAAGTCTTATATTGTGGATATCAGGAACTAACAAACTTTTCGGTGGCACAAACACCTAGATCGGAAACAAATATTTGTGGGCCTTACACACATTGATCTAGGTGTGGCGATCGAATCCGCGGCCTCTCGTTTCACAGCCGGCCTCAAACCAAACTACGGAGGTTGTCAAGAATTTAAAACTTCGTTACACTTGGGGAAACACTCTCACGATGTTTTCTATATATAGTAACTATACCATAGCTATCCGGCCGGTTAGTATATTCTATCACTAGTTAAGCGACTCTCTCACTCAGTAGTCAGAGAACAAAACGCAGCAACTAAGCTATAAATTTAGACGACCCATTCCGTATTTTTAACGTTCTACAATGTACACCAAGGACATAACAACTTGCTTATATTAATCAATCGATTAATCTAGTATTTATTGCTAACCAAAGTTATTAACGCCTTTTCATAACCCCAAAGTATACAATCTCGTGTGCGATTCGACATCAATAACGAACCGTAGTACGTCAACTTGCATCCAACTAGCAAGACCTATCAAATTGATACATTTCTTTATTATTTGCTCTCAGTTATGAAACAGGGGGAGTTCTACTTACATTGGACGTAATACCACACGAGACGTCACAAAAAGTCGGTGACCTCGGTTTCTATTTCCTTTACTTTCTAACAGACGGTGAAAAAGCGAGACAGCGACACATTATACGATCCGATAATCGCCAAGCGCTAGTGACGTGTCAGACAAGCTAGTGTAAACAGTGGTAGAATCGTGAATAAAATATTTAAAATGAGAGAATTTAAGTACGACGTAATTAATTTGATACAAAGTGTGAGAGACCGACCGTGTTTGTGGGACAAGACATTGGAGAGTTATAAAGATCGTGTAGAAAGAAGGAATGCTTGGGAGGAAATATTTAACATACTAGATGATGGGTACGAAGAAATGTCGCCTGAAGAGAAACGCTTCACGGGTAATGGAAACAAACTATATGAATTATGTGGCGATTTACTTATCAATGAAATGATACAAAAGGTTTGGGTAATATGGATATTTGCAGAAGAGTAAAAAATAATAGCTTCAAACACAAATGAATAGGTATCAATATTTGTTTCTTGAGTGGTGTAAACTTATGTTTTTAATATTCAAAACCAAACGATTATTTAAATGAATTACGGATTAATAATCCGATACAATGTACAATTGTTTTAGTGCAGCTATAAATAGTTATAATTCTAATTTTTATAGAAGTTTCATCATCTCAGCCACGGGAAATGCACTGTTCAACATAGGCCTCCCCCAAGGATCTCCACATCTTTAGAAGTTTAGTAAAACGATTTTTCCAAAATACATTACACGTATCCCTTGATTCACATTCACATGCTTTATTTTTCAACATTTAAGTCACTTTTTTTTTTACATTGATTGAATGTAAATATTTGTAATTTGTAATAACAAAGCATGTTTTGTACAACTGGGTATTCCATTATAACTAAACTTAGAGCAATCTCAGATCTTTAATGAGTAAACAGGCCCCCACACACTTCGCAATCCTAATACCGTCCTACGACTCGTGACCTATTTTAAAGTGGATTAAATGACCTGAGAATCGAACCCAGTACCTCATGACTCACAGTTTGTGCTCATAGCCTATACATACTGTAAATTTTTACAATATTTTTGTTTATAATGCACAAGCTGAGTACTTACCTTATAAATAAATAAAATGTTTTAATTTCCTGATTTTGTTCTTTCTTCTCTTTCCAGGTGAACACGTGCTAAACAAATGGACGAACGTACGAGACACATTTATAAAAACGCTCAAAACAAAAATGGGAAGACCGAAAAGAAAATACATACTCTACGACCACCTCCAGTTTCTCACAAAAATAGTACCAAAGGAAGAGCGTGTTTGCTTCGAAGAAACGGAAGAACCAGTGCCTTTCATACCCCAAGAAAGTCCTGAAAGGATAGTGAAAAAGAGATCTAAAACCGCAGATGCAAACGTTAGCAACGAACCAGAACCTGTCAAGAAAAAGCCAAAAAAACAAGATTTTATTGAAGAAATGGCTGCAACAACGTCCAGTAATGATGACTATAGTATTAGACGGAAATCTAGGAAGAAAGAAGGCAGTCCCAAGCTATTTGATAATGTAAACGGAGTTGATTTTGTTGACTTGGACGAGACCTTGGAGCCAAGAGTTATGAATGAGGATGAGGCGTTTTTCGCATCGTTGCTACCTACTGTGGTGAAATATGATGAAGATGATAGACTAGAGTTTCGCATCGAAGTGCTCTCCGTTATGAAGAGGTTAAAGGATAAAAAGAAATGGGAGGAACAATAAGAGTGAAATCTGATTTTATGGACATTTTAAATTTAAAAAATATATAATGAAAATTATTAGTGAGGTGATTGTTATTGGATGTTCGAGAATCGTTTGAAAAGTCTTAAAAAATAATAAAGTCGTTCAGACTAATACTCAGTTAAAAAACGAAGACGGTTTGTTATTATTTTTATGATATTAAAAACTTGGGGTCTCTCTCGCTGTTTTTATTTACACACAGATATTTTAAAAAAGCAGAAATTACAAGCAACATTTTAGAAGCACAATTTCATACACTCGTATTTATTTAATTTCACTGACAACATTTTAATTTTTTTATTAACTTTTAAATATCTAGAAACACAGGGGCAGAAAGCAGTGTAATAAAAAGAAACAACATTTAATAGATAAGTTTTAATGATCATTTTTTCTGTAGCACTTTTAAAAATAATGTTTACATAATCCCAAGAAAACATTCGTCTCTTGATATTTTTAGTTTTAAAAAATAATCACGGAAATCCTA